>CM021103.1:436403352-437631958 GCA_007115665.2 Sequoiadendron giganteum | reverse complement strand
TATAGGTTGCATTTTTGCATCCCAAATCATTACAAACTTTGTGAAATTCTGCATTTTTATCTTAGGTATGCATCTTACAACATAGAAACCATCAAAATCAATCAAAATAATCTGAAATTTTGCAAAAAAATTCCTAGAAGGACTAATTCACCACCTTGGGCAACTTAGTCCCTTTATGCCCCTAAAATAACCTTTACTAAGCTGAAAACCCTACTTTTAAATTTTGTTTTCTGCCATTACTTGTCTATATCAATTGGTTGGGTTTTTTTAAGATGCATTTCATTAGATCTAGCCTAAATTAGCTCAATTCATGCACTACTCAAATTCAAATTTTGTATTCACAACATTTCATTTTCAGATCATTGCATAGTTTAATCAATAAATTACCTAATTTGAAATCTGAAAATTACATTTCATTTTAAGTTTGCATAGATTATTTTTCAAAAATATTAGTTTTGATCTTTTCCAAAATTGCATTGAAAAATTTAGTAAATAAACATGATAGTCATTCATTCAATGCATTCCTTAGTTATGAGAGTCTCTTAGCACAAGAGAGTGCACATGATGATACTTGCCTTAAACTTACACCCTCTCCTATTTGTGTGGATGACGTGATAGAAGATCATACAAACATAGATGACCATTATGATCATATTTGTTCTTCTCACAATACCTCTTGTTTTAATGATGAAGTTATCTTGGTGAAAGAATGTACAATCATTGAGAATCATGGTGATCTTGCTTGTCCTTCTCCTCATCCCCTTAGGGAAGATATTATAGAACAATAAAATGAAATCATAGACACATTCCTAAACATCACCTTACCTAATTTTCATTCTTATTTGGCTTGTGAGAGTGATATGACTCTTAGATGTCCCCTCTCACCTAAATAAACCCTTATTGAGAAAGACAATTGAACCATTAATCATTCCCCTACTTGTGATGAAATTATTTTAGAAGAACCAACCTTGGATTTTAAAGAATAGTTGGTTTGTATTTTTCCTCAAACCCTTCCTCCTAAGGAGGATAGCATGGTACCCAATAAGGCTAACACTGACAATAATAATATTGTATCCTTAGAAGAAAATGAAGAGACAACATTAGCCTCTCACTCACTCAGGGATGTTAATATTATTCAACCTCAACTCATCCTTTACCCACCTTCAAACAAACCTCCACCTTAGAAATAACCCGAAATCATCCTTTATCCACCTAACAAAAATGTTTCAAACACACATTACACAAGAAACAATCTGCATCCCCAAAAACCAAACTCAACACCTTTACCTTTGCCTAATCCAATCTTTCCTTGGGATCCTCGATTAAATTGACTCATTAGGGAGTATGATCTTGTTGAACAACTAAGAAATACTCCTGCTAAGATATCATTATGGGATCTTATTCAAGCATCCCCTCACTATCACAACAAGATGCAAAATTCCTTACAACAAGTTCCTATCCCTTATAATGTGCAACCAAATAACATAGGAGCTATATTTCAAGGAATAAATGTTGATATTTTTTTTCACCAAAGTGAGCTCCCTCCTCTATAAGTTCAAAAACAAAATGAAGCTTTCATAATAATAGCTCAATATAAATGAAAAGGGAACAAGGGAACTCTTGTAGACATCGGCTCAACCCTTAATGTGTGTAGTGTGAGCCTTTTGGATAGGCTTGGAATTGATAGATCAACCATCCGGCCTGATTCTTTATCTATTAAGGGATTTGACAACATCACAAGGAAACTGCTCGGTGTGGTTAATTTACCTATTACAATTGGAATGGCCACATTGGAAACACCAATCCATGTTATGCCTCAAGAACTTTCATATAATCTTCTCTTAGATAGACTGTGGATTCATGCAATGAATGGAGTGCCTTCCAATATTCATCATAAACTAAATTACATCTACAACAACCAAGTCCACATACTTGAAGCTGACCCCAATTCAAATAGTTTTTAAAAACAAAGAGAATCATTTAAACACCTTAACACCAACCACACAAGTAGAACTTGCACAACCAACAAAAAAAGAACAAAATATTGAACAAATCATGAAGCTATCATATGATGATTAGGGTTCCTTAGAATTCACACCTACATTAATGGGAGAATACAAGATCATACACAGACTCTAAAAAGGGAAAAGAAGTTTTTTCAACACAAAACTCGATAGATCCTTTATAAGCATCCACCTCAACTACTTTAGAAAAAATAAGAAAACAATGAACAACCACCCAATCCACAAGCAATGAAAAATATTTATGGAAAAGGTTATGATCTTATGAAACAATTTGGCTATAGTAGAAAAGGATGTGTTGCTAATGAACAAGGTATTTGCAATCCTATCGACCCTAACACACAAACAATGACTCATGGTCTTGGTTATTTTACTTTGATTGAAATCACCAAGCCTTCCATCAATATCAACACCATCAAAAATCACCCTTCTAAACTAACCTTAACACTAGTGTATCCTAAACTATTGGACACTAGTGGTCTCGAAAGTGATCCTTTGCAACACTCACACCCAACAAAGAAAACCTTGCTTAATGTAAATGTCATCCCACAACACACTAATGATTTAGATTTTACACACTTCTCCAAAGGAGAGTACAAAATATCACAATCTATAGAGTCTTGCGTAGGTATGACATATTGTCCTAAGAAAGACACATCTTTGTTACAACAGGGTTTATCTTTAAATTCACTTGAATAGGATTCAAATTTCCTACTACAATGATGAATTATTTTAATTTTTTGCATTTAATAAACGTAAATTCAAAGACATACTTACCAATAAATTGACTCATATGTATGAGAATGACCTCATTAAAGGTCTATTGCAGACACCTTTACTAAGTCCTCCATATCTACCTTCTTCTAGCCTCGATTCATGGTTCTCTTCTTCATTATATTCAATTCCATGAATGGTTGTGTTCATTTCTTGATTTTCCCGCTCTTCAAGATTCTACAAGTCTTCGGCCTTGTCTTCAATTTTATTTTTTTTTGACGAAGAAATAGCATAGTTTACACTATCATTAGAGAGATAAAAAGTTAAAACTTGATATTCTATGTTTTGCATGAGATCAATTTTTTTTTCCTTTTTAGCTTCTGAATTTTCAGTTTGGAGGGAAAAACATGCATCTCCCACTCTTTTTTCCTACTTTTGTACTTCATGATCATCTTCCATGTGTGAAAGGAATGATGAATCACCACTTCTATTTTCTTGCTTTTAGTGCAGTATTTCCAATTCTCGATATTCTTTCCTATTTTCCTACAAAACTTTAGGATTTTCTTCATAACAATTGCAGTTAACAAACTGTTTGATTTAGAAATTAAGTTTTTTACATTTTGGGTTCACTAGGGTTATGCACTTTATCAAAATTTAAAATTCTACTCATTAACAATTCTTTTATTTTAGTATTCAAAACCTCTTCTATTAATTGAATCACTTTATGTGTGGCCAGGCTTATCCTAGTCAAAATAATTTCACAATCAAGCTCACCATGGTTAGTTTTATCATGAATTCTACACTCCATGACCTGCCAAAGGTGAAAAAAATCAAAGGATGAAATCCCCAATTAAGGATTACCCAGAGTTTATCAACTACCATGTTCTTACTACTGGCTTGCATAGACTATCATCTTACAAGAAACTCTCAAACCCAAAACTAATACTGACTCCAAAAACAACTAGAGGGAAATATATGGAGACCCTCCTTCTAGCACCGGTTCCTATTGATCATGATATTAGTCACAAATAAATAGTGCATATAAATCCTCACAGATAGACCGTTGGAACCTATCTTTACTTGAAAGACTAAACCAAGACAACCTAAATCTTTAGGTTGACTCATCTTAATCCCAAGCCTCGTTTAAGTCAAGTCTTGATTATACTAGGTTTGCATCAGGGTTCATTGTGAAAATGCTATTAATCATGAGGGGTAAATGATAATTTATAGTTCTAAAAGGAATCATAAGGTTTGCTGGTAAATATTATCAGGCCGGTCATTAGATAATTTCATAAAATCACTGAATATGCAATAATATTTCATGTATTTCAATAAAAATTTCTATCACTTAAGTAGATTTAGCTCTAAGAATTCAATATTTCAATGGAAATGAATGACTTGCAATAAAATTTCCATTCATTCATCTATTTTTTGGAACCTTTTCTCAAGTTTAAACATCTAATTTAAAATAAACCGTCAAAAGTAATTGAAAAGTAAAAGAGCTCCGAGTATTATTCACACATACCCCAAGAATTAACCAAATAAAAGAAAACCACTCTATACTTCACCAGATTGATTCATAGCTAGGCATAGAATGGTGCAATATTTTAAAGAAAGGGGTTTAATTTGGACACCGGGTAGGTTCTGTATGCACCCTTAAATGACATAGCATACAAATTTTTAATCCAGAATGATTTAGAAAATAGGAAAAAGGAATAAAACTTAAAGAAGTTTTGGCTCTTCTGACATCCACACATTTTGAACTTAACTTAAAATGAAACATCTTTCAGTCATTTATAGGAACAAGAAATATGGAAGATAAGGAAAATACATGAGAGGAAATCCAAGGGATGAATCATGACAACTCACAAGAGAATTGATAATAAAGTTAATGGATTTAAACCTTCCTTAGCACATTAATATCCTTTAGGTTTCTTATCTTCTTATTATCACCAGGATAATAACTTGAATCTAGATAGTATGTAGTAAATTTCCCATATATTCACAACGATTTCTTTATCATCCTATTTCTACATCCTGGTTCTACTTTAGGTTTTCTACTCTCAGGAATGGGTCACACCGAAGGTTGGCACTTTCTTTCATTGCATTCATAATACTAGGATCCCTAGTATTCTAAAAAATTCAAGCTCCTCCACATATAATTCCTCAAAATGCATCATCCAATCTAGATATGATTCTATCCATGATCCAAATTTTACTAACCATCCATACCTAAATGTTGCATTACAATCTACTTCTCTTGCAAGTAAAAATTCCACACATTAAATCCCTTTTAAAACATTCATAAAACACTCATGAAAATAAAATCATTGTTAATAAATCATCATGTTAAACTATCATAGATATCATTATTTTGAAACATCATATTCTCACATAATTGTTCTATTTAATTCAGGTTAACACACCTTTAGACCTTCGAGAAACATTAAACATTTAAATTTTAAACTTAACATTGTTACCTGGTACTTAGTACCCAGTACCCAATACCTTAGATTTTACCAACAATTTTGATTGAACCTCAATTTTTATTGGAACTTCCATTTTATGGGACCTTCACTCCCAGACTGAAACCTTATGCCCAAAACCTTGCACTTACATTTTACTGGCTTCTTGGTACCCAATTCCCGGTACTCGGTACTCTTGAATCATGAAGTATTTAAAAACTTTCCTTTGACTTCTACCTTTTAGTGATCTCCTCATCTAGCCAGTACTTGCCATAAGCATTAGTTTTCACTTAGGTCCTAAATCTTTATAGTCTTTGGGCACGTTGTGAGACCACACAACAGTTCCCTTGGGCCAAGTGAGAGTCACACTGATCATTATAGTGTGTAGTGGCTAGAAACATATCTGACACAATTTTAAACTATGGATAATCCACTTCAGAATGAGCATTTGTATTATAGATTTGACACTAATTGTTCACCACAAGTTCAACCATATTTACCTTTGACATAGACCTATCATCAAAAGGATTAGAATTCTCTAAATGTGTGGATACTCCTCCATTATTCGATCAGGTGTTCCAAGGTCTAGGTGGTCTAGGAGCATTGTATGCTTGACTTTATGAATTTTGATTATTACTCTGAGAGTGAAAATTGTGATTTCTTAATTGTGTGACCTTTGTGGTTAAAATTTTAAGTTGATTTGTGATTTCCTTAATCTCTTATTTATCTTCTAAGGTTTTTTCTCTGTGAATCTCTTGTGTTTGTGAGAAGAAATAATTTCCATAAGGATGCAACTCTAGGATAGTTGGACAAGGGTGTGGGACTAGAGCTTGAATATTTCCTAGTTGAAAGAAACTATTTTGAGGAAATGTCCCATTATGGACCACTAAAGGAAAATAATTAGGAGCCATTGGATGATTTAATGAAACTTTTTTCACACTCGAAATGGGATAGTTGTTCAATCCAATTCGCTAGTTATAGATGATACACTTTTGAGGTGTTTCATTTATGGATTTATAGTTATGGCTTGAACATAGGCTTTGGTTAGGGTAGTATGAGGAGGATTTCCCCTTCATTTCATGAACATAGTAGTTAAAGGATCTTCTACCATATATTAAACAGCAACTATGAACAAATTATCCACTACATAAGGTGCTTGTAACCTAGAATAAGCCTTTTCAAACCTATCATTAAAAGAAATTATAGGTTCACCATAGAACCTTTTGATTTAAGAAAATTAATGATACAACAATGTATGATCAATTGAGGTTCTAAACCTAGCTAAAAATTGACCCTCAATATCTTGCCATGTCCTAATATAATTATGGGGTAGGTTGATGTACCATTGATAAAATTCATCACTCAAGGTGTAAGTGAACAACCTACATACAAAATCCTCATGTTTTATCCTTGCTCTGAAACATCTATCCTTAAAGATACTGATATTCTCTTTTGCATCTTTGTGAAGATAATACTTAGGAAACAATTTGTTTAGAGTCATTGGAAGATCATTATACACATCAAATTGAATTAGTGACTCTACATTAAAGAAATCCATCACTGTGGGTGGGGGTTGTATAACAACAATCACATTTTGTGATACTAAGCTTCCAATTCTTAACCCTTAGGGTCTAGATGACATACAAAAACTAAGTTCAACTAATGTAACACAAGGATTGTTAGACCAGGACCTAGTGACTCTACAAAACTCCAACTTCCTTGCTAACAAAACTAAAAGAGCTATTACCCTCCTTCTAGTTCCACTCTTGTTGACATGGATGTTATTCATACACCAATATATAGATTAAATTATAAAAAACACACTATGAGAACCTATCTTTCTTGAAATATTGCATTAGGACAATCTAAATCTTAAGCTAACTCAGCTTAATCCCAAGGCTTGTTTATGTCAAATCTTGATGCACTAGGTTCACTCAGGGTTCATTGTGATAATGTTGTTACACATGAGGGGTAAATAGTCCATTTGGTTTTAAAAGGTTTCATAAAGATATGAAATAATCTCAATCTAACCATTCAACAACTTCATGAAATAAAATAATTTGCAACAATATTTTATGAAATTTAGATAACTTGCATTTATCCAAGTAGATTTATCTTTGAGAATTCAAAAATCATGGAATCAAAAGATTTGCAATAAAAATCCATGCATTCATCACTTTTTTGGAACATTTTCTAAAATGTAAACTATTAGAACATAATGATCTATTGAGAGGGGGGTGAATAAGTAGATATAAAAAAATTTAGACTTGAAAACCTACTTGCAGATTCAACCTTACAACCCAAATGTGTAGATTAAAAATAAACTAATTTGACAATATCATGCACATGAAATAACAACTCATAACACCAAATATATGTGGAAAAGCCAAGATGGGAAAAACCACTGTGACAAAAGTTGTATGAGTCTACTACTCAAATCCAATGTCACAAATGAAAACTCTATTACAATGTTTAGGGCTGCAACCCAAGGAAGCTACAACTTCAAGGATGTTACTATGCCCTATTTTAGGAGTGGCAACTCCAAGGACACTACAATCACCTAGTCTAAGCTACAACTTAGTTCAGTGAGGCTACAACCTCAACAAGATTATAGGTTTGTATGTGCATACAATTATGTTCTAATCAACCTAAAAATGGACCACTACATACAATGAATTATTACACACACTATAACTTACACTACTATTGTTAAAACTGCACTCTCAGCAACACTCTCCTACTATGCACTCTCTTCTCTACTGCATTCTTAATTGTACATCACTTTTTTAAGCACTATGTGCACTTTTAGAATCTTCACACTTCTTATCACATCTAGATTTGACACATCACCCATAGCTACAACAACACGTAGACAATTTTCCAAATTATCTTTTGTCATCGACATACATTCAATGCCTCGAGATATGATCAGATCATCTCAAATATTTTTTAGGTTTTTCTTCACTTGCACACTTCATTAGAAAGCTACCTATTCATTGAGCTACACACCATCAGTCTGCTAACCATTAAGGCATCTGATAGGGTTTATTAGATATCACCATCCCTTTTTATCAAGCCACACAACATTTAATTGCAATATAGATAATTTTCCTTCATTCTCACTTTCAAACCCTAAGATCTAATTACGAATTAAATCTATTCACTTATTAGTATGATCATATTTGATCCTAGTCACTTTTCTAGTCGCTATTGTTGCCTTGAAGATCAAATCTTCACTGATATTGGTCCTAGGTGTAGTTGGACCAATTAAGTCTCCCTTCTATGTCAATTACCAATCAAAACCTTGTTTACATAGACATAGCCATTTGAGATCTTTATCTTTGAATCTAGGTTGTCGATCTCTTTCTTCATGCCATGATCCTACATTCCTTGCACACTTTCATATCTTTAAAACCCAACCATTCAATTAGCTACTTTAAATTTATTTCTTTGATCCATTACTTATTGGTGATCACTATTAGATATTTTCCTTTCGATCTCCACCATTGATCATATTCATATACTATTAACCATATGTGGGGTACACCCAAGACACATGTCCAAAATTTTCTCATCCCGCGAGCTTGATAATGGGCCCACACAAACCTTGTGGGGTTACCAAGTTATTTCCATTTGTTATCCATGCCATCTCTACCTAATTCACAACAACGATGTGAATTAGCATATTGAGTAATAATTCTTCATTACCTATTCATCTCCATCACAATCTATTAGCATATCGAGTCCCACTAGATTCACTGTGGGCACCGTTAGATCAATAAGGATAATCCACACCATTCCCCACTAACCCTATAGGTCTTGATCAAACCCCAACAAAATTTTGGCGCGGTGTATGAGCTCCTACCATATGTCCACCATGACATCACTTTCCACTAGCTATAACTACTACCTTTGTAGGTCCCACCATGTATTGATGGTCAATATCCACCCATTGTGGATTAATCTCTACCCCTCCCCATTGAACCTATGGGTCTTTGAGTTGGCCCCTCTAACATCTTAGTAGGGTATGTGAGCACCATTAGATCCCCCAACATCAACTACAACTGTAGATCAAAATATATCTCATCACACCTTCAGGGCACCACCAACCTAGGCGATGGGGCCAGTCACCATCATGGAATGAATGACTTAAGTTATCACTTAAGTGACTTGATACCTATAATACCAAGTCACCAATGAAATATAAAATGTTTTAACATTGTGATTGTAAAATCCCACACACTTAGGGTTTAACTGATAAACCCTAGACCAAGAGCATGAACAAATGAAATATGACATCTCTATTGACATCAAGACCTGCAAAATACCTTTCTGAAAGGCTCTCAAGAAACCTAGATCAGATTTGGCATTTTTTTTCACTTCTAATTATCTATAATAATCCCTTGTCAATAGTGACACATATTAATCCTTTTTTACATCAACGAAAACATTTTCAAACAATCTCCCCCTTTTTCATTGATGGAAACACTCTAACTACTCATCCAAGTACCATTGAATCTTTGCACCAATTGATAACTCACACTATAACACAACAACTCAACAAATCCCCCTAAGAAACACATCTCTTATCTTCATGCTCCCATACACAAATTTATCACCCTTTGATATCAATGGAAAATGGTTTACACCTTCAGAAAGAGTTTTCCCCCTTTGATCGACAGTGCAAAGAGAAAGACAATCATTGAAATCCAAAAAACTACAACCATCAAGGCATTAGAAATGTGTATCAATCTTACCTGACTTGATCACATGATCCTAAACCAGGGTAAAATAAATGGTCATTGAATCCCCCCTAGATGTATGCCCTATCACTAATGTTTAGTGATATGATGTGGGAGAAACTACTCCCAGCTTCTACTACAAGTATTTAAACTGCTCTTTAGGAAGAGGCTTTGTAAATATGTCAACCACTTGTTCCTTTGTTGGAACATACTCCATGCTTGCTTCCCTATTAGATCTACAACATTCTCTCTAACGAAGTGATACTTGATTGATATTGTAGACACTAAAAATTGTCCTAAGTCTACAACTCTTAGATTCTTCATCATTTCCCCTTTCATTCTTCATAATTAAATAATATTTAATTATTTAATTATTTTCTAATGTCATATGTCTTCTATTAATTAAATAATTTTAATTATTTAATTAATTTATTTCTATCTTTACTCCTGCATGATTAATTAAATATTTATTTAATTATGTCACTAATTAAGTCCCTTTCTTTCTAAAATTAAATAAATTCTTATTTATTTTATTTTTCTCCATTTTCTACTATAATTAAATAATTATTTTTAATTACTTAATTATTCATTAGCCTCTTCTCTCCTAAATTAAATAAATTTTATTTATTTAATTTGGTCTACTCTCTTGAATTTTGAATTAAATCATTAATTAATTCAAAAGATTCCCTTCGTCACATTCTTCTGTAATTAAATAATATCTTTATTATTTTATTTTATTTTATTAAGCCAAAGGAATAATGCCTATATATTTGTATTAATAATAATATGAGTTTACAATGGATATACAAATATGTAACTTTTGGAGATATGCTTTTACCTTATCTTTCTTATCACAAAAACATAATGCCTTTCCATCTTGGATGCATGCCAAAATATTTATTGAACTTCCCAAATATTATATTATTTCTATAGTGTCTTCCCTAAACTATGCAAAATTGAAGACATAGTATATTTTGATTTTTACTACCAACACCAATACTACTTGTATTAGGAATGGAAAAAAAAATAGAGTATGTCATTTTCCTTTCCTATTCTTCCATAAGGTTCGATTGGATTTTATTTTCATCTTGGTCCTCCATGTAAGAATCTGAAATTGGCTATGAGGGAGGCAATAAATTGAGATTAATATCCCAAGAATGACCTCATGTAGGTTGGAGAATACTAAGCTCTGTATTCACACCTGCTGGTTGTTCAGCTCCACCTTCCATTCGCAGTTGGTTAGGAGCACTTGATTCATCTAGAATATTATGTTGAACTGGTAGTTCATGCACATGAGTGAGCAGTGCCATAATGGCTTGCACCCTCACTTTTAATTTATCTGCTAACACAAAATCTATTTCCCCTACATGTTGTCTCAACATATTTAACATGAACATGGATTTTTTTTGGAATAAATTCTTGTTTATAGCAATAAATAAAGCAAGAAAAATTGATCTATGCAATAAAAAATGCCTTCAAAATAATCCACCGACATACCCGTGCCCTTTCCATAGGTCGTATTTTTGAAAATCTCTGTGAAGGATACCATTAGGCAATAAATCTTCTTTTACCACCTTATTTGTGATTAATTACACCAAAGTGACATCCTATAACACGTCCAAAAAATTGGAGATAAAGATAGACATCAATTGAGAAGGATATATCAAATGCTTGGCTTCAAGCTCTAGAATTTCACTCCCTATTAATCTTCTTATATTCCTTTTGAATGTGTTGAAATGATCTTTGAAGACCAAGAAAAGCTTTACATTAGTATTTTCGTCTGAGATAGGCATCTCCCATTTATTGAATGGGATAAAAACCCTATAGTTTCTTGGATAGAATTCCATTTGACATCTTCTACATACTTGAAAGCAACAAAATGGAAACCTGAGCTTGCCACTACTAGAACATTCTTGCTCGGACATACCCTATGAATGCAAAAAGTCAAATTGGAATAGTTTATTCGATGGACAATCAAAATTCATATCAATGCTGCTAAGAGAATAATGATAGAATAAAGTCCTTTGAAGAGATGAAAGTGGGAAAGACATTCCAATTTATGATTACATCCCATCTATAGTGGGTATGGAATAGCTTTGTTCCAAATTTAGTTTCACATTTTGCAAAGCTCCAGATTTTAGAGATACTCTAACTTCAATTCCTAGCTTTAATATCCTCCATTTTTAAGCCACATAAAACTTCATCATTTTCCGTACTCTGAAAAAGCACTAGAGCTAACTAAAATGAAGACACATGTACCTACACATAGAAGCAAAATATTAGTGAAATCATTGTATAATATTTCCTTATTAAACTATCCCACTTCCTTAGGCGAAGTTGGTACAGATTTTAATCAGTTTTTCCTTCTCATTTTTTAGCATATAATCCCACACAAGCCTTATGATTTCATGGAAACACCTCATCTCAACGATCATTACTTCCCAACTCTCAATGGGTTTCACAAGCTTTGCATTTCACACAAACTTAGCACATCTAAGTACTATACTATACTTAAACTTATTTTTTTGTTTTATTTTTTTTTTAAATCTCCTCCACTTTACATAAATGAGTATCCCAAAGATTACCTTATACCTAAATTAAGCCAAGAAATTATAAGACCATATCTACCATGTGCCTCAAAATTTATTCCCTTGAGCATTGATTTAACTAGTCTCGATAGATCAGATGAAGATTGATTTGAAATGATTTTAAAAAATAAACCTTTTGAAATTGGTAAAACAATTCCTTTGACCACTTCTAACTTAAATTCCTTTAATAATAATAAATTTTCGATACTAGATTCATAAACCGTATGGCCATTTAATTCATATGTCAACTTAAATCATAATTTACCTAGTATTGCCTTCATCACGTGCTAGTAATTCAGAAGATTCACAAACCATATGGAAAATTTATTCACATGGAAACTTTATTGATAAATTAACCAAAATTACCTTCATCCCATGCCACTAGTTCAACTAATCTTGTGTGCAATGACTGAACATCATGACAGACTTCCGCACTTCTCTGATCACATCCTAAATTGGCCAAATATTTGGCAACACTATTACCTTCTCTATAAATATGAATAAGGTAATAAGATTCAAATTTACTTAATAATGACCATACCTACTTCATAACATAACCAAGCTTCCAGTTGATCAGAAGTTTCTCACAACATGCATTAATGATTAACAAAGAGTCACCTTCAATTTGAATCTTTGTAATCTTAAAGGTGAGGGCTAATTTTAAATCATGAAGAAATGCTTGAGCCTTTGCCTCATTGTTGGTTCCATTTTTCAATTTAAATGATCTTGCACACAATACCAAACCCTTATAATCTCTAATAACAAAACCAGCCCTTGACAAACCTAGATTACCCCTCAAAGCTCCATCATAATTTAGCTTGAACAACACCTTTATTGGAGGTTTCCATCTTATTTATTTTCTATTGACTTTTTGGGATGGGTTATGCATGCTTCCTTTAAACGACAGTTTAAGGAATGGACAAGACATCATTAGTTTTGAATCCTAATCATAAAAGTTTGAGCCCACATTTTTTACTTTACCTACATATGCATTGACAGTTTTTGAGATTGATTGGTCTAAGGAATTCAACACCAGATCAAGATTAATTTTTTCTTTCCAAAAAATAACTCTATTCCTTGCCCACAATAAAGCCCAAACTACTGAAGCATGAATTACAGACCAAATACTTGCAAAAAAGGAGTTAGTAAACAAAAATGGCCAACTTGAAAATAGCTTCCAAAGAGTATCTAGTAACTTGGTGAATACCATTTCATTTTGTTTAGAATAAAAATCCAACATGATTATGTTATTGAACATTGCAAATAAGGATGATTTACATCTTCAATTTATTCATTACAAATAACACATTTGAATTGATCCGTAATCCCTATCTTTGAGAGCCTATCACTAGTTATAATCTTGCCCCTAATAGCTAGCCATGAAAAGCAACCAGCTTTGGGAAATAACATAGAATTCCAGAAAAAATTATATGCTCTTTCTTTTACTAATTGTGTTTGTGATTGTGAAATTGTTTTATAACCCTCTTTAATAGAGTAAGAACTAGAATTTGAATTTAACCATAAGATTCTATCTTCCCCATCAAAACAATAAACAATACTTTTCTGAAAAATAGACTGCAACAGCCTCTTAGGCTCAACATTGATTTCCAACTTTGTAATATCCTTCCATATTACTTAACCAAAAAATGTATCAATATGGTGAATATAATCTCTAACTTTATCTCCCCATTTCTCTGATAGCAAACCTTCTGTGAATTGAAAATCATGTAAGGAATTCAAACTAGAAGGTCCATTCAACAAATCTTTCCAGAAAAGGACCTGCTTCCCATCATTGACCTCCAATGTTAAGTGTGAAATTATGATTTTTCTATAGGAAACTAAAAATTTCCACATCATACAACTAGAAGGAGGGTTTAAAATTGTAAATATTCTAGAAGGTTTTTCAATATCCAAATATTTTTGTTGTATTATCTTGCACCATTTCAAGTGTGGTTTAGCATACATGTGCCAAACCATTTTTTCCCCTAATGCCATATTTATTTCTACCATTTTATGAAGACCTGCACCCCCCTTTAATTTCTCCAAACACAGTTTCCAATGATATTAAAGGAAAATTCTTATTGTTGTCCATATTACCAGTCCACAAGAATTTCTTGATCAACTTCTGAATTTCAATAATAATAGATTTTGGAGCTCTTAGAATAGACATATAATAATTTGGAATTGTGTGAAAAACTGTCTTAACCAACAAAATTCTACCAGATAAAGAAAACCAACAACCTTTCCATGGCATGATTCATGATTCAATGCTATGGATAATGTTATGCCAATGAGAGATTTTCTTTTGACCAACAAAAAAGCGAATGCCAAGATATTTGTCTGGAAGTTGGGCTTGTTGGAATCCTAGAATATTGATTATCCTCTTTTCAATAACAAATTTTGTGTTGAAAAAATACACCTTTCATTTGGTCTAATTAATTTTTTGACCTGAGACTAAACAATATTTGTCAAGAACTGATTTAAAATTTTGAGCTTCAGGAATAACAGCCATACCAAAAAGAAAAGTATCATCAGTAAACAAAGAGTGAGTTCTTTTAATATTTGTGTTAGGAATTGAAATTCCCTGAATAAAACCCTAAATATGAGCTTTGTGAATCGACCTACTCAAAGCCTCTGCTAGAATGATGAAAAGAAAAGGAAATAATGGATCTCGTTGGCGAACACCTTGAGAGGAACCAAAAAATCCAACTGGAGAACCATTTAATAGAACTGAGAATTTCACAGTGGATAAACAATTCATGATCCACTTACACCACTTAGCTGAAAAACCAAATCTAAGAAGCACCTTATTCAAGAACACCCAATCAACCCTATCATATAATTTTGGCATATCTAATTTTATTACCATAGATGAGAGCTTTGAAGAAGCCACTTAATGTAGAACTTAATGAGGTACTATTGCACCATCAACTATCTCCCTTCTAGGAACAAAACCACCTTGTTCATCTAAAATAATTCTGGATACAAGTGGGTGTAAGCGGAGATATATGGCCTTTGTGAAAATTTAATAAATAGTGTTGCACAATGAAATGGGCCTAAAATCTGGAAAAGAATGTGGATGTTAAGACTTAGGAATAATAGAAATATGTGTGGCATTAAATTTTCTTAACATGCCACCATATTTTCTAGATTCCTCCATTGCATTTAGGATATCTAAACCCACAAAATCCCAACATTTTTGAAAAAATATTTCCATAAAACCATTTGGGCCTGGTGCCTTATCTGGAGGCATAGAAAAAACAACTTCTTTAACGTCCTTTAATGAAAAATGAGCCATTAATCTCTCATTATCTTCTAGTGGGATTAATTGGGGAATGACCTAAAGAAGTTCCTCACTTTATCTAATCATTTGAGCATTATCAGACTTAGAAGAAGTTAACAAAGAAGAAAATTATTTTATGCCCTCTTTTTGAATATCTTCTTCCTTTGTTAAACATGCACCTGAAAGGCTATCATGCATTGAAAAGATTGTATTTTTTTATTTGAGTGGAGATGTGAAAAAAATTTGTATTTTTATCCCCTTCCTTTAACCACAACTTTCTTGACTTTTGTCTCCAATAAATTTCCTATCTAGAAATAAATTCATTCCATTCTACTTGTAACATTTTATGTTCCTCAAATAAAGAATTATCTAAATCATTTGCAATAATTATTTTATTTACCTCAGAAAGCCTTTTATAGACCAAATCTTTTTGAGAAAAAATATTTTTAAACACTTGTTGATTCCACATTTTAATCTGTTGTTTCAAGTGATCTAGTTTCATACTCAGCTGAAACATCCCAGAACCCTTTTTGAAAGGAGCAGTCAACCACCATTGTCTTAACAGATTTAAAAAAAGAGGATGATGAAACCACATTGCTTTAAATTTGAAAGAAGACTTCTGATTAGAATTAATTTTCTGAAGACTTATATCCAAAGAAATTGCAAAATGATCATAATCATTAAAAGGTAGAATTTTAGATGAGAGAACATAATCATTTGTACCCCAACTTGGAGAAGAAATAATTCTATCTAGTCTTTCTGCAATTTATGAAAATTTCTTTCTCCTATTAGTCCACGTGAATTTACCATTTAGTGGAATTATGTCCACTAGTGCATTACCTTGAATGAATGTTTTAAAGCCATCCATATCCTTTTAAGAAGGAAAAATATCCCCTTTTTTCTTTGTTTTAGAGGCTATGGAATCAAAATCCCCTATAATAATAACCTTATCATGGCCCAATTGATCCAAAATTTGTGTCAATTTATCCCAAAGAGATTTTTTCGCAACTAAATTTGTTGGCCCATAAACATTTAGTAACCAAAAAGCTAAGTCATAATGAGAAACCCTCATTAGCTGCCAATTATTCTCACAAGTAATTTGAGAAATAATTATGGTTTTATCATTCCACGAAGTAATAAGGCCTCCAGAAGCCCCTTGTGAAGGAGATTGAAAAGAACACCATTTAGACCATTTTTTACTAATGATTTCAAATGCCTCTACTAAAACTTTTGTTTCTTGAAGAACCACAACATCTGCCCCACATGAATCTAACTGATGCTTAATTTGGGCCCTTTTTCTAGAGGCCTTCATGCCTCTAACATTCCAAGAAATTAGCTTCATAATATCCTAGGAGAGAAACATGGTCTCCTTGGTCTTTTTTGCTTTCACTATCCCCAAATTTATGCCCATCTAAAGTAAATTGTATTCCTGCCTTTATTTCCTCTTGAATCTTCACAACTAAGGATTTTCGACCTCTTTTAGCAAGATATTTTTTACTAGAAATAGATGAAAATGGTGATTGTGCTAGAGAGGGAGTGTTTATTTTTTCTTCACTTAACACATCTGTTGCAATCACTTCTATAATTTTCTCCCTAAAAAATGAAAGAGCTTCATCTATGAAAGTCTTGAGCTCTTTATCAGAAGAAAATAGTGTATGGAAAGGAAATGATGATGACACTAAGGATTTTTCATGCAAAAGCAATTTACCATCCTTATCATTATGAAATGAAGCCTCCGCCCTTTGATCAGATAAAAGTGAATCACCATCTCTTTCAATATGATTTTCCAAAAAGTGTGAAAAAGTAGATTGATTATCAATACCAACTGTTAACATTGCTGCACAATTATTGATTTGTTGAATGCTTACACATTTGATCAAAGAAACTAAGAGATTTATTGAATTAAAAAAGACTTAATTGACAACATTATTTCCCATCCAATAGGTAGTGTAACCAAAAAAGATATATGTGAACTAGAAACAACCTTGGTTGTTGACAACTTGTCCACTTTGAGGCTTAAAGTACCTGATGAGGCATCTTCCAAACTAATAACAACATCACTAATGGATCCAACATTTAGAAAACCTTGATCATTAATAGGAGAGATCTGCCCACTTGAAGATCCCTTGAAGACAACCTGAGGACAAAGAGAATTGATTTGCATAACCCATCCTTGTACCTCCTCATATTCAAAAGGTTGAGTAACAATATCAGCAAGTGGAGAGGTAACAATCTCAGTAGGTGGCAATGGAATAGGTTTCTTTTGAATAGGAATGAATTCTAAATCAACCATTTCCTCAAAAAATTGACATGGACTTTTCGGATGAAGGCTAAAATGACAAGCTAAACAAAAAGCCGATGGTTCTTTAAAAACAATAACTTGCTCCCACACCCCATTCAGAGATGTAATACTCAATGCATTAGGAAGATATTTATTTAGATCATACAGAACACATAACCTCATAGGAAATGATGGGTTTTTGAAAAAACTCAAATCACGTCGAATAAAGATACCCACTTGATCACCCAAAATATCAATAAGATTATAATCTCTGCATTCGAGAGGTAAACCATGCAGCTAGATCCAAAAGGGCATAAATCTAATACTAGTTTGAGAAGGTGAAAATTTTGGAAACCATAGAGTCATGAATAAGCCATTGCCTTCACATTACCAAGACCTAACCCTATGGACTGCTTTCCTAGCCTCTTTGTTGTCAAAAATGACAATGAAAAACCCATCCACCTTATTTAGATAAAAAACCTGAGAAGATCCTTCCCATTCTTGAAACACCCAAGATTGCAAAAATTTCAAAGGAGGAGAGAATTTCTAGAACTTACAAATAAGCACCAAACCTTGGAGATCACTCACTTGTGGCTAAAGCATTTCTACCTTGAAAGTAATCAGAACAGGACCTCTGTGATTAAAACCCCCTTTCCGCTTAGGCTGCCTATCAAA
This sequence comes from Sequoiadendron giganteum, assembly GCA_007115665.2. Classification (NCBI taxonomy): domain Eukaryota; kingdom Viridiplantae; phylum Streptophyta; class Pinopsida; order Cupressales; family Cupressaceae; genus Sequoiadendron; species Sequoiadendron giganteum. The sequence continues at coordinate 437,613,189 of CM021103.1, read as the reverse complement.
CTTTTGACTGTTGAGGCCGAACTTTTTTCCAACCACATTATATTTCTAGTGAGAAGCTTCTCCACTGAATTTTCTCATACGACCTTGAAGACAAAAGTTGGAAATGGGAATAGAATTGGGAAATGAAACTAGAGGCCTAAAATGTTGCTTAGACACAACAATATGGGATCTATGCTTTGGAATGAAGGGAGCTTGAGCATTGATTGAAATGTTATTCAAGAATGTAGTAGGTGGATTGGAAATATTAGCTGGGAAAGGAGGAATAGGAATATTATTTGGGAATATTAGTAGAGGAATACCAAAAACCACCTCCACCCAAGAATGCTGCAAAGTATGAGGTGATTCACCATTAGAAGAAGAATCTGAACCACAAATATCAAAAATAAGTTGTGAAACCCTAACCAAAGATTGATTTCCCTTAGATAGACCATAGAACCCTTGATTCAATTTTGAATGGACATTACCTTACCCACTAGGCCCTGATATTTTAGATGAAGTCTCTGTTGTATACAAAAAAGAGTTCCTTTCTGGTTTTTTTCCGCCATGGAAAATCGAAGAATTTACAAAATGACTCTTTTTTTGAAAACTTGAAGAAATTATTCATTGGCCTCCTAAATTAAATAATTTTTATTATTTAATTTCTCGTATCACCTCTTTTTCCATGCCAATCTTATCTTCCACATCAAATATTATCTCTTGAAATCTCATTGAATGTTATCCCTTGATTGAACTATCTCACAATTCAATCTCAACCCTTCATCCTTATCATTTCCCTAATTTATCCCTAACCCTATTTCAAACTACAAATTTCAATCTTGGCCATTGATTAAGACATCTTATTGACATCCAATCTCAACCATCAATCCGAATCGGACCTTTCCTATAAATCAACCCTCTCATAAGCCATTTGGGGTCTGATTCTTCAAGCATCCTTATGCTGTCAAAATCATTCTTGAATCTTTCATCTACCTCTATCTATCATCCTTCAACTATCACCCTCATCATATCGTTATGCTGCTAAGTTCAGCAACCAACATACCAAATCAATCGATTCATTCATCCATCATTTTATTATTTAATTATTCATTGGCCACCTAAATTAAATAATTTTTATTATTTAATTTCTCCTATCACCTCTTTGTTTGTGCCAATCTTATCTTCCAGATCAAATCTTATCTCTTGACATCTCATTTAATCTTAGCATTTGATTTAATTATTTCATAATTCAATCTCAACCCTTCTTCCTTATCATTTCCCTAATTTATCCCTAACCCAATTTCATACTACAAATTTCAATCTTGGCCATTGATTAAGACATCTTATTGACATCCAATCTCAGCCATCAATCCAAATCAGACCTTGCCTATAAATCAACCCTCTCACAAGCCATTTGGGGGTTTGATTCTTCAAGCATCCTTATTCTGTCAAAATCATTCTTGAATATTTCATCTAACTCTATCTATCATCCTTCATCCATCACCCTCATCATATCATTATGCTGCTGATTTGAGAAACCAACATACCAAATCAATCGATTCATTCCCCCATCATTTGCATCTATTTGAGGTATTGAAGATTAGGATTAGGTAATGCATTTTATTGTTTTATCATTTCTTATTTTTCCAAATTTTTCATATACATTTTGGTGAACCTAACATGAACCCCCTAACTAATTTGTGGCTCAATATTTTCACAAATTTTGAGGAATTTTGGAGTTGGATCTTTTTTGTTCCAGGTTTTGTTATCATTTTGTTGCAGGTTTTGCATCATTTTGGGAAAAAACCCTAGTTTTCAAAGATTTGACCATATATCTCAAATGGCTACGTATTTTCTCACAAAATGATTTCAACAGGCTGGGAACAATACCAATAATGTTTAGTCCAAAAATCAAATTTTTTGGATCGGTTTTTTTTTTTATATAATTTTTTTGTTATTTTTCATGAAAAATAAATTTTGAGAGAAAATTATAGAATTTTTTAGATTTATTTATATTTCTAGTAATCTCTTTAAATTATAATAGGGGTCTATTAATTATTTTTTTAATTTGGATGAAAAATAATTAGACCAAAAATAGGTCTTTTAGAATTAGGGTTTTACAAAGATTTTCTTATATCTCACAAATGGTTGTAGATCTTTTCTCAAAACAAATTCTACAGATTTGAGATGATGTTAGGTGCCATCAGGCCAAAAATAAAAAAATTTAAATTTTTTTTGAATCTTTTATGATTTTTCATGAAAAAATAATTTTGGATGCAAAACAACAAATTTTTTAGATTTCTTTACATTTTTGGAAAGCTCTTAAAATTTCAATAATTTTCTATTCTCTGTGTTTTTAATTCTAATGTAAAAAACATTGCCAATAATCATATTTTTCTTGACTAGATAACCGTCTAATATTAGAGATCAATTACCTTGCTAGGGTTTTGGCTTTGTTGTTGGTTTTGTGAATGTGCAAAAAAATAAACACTTCAAAATACAAATTGGATAAAGTGGACAAAAATTTGGAGCTAAAGAAAGTCTAGGTGCACAAATAATCTTTCATCTCTAATCATTGCTTGTCAACACACTTCAATTTGGGGCTTAAAATGAACATCTTGTTTGCAATCACACTTTGAAATTGGGCTTAAAAACAACCATTGTCTTCCACCAAAAATTTTGGATTTGGGTTAAAAATAACAAGTGCTTCCATTGTTTTCTTACACAAATTTTGATTTTCTAAAGGGAAATTAACAACTATGAGTGTGAATCAAGTGTTTGTGTCCTCCAAAACACCTCACTTGGTTCACTTTTGTCATACCCTTCTTAGGAGGCATGTTGTTAGAACACACCCCTCCAAGGGATGGCCTCAATCAAGGTGTGAGTCCAAAGACATGCCTCTTTGGGAGTTGAAATCTTGTCACTCTTGGCTAAGACCCAAATAAATTTATACATTTGGGAAGTGAAGGTGAAGGGTGGGTTACCCCTATCCCCCAACTATGTAGCAAGATTTTGCTTTCAAATCATCCCTAGTCAACATTGTGCATCCTAGCTTAAGACCTAATTGGCCATACCCACTTGACTAACATTAGGATTGTTGTTTTGTATTCAAGTGTTTTCTTAATCATAACATTTAATCTTGAAAGACAAATTTATCATTGTGTTTGGGGTGTGTGTTCATGCATTTACATGTGAGATCTTGTGTTTGATATTGCCCAAGTCAAACTTCCAATAAACACTTGCCACATCATCCAAATCATACAATCCTATCATTCCACATCATATCCTAATCATCATCATCTCTTTAATCCAATCAACATCATTTTAAACCATGCCAACATTAGATGACCTAATACCCCAATTCCAAGAGCTCCTCCAATCACTTTATCAAGCACCACAACCCTTAGACAAAAAAATTATACATGGGCTCCAAGGCCTCATCCAATGATTTCAACTTCAAACAAACCAATCACCTCAAATGCAACAACTCATAGCACAAGTCCAATACCTCATGGCCATTTGTCAAATCCAAAAATCACAACATAAATTCCAATCACCACATCAACAAATTTCACACACATTTTGTGTGTCATCTATATCATTATATCAACCTCATCCATCCACATATCATGTTATCCCTTCATCAAATTATCACACCTATTCTAATTTCAACCCTTATCCATATCAATCCACCTCTCAACAACCATTATCTCTATGCAACCCCTCCATCATTATAACAACAAAAAATCATACCACAAAAAGTACAAACACCATTTCAATCTCAACACATTCAACCATAACCCTATGTGTCACCTTCATCATCATGCCAACCTAACCCATCTACCTATAATGTCCAATGTCACATCAACATATCCACCTATATCACAACAAGAACTAAGGAGCCCAAGTCCACCTTGGCAACAAAATAAAGAGCCTTTCAATTCTCATGTTTCATTTGAAAAGGAGAACACCAATGTAGTTCATGCACCCTACAACTTTATCATACCACCATCCAATTAAATTCCTATCCTTGAACCACTATGTCTTCCTCCTAATCCATTGGCCTCTCCACCTTCTAACCCATCAAACTCTTCATTGCCCATGGAATTACCCAAATCCACCCATTCACCTACAACAAATGTGACCCAAGGGCTACTAGCAAGGAATCGAACATTGCCATGTCATCCAACTCATATGTTTGAACCTACCAAAGAGTCTTCAAACATCATGCCCATCCTTACAACCCCATCATGTAGTCTCCCCCTTGAGCCTATTCAAGAGTCTCCCCCATTGAGCCCAAGTCAACCTACATAATCTCTCCATGTTGTTGACCATCTAGAGCTTGTTGAGCCTATTCAGGAATCATCCCCTTCCACTTCCATTCAAGAAACCTAAGATGCATGTCAACAAAATTATCCTAAGCATGATGAAACATTAACCCCTCATTCTAATGAAGATCTATGCCCTTCTAATGATCCCCTTCATAACACAACTGGTCCTATTTATGATCAAGCTCCCCACTATGATCTTACCTATGATCAAGAAGGCCATGATGATCCTCTTAGACAACTCTATGCATTCCATGGTCAAGAGACTATCACTTCATCTATCCATGAGAAAGATATCCCAAATTCACCTTCACCTAGTCTTATCCATGATCCATCAACATCCACTTCCCTTGATGAGACATATTCCTCCCAAGCACACATTAAAGATCAAACAAATACAATGGATCTAAGTCAACACAATGCTAATCAAGATCCTAATGATACTCCATCACCCACTATCAAACTCATTGCAAGTCTTTCATAATATCCTATTGGTCTTTCCACCTTCATTAATGAATGTTCCTCCTTAGAAAAATAAAAACCATTATCTTCCCTTGCTTGATTTTATCCATCCAATAAGTAACTCATTTCTAGTGTTCCACCTACACCTAGTCCCATTGTTCATTGCATACTCCAAAACATGAACAATCAAGGTAAAGGTTTAGACCTTCATGAACAAGATATTTTTGAGCCCATCCATGTAAAATTTCCTCCACGCTCTTATGGCCTTGGACATACACCCCAAAGACACCAATCTCAAGATGTTGGTACTTCCTCCATGCTTCCTAAGTCCACCTCCTTCCATTATAAATCCTATCATACACGTGAAACATATGTTTCCATCCCTCCATCATCCTACAAATGTCAAAAGCATGTGGTTGTACACCTTCAACCATCAAATTTTCCACCATTTCTTCCAACTCCTAATATCCCTCCATCTAATCTACCTCTGTTACTCCCAACAATTAATATCCCCATAAATTTTCTAAAATCCTAATCATGACCAAGCAATACACACATTGTCTAAACATGAATCTTCCACTCATTCCACCATACCCATGGGATTCAAAAACAAAAAATTCAATGGCTCTATGTATAAACTAAAAAATCCCAAGGACCCCCATGTCTTAGGACATAAATACAAAAATTCAAATAAAAATCCATCTAAGAAGTTATATAAGCCCATACCTCTAAAACTAAAGGCCAAAACTAAATTAGTTTGGGTACCTAATAAAAAGGAAAGCAAGTCAAATGAGGCATCCACATCACAAAAATCCCAACCATCAAATACCACCTCACATTCCCACTCTATTGAAGAATCTCATATTCTATCCCATAAGAAAAATAAAAGTCATAAAAATACTAAGTCTATGTGGGTACCTAAAGCACTTCATCACCCATCTCCTAAGAAAACATCTCCATTGCTTCCTACACCCCATCCACATCAAAATTTTCAACATTTATCACAATGTGTGCAACCATTGGTCATGGTTCCCTTCTATTTCACAAAAATTCCACATACCTCCATCTCCTCACCCTTAACTCATTATCCTACATATCATTGCCACCACCTTCCTATGTTTCATGCTTTTGGTTAAGCCTCCCCATTCATCTTTTGTATAAGTCTTATATAATCTCTATCATAATCCACCATCTTCCCTACATAATCCCTATCATAATCCACCAATTTCCCTACATAATCTGCATCATAATCGACTATTTGACATGGTCAATGCAATGACATCCATCTCTAGTGGGACTATCACCTCTCAAGGAACTAGAAACTTGATTCCCTCCTATCCATATTCCCCTTCTCCTATCCAAAAAAAATTCAGAAAAAAAGTAAAGAGAAATCCCTTGGTCCAATGACGAAAACCTGGTAAACAGGCACCCTGGATAAGTACCATGTTAAAAACTTTGCAAAAAATTGTCATGTGTAGTCTGATCTTCTATGTCACTTACACTTGGGGGCACACTGTCTCATCTATCCAACCTATCATTTTCAAGTCATACCATTCTATCTTACCATCCTACCATCTTTAGCCATCATAGCTCCCTATCATATTTGAGTTTGTTCATCCTCTCTTCCTCCTTTTGATCTTGATGAAGATATAGGGTAAAAAGGGATAAAACATGTTTTGGGTATCTATTGATATACCTCATCCTATATAAACCAATCCATCCCATCATTCCCTCTTGTCATAAGCTTTTCCATGAAAAATCCTAAGTGTACTACCTAGAAGGGGGCATGTTATTCCTATGCAATATATTCCTTGGATATCACATCCTAGCTCCTCATGATGCCTACATCCATTCCACTATATCTTATCCTTTTACCCATCCATTTATCACGAGCTTTACATTCACTATTACCTATCCTTTTTATCCATCCATCTATCATGAGCCTTTTATCCCTTATCCTATCACCCACCCTTCCATCCATCAATCCCATCTATCTCCTTGCACCTAGACTTGGTTTTGCCTTGTCATTGGTATCTAGCACAAAGGCTACCTAAATTTTCATCCATTGACATCTCAAAACATTTCAAAAAATAAAAAATACTCAAAATATCCCCAAATATTAAAAAAAAGGGGAAACGGGTCTTGAAAAAGACAAAAAATCAAATAGCCAACAAAAATCCAAGTAGTAAAATAAAACCAAATCACTTCCTCCAATTAAACCCATTCTTCTAATCAATCCAATCATTATCATAAAATCAAATTATTTCTTCATCAATCCTTAATCCATATCATTCCAATCACATCAATTATTCTATTCAATTCATCACATCCTTTCATCCAATCAAATCATCAAATCAATCATCATATCATTCCAAACCACTTCTTCAAATCAAATAAATCAAATCATTTCAAGCAATAATCCAAATGCAAGGCAATCCTTAATCCATACCAATCAAGTTGATCAATCTTGCCAAATTATCCAATCACATCCTTTGGTCTTGATCTTAATCTTATTTTAAACCCAAACAATCAAAGTAAATCAATGAATCAATCCTTGTGTTGATCCAAGGATATTTAGTTTCCCACGATGAAAACACTATCATCATCAATCAAAATCAATCAATCAATCAGTTACTCATTAGTTTACAGCTTGACAAGGGAAATACATTTTTTTTTTGTATCATTTGTGCATGCTTTCTTGATTTATTGTGTGTTATCATTTTTATCTTCCATTTGCATCCAATCCGAATTACTCCCGACTAATATTCATATCTTGTATCTAGACAAGGTTGTAATATGTTGGGGCATGAGACACATCATCACCATGGTCCTTATACCTTGGTGCATCATGTCTAGTGTTACATTAAACATCATGGTTGCTCACCTTCTTGCAGCATAATGTATTATCCATCTCTTTATCCATATTTTATCATTTCATTCATTTTGAGAGCATACCCATGTTTGTTCAACCTGCCTATCCTCTTGAGGGGCATCATCATCCTATTCTTATATCATCATCCTACTCTTATTTCATCATCCTCCTATCTTTCTATCATCATCCATTTTCTTCTATCCATAACTTAGCTTCTTTGAAATGATGTTACTCGACACAAATCTCATCATCTCGAACATCATCTCAAAGAGGGGCAAAATGTAGACACTAAAATTTGTCCTAAGCCCATGACTCTTAGATTCTTCATCATTTCCCCTTTCATTCTTCATAATTAAATAATTTTTAATTATTTAATTATTTTCTAATGTCATATGTCTTATATTAATTAAATAATTTTAATTATTTAATTAATTCATTTCTATCTTTATTCCTCCATGATTAATTAATTAAATTTTATTTATTTAATTATGCCACTAATTAAGTCCCTTTCTTTCTAAAATTAAATAAATTTTTATTTATTTGATTTTTGTCCATTTTCTATAATAATTATTTTTAATTATTTAATAATTCATTAGCTTCTTCTCTCCTAAATTAAATAAATTTTATTTATTTAATTTGGTCCTCTCTTGAATTTCAAGAATTAAATAATTATTTAATTCAAAATATTCCCTTTGTCACATTCTTCTATAATTAAATAATATCTTTATTATTTAATTATTCATTGGCTACCTAAATTTAATAATTTTTATTATTTAATTTCTCCTATCACCTCTTTGTTAGTTCCAATCTTATCTTCCACATCAAATCTTATCTCTTGAAATCTCATTGAATCTTAGACCTTGATTGAATTATGAGATAATTCAATCTCAACCCTTCATCCTTATCATTTCCCTAATTTAGCCCTAACCCTATTTCATACTACAACTTTCAATCTTGGCCATTGATTAATACATCTTATTGACATCCAATCTCAACCATCAATCCAAATCGGACCTTACCTATAAATCAACCCTCTCATAAGCCATTTGGGGGTTCAATTCTTCAAGCATACTTATGGTGTCAAAATCATTCTTGAATATTTCATATATCTTCATCTATCACCCTCATGATATCATTATGCTACTGATTTGAGCAACCAACATACCAAATCAATTGATTCATTCATCCATCATTTGCATCTATTTGAGGTATTGAAGATTTGGATTAGGTAATGCATATTATTATTTTATCATCTTATTTATCCAATTTTTTTGTATACAGATATATGCTTGGTTCTAGAATGTATCACTGGATTCTTTGATATGTTTATGGCACTTGAATTGTCACAAAGGATTGAGATAGGCTCACTATACTCTATTTTGATGTCCTTTAATGTTTTCTTCATCCATAAGACCCGAGTACATGCAGCTGTTGCAACATATTTTGCTTTTGTTATAGAAAGAGTGATAGACTCTTGATTTTTACTCATCCAAGAAACTAATTTGTTTCCCAAAAAGAAGGCACCCACACTTCCTTACCAATTAGCATCTAGGTATGCTATTAAAGTGAAATATTTTCCTTTGGGATACCATAAACCATAGTCAATAATAATTTTGATGTATCTAAAGATTCTCTTTACTACATTAACATGTGATTCTTTTGGTTCCACCTGAAACCTAGCTACCATACAAACTTCTTGTGTTATATCTGGCCTAGATGTAGTTAAATATAGAAAACTTCCAATCATTGATATATACAAATTCTGATTTGCATTAGGTGACTCATCTAACTTACTTAACTTGTAGCTAGTAATCATGGGAGCACTGACTGGTCTAAAATCCTCCATGCCAAAAAATTTAAGCATTTCTTTAGCATACTTGGTTTGTGATATAAATATACCTTTATCAATTTGTGTAATTTGGAAACCAAGGAAAAATATGAGTTCTCCTAGCATGGACATTTCAAACTCATCTTGCATGTTTGTGGAAAATATTTTGCACATTTTATCACTGCTACCCCCAAATATAATATCATCTACATATACTACAACAATGATCATAAACTTACCTTTAGATTTGAGGTATAGATTGTTGTCAACATAAACTTTCTTGAATCATTTTTGCTATAGATACAGATCCAACCTTGAATACCATGCTCTCGGGGCTTGATTTAAAGCATACAATGCATTTCTCAATTTGTAAACATAATCATCATTCTCTAACAGCTAAAAACCTTCTAGTTGTTTAATATATACTTCCTCTTCTAGGTTTCCATTCAGGAATGTGGATTTGACATCCATTTGATATACCTTAAATCCTTTGTAGACTGGGAATGCAAGAAACATTATTATTTCTTCTAACATTGCAATAGGGGAAATATTTTCTTCAAAATCAATTCCTTCTACTTGTGCATATCCTTTGCACACTAATCTTGCTTTGTTTTTTACAACAAATCCATCTTCATTTAGCTTATTTCTGAACACCCATTTAGTGCCAGTTAAATTCTTACTTGATCGTCTAGGAACCAATTCCCATGTTTTGTTCTTCTCAATTTGATTGAGTTCCTCTTATATTTCTTTTATCCAAATTTCATCTTTATTGGCTTCATCAAAGCTTTGTGGTTCAATCTAAGATAAAAGGGAAAATTTCACTTGTTCCTTGTTCTTTGCAAGCTTTCTTCTAGTTTGCACACCTTCATTCTTATCACCAATTAATTGATCTATAGGATGATTTTTTTGAAAATATTTTTTAGGTGCTCATTCAACCACTTCTTCATTCTCTTCTTCTTGTTCTTATTCTTCTTCTACTGCACCTATATCATCCTTAGTTGACTCAATTTCAAGATTGTTTCTTCTAGGCTTACCTTGATTTGCACTTTCATCAACCTTGACATGTACACTCTCTACAATTCTATTCAATCTCTTATTATAACACTTATAAGATTTTCTTTGGTTGGAATACCCAAAAAATATCCCTTCATCACATCTTGACTCAAAACTTCCTAAATCTTCATCTTCTCTTTTAATATAGCATTTAGTGCCAAATACTTTGAAATGATTGAATTATGCAGGCCTACAAAACCACAATTTATATGGCATTCTACCACTGTTAAACCTTATAAATGCTCTATTCTGAATGTATAAAATAGTTTGTACTACTTCTTTCCAAAATGTATCTACCAAGTTTGCCTAATTCAAGATGGCTTTATCCATATCCTTCACAATCTTGTTTCTTCTCTCTATCAAACCATTTTGTTGTGGTGTTCTTGGAGCTGAATATTGGAGTTTGATTCCATGATCTTCACGATATTCCATGAACTCACTTGACATAAATTCTCCACCTCTATCTGACCCGAGACATTTGATTCTTCTCCCATTCTCATTTTCTACTAGCTTCTTATAACCTTTAAATGCTTCAAATTCCTCAGTCTTCTCCTTCAAGAATGTTACATATGCCATTCTGGTATAATCATCAATCATCAGCATGAAATATCTTTCTCCTTGAAAACCCCTTGTCCTTATTAGACCACATAGATTAGTATGAATTATCTCCAAGGGTTTCATAGTAGAATAATCCTTAGTAGGAAACTTGAAATTTGTTTTCTTTCCTTGTTGGAATCCTTTGTAGATTATATTTTCAGGCTTTACAATCTTAGGCATATTTCTAACTAAACCTTTTGAGCTTATTTTTACCAAGTTGTCAAAGTTGGCATGTCCCAATCTTTTATGCCACAACTGACTCTCATCTACTTGAATGATTAAACATGTTTGGCCTTTAAACTCACATAAATTATAGAGAATATTGTCTGTCCTTTCTCGTTGAGAAATTGTTTTACCATTCTTCCCTATCTAGTAGCCTTCAAAATTAAATAAAACTTTGTATCCATTATCACATATTTGGCTAACACTAAGCATATTATGTCTCAAACCTTCAACATAGAGCCCATATTTAGTTTTTTTCCTCCCATCTATGCTCAAGATTCTTTTACCATGAATCTTGACAACAATATTATCATCTAAGCTTATTGATCCCCCTTTTCTCATTTCAAGTTCAATGAATTTGTCTTTATCACCAATTATATGTCTAGAGAAACCAATATCAATGACCCATAGATCATTTTCCTTTGCATGTAATTCCATCTGGGAAATCACAGACTGAGTGGCACAAGATTTTTTCTCCTTCTCCTTCCATACCTTCTTAGGCTTCTTCCCAACTTTATTTTCTTCTATCTCAAAATTATTATTTCATTTTTCATTTTTAGTAGTGAGGATTTATTCTACTCAGATTTCACATTTGGTCTTGTAAATCTTGCTCTATAGTTTATAGCTATATGACCAAAGTTTTTGCAATTATAAAAAAATATATTCATATCAACCAAGGGAGCAAATGGATTCTTTCTTACAAAAAAAATTATTCTTCCTTGGAATGACTCTACATTCTCTAGCCCTATGACCAAAATTGTTACAAGTATAGCAATGCCCATTGAAATATGATCAGTACTTGGTCATGGACTTTCCTTTAGTTGTATGAGATCTTTTTTGTCTAGGCCTCCTTGGGTAGTGTAATATTTTGAATCCATCAATGTCTGCTCTTTTTATGTTTTGCATCTTCTTCTTTTTATCAAGAACTATCTGGTTGTCCTCCTTGAATTCAACCAATTTATTTTCTTTATCATATTTTTGTTCATCTTTAGGGGATTCCTCTTTGTCATATTTTTCATTACTTGGGCTGATTTTTCTCCTACTCTAAATATTTCATAAAGTTTTGTAGAGGAATCCATAAATTAACTCTTTCCTTTTACCAAACCTAAACTAGATTTCTCTTTATTTGCAGGCTTTTGTGTACTTATCAATTCATTCAAAATATCTATACCACCTTTAAACTTCAATCCATTTATGATCTACTCATTGGCCTTCTCCAATTCTTTTCTTAAGGAAACTATTTTTGCCTCAAGCTTTGTGCACCTATCCACCTCAAATTGTAGTTTAAACTTCATTACATATTTGACTCTTTTGAGCTCTTCTACCTGTAGTTTCAGATTTACCACCATCTTATTTGATTCCTCGAGTTCTTGAGTTATCTTATCATTGTTGGACTTAAGGGAACACTAAGAGGGGGGTCTGAATTAGTGTTCAACAATATTAAAACTTCATCTATTCAAAACATGAAAGCATGTCATCATTGTATTAAACAAAAGATGTATGGATTGAAAGTAAACATCCATAACATCATGACAGATTTTTTTGTGTGGAAACCTTATTAGGGGAAAAACCACGATGGAGATTAATCCATAGTTTGAGTACTCAAAGTATAGTATTTAAAAATGGAATGCATGTGCATTCAGGCATGCTTCCTAGAGCCCACTGCTCAAAAGATAAAGGATTACTGCCTACAAAATTTATATTAAAACAATCTAAAAAGGTGAACTAAAATGATAGCATCTAACAATGCCAGGTAACAATTCTGGTTAAGCTCATAAAACTTATTTAGGATCTGCTCTATGATCTTCCACTTCGCTCTGCCCTACTCTACTCTTTACTTCTCTTCACATCAACTTCACATTACTACTCTGCTATGACTCACAATTCACACTTCTTTATATCCGAACACCACTTCTATCACACACACTTTTAAATGTCAAAAAAAAACTTTTATATATATCCATAATCAAGATTAATTGATCCAACAACCGGCTTCATATGGTATTAAGATATTTTAATTCATCAGCCAGATCCACCATAAAATCTTTATGCACATCCTCTAAAGTTAGTTAAGAACAAGATAAGACCCAAACAACACTTAATCTAATATTGAGACTTATAATTAATTTCATCCTATACATCCACAAATTCTATCTTTGTCGTGTCATCCTTCTAGCATAGATAATTGACAGATTAGTGCTTTATACCACCTAAATCGCTTACCAATGGGTGTGCATCAAAATGAGATACTACAAGCCTCTGCAAACCTTCTTCAAAGATTCATAACCCAAAATACCTATCTGACGGGATGATTAGACCAGCTTTTATGCCTTTAACAGGATCTCCTGTTCTTTGCTTTGTTCTATCAGTAGGAGCCAAAAATAGTGTTTCCCAATCAGATACATGACTAGAGTTGCATGAATTGTGTTTCCATCAATGAAAACACCTACAAGCCAAAATAATTAGCCATATGCCAAAAATCTCCCCCTTTGTCATTGATGGCAACACTTAGCAAAAAATGACTAAGTGTCAGAATCACTATAGGTATACTACCAAACAACTTGCTGCACTTTCACCCCCTAAGATTCATAATGAATTCTCTCCCCTTATAAGGATTTTTTAAATACATTCTCCCCCCCTTTGACATCAATGACAAAGTTGGGATGTCATATGCCAAAAATTCACAAAACATGTTTTCAAAATTATCAATTCTTTAAGAAATCTAGCATATATATGCTTATAGTTCTTCTTCTTTAAACAAAATTGCAAAAACTTGGGAACACTTAACTACTTATCTTTAGAAAATTAGCTTGTTGTTTTTCCTTAATTTCGGAAGAAAATTCTCCCAACTATCAGTTGCAATTCTAATTTTGATAATCAAGCTATTGTTCTTGGAAGTTTTGTTGATAATCTCAATGAGAGATTCAAGAATTGTGATTGCTTCTTCCAAATTTCCACCAACTGCTCTAGCCTGCACTCGAATAAATCTTTTACATTCCAAAAGGTGTCCATAAGAACATTCTTGGATAGCTTAATTTTTATTTGAGCTGCCTGGAATTCCCGATTTCTCCTTTTGATAATGCCATCTAGATCTTGAGACATATCAAAGTTTTTTCCAATGTCGTTCGGTTTTGTTTCAATCTGATCTAACTTCTCCTTGTGATTGATGACTGAATGAGACTAGTGGACACAATAGTTGTAGATTTTTTTGGTTGAGTCAATACACCTCCTTAACTCATTCATTTTCTTTGTAAGCTTAGCAAGGGATAGTATGAATTGTTACTTCAAGTGAGAGATAATTTCACCTTCTTCTCTGCCTTTGTCTTCAGAGCCCATTGATTCTCTACTATACTCAATCATTTCTTTGGGTAGAATATCTTTTAGACTTTCCAATATTATCTTACAATGCTCAATATGAGCATTCAGTACTTCTAAAATTAATTCTTGATCGTAAGATGATCTGACTGACCATAACCTTGCAATTTTCTACATACCACCTGTACTTTAGATAAGTTGTTGTAGTTTTTACTTTTATAGATCTTCTTCCTCACTTCCTTTTTCAACACCAGAGTCATTTTCTAGTTGATTCTCAAGATCTTCATCAGATTCCTCATTTGGAATGTTGACAATTCCTTCTCTTTGTCTTTTCCCTCAATCTTGGGAACCTTTCTTTCTAGAGGGTTGTATTCAATAATCTCCTGACCTCTTTTCTATCCTCTAACAATGCTACCAAAAGAGGAACCAATTTCAATTGTCCTTATCAGAGGGGAAATAATGATTGATCCACATTTCACAAGGACATAATTACAAAAAAATTCAAATTTTGAGTCCCAATTAGACACACTCTTAGCATAAGAGTAAATTTGGGTTCATACCGATTTGTCCAATGTCCATGCTATATTGTCAATTTTTGGCAATGAATTCATAAATTACATAGTACATAAACAGACATATAATTAGAGTGCCAAACCTGAATGGATACCTTGACTCTTTTTTCAATTGGACATTCTCCATCATCTGATCTTTCAATAATCTACATAGGTCAAAGTCTCGACCTTCAATTATCATTTTATGAGCAATATATACTATGGAAGTTGATGTAGCCCCTTCCCGATTTCAGTAGAAGATTTTATAGGTTATGTTGTGTGAAATGAAATTCGTAGCAAGATCTTTGATCTCTGATTATCTCAATTAGGGTTTTGACCTCCTTGTTCCAGATAGATTTCTTCCATGGAATATCACCGACTTTTGAAAATCTAGTTAATTTCTCAATTACTTCTTTTGAGATTGTGTAAGTTTTGTCCAAAGTTAACACATCACCATGCAATCTATTCAACAAGAATTTTATGAATTCCACATCCTCAAAGTATGGAAACTCATTCCACATATCCAAATTTCCATGCTTGGATCCGCTCAATTGTTTTAATTCATCAGGAAGAAATTGATTCCTCATAGATCTGATTTTTGCACTATTGTACTCATCCAATGTGATCGAACCTTTTATTTTCTCCATTATTTTTCATGTTATTAGGGTTCACAATTACACACCGAATTATATGAGTAATTCAAGAGTGAAGTACTTGATAAATTTGTCGATGAATTTGATTTTGCTGCTTCGAAAACCACTTGTCGAGTGCTCTGCTTCTTCTCTTCAATGATGCAAAGTGAAAAATAATGGCTTTGGACTTGAATTTTATAGCATGCACATGCGCAATAAATGAACTTGCCCTAAATTTTTGGTGACTCTATTTTCTTAGTCGATGATAGAAAAATCTTCTACGGACCAACAAATTTGCTGAATTTCTTTTTCTGAAGACATCACAACCTCTCTATACTAAGAGTGCACCTTCATGACTATTTTATCCATTCCGATACCATCTATAGACATGGGAGGAAATATTTTCTAATAAAACTCCCCCTAGGCCAGTGGCCTTAATTTAATTACCGAAAGAATTACAGGAAGCAAGTTTCGGTACAGAACAATTTCCAACATCATAATCATTTTTCTTCACCCATGTCATCTTCATCTAATCTTCAATATGATCCATAGTTATCTTTTCTTTTCCTTTTCCATTTTTCTCTATTTTTTTCTCTCTATATACCAAACCTCTTCTATCTGTGTTCTTATTTCTATAGAATTTGGCAATATGACCGTACTTGTTGCAGTTATAGCACATAATGCTCCTTTGTTCATTCCCTTGGTTTCTTCTCAATCTACATTGGTTAGCAATATTTCCTAACCTCCCACGTGCATAACATTCAATATTTCTCTTAACAATAGAATGACTTGACATATTTTTGCATTCAATTGATTTATGACCATGCTTTTTGCAATTGAAACACTGACTAGAGAATGATGAGTATTTTGACCTCAAATTACTTCTACATTGAGCAACCATATGAGCAAACTTATTATAGGAAAAATAATACCCATTGATTTTTTGTGCATTAGGTTGTCTTACTAGATATTTTCCATTTTTTTTTAATCTGAAAATATTTTGTGCTAATCTAGAATTTTCTCCTTTTTCATATCCAAGACCTCTCTTATCATTTCCACTCTTTTGTCCTTGAGTTAGCTCATCAAGCTTTACTGAACTGATTTTGAAATTTTCTTTGAATTCATTTACAATGACAAGATCATTCCTAAGATTAGTAATCTGCTTACCAAGTTCTTCTTCATTGTTTCTGATTCTTTGCAATTTACTTTCCAACTAAGTAAGTTCTCCACTTATTGTGTTGCATTCATTAGATTTCTCTTTTAGGGTCTAAGCAAGATTTTCTTCACTTTTCTTCCTTTCCTCTATCTCTTTAGTCATTTTCATCATCATAGATTCCATCTCATGTTTCAGGTTGGTATTATCTCTAGCAAGATTTCCACATTCTTTGATTATCTCCTTCAAGGTTTGATTCAGGTGGGCATCATCCATATCTTCATTTTCCTTCTATTGTATCTAATCACAAAGATCCTTTCCCTTCACCCTATATTTGACTATCTAATCCTTCAATGACTGAATGAATTTCTCAGCATCTCTAAGATTTGATTTCAATTCTTGAACTTTTTTTTTAGATTGATCAAGGTCATTAAGAGCTACCATAAGCTATTATGGAAGACTACCAAAGTCCATCACATTCCAAGATCCACCTCAAGCTGCAAAATGTCTCCAGAGGAACTTGATTTGATCCCAACTATTGGAATCAAGGGAACACTGAGGGGGTTGAATCAGTGTTCAACAATATTCAAACTTCATCTATTCAAAACATGAAAGCATTTCATCATTGTATTAAAGAAAAGATGTATGCATTGAAAGTAAACATCCATAACATCATGACACAATTTTTTTTTTTGTGTGGAAACCTTGTTAGGGGAAAAACCATGGTGGAGATTAATCCATAGTTTGAGTACTCAAAGTATACTATTTAAAAAGGGAATGCACTTGCATTCAAGAACACTACCTAGAGATCACTGCTCAAAATATAAAGGCTTACTACTTACAAAATTCAGATTTAAACCATTTGAAAGGGTGAACTAAGATGATAACATCTAACAGTACTAGGTAAAAATTTCGGTGAAGCTCATGAAACTTAATTTGGATTTGCTCTCTGATCTTCCACTTCACTCTGCCCTGCTCTTCTCTTTACTGCTCTTTGCATCAATTTCACATTATTGCTTTGCTATGACTCACAATTCACACTTCTTTATATCTGAACACCACTTCTATCACACACACTTTTAAATGACAAAAACAATATTTTATATATATCTACAATCAAGATTAATTTATCCAACAATTAGCTTCATATGGTATTAAGATATTTTAACTTGTCGGCCAGATCAACATTAAAATATTTATGTGCATCCTCCAAATTCGGTTAAGACCAAGAGAGGACCCAAACAACACTTAATCTAATATTGAGACTTATAATTAATTTCATCCTATACATCCATGAATTCCATATTTGTTGGGTCAGCCTTCTAGCATAGATAATTGATAGATTAGTGCTTCGCACGACCTAGATTGCTTACTAGTGGGTGCGCATCAAAACTGAGATACTACAAATGTCTGCAAAGCATCATCAAAGATTCATAACCCAAAATACATGTCCAGTGGGATGATTAGACAAAATTTTATGACTTTAACTAGATCTCCTGTTCTTTGCTCTGCTCTGTTGGTAGGAGCCAAAAATAGTGCTGCCCAATCAGATGCAAGACTAGAGTTGCATGAATTGGGTTGCCATCAATGAAAACACCTACAAGCCAAACTACTTAGCCATATGCCAACAATCATTCTCCTTTTGAGAATTCATTTTTAGTTTTTTGTTTTCTCTCTTAAGATCACCAAATTTATCTCTTAGTTCACCAAGATCTTCAAGAGCACTTATTAATTCTCCTTCAAGATCAATAAGTACCTCCTCTTCTCCTTCATATGAGTCCTCAATTTGTGCATCTTCCTGATCCTTAGTTTCTGTAGCCATGAATAGAAATTATCTTCTATATTCTCTATTACAAGGGCATGGCCTTGATCCTCTTTCGAACAATTACTAGTATCAAACACTTCACATTCTTCATTGATATACAGACTCTTCTTCTTCTTTCCAAAATTATTCCTTTTTGGATAAACCATTTTCTTCTTTTTGTTATCTTCTTCTTGCTTGAAACTATCCTCTTTATGATATGGAAACTTTGAAGAAAAATGACCTATTTTTCCACAATTAAAACACTTGAAAGGGAGCTTACCTTTATAGTTTTCAGATCCTCTCCTTAGTCTTCTTATGATTTTTTCTTCTTCCTCATTGTTCTCTTCATAATAATATGCAATGACAACAACATTGTCTTTCTTATCAACTACATATTTTTCTTTCTTGGCAACCTGAAATGCCACTTCTCTCCTGGATGATTTAGCATCAGGCATTCTCATATCATATGCAATAATTATGCCATGCACCTCATCAAGAGTGATTTTATCAATTTCTCTTCCTTCTTCAATAGAAAAAACCTTGGAATCATATTTGGCTATCATAGACATGAGAAATTTTAGCACATCTTCTTCTTTCAAATCTACACCATATCCTTTAATTCCATTTACCACATCATCAACTATCCAAACATAATCTACAATATTCTCTTCTTTAGTCATCTTCAAACCTTCGAATTTTTCTCTCAACACTTCTAACTTTTCGAACTTCACTTTTGTGTTTCCTTCATAGATCTTCTTCAAATTTTCCTAGACATCATAGGTAATTTTACAATGCATAAATTTATAATCTACAAAATCAAAAAAATTATTCATAATTATAAAACAAGATTTCTTATTGTCATCATAATTCTTCTTTCTTGCAAGATGAGTAGGAATAGTAGAAAGAATAGCATATTGGGTCTCGATAGATACCCAAACTTCAGTTCCAAGAGAAACTAAGTATCCTTCCATTAATGAGCTCCACTTAGCATAGTTTGTACCATCAAACCTAGGTGACTTGTTTGAACCTTCCTGAAATGCCATTGTGTTCACCTATCCAAGATCCACCTGAGTTGATTAAGCTTCTCCTAGGGAACCTAGGGCTCTAACACCAATTGTTAGAGAACAATGATCTATTGAGATGGGGGTGAATTAGTAGATATAAAAATATTTAGACTTGAAAACCTACTTTCAGATTCAACCTTACAGCCTAGATGTGAATATTAAAACATAAACTAATTTGGCAATCTCATGAGAATGGAAAAACATCTCATAACACTAGATGTACATGGAAAACCCAATATGGGAAAAACCATGATGACAAAAGCTCCTTCAGTCTACTACTCAAATCCAATGTCGCAAATGGAAACTCTATTACAATGTTTAGGGCTACAACCCAAGGAAACTACAAATCCCTAAATTAGAGGCTACAACTTCAAGGATGCTACTACACCCTATTTTAGGAGCTACAAATCCAAGGACACTACTACACCCTATTTTAGGAGCTGCAAATCCAAGGAGACTACAATCACCTAGTCTGAGCTAAAACTCAGTTCAATGAGCCTACTATCTCAACAAGATTACAAGTTCATATGTGCATACAATTAGGTTCTACTCAACCTAAAAATTCACCATTACATACAATGAATTTTTTCACACCCTACAACTTATACTACTACTGTTGAAAGTGCACTCTCATAAAAACTCCCCTCCTCTACACTCTCTTCTATTATGCACTCTCTTATCTACTACATTTTGAGCTATACATCACTCTGTTAAGCACTCTATACACTTGTAGAATCTTCACACTTCTCCTCACATATAGATTTGACACATCACCCACAGTTACAATAACACGTAGACATTTTCCCAAATTATCTTTTCTCATTGACTTGCATTAAATTCCTTGAGATTTGATCAGATCATATCAAATCTATTTTTAGGGTTTTATTCTCTTGCACACTTCACCAACAAGCTACCTATTCATCAAGATACATGCCATTATTCTGCTAACCATTAAGGCATATGATATGGTTTATTAGATATCACCATCCCTCTATATCAAGCCACACAACATTTAATTTTGATATAGAGAATTTTCCTTCATTCTCTCTTTCAAACCCTAAGATCCGATTATGCATTAAATTTATTCACTAATTAGTATGATCATATTTGATCTTGATCATTTTTCCAATCCGTATTGTTGCCTTGAAGATTAGATCTTCACTGAAATTGGTCACAAGTGCAGCTGGACCAATTAATTCTTCCTCCTATGTTGGTTACCATTCGAAACCTTGTTACATAGACATAGCCATTTGAGATATTTATCTTTGAATTTGGGTCATCGATCTCTTTCTTCACACCACAATCCTATGATCCTCACACACTTTCATATCTTTAAAACCCAACCATTTGATTAGCTACTTTAAATTTGTTTCATTGATACATTACTTACTGGTGATCACCATTAGATCTCAGCCTTTTGATCTCCATCGTTGATCACATTCATATACTATTCACCATATGTGAGGTCCACCAAAACATGCATCCAAAATCCACTCATCCTATGAGCTTGAAAATGTTCCCACACAAACCTTGTGGGGTTAGTGGGCTGCTACCATTTTTCATCCATGTCATTGCCACCTAATTCACAACAAATATGTGAATTAGCATATTGATTAATCATTCTTTGCCAACTATTCATCCGCATCACAATCTTTCAATGTATCAGGTCCCACTAGATTCATTGTGGGAACCATTAGATCAACAAGGGATAATCTACACTGTTCCCCACCAACCCCGCGGGTCTTGATCGGGCCCCACCATTATTCTAGCGGGGTATGGGGGCTTCTACCATCTATCCACTATGACATTACTTTCCACTAGCTACAACTGCTACCTTTTTAAGTCCCACCATGCATCGACAATCATTATCCACCCATCATGGATTAATATCTACCACATCTCAATGGGGTATTGAGAACCATTAGATCCCACAACATCAACCACAAGCATCAATCAAAATATATCTCATCATACCTTCAGGACAATGCAAACCTAGGCAATGGGGCCAATCACCAACATTGAATGAATGACTTAAGTTATCACTTAAGTGACCTACTACCTACAATACCAAGTCACCAATGAAATATAAAATATTTGAATGTTGTGACTATAAAATCCTGCACACTTAGGGTATAACTAATAAAACCTAGACCAAGAGCATGAACAAATGAAAGCTAACATCTCCATTAACATCAAGACCTACAAAATACCTTTCTCAAAGGCTCTCAAGAAACCCAGATCAAATCTAGCATTTGTTTTCACTTCCAATTATTTGGATTACTACCTTGTCATAAGTGACACATATTAATCCTTTTTCACGTCAATGACAACATTTTCCAACATAAACATCTATTCTAAAATAAAGCATAAAAAATTACTAAAAAGTAAAATTTCTCCCAGGTATTATCCATGCATGCCTCTAGGAATAAACAAAATAGAGAAAATGATTCCATATGTCACCATATTGCTTCATAACTAGGCATAGAATGATGTGATATTTTAAAGAAAAAGGGGATTGTTTTCTATTGTATAATGTCAATATGCACCCTTAAATGGCGTACCACACAGTCTTTTCCAATAAAAACTAATAATCAGCTACATAATATTTTATATTAGGAAATAACTTTCAAATTGGCTTTGATATTGATTAGCTTCTAATGAAACATACAAATTTTTAATCTAGAATAGAACAAACAACATGAAAAAGAACACAAATTGAAATCGTTTTGGTTCTCTGACATCAACAAATTCTAAACCTAAAATAAAAATAAATTAGGAAATAGCCTTTTATAGAAACAAGGCCCTAAAGAGTTCAAACTTAGTCCATCAAAGAAACTCATAAAAACAAATTAAAATGTAGCATGTGGTAGGTGATAGCTACCATCAGAATATTCTAGGAAAAGTCAAAAATCTGACTTCTTCATCAGTAGAAATCTTCAACTTCGGGTTCTAGTTCACAAATAATTTGCATAAAACCAAATTATTGGTACTCTTCGAAAGCTCTAGGACTAGCCACTTTCATCAAGATTGAGAAAAAACATGTAAAATTAACTTCAAAACCATATCGACACATGAAAATTCTGGTATTTGGTATCCAACTATCTACTCTTCTCTATTGAACTCTGGGTCTAAAGACTCATCTCCACCTTTCATCTATTGATACTCTCAGAAAGCATACAACAAATGATGCATATGATCCTTAGAAATTCCTTAAATCACTTTCCATCTATACTTAATCCTAGCATAATCTTCTAATATTTGAACGATTTTTTCATTCTTCTGCATCATTTCTACTTCATATTTAACCATAACATTCTTTCACTTTATAATTTCATCTTTAACCACCCGACGTAATGAAAAAATAGGGTCCTTATTCAATCTTTCAAGCCATTCCTTGAAATATTTTACCTCTTTATCACCTTGCCCTAAAGTATGAGGACCACAACTTTGTTGTGCTAACATTTCAATAAAGCTTTCATCTCTATCAATCAACTTCTTTCATCTTTTAGTGACCTTCTCAAATCCTTCAACATATTGTAGAAAAGTGTCACTTTCCCAATTTACTTGGTTTCTCCACTTCTCGAATATCATAACTTCTTGTTCTATGGTTATCTTTGCATTCACCAACTCTTGAGCATCTATTTGAATAGGATCTTCTAACTTTTTACTTTCTACATCAGTCTATTCCTAGTGAAATTGAAATTCTCCTTCTAATATTTTAGACTCTTCATAGGGTATGACTCCTTATGTTTCTCAATTGAATCCTTAATTAACTCTTCTCCTTGCCTCACCTAGTACTCCATCCATTCTTCAAATACACTTAACTTATGGTGAAGCACTTCAATAGCATCTACTTGCTCCTTAGACATAAGTACTCGATTTTGGGGAAATTTAGTCTACACTTAATTAGATTAGGCCAATGACTCAATAAAACCTTCTAGGTAGGAAATATGCTCCTTTAGCTCTCTTTTCTTTTGTTTACTCTTTTGTACCCTAGAAAAATTTGTCTCTAAATTCACATTCATTTCTTCTAATGCATGTCCCTCCATCTGTATTCCTCTTCATAGCATGCTTTTTCTTTTCTCTACCTCTAGGTTTAGTGGTCTCTACTTCTTGTATTCAAATTTTGAGATCTAGAGGCACTAGTTGCACCTCCAATGGTGAAGCCATTTGTCTGACTAGCCACTAAGGTGCTTCTTCATTTTGTTCTACCTCTTCAACATTTCTATGTTCCTGATGACCTGCATGTTTATGAACTTCTCCTCTTGAACTATCAACATTCCCTATCACACCTCCCAAAACTTGAACATCTTCTATCATCACTGGCATAGATTCTAGATTATCTTGGTTTATCACTATCTCTTCCTTTTTGAGACTTATATTCTCTTATCTTTCCATGTGTTCAACATCAGCCCTTGGGGAATCACTTTCCTATTGTCTTGAAACATTAGGGTTCTCCTCATTTCTTACTTCACTTCCCAAAGTCTTTGAAGGCTCTATATTTTAACTCTCAACCCAAACTTCTCCTGATTTCTTAGAAGTCTATGGTTGCTCAACATTCTCTTTACTTATTCCTTGTGGAAGTTGATCATCAACTATATCTTCATTACCAATATTATAAATGGGGTTCTTACATATACTATCCCTTGTAGTGCAAAACATTGTACTCCCTTCTTGGAGATACTAAAATTTCACACTTACTTTGGACCTATTTTAGTACCCTTACATTCACGACCCTTTAAATAATCATTAATAGGCCCCTAAAATCCTTTATTTTTGATCCCAAGGCTTATCTCAATTGAAATCTTGACAAAATCAACAAATGCATTTAATTTTCTAACACCCCTGCATTTCCTCACCTTGAAAAGCTAGGGTGGGACTCATACACCACCTTTGGAATATGAGTCCCCCTAACTGGGAGCCATATGCCACCTTGGGCATATGAGTCCCATGTGGCCCCTTTTTAAGGTTTGATCAGGAAATTAAGGTTTCTAATTCAAATTTTTAGCTAATTTCAGCATTCGGGATCTAATAAACAGTAAATTAGATGAGATGCCTATAAAAATAATGTTTTGAATCATTATTTCACCTAGTAATTCAAGAGCTAAGCAATCCTAGAATTTTTTTAGCAAGAGTCTTCAAGAGATATTTTCAAGTATTCAAGAGCAAGAAGAAAATAAAGTTGAACTCTTGGAGTAGCATTATAGTTTTTTGGAAATTATTAAAGTTCAATTTTAATTGATCTAGTATTGTCAAAGATTGATGGTGGTTTCCTATGGAGAATCATTATAAATTCTAGGTTGGGGAGATGCAACTAGCCATAAAACCAAGCCTTATGATTTTTTCCCTAAGTGATTCCATCCTCTATTATCATTATATTTTCTACCTAAAGGAAGGTATATATATTCTTTTGGCTTATTAGGGTGATTAGAGATCTCCCAAAGTGAGTCAGTATCTTCATGTTTCATTTACGCATTCTATTATAGCACATTAGAATAGGGTTTCATTACACTTTAGATATCTTATTCTTAGATGCACTTAAGATTATGACTTTCACTCACATTTACTTTCAAGATCTACTCTTTCTATCAAGGTTTAATTACCAAAATAGGGGTTCGAACAAGGAAAACCCCCATAAGAAAATCAACACAATATTTTGTTTTGTAGGTTTTAGCAAGTTCAGATCTAGAAACATAATTGTGAAAACATGGGAAGGAAGTGCAAAGATAGGATAACAACTTCAAATCTTGACATTCTAAAAAATAAGAATAAGACTAAATCACCACATGTGGCATATGAGTCTTGGTATAGCACATTTTTCTAGATTTCAGAGGATTCAGACTTGTCATTGTGAAATTCTAGTTTATGCCCCAAAACCCTAAACTAGGACTAAATCACCTAGTCTAGTGTATGAGTCCTAGTGTCCATCAAAAATCAGAATTTCAGGATTGTAGACCTTATTTCAAGAATCTTTAGTTTTCTAGGTGCCCCTCTATTCATTCTCAATTTTTTATTCATATTTTTAGTTTGATCTCCTAGGTTTCATAGCTAGATTTGAATATGGTTTACATTTTTTTCTTTCTAAGCCTTTTCTTAGTGGTGAAGCCCCTTTATTTCTTAATCATACCCAAGGAAACCATCCTAACCCTAGTCCATTCCTCGATCAAGTCAATTCATTGAAGGATATTGGTTTCCTTTAATGAACTAGAGTGAAATAGGGTCCCCTAAGTTGTCCATATCCTAAAAGGTGGGCACACCCTATTTCCTTATGTTCACCCCTGTTCTTCTTTCATAAATTTTCTCAGTGTTTCCCGCCTCTAGGGTGAGTGATCCTCTTATAAAATATTCTTCTTCTTTATCCATGGGATTTTACTCTATATCTGGCACTTCTTCCACTACTGGCTGCACCATGGGATTTTCCTAAGATATTTTTTCTTCAAATTGTTTCATCATGACAATCAGCTTCTCCCACTATTCTCTAACATCTTCATCATTTATCTTAGGAATTTCCTCTTAAATAATTATATGAGTCCTTCCCAATGTCTGTCTCATTATTGTCGTATTAACTGAAGGTAGAGAGGTAAATATATCTACAATATTTTGGGATGCAGACCTTGTCTTAGGAAAAGTCTGTGTCTTCATTCTCACCTCTTCATTAGTCATAGGATGAAATTTTTGCTTTACCATGCAATAAAATGTTGCCTTAGGTTTCAATGTATTGGCTTGACTAGCCACAATCTCTTTATGATGGCTAGTTGGCATCACTAGAATTCTCTAGTTTGAAGCATCGAGAATTCTCTACTCAACATGTCTAGTTGCCTCTACTTTTCCAACTTTTATTTTATTTTAGTAATCTCAACATACCCTAGTTCATCTTCTAATCTCTATTTTTTCTTATAGTGGATGGGTATGTGAGCTTTACCTAAAATTATTTCAATGGTTTAATGTAAGCATGAATCTAGTGTTGAGTGTATGTCAACACTTGTTCAAAAATCCATTTAATGGTT
Source organism: Sequoiadendron giganteum (assembly GCA_007115665.2). Classification (NCBI taxonomy): domain Eukaryota; kingdom Viridiplantae; phylum Streptophyta; class Pinopsida; order Cupressales; family Cupressaceae; genus Sequoiadendron; species Sequoiadendron giganteum. The sequence continues at coordinate 437,586,325 of CM021103.1, read as the reverse complement.
ACTATTTCCTTCTTTGTATAATCTGGGCTTGGGATAGGTTCATCAAAAATATTCTTTGTATTAAAAATTGGACTCAATACCTCTCTGTCATTTATATCCAACTGCTCAAGAATATCATTGTGTTTCTAAAACCTTTCTACTTATAATGTAACCTCTAGTATGACCACTTCCTTACCTGATGCTTTCCATAACAATTATTCCAAAAATCTTCTAAATTGTAAAAATGGGCATACTTACTACCTATTTTTTGGCAAGGTTTTTTTCTAGATCATAATTCTTTCATAGGAGTGTAAAGGACTTTAGCTTATACATATTTAACTCTTCCTCACACATCAATTTTTTTAGCCATAACACATTTGTAGTTCTTGATTTTGATGGGGAATTCGATAGAAATTTCTTGCTTGCTTGCGAGAAAAGGGCATGAGAAGGTTGCATCTATCTCACCAATTCTAAAATCAATTTTTTTCCATTGGATACCTGGGTAGAATGAAGGGGTATCCTTTGAATCCTTTCACCTTGATGTAGGTGAAAGTAGGAAATTGAATGTACCAATCCCCAACCAACTAAATGACACTTTGTGCTTCCAAGGACAATCTTTTGCCTTTGTCGCCTTCCATTATTCTTACTAGATTCAAAGAAAACACATCATTAACTCTCTAGTAATGCTCTTGATATTGGTGAATAGTGATATAAGGTACATGAGCATATATCAAATTATTCCCTTGTTCTCTACCCAAGGTACCAACTTTCTTCAATCCTTGAATATTTTTCCTTAGGGTGTAGGAATAAAAAATATAAGATGACACATAAAATGTTGTAATCAAGGAACACTGAGAGGGGGGTGAATTAGTGTTCTACATAATTTAACTTTATTAATCTGATATTTAAAACACTTAAACCATATAACCAAAAGAAAGATGCAGCAACACAAAGAAAATAACCATAACATCATAACACATGAATTTTCACATGGAAACCCTATTAGGGGGAAAAACCACGATGGAGGTCAATCCACAATATTATCTGAGTATACTCAAAAAAATGTCTTACAAAATTGGAATACACTTGCATTTAGGCACAATTCCTAGAGCTGATTGCTCAAAAACAGAAAGGCTCACTACCTTATAAAAGTATTTGGATAACATCCAAAAGACTCTAACTGGGAAAGTAGCATCTTCTAAGGACTAATTACAGTTCCAGTGAAGATCATCAATCAAATTATTGACCTATTGGCAAGAGACACTATGAATATCTTTTGGTTTTTTCATTGATGGAAACCCCATTCGATGATTGGATCCATGCATCATCATTTGTTCACACTGGCAATCAGATTGCAAATAGTTAAGGAAGAACAAAGCATCCGTTAGTTTTGTGTTCATCGATTCAAATGAAGTTTTTTTCTTAATATTTTGTGTTGCATATCTCAGGGAATATTGATCAATGTATTCTTTGTTTTATCCATGAATCTTAGTGCCTCGTATTGATCCCTATGTGAGTTAGAAGATTCGGTTGGATAATTCTCTACTTTATCAGTACTGGACCCGACTTCAAGAATGCATCATGTTGCAGATGTTTGGGAAGTAATTGTTCAAGTATGTTTGTGTTTGAGCATCTTTTTTTGGGTCCTAGCTAAGTTGTGGCCGACCGTTGTGGATGCACATTATAATTTACTCATGATTTGAGTTGACAATTGTAAATATTGTTGGGTTCTATTGATTCCAACACATGGGCGATTAATTCTTAGTTGCTGATATATATATATATGAGATCATTCATATCATTTTGTGGAGAGTATGAATTGTGACTAAGAGCACAGAAGAAGAGTGATAATGCACAATTTCACATGTGCATAAAGGATTTGTGTTGCGAGTCTGAGAAAAATAGAGCAAAAAGTGCAGAATTAGTCAGAAGTATAGAAGATTGATTGATGAGCCTAACTAGAACTGAAATCAATCATATGTAAATGCTATTAATTCAATTCAAGCCTTCAGATGGTCTTAATCTGAATATTTTGTAAGGAAGTGAGCATTCCTATTTTGAGTAGTGAGCTCTAGGAAGTGTGCCTAAATGCAAGTGCATTCCTCATATTGTAAACTTCACTTGAGGATACTCATATCATATTGTGGATTGGCCATCCACTGTGGTTTTTCCCCTAACAAGGTTTCCACTTAAAAATTCTTGTGTTATGTTGTTGTGATTGTTTTCTTCACGTTCATGCATTTTTGTTGAATTTTACAAGTTCTTTGAAGATAAAGGTTAATAAAGTTAATTAATGCACAACACTGATTCACCCCCCCTCTTAGTGTAGCTTGTTTCCAATAATTGGTATGAAAGCTAGTTCCTCAGAAGAAGAATTCTAACAACTTGGGGAGATCTTGGAAAGTGTTGCAATGGATTCAAGCAGTCTTCAACAAAAAAATTTTGGTGGCCCTAGATGATCTCTATTAGTCAAAGTATGAAGTTTATAAATTACAAGAAAACCTCATGGATGCTGAGAAATTTATTGAGTCTTGGAAAGACAAGATTAATAAGTCAAGAGAGAAGAGAAAGGAACTTTGTGATTAGATTAAGCTGAGTGATAGTAAGAGTATTGAAGATGAACAACTTAGTCAAGCCTTGAAGGAAAAGATAGAATAATTTGAAAAGCTTACCAGAGATAATGTTGTCCTAAAGCATGAGATGGAATCCATCATTATGAGGATGACCAAGGAGCTTGAAAATAGAAAGAGGAATGAAGAGAACCTAGCACAATCCTTGAAAGAAAAATTTGAAGTATGTAGCCAATTGGACAATGAATTGGAACAATCTAGAAACAATGAGGAAGTACTTGAAAAGAAGATTGATGATCTCAGAGATGAACTTGCTACTACAAATGAGTACAAAGAAAAGTTCAAAGTTAGCTTAGCCAAGCTTGATGAACTAATTAGCAGTCAAAGGACAAATGGTAACTTCTTGGATATGAAGAAGGAGGAAGTTCCAGATCAGGACAAAGCAGATTCAGGCAAGTAAATCAAATGAACAAATCTAGAAGGTGTTTCGTAAGGCAACATAATGCTCAAAGATTTAGTGGATATTGTTTCAGTTGCAATAAATTTGGACACATGGCTACTGAATGTAGAAGCAAGATGAATCAAATCAGTCCATCATTCTCAAGTCAGTGCTTTAATTCCCATAAGTTTGGTCATAAGTCAAATGAATGTAGAAATATGATGAACAAACTTCATAGAAATGTCAGATGCTATACATGCAATAGACTTGGTCATATTGCTAACAAGTGTAGATCAAGAGAAAATTAGTGGAACAACTGGTCTAGATAGAAAAAAATTATGTGCTATAACTGCAAAAAAATTGGTCACATTGCTACATTCTGTTGGAACAGAAAAGGTCTGGTAAATCAAAGGAGAAACATGAAGAAGGGTGTTAAGGAAAAATGGAAAGTCACTACAGATGTGGTCAGGAAGAAAATGTAGAAGAAATCGATGAAGAAGAGTCTGTCTAATGAAGAAAATGCACCAACACCAAAACCTACTTCTGGTAATTCCTCTGGGAATTACCTTTAGGCCTTTGGCCTAGGGGGAGTTTTCAAGAAAATATCTTAACCCCTTGACCAATAACTGACACCAAATGTGGATAAGTTCAGTAAGAGTGCATATTCTCTACAAATTATGTTGAACTCATTGGAGAAAGTACTATGTAATACTGGAGGTCCACATAAGAATCATCTTTCACAGTGCATGAAAATAGTGTAACCAGATGAGTTGGGGTAAAAGCATTTATTGCGAGAAAAAGGGTGATGTATGTGAGTGATAAAAGGTCATTTCTATCTTTCATTTGTCACTTTTCATTTTGAAGAAAAGAAGTTTGGAGAGCTCTGAGGTGAACCTTGGCAAGTTGAGATGAAATTCAAGTACGAAGAAGCTTTCAACAATCAAACTATGATCCGACGGAAAGGTATTTATCGAAGAAACCATGTGAACTTGTGAATTGGTGAATATGGCTACTCCACTGGTATTTTATGTTAAGGATAGACCCCATCCCAAATTTAAATGGCATCCCTACAAGTCTGTTGAGACCGACCCATTAGGAGCTCTTTCATCCATTTCGTATGGTGTGTTACACATAGAAGATATTAGGGGTTATATTCAAACAAATATTGAAGAGCTAGGAAGATCACAACTACTGAATTTGTATAATAATCACATCATAGGAGAAGATTTATGTATGAAGCTGGAATATAAAACCCTAGAAGAATTTTTTTTTACACAAATTGTTAAATTTACCGTCTTTGAAGAGTCTGAATGGGTTTGTTACATATTGAGTCGAGTTCATGATGAATTCATGTGGTTAAGCATACCATTCAAGATTAGAAAGGAGGCTATCAATGTTATAACATGAATAAATTCTTCTGGTGGATTACCAATTCTGAAATCAGTGAAGAATCAATCAGTCACTAATGCAACAGGTTCTAACTATGACATAAGAGAAATGAAAATTGATGGAATTTTTGATATATATGTCAAATTTGCATCTATGGTTATTGGGTACAAAATATATCATTCAAGCCGCGACAAATCTGTCTGGTACAACCATTTATACATCCTATCAGATGATAAAGGAAAATGCAAACTATGATCTATGTGAGTTGCTAAGAAGTCAGTTGATGAATAATCTTGGGAAGATCGAGCAGGATAAGAAAAATTCTTTTAAGTATGGTAACTAGATATTATTCTTATTATTTTACTTCATGGATGAGGTTCTAGGATTTAGAAAGATTCATTGGAAAAAAGATAAATTGGTAGCCACTCAGATTAGAGATCTCTTTCATAGATTTGCAGACATTAAGACAAAGAATGCCACTATCTGGGGATATTTCAAAAGTTTTCAGAATATGATGCAGGCCAAAGAGAGGATTCCTACTATTGTAGAGAAATATAAGGATACAATTCATTTCATGGTAGATATTGACTGATACATGATGGAATTCGCTGATCCCAAAATATTCTGGATCATACTGATGGGATATGAAGTTGAGGAGCCCATTCTAGAAATGTATGAAGAACATTTATTGAGCAAGCCTCTAATCCATCAGAAGAGAGATTTGGTACTTATGCAGAAAAGAATATACAAGTACACAATAAACTTAGAAAGCGTGTGTTAGTTAGAAGAGTTAGAAAAGAGGTGGAAGTCTTAGCATAAAGTATGGGAATATTGGTAGAAAAATTAAAAGAAGCTAGAAGAAAAAGAGTACAAGCCCAAGCAGAAAAAGAGGCAGAAAAAATTGAATCTGCTGGTTTGATAGCACCATCTGCCTAAGCTAGGTCAACTAGAAGCTTTGCATCCCTATCTTCCCTTACAACAAAGCTAATCTCTATGAAAACTCAATCTAATAGATTTGGTAAGGAATGCAAAAGGAAGAAGGATAAAAGAAAAATGGTCTATGTGGTAGTTTATGAAGATGAAGAAACAAAGTCTGATGAAGGAGTTAGAGAAATCAAGCATCAAGGTACTAAGGCAGCAATAGTTACTAAAATAAAGCCCTCCAATTGAAATGACCAAGCAAAGAAGAAGGCAAAAACTGACCAACCAGGTATGTTAGTTGAAGAAGTTGAAAAAGATTTGGTTAAAGATGGGAATCTTAAGCCACTTTACAAATGGTATGAATCTTTTGGTAAATCTAATCAAACAATTCTTGAGGAGGAAAAAATAAAACATTTGAATATTTTCAATAAAGTTCTTATTGAAATAATTCCTAATTTACCTAAAATATTATATGAGATTTTGGAGATGAGGAGAGTAAATGCTAGATCAGAACAAGAGCATATGAGAGAGAGAACTCTTGTTGAATTGTGTCCAGTAGTATCTATGGAAGAAGTGAAGTCAATATTGAATAAATCCATAAGGAATTCAAAATAAAAATAAGAGTGAATAAGTTGATGATTGGTCAAACCAAAGAATTCACAAAAGAAACTGAACAAATTCTGAGAATTTTTTTGTTAAGCAACAGAATTGATGTTGTCCCTAAAGGAACTTATGATGTTTCATTTGGTTTAGGAGAAGAAGAAGAAGAGAAATGAGATACTAGTGAGGATACTTAGATTCCTCCTGAAGTTGACAATGCAAAAATACCTATGGAAATTGAAGTTCCAGAAAGTTTATTAGTTGAGAAAGTGGAGATCCCTAAAGATAAGTCAATTGAGGAAGCAACGGTTGAAGAGAAGAAAGTTGATGTGAAGGTGATTCCAGTGGAAGCAAGAGACATTGTAGAGGCAATGAAGAAATTTTTGGTAGAACAGAAAGAAGAGCTTGATCCTGAATTGATTGAGGTCCTGATCGACCTATCTACCTTGAGTCTAATTTAGAAAATGAAAGTAGCATCATTTTCCCAAGAAAAAGCCAGAGAAGAACTTCTGAAGTCCCATATTGAGGACAATTAACTTCTAAATCTTGCATCTAGAGTCCTGGAAAAGATAATGCCCACTCATGTGAAAGATTCGACTAGTTCTTCTTCTAGTGAACTAAAGAAGCTCATAAACTCTTTAAGTACTCACTTCGAGTCACTTGAGAAATCAGCTATGATTAAATTTCAAAAGGAATTTGATGACAAAAGATTAAATGGGCTAAAGGAAATGATAAGAAAGGATAAAAAATTTCTAGCCATCTATGTGCTAAATATCCAAAATGCTCTATCTGAAGGTGGGAAGATTTACAAATCATGTTTTTCTTTGACAAAATTATTGAATTAAATGAGAAAAAGTTTAAGGATCTTGAAAAATAGATAGCCACTATTTCTGAAGCATTTGATCCTTAACTGGTGATGTTGGAAAGTTAGAAGGTGAATTGATATCTTTTCTTGACAAAATAAAGAGCTTGAAGCATGTGAACTTAGAGGCCTAATTGGCCCAAAGATATAAACTATGTCAAGTGCATTGAAAGAAGTTGAAGATGCTAAGGCAGTTGGTGATCCAACAAACTTGGAGTTTGTAGAGACACAATCCTACTTATTTTGTGGACACATAAAAATATTGGAGAGTCTCAAAATGGTTTGGGACACAACTTTGACCATGTTGAAGAAATATTTTCCAGATATTTTCAAGTTTATTTAAGTTGAAGAAGCTTGTTTGTACATAAGATATTTGTTCATAATGGTTTTGTCTAATTTTTGATATGTGGATTCAACCTTTTCCATTGATTTCAAAGGGGGAGAGTAATAGACTGAAAAATGCATAATCATCTCAAGGGGAGAATTGTGTTTTGGGGAAGAGTGTTGTTTTTAAAATTTTGGGCAGTGTAATTAATGTTGGTACTGATTCAAGACTTTGTCATTTTTCACTAAGTGTTGCCATCAATGCCAAAGGGGGAGATTGTTGGAAAGAGACACTATGAATATATTTTTGTGTTGTCATTGATGGAAACCCTAGTCAATGATTGGATCCGTGCATCATCATTGTTCACACCAGAAGTCAAATTCCAAACAGTTAAGGAAGAACAAAGCATCAAATAGTTTTGTGTTCATCGATTCACATGAAGATTTTATGTTAATATTTTGTGTTGCATATCTCAAGGAAGATTGATCAATGTATGATTTGTGTTATCCATGAATCTCAGTGCCTTGTATTGATCTATGTGCAAATTAGAAGATCTGGTTGGCTAATTCTATGCTTTATTAGTACTAGAGTTGACTTCGTGAATGCATCATGTCATAGATGTTTGGGAAGTAATTGTTCAAGTATGTTTGAGTTCGAGCATCTTTGTTTGCATCCTAGCTAAGTTGTGGCCAACCATTGTGGATGTGCATTATACTTTACTCATAATTTGAGCCAATTTTTGTAAATATTGTTGTGTTATATTGATGCCGACACATGGGCGATTAATTATCAGTTGTGGATATATATATATATATATGAGATCATTCACATCATTTTGTGGAGAGTATGAAGTGTGTTGATGTGAATTCCAAATAAGAGCATAATAGAAGAGTGATAATGCACAATTTCACTTGTGCATAAAGGATTTGTGTTGCGAGTCTAAGCATAATAGAGAAAAGAGTGTAGAATCAGTCAAAAGGACAAAATATTGATTGATGAGCCTAATCGAAACTGTAATCAAGCATATGTAGATGCTATTACTTTAGTTCAAGCCTTCAGATGGTCTTAATCTGAATATTTTTTAAGGAAGTGATCCTTCCTATTTTGAGTAGTGAGCTCTAGGCAGTGTGCCTGAATGCAAGTGCATTCCCCATATTATAAACTTCATTTGAGTATACTCAGATCATATTGTGGATTGGCCATCCATCGTGGTTTTTCCACTAATAGGGTTTCCATGTAAACATTCTTGGGTTATGGTGTTGTGATTATTTTCTTCTTGTTCATGAAATTTTCTTGAATGTTACAAGTGCTTTGAAGATAAATTTAATTAATGCACAACACTGATTCACCCCCCTCTCAATGTAGCTTGTTTCCAACAGACCTTCTATCTGATTCTACTCTTCTACTATGATTGCTTTGAATCAAATCACAAATCCTTTTATGCACAAGTGAAACTATGCATAATTGCTCTATATTCCTTATGATATTCACAACACAAATCAACACACTTCGTATCTATGTCAAAATGATATAATTGATCACTTATATATATCTGCAACTAAATATTTAATTGCTACATGTCGGCTCCAACAAAAATATGAAAATATTTACAAACTTTTGGCTAAATCCATAATTAATTCTCAATGCGCACCAACTAAAGTCAGCCACAGCATAATGATGACCCAAATCAACATTTTTGAAAACAAAACAATTTAAACAATTACTCCTCAAAAATCTGCAACAGCTACATCCACCAAGTCGGCCTTCATACATTGTTAAACAAAAAATTACTCAACCAGATCTTCTAACTTGCACACAGATCGATATGAGGCTCTAAGATTCAAGAATAGCAGAGATCACATACCAAAAAACCTTCCCTGAGATCCACAACTCAAAAGGATTGTTGGAGTTGAGAAGATACAACACCACAAAAGTCCAAAAGATCTTTGCAAGCAAATAACCTATTACAAGGAGAAACAAAGAGAAGCAACAAAGGAAATGCTCAAGAATGTGGAGCAATGTATTCACCTAAAAATGTAAAAATGAATAATGATACAAAAAATAGTTTTCAACTACATATAGATGAAAACCATGAAAAGGAAAACCCTAGGCTTGCACAATAATAATTAATAAAGTAATTAATTATTATGCACCTGATGTTAGCTTAAGTGAAAAAGAGTTAAAAGGAAACTTTACATAATTAAACAAATATTGTTTAATCAATAAAGTAAATGTCCAATTACTCTAACACCCCCCCTTAAGATAGACATAGGGAGAATCTAAAACCTAGAAGAAGCTACTGAAAGCAAAAGCAATGGGTCCCGACAACAAGGCCAGATCAGGTACCCAAGTACAAGGAAATCTCTATGAAACGGAGAAAAGGAGAAAACCCAGTGGGAAAAACTCCTCTCCAAAAAGAGATAGAACAACATGCTAAAAGAAACATGAAGGAAGGAAGGCCTCATAAAGACCCCCCGAGGAAAACTTCCTTCACCCCAAGCATAGAGCGCAACTGAAGATAGCGCGGAGATGCAAAAGGTTTCATGAAGATGTCTGCAACCTGCTCGGCAATGGGAACATACTCCAAGATGAGAGAACCATCCTGAATCAACTGTCTGATGAAATGCATATGAAGCTCAATGTGCTTTGTCCACTGATGCTCCACTGGGTTGCGCGAAATGTGTATAGCACTCTGATTGTCACACCAAAGAATAGTGGGACTATCAGGAGGAAAACCAAACTCAGTCATCAACTGATGAAGCCATAAAATCTCCTGACTAGTGAGCACTGCAGCTCGGTACTCAGCCTCTATAGATGATAATGCATGAGCAGTCTGCTTCTTGTACGACCATGTGATAGGACCAGAGCCAAGACAGAAAACAAAGCCAGAAGTAGACTTTCGATCATTGACATCACCAGCCCAATTTGAGTCAGTGTAGCCAACAATGTGAGGATCCCCTAATGTGTAGTGAATGCCATATGAAGTGGTGCCTTGAATATACCTCAAAATACGCTTGGCAGCTTGCCAATGACTCTCATGAGGATCATGTGAGAATCGAGAGACAAGACCAACCGCAAAGGAAAGATCAGGATGAGTGTGAGTCAGGTACAACAAACTGCTGACCAACTGCCTGTAAAGTGTAGCATCTACTGAAGGGGTGGGGCAAGTAGTAGTCAAAACAACCCCTAACTAAAAAAGTGTGGGGGCAGGCTTGCAATCAAGCATGCCAAAGCACTGAAGCATATCAAAAGAATACTTCTGCTGGTAAATGGAAATCCCCTCTGAAGACTGAATCACCTGAAGACCAAGGAAATAGTGCAGAAGGCCAAGATCTGTCATCTCAAATTGCTCCATCAAGGCTAGCTGAGAATTCTGAATCATAAATGATGAGCTACTTGTGATGAGAAAATCATCAACATATAGCACAAGAATCAAGATCTCACCCTCAAGATGCTGAATATAGACCGTGTGATCAGAATGATAACGAGTGAAACCAGTGGAGAGCAAAAAAGAGTCCATCTTCTCATACCAAGCCCGAGGGGCTTGTTTGAGACCATATAATGAATGCTAAAGTCTGCAAACCAAAGAAGAATCATGAAAAAATCCCTGAGGCTGCTCCATATAGATCTCCTCCTGTAGGTCACCATGTAAGAAGGCACACTTCACATCCATCTGAAAAATGAGCCATCCTCTAGAAGCTGCAAGTGATAATACAAAGCGAATAGAATTCATCTTGGTGACAGGGGAAAATGTCTCGGAGTAATCAATACCCTCAACCTGTGAGAAACCCTTCGCAACAAGACGTGCTTTGTACTTATCAATAGAACCATCAACAGCATACTTGGTGCAATACAACCATCGGCACCGAACCATCTTTCTGCCCTTAGGAAGGGGACAAAGATCCCATGTATTATTCCTCATCAAAGAAGAATACTCTTCCTCCATGGCACTATCCCACTCAGAGTGACCTGTCACCTCTGAAAATCTCTGAGGATCCTCTGACAAAGCATGAGTCAAAAGACTAGAACCCGTAGTATGAGAACGAGTGTGACGAGTGTCTGAAGGATCACTGGCCATAGATCCTGCTGCCTCAATAGTAAAGCGAGCCCATTTGGGCCTCTGAGGTGGAGCAAGTGGAGGTGGAGATGGGGGATCATCAATATCCTCATCAGAATCCTCAAAATAATCCTGAAGAGCTGTAGTGGGTGGAGTAGGTAGTGAAGTGGACACTGGAGACAGGGTATCAACTGGAGGAAGGCGCTCATCAAACTGAACATCCCGTCGAAACAAGACCTCTCTGGAATCAGGATCAAATAACCTATATGCCTTAACATCCTCACAATAGCTGACAAATATGAGGGGTCGACTCTTCCGCTCCATAGCTCTCCTCTGAGCATCAGGAATAAAAGCCCATGCCTCACTACCAAATACTCAAAATGATGAAATATTAGGCTTGTCATGAGACCAAGCCTCCTCAGGAGTCATATGTTGAATCGCCTTGTGAGGCATCCGATTCTGAATATAGTTGGCACAATTGACTGCCTCAGCCCAAAAAGACGAATCCATGGACCTGGAATGAATCATACAATTAGCCATCTCCCATAAAGTTCTATTTTTACGCTCAGCGATACCATTCTGCTGAGGGGTGTAGGGAACATAAAACTGATTGTGTAAACCATGCTTAGTGCAAAAATATCTGAAAGCCTGATTCACATACTCCCCCCCATTATCTATACATATCCGCCAGATAGAGAGACCAGACTGCTTCTCTACAAATTTTTTGAAGACACGAAAGGAATCAAAGACATCAGAATTGTACTTAAGAAAGTACAACCATGTGCGTCTGGAGAAGTCATCAATGAATGTGAGTACATACTTGGCCCCTTAAAAAGAAGGAGTGGGAAATGACATGAGGTCACTATGAATCAACTCCAAGGGTGCCAAAGCACGAGTGGTACTTCCCTTCGGAAAGGGATCCCTGTGATGCTTGCCAAGCACCCAACCATGACAAACACCATCAGTGCAGGAAATCCGTGGAAGACCAAGAACAAGTGACTGTGTACTCATCTGCTGAAGATATCTATAATTGACATGGCCCAAATGCTCATTCCAAAGCTGACTCACTGAATCTGCATGTGCTATAAGAGATGAACCTGTACCCTCAGAAGGCGCAAAGCCATCAAATCTGTAAAGATGAGATGCAGTATCAACACTACTAGTAGCCACAACCAAATCATAATCATGGAGGTCCCGAATAACCACATCATGTGGTGAGAAATCAACTATCTTACCAGAGCTAGTGTGGAAAATCTGATAAATGGACAAGAGGTTCGTCGAAATTTCAGGAACAGCCAAAACATTCTGTAGAGTGCCTCCATCCAAAGAGACATAACCTGAACACAAGACGGAAAGCTGTGAAGAGTCACCCACTGCAATCTATGAAGTACCACAAGAGGCAAGAGAAGTGACCAACTGCTGAGTGTGAGTCAAATGGTGAGAAGCACCAGAGTCTAAAATCCAAGTGGACCCATTGGTTGATGCGCGTGCAGTAAGAGCATGACCCTTCCCTGTGGTGGAAGAAGAAGAAGACAGTGGTGAGGAGATGTGTTGCTGCTACATGGCCTCCTCTAAAGCCTCTAATCATTTCCAACACCTAGAAACTGGATGACCTTGCTTGCCACAGAAACTGCAAGTGTCTCCTGATTTCTCCTTAGTCTTGGAGAAAGACTCACCAGACTTCGAAGATTTCCCATGTTTAGGATTAAATGGTTGTTTAGAATCAGACTTAGGAGGCAGTTTGGAGGAATGCTCACTACCTACAAAATCTTTCTTGGGCCTCAGTTTCTGCTTCTGTTTCCCCTTCGGTGATTGAGCAACCAATGCTTTGCTCTTTGAACCTGAGAGCATATCCATCTGAGAAAGGTGGGACTATTCCCGAGACAAACGCTCACAAAATAAATCAAAGGTAGGCATGGTAAAATTGGCACCCAAACCATCCATGGTGGAGTAGAAGGAGGAAGCAAATATCTGAAATGGACCACGAAGCTTCGAAAGAATCAAATAAATGCACTCTGTGTCTGTCTTGTTCTTCCCACAACCCTGTAAAATAGAGCGGATAGTTTTGAACTTGTTCAAAAAGTCCTCAATAGTGGGGAAGGAATCAGGTAACAATGAAGTCAGCTCTGCCTCAATCTGTAATGCGCGGAACTCATTAATGGCCCCAAAAAGTGTCTCAAACTTCAGCCACATGGCTCGAGGAGTGAGCAAAGCATCAAGGTGAAACAAAAGACTGTCTGAAACATGCAGGCATATCAAACCCATAGCCTCATCCATCTTGTTCCTGTGCTGCATAATCTCAAAAGCACGCTGCAACTGAGGCTGAACCTCATCTAAACAAGACCATAACCCTCGTGACCTGAGTAGCCTCATCATACGAGACTTCCAAGTGTGATAGTTATGTGATGTGAGTAGCTCAACTGAAGAGTCTGCCATGAAACCCTGCACCTGTACCTGCTTGTGTTTTTTATTATTATGTGATCTTTCAGAATAGATAGAAGATGCAGAAGGGTTTGTATTTTTGAGAGTTTTGGTGTTCTGGTTTTCTGAGATAAATGACAGAAAGCAAGAGAAAAAACACCCCCCACAAAAGATAAACCCAAACCCTAGTACAAACTGAGAAGAAGGAAGCAATGCATAAGCAAAAAATACTTCAAGACAAATTCTCATGTACCTAGTGAAAATTCTGATAAAATAGATCACATCACTGAATAGAGCATGTTGAGAGCTTTCCAACGCCTATTCAAGTTTGAAAAACGGAGTCCGTTTGCATCTTCTATGACCCCGGAAGTGAAGAAAGAAGACCTCACTTTGACTGGTAAAAAATATCCAGACTGGTAAAAAAATTAAAAATATTTCTATACCATCAGATTGGTGCCATTCTCAGCTTTCCAACGCATCTTCCTATTCGAAAAACGGAGCTAGGATGCCCAAGTTATGCCCATTTGACCAAAAATGACATAATAGGGGGTTGGAGAGAAAAAATTAGCCCTCAAGGGCTTAAAATCCGGCGGCCCCAGGGCACATGGCGGACCGGGGGTGGTGGAGCTGGCAGTGCTGCGCGGCCGGTGGCAGGCGGCGCTCGGGTGGAGCAGAGGTGGCGGGCCGGTAGGGGCGGTGGCCGCTTGGCCACGGCGGTGGTAGCCGCCGTGGCGGTGGCCGCCGGCGGCGCGGCAATTTAATACTGGCCGCGCAAAATAAACCAAAATTTTTTTTTTATTTTTTTGCGATTTTTTTTTTTGCTCCGTACGGCCCTAGGGCAAAAAAATTTTGCCTTCCAAATTGACTGTAACCAAAATCGATGATTTGACAGTCGATTTAGGGGTTTTTGGGTGCTACAAATCCAATGGCACTGTCCATTTGAGCCCAAAGTGAACCCAAAAAATGGAGTATGCTGAATCCACCCAAAAAAAACTTTAGAACCCTAGATTTGCTTCCAATGCAAAATCTCAAAACAAGAACAAGCAGCTGCAAATCTGAAGCTCTGATACCATGTTGGAGTTGAGAAGATACAACACCACAGAAGCCCAAAAGATCTTTGCAAGCAAATAACCTGTTACAAGGAGAAACAAAGAGAAGCAACAAAAGAAATGCTCAAGAATGTGGAGCAATGTATTCACTTGAAAATGTAAAATGAATAATGATACAAAAGATAGTTTTCAACTACATATAGATGAAAACCCTAAAAAGGAAAACCCTAGGCTTGCACAATAATAATTAATAAAGTAATTAATTATTATGCACCTAATGTTAGCTTAAGTGAAAAAGAGTTAAAAGGAAACTTTACATAATTAAACAAATATTGTTTAATTAATAAAGTAAATGTCCAATTACTCTAACAAGGATAACTGAAAATTCTATGTGAATCGATGAACACAATTCCGTCAAATGCTTTGTTCTTGCTTGACAATTAATCACAAAAATTCAACCTAACTTTTAGTATGATCAAATGATGACATGTGGATCAAATCATTGACTATGGTTACCATCAATGGCAACACCAAATGACATTTGTCGTGTCTCTTGCCAAATATCTCCCCCTTTGGCATTGATGGCAACACTTAGGGAAAAATGACTAAGTGTCGGATCAGTACCAACATGAATACACTGCCACCCTTCAAAATTCAAAAACACAACCCCCCTAAGATGATTAAGACATTTTTCACTGTCCCATTCTCCCCCTTTGATATCAATGGCAAAGGCAAGAATCCACATATCAAAAATCAAACAAAAACTACTGTGAAAAAACTCCATGTGTACAAACAGGCTTCTACAACTTACATAAACTTGAATAGATATGTAAAATTGTTCTTCAACAAGCTCAAGCTCATGTCCCAACCCTTCTTGAGACTCTCCAAGATAGTCATGTGACCACAAAATAAGTAAGAATGGATCTCTGCAGATTCAGGGTTTGTTGGATCACTAACCGCCATAGCATCTTGTGCTTCCTTCAATGCACTCAACATTGTTTCCATCTTAGGACCAATTAGTCCTCTAAGCTCACAAACCCTTTCAACCATTATTCATGCTTCAAAAATTTTATCTTTTCAATTAGGGATATGACTTGACCTTCTTTCTTTCCAACATAGACGGTTAGAGGATCGAATTCTTGAGTGATATCTGCTAATTGTTCCTCACATTCTTTCATTTTATTTTCAGAGTCCTTAGTGAACTTAGATAAAGATAGAAATGAATTATAAACATTACCACCTTCAGACAAAGCACTTTGAATATTCTTTAAACATGTAGCTAACATATATTTATCATTAGCTATCATCCCTTTCAACCTACTGAACATTTTAGCATCAAACTCCTTTTGTACCTTATCCTCAACTGACTTCTCAAGGGAATCAAAATGTGTACTTATAGAATTAATAAGCTTCTTTAGATCACCAAAGGGAGAACTAGATGGATCCTTAACATGAGAAGGCATGATCTTCTCCAAAATACTGGATGCAAGATTCAACAACTCACTATCTTCAATATGTGATTTCAGAATTTCTTCTCTTGCCTTGTTCTGAGCAAATGATGCTACCTTTAGCTTTTGAATAGGGGATAAAGTATCCAGGTTGATAGGACCTTTTACTAGTTCACAATCAAACTCTTCCTATTGTTCTTCCAAAAACTCCTTCATTTCCTTAGTAGTTTCTCTTGCTTCCACATGAATCACCTTCACTTCATCCTTCTTCTCTTCAATTACCGATTCTTGCATGGCTTCATGAATCTCTTTTTCTTCAACTAACACAACTTTAGGAGCTTTAGTCTCCATAGGAATTTTGACATCATGCATATCAAGAGGATTTATAGTGTCCTCAAATGCATCTTCTTTTCCCTCTTCAGCTACCAAACTAGATGAAACATCTCCATCATGAACTTCTTTAGAAACAACATCGATTTTGTTCCTTAACAAAACTTCCTTTAGAATTTTTTCAGTTTCTTTTTCAACTTCTTCAGTTTGACCAATCATAAGCTTTTTTACTCTTGTTTTTCTTTTGAAATCCTTTTTAGCACTGTTCAAAATTGACGTAATTTCCTTAATATACACCATCAAACATAAACCTACAAGAATGCACTCTCTTAATTGTTCATCTTTAGTTCTTGCATTCACTCTCCTCATTTCTAAAACTTCATATAGACTTTTGGGTAATGCAAACATTATTTCAATAAGAGCCATATTGAAATTATTCAAGTATTTTATTGAGGCTTCCTCAAGAACTCTTTGACCAACACTGTCAAAGGTTTCATACCATTCACAAAGAGGCATAAGAATACCATCCTTAATCAATGCATTCTCCACTTCTTCTATAGACATACCTATTTGACTTTTTTCATCTTTTTCTTTCCTTTCTCTTCACTAGAGGGCCTGTCCTTAGAGACTATTGTCTCCTTTGTTCCCTTTTGCTTGATTTTTCTTATCTCTTCATTAGATTTAATATCTTTGTCTTCAGAAACAACAACATAAAATCTTGTTCTCTTGTCCTTCCTTTTTACTTCTCTCTCAAAAAAATTGGCTTGAGCTTTCACATGACTTATTTCTTTGCAGGATTAGATGGGAGAGTAGAGATTCTTGTGGATCTAGTTTAGGAAGAGGATGTTGCTAGACTAGTAAATTTAGTTCTAGGTAGCTCTCCTACTTCAGCTTGTTCTCTCCTTCTTCTAGCTTCTCTCACAGCTTCTGTAGATATACTCATGCTCTTTGCAAAGGCTTCAACTTCTTTTCTTACTCTTCGAACTATCACATGATTTCTTAGTTGATTATGCACTTGTATATCCTTCTCTAAAAAAGTACTGAATATTTCTTCTATCAGATCTTGAGGTTTACTCAACAAATGGTCAACATACATTTCCAAAATATGTTCCTCAATCTCATAGTGCATAGGCATAATCTAGACCATTCTAGGATCTGTAGCTTCGATCAAGCATTGATCAATGTCAACCATAAAATAGATAGTGTCTTTCTACTTATCCATAATAGACTTAAGAATTATTTCTCTTTCTTGCATCTCATTATGAAAGTTCTTGAAATAACCCTAGATTGTAGTATTCCTTATCTTTCTATCACCAACTCTATGCAAGATATCTCTAATATGACTAGTTACAGGTTTATTACCTTGCCATTGTACTTTTCCAAATCCCAAAACTTCATTCATAAAGTAAAAGAAAAAACATGACAAAAAATTACTATATTTGAAGGAATTCTTCTTATCTTTCTTGATTTTACCAAGATTCTCCATCAACTGGCTTCTGAGTATCTCACATAGATGATACTCTGCATTCTCCTTCACCCTCTGATATGTTGCATAGATAGTTGTATCAGATACAAAATTATCCCAGCTGGAATGATAGATCTTGTAACCAATGACCATCGAGGAAAATATGATATCCACATAAATAATATCATCAATTTTCATAGCTCTTTTATCGAACACTAAATGAGTTTCATCAGTAATTGTCTGATTCTTCATGGAATTCAAGATCGACAACCCATCGGAGGAATTTAAACTAGTAATAGCGCTTATGAGTTCTTTTGTAATATTAAAATCTTGACTCAACCACATAAATTTAGCATGAACTCAGCTCAAAATATACCAGACCCACTTGCTTTCTTCAAACACAAGAAATTTTACAATCTACATGAATTTCTTCTCCTCTAGGGTTTTGAATTCATGTTTAACACAAAAATCCTCTCCTATAATATGTTTGGAATACAAATTCAACATTTGTGAGCTTCCTAATTCCTCAATGTTTGCATGAATGTATGCCCCAATGTCTTGAATATGCAAGACGTCGTACGAAATGGATGAAAATGCACCTAAGGGCTTTGTCTCAACTGATTTGAAAGGATGCCACTTGAATTTCAGACGGGGTCTATCCTTGACGTCAACTACCAGTGGAGAAACCATTCACAAGTTCACAAATTTTCCTGATAAATACCTTTTCGCTAGATTAGGGTTTGATCATGAAATCACCTTCACACTGAATCTTCATCAAGTTTCACCAAATTTTGCTTCACATCTCTCCAAATTTCTTCTCAAAGTGCAAAGTGATAAATGAAAAATAAAAATTACCTTTTATCATTCGCACACCTAACTTTTTTTCATAATAAATGATTTTTCCCTAATTCACCTAGATACCCTATTTCCATGCTCTATAAAAGATAACTCTTCTATGGACCTTTAACTCTACATAAATAATTTCTCTAACTATTTCAGCAACATTTTTAGATCATCAATGTAATCACTACACTCATCCATATCCCAGTATCAACTAAGGGGTTTCAAGGATTTTCTTGAGAACTCCCCCTAGGCTAAAGGCCTTAATCTAATTCCTGGAGGAATTACTAGAACCTGGTGCTGGTGTAGAATCATTTCCTACAATAGAGGGATTCTTCTTCACCCATATCTTCTTCATTTTCTTCTTGATCTCACTTGTAGTGACTTTCCCTTTTCCCTTTGCATCCTTCTGCATGTTTCTCCTTTGATTTACTAGACCCTTTTTCCTTCTATAGAATCTAGCAATGTGACTGGATTTGTTGCAATTTTAGCACACCACATTTCTTTGTCTAGACCAGTTGTTCCATTTATTTTCTCTTTATCTACACTAGTTAGCAATATGGCCAAATCTATTGCATGTATACCAACTGAAATATATATAAAGGTTGTTCATCATATTTCTACATTCATTTTACTTATGACCATACTTATTGTAGTTAAAGCATTGACCAAAGAATGATGGACTACTTGAATTCATTCTATTTCTACTTTGAGAAGACATATGACCAAATTTATTACAAACAAAATAGTAACCATTGAATCTTTAAGCATTAGGCTGTCTTATTAGATACCTTCCAGATTTGTTCATCTGATTTCCTTGCCTAACTCTCCTTTGTCTTGATTTGAAACTTTCTCCTTCCTCATATCCAAGAACTCACTTGTCACCTTTAGGCCTTTGAATTTTAATCAGGTCATGAAGATTGGTTGAGCTAATCTTAAAATTACCCTTGTATTCATTTGCAGTAGCAAGTTCATCTTTGAGGGTAATAATTTGTCTTTCAAGCTCTTCTTTATTGTTTCTGGATTGCTGCAATTCAAGCACCAGATTAATGAATCCATCATTAATTATGTTGCATTCTTCAAATTTCTCTTTCAAGGACTGAGCAGGCTTTTCATTCTTCTTTTTATCTTCAATATCCTTTGTCATCCTCATGATAATAGATTCCATCTCATGCTTTAGGATTGTATTATCTCTGGTAAGCTTTTCACATTATTTTGTCTTTTCCTTTAGCGCTTCAGTCAGTTGTTCATCTTTGATGCTCTTACTATCTTTTTGCTTGATCTGATCACAAAGTTCCCTTCTCTTCACCCTGGACTTATTGATTTTATATTTCAATGACTCAATGAATTTCTCAGCATTCATGAGATTTTCTTGCAATTCTTGGACTTCATATTTTGACTGATCAAGATCATCTAGGACCACCAAAAGTTGTTTCTAAAGACTGCTTGAATCCATTGAATTACTTTCCCATATCTTCCCCAAGCTATTAAACTTCTTCCAAGGAACTAGGCTCTGATACCAATTTTTTGAATCAAGGAACACTAAGAGGGGGGGTGAATCAATGTTCTACAAAATTTAACTTTATTAATCTGATCTTTAAAACACTTAAACCATATAACTAGAATAAATATGTAGCAACACAAAGAAAACAACCATAACACCATAACACATGAATTTTTACGTGGAAACCTTGTTAGGGGAAAAACCATGGTCGAGATCAATCTATAACATTATTTGAGTATACTCAAAAAGATGTTTTACAAAATGGGAATGCACTTGCATTCAGGCACACTACCTAGAGCTCACTGCTCAAAAATAGAAAGGCTCACTGGCTAAAAAAAAGTATTTGGATAACATCCAAAAGATTTGAACTGAGAAAGCAGCATATTCTAATGCCTGATTACAGTTCCAGTTAAGCTCATCAATCGAATTATTGACCTTTTTTCTGATTCTTCTCTTCTGCTTCGATTGCTTTGACTCACATCATAAATCCTTTTATGCACAAGTGAAACTATGCATAATCGCATTATAATCCTTCTGATATTCACAAAACACATCAACACACTTCTTATCTATGTCAAAATGATATAATCGATCACTTATATATATCCACAACTAAATATTTAATCGCTACATGTCGACTCCAACAAAAATATGAAAATATTTACAAACTGTCAGCTCAATCCATAAATAATTCTCAATGTGCACCAACAAAAGTCAGCCACAACATAGTGATGACCCAAATCAGCATGTTTGAACACAAAAACACTTAAGAAATTTCTCTTCAAATAACTACAATGGGTACATCCACCAGTTCGGCCTTCATGCACTGTTAAACATAAAATTAATCAATTGGATATTCTAACTTGCACACGGATTGATATGAGGCTCTAAGATTCAAGAATAAAAGAGATCATATACGAAAAAACCTTCCTTGAGATCCACAAATTAAAAGGATAACAAAAAAATTGCATGTGAATCAATGAACACAATTATGTCATATGCTCTGTTCTTGCTTAACAATTAATCGCAAAAATTCGATCTGACTTATGGCATGATAAAATGGTGGCATGTGGATCAAATCACTAACTAGGGTTTCCATCAATGACAACACCAAATGACATTTGCAGTGTCTCTTTCCAACATAAAACCATAGGATTTCTAAGAATGTCATTAAATTTTCACGTAGCCTGTTGCTGATAAAGCTTCCCTAGTGAATTTGCACAAGTCCTTCCATTATTTTTTCTATAAGCCCAAGCATCTAGGGTTCAAATTTGATGGCATCTTTCAGTCCAACTTATCTTGATTAATAAGGTTATGATGTCTTCGACATCCTGAATAAACACAAACCATAGTGTTTATCTCATTTGTTCAGTAATCTCTTCATGGCACCATGTTACATTCATAAATCTCTTTTTTTGTTCTTCTACACTCAGGTATGTTGTGTCTAGGACCTTCATATCCAAAAAAATCATTTAGGTAAATGTGGGGAGACCAAATGTGTATGCAATCCCTTTTATAGAGAGGTTTCCATAAACTCTCCCTTCTTTCTCAATGACCCTCTTGTTTGGGTCATACCAATTCATACATTCCATTACCAATTGAAGATTCCATAGCTAGAGGAAACCCTCTTGCCAAATGGAGTTGTCTTGCAATAATTTTCTTTCAACACTAAGAGGAATTCTCTTGTCGAATCCATGTGATGAATTCAATTTCAATAAACCATCCTAAGAGGCATTCTCTTGCCAAATGGAGTTCTCTTGCAATAATTTTCTTTCAACACTAAGAGGCATTCTCTTGTCGAATCCATGTGATGAATTTCTTGAATTATCCCACTGATTGAGCTTGAAAATATTACTAAGAGCTCAAACATTCATGCATAGAAAAATTAATAGAATTTCAATTATTCGAAGCATACCTAGTTTTTCTAGTGATATGATTTTCTTTTTGAGTGTGGCCTCAAAACCCTTGGTAGCTATGTTCTTTAGTTTCTTGAGGTTTACCTTTCTTTGCATGCCACAATCATTTTTTTAATTCTTCAATGTCTTTATAGGTGGGTAGTATGGTGTAAGGTAGAGTATTATAAAAGAAACTACATGCTCGAGGTGGTTCCAAGTACATGTATTGTTCACCACCTTCATTAATCTCCCTAAATAAAGCTGCAATCATGGAAAATTAGGGTTAAAATCATGAAAACCTTGGTTTTTGTGTAGGGTCCACCATTTGAGAAGAAGACAACACAAAAAGATGATTTGGCACACTTATGTGTCACTTCAATTCTTACAAGGTAAAAAATTTATAAATAAATCCATTTTTTGGATACTTAATAATTTACAACCAAAAGAGATTTGAATCATCTGACACCAGACCTTGAAAAGATTACTGGGAGCCAAGAATTTTATCCATTGGGTTAACGAGAATCAGGTGTAAAGAGAGACCATGAATTAGGTTCAAGAAAGACAAAATTCATTAATTTTTTTTTTGTAATAGAACCTCTGGTTTTAAAGAAAAGTAAAGGCCACTATTAAGCTAGCCACCAAAGATAAGGGAATGCACACATCATGATAATTTATCTGAGTGACGACCCATCGGGCACGATCTATCAACTAGGAAAAAGTGAAAATTTCCAAAGATATAACATCCTTAGAGAAACAACATCAACTCCCAGGATGTGGGGGTTTGATATGTTGATAAGACCAGGTAAAATATTTTACAACATTCCAAGTTTGGTAAAGACACAATCTTAGGCATGGACACGACAAGCTGAATAAAAAATTACTATTTTACCATTTCTTCCAAGAGTGACATACCAAAGAAAGAAAAAGAAAAGGAAGGTAAAGAAAAGTAGCAGAAAAAAGGGGGGCCACATTTTTCCAAAGATCAAAATGGGGTGTGTTGTGAGACCACACAAGAGGTAACATTTCTCAAAGAAAAATCAGAAGCTCTAGAAAATTTTAAAGTATTTAAGTCTATGGTTAAGAATGAAATGAATTTGAAAATTATTTTCTTTTTCTGATAGAGGTGGTGATTTCACCTCCAATGAGTTTAATAGATTTTTTAAAGATCATGGAATAAAGAGGCATTTATCAGTTGCTAAGACTACTCAACATAATAGATTTTTGGAAAGGAAGAACCAAATAGTTCAAGAAGCATCAAGAACAGTGATGAAGGAATCCAATCTACCATAAGTTTCTAGAAAGAAGCAATTCATACTGTAGTATACATTTTTAATAGAGGATAAGAAAGAGTGTGAAGAATTCAAGGACCTCCTATGAACTATGGTATTGAAAACATTCTACTGTGAAATATTATAGAGTGTTTGGAAGAAAATTTTATATAATAAGAGATGAAGAGAACATGGAAAATTTTGTTGCAAGATTAGATGAAGGAATTTTCCTTGGATACTCTACAAAGAGCAAGGCATATCGGTGCTATAATAGAAGGCTAAAGAAGATATATGAAAGTGAAAGTGTCAAAATAGATAAAGAATCACATAAAAGTTTAGTGCTAATAGAAGGATATGAATATGATTAACCATCTTGCAAAGAAGAAGAAGAAAAGAAAGAGAGAGATGATAGTGGAAGAGGAAGAAGATCTAGAAAAGAATCCTAAGACTCCTAAGTATGTGCAAAAGAACCATTCTGATGATCAAATCATTGGAGATAAGAGAAAAGGTGTACTTAAAAGAAGAATTGCTATGAAAAAGGAATAGGTAAAATATTGTTTACTTTTTGAGGTAGAACCTAAAATAGTAACTGAAGCATGCAAGGATGAAAGTTGGATTAAAGCTATGGAAGAAAAGTTGAGGCAAATTCAGAAAAATTGGACATGGCAACTAGTCCCAAGGACATCAACCAAGAATGTGATAAGAACTAAAATGGATATTCTAGAACAAGTTGAATTAGAATGGAGAAGTTATAAAAAAACAAGGCTAGAATTGTGTATAAAGGCTACTCAAAAATTGAAGGAATAGATTTTGAAGAGACTTTTTCTCTAGTGGCGAGAATGGAAGCCATTAGGATGTTTTTGGCTTTTGCAACACATAAATATTTCGAGTTATATTAGATGGATGCCGAGTCTACATTTTTGAATGGTGAGTAAGAAGAAGAGGTGTACATTGAACAAACAAATTTGTTTAGTTATTAGAATATTCTTATATGGTCTATAGGTTGAAGAAGGTCTTATATGGGATAAAAAAAGCTCCTAGAGATTGGTATACAAGATTGGATAAGTGCCTATTGGAGTCGGGATTCAAAAAGGGTACCACAAATAGAAATCTTTACTTCAAGGTTGGGAGAGATAAAATTATAATTTTGATTATAATGCATGTAGATGACATAATATTTGGAGGAAATGATGAAATATGTAAGAGATTTATAGACGAGATGCAAAATGAGTTTGAGATATCAATGTTTGGGGAGATGCATTTCTTCCTTGGGCTACAAATCATTCAATTTGATAAAGGTATATTCATATCACAATAAAATTATGTCAAGGAAATGTTAAAGTTTGGAATGGAAGACTCTCAACTAGTATTTACTGCCATGGTTATTGGTTGTTAGTTGAAAAAAATGACGGATCTCCTACGATAAATAAAATTAGGTATAGATCAATGATTGGTGGATTTATATATATAAATATTACTAAACTAGATATCATGCATGTAATATGTCTTGTGGAAAGTGTAACATCTTAGATTTTTCTGCATGTACTAGAATAACAATTTCAAATCTTAATCTAAATAATAATCTAAAATCTAACAACAAAGAACGAATAAGTAAACTAAATAATAAAGCCAAAATGATCTCATCGAATATGCGTTCACCCCTTTGAATTATCTCTATTGCTCTTCTCCATTTTGCCTTTTCAGTATTCTTGCCCTTAGATTTCTATGTTTGAATGCAAGTATAGCTTTGTCGAGTGTCTAAGCAAAATATTGAAGAATAGTTTCTCTTCTCAAAAGTGTATGATTTTGGGAGGAGGAATAATGATTGTGACAGGCCATTTTATAGATTTTGTGTTTTCGAATGATCGGCTCAGATTCAAAGAGAGATCGACAGATGAGATTGATGAATGCCATGAGATGTGAGTTCTGTCTCAGATACAACATGAGTTAGAACATGAGTCAAGAAAGACTAAAAATAGAGACTAAGTTAGACCGTGAGTTAGAACACAAGTTCAACATCTTAATCTCCAAAAATAGGAGAAATAGACTTTGTATGCAAAATCAAAAGTTGGAACTCGAAGATGAGGAATTTGAATGCATAATTAATTAATTAAATAAAGATATTTAATTAATAAACACATACATGCATATGAGTTAGAACTAGTTAATCAACTAGTTGTGATGGAGAGTCTTCTTCCAGAGATAAACAACAGTTGAATTCAGAGATAACTAAAGAACTAAAAATAGATCTCAAGTCAGAAGGTAAGTGGATGATTAGATAACTGAATGATAGAGGAATGTGACATAAATAATTAAATGATAATTTAATTCAACATTCGAAAATAAAAGATTTAATTAAATAAATAAATATAATTTATTTAATTTGACTTTTGAAAAGGATAAATATAAATAATTAAATAATTTATATTTAACTATAGTTGAAAAGGGAGTTAAATGAATAAATAAATAAAGATATTTAATTATAGCTGGAAAAGTATGATAAAAAGAGTGTAATTAAATAATAAATTATTTAATTGAAAGAGGATTTAATAAGTTAGCGACATAATTAAATAAATATGATTTATTTAATTGATCAAGTTGAATAAAGATTAATGATGAATTAATGAATCAATTAAAAATGGATATTTAATTAATAGAGGAAATATGTGTTGGAAAGGTTAATTAAATAATTAACATTATTTAATCATGACCATGGACTATAGAAAATTATGTCGATTATGTACTCGTAGGCCTAGACCATATTTTGGTATCTATAGTTTGCCCCTCTTTGATACAGTGTTGGTACGACATTGTGTC
Organism: Sequoiadendron giganteum; assembly: GCA_007115665.2. Lineage (NCBI taxonomy): Eukaryota > Viridiplantae > Streptophyta > Pinopsida > Cupressales > Cupressaceae > Sequoiadendron > Sequoiadendron giganteum. The sequence goes on along the minus strand of CM021103.1, from coordinate 437,560,146 downwards.
AAAGAAAATATGCCTCGATCATGCCCCAACATGAAACAGGGTAAGGTATGCCCCCTCGGGAAAATTGACATTTTTTGAAAAGTTTCAAAAAAATCAGGAAAAATTCCCGATAAGTCAAAATGATAGTTAGAAATGGTTTGGAGTTAATACGAACGAATATGGGTCGTTGGAAGTTGAAAGGCTAAGTGGCCAATAGAGAAGGGCTGAAGAAATGCCATTTGAAATCCTCCTATAAATAGAAATTAGGGCTAAAAGGAATTCATTTGCACCTGGAGGGAATAGAAAAACTTTAGTTTGTGCTCTGATTGACTAAGGAAATGGTGCCCATTTCGTACACTAGGCATTGAGGATATCGGATCCAGACCTTCAAGGGGCTAGCCGACGCAAGACCACCGGTATGTACTCAAAAATGAACTTGTCAATGTTATTTTTGCATGCATTTATAGGCATTAGAAAATTAATAAGCAAATGCGGTGCGTCGTAAACAACGCATATGCCTTTGTATTCGCCGCATCTGCCTAAGAAATGACGCATCTGCAAAAACATGCTAGGGCTAGTTTAGGCTGTTTAGGGAATGACTACATGTGGAGCATTATGCACCGCATGTGTAGTTACGCAATGCATATACATTAGGGTTGGATGCAAGTGAGGTAGTGCACCGCATATGTGATAGTTGAGTGGATCGAGCAAAATGCACTGCGTGTGGTTTTATGAAGCGCAAGCGCGATAGTCAGAAAGGGGCTGTGGAAATTATGTTATGCATATGTAATGTGCACCGCATGTGAGGCTGTGTGCAATGCATTTGAAAAAATGCACCGCATCTGTAAAAGTGAGCCGCATTTGACTAGTAAAATTTTCAAAAAGTTTTTTCAAGAAAAATTTGAAAAAATGTTGACACCATGGTTAAATTGTAGGTGGTGATAGATCTAATATATACACGGGAGTCATGACCAGATACCTTCGATCTGAGGGATAATCAGACGAGTGCAGAGATTCGACTATTATGGGTTCTAGGTCTATGACATTGTTTATCTATGCCTGCCATCGAGTGAACATGGGGATGTTGATGACACTTTGTGAGCGATGGCATTCTGAGACATCATCATTTCATTTGCCGACTGGGGAGGCCACTATCACATTAGAGGATGTGTACAGGATTTTGACACTACCCATTAGAGGAGAGCGAGTTACATATGATACCCAGTGAGGGTTGACTGAGTTGGCATGGTTCTACCAGGTTGATGACATCAGTAGGCTTAGCATTGAGCACTACGAGATTAGATGGCCAGTGTTAGCAGAAATATATGATAGGATTGATTGTATCCTATGTACATTGATTGGGGGTATTGTGCTTCCAGACAGATGGGGTCATGGCTTTCCAGTGGGATGGGGAGCTATGTTGGAGAGTGAGATGAGATATGCATGGGGTCCATGTCTACTCGGGATGTTGTATTTTCATTTACATGACACTGCTTATAGAGATGCACAGTCATTGAGTTTTGGGATGAAACTACAGATGATATGGGGTTTTGAGAGGATAGTTGTATTTCGTCCTCCAGTGATAGTAGAGTGAGAGGAGAGACTTCCATATGTGTTCCGATATATAGGATAGATTACGCAGACACATGTTGGGGACACAGGGTATTGGCGACATGCATTGGATATTCTCGACTAGTTTATATGGAGACCTTACATGGATTGTGAGGTGTGGGAAAATGATGATATACATTTGCCATTCTACAGACAGACACAATATCTCATTAGGAGGACTATCTCTAGTGTGCATATTATTGAGCGATACTTGCCAGACTGAGTTCTAAGACAGTTCGAAGAGGTTCAGGATGTGCCTCGGAGCAGAGCAGAGTTTGCTCATTTGTCCAGAGAGGTTCCATGGTGGGGACCCATGATTCCAGTGGCTACTATGAAGGTAGACATACAGGCATTACAACCAGTATAGTGGGGATGGAGAGATGGATTAGTAGATCTAGGGACTACTGCAGCATATGATGCATGGTGGGCAGTTCATTGCCTGATTCCTTATAGAGATCCTGACTAGCTAGCACCAGTTGAGAGATAAAGCACAGGGCCAAGAGGATGACAGAGAGGTGGTGGTGCCAAGGTGGGTAGACTTGGTGGTAGAGGTGGAGGTAGAGGTGGGAGACGAGGATGGAGAGGATGGAGAGGGGGACATGCACCTATTTAGGAGGCAATAGCAGTTGATGTACCGATGGTGGACATCAGAGGGGAGTGGATGTACAAGCTGGGGATGAGCACGCTACAGCGGAGGTAGTGGTAGAGGAGCACATAGATGTAGATGCTGGATTAGAGGATGTTGCAGAGGATTTGGATGTGGAGATGGATTTTGACCCTCTAGGTATTTTGGTGGGATACGAAGAGGAGGATGTAGAGGATGATGTTGAGGAGGAGGCATTGATGGAGGAGCAGGAGAGATAGCTCAGACATCAGATAGTGGAGGGGAGATGGGAGGAGGATGCTCCTAGAGATGATGACAGGGAGGTTTTGAAGGAGAGACTCAGAGTGATGATAGTAGAGTTTGATGCGATGAGACTAGAGAGAGATAGTGCCTACACAGAGAGGGATAGTCTTCATGTAGAGAGGGATAGTGCTCTTATGGAGAGAGATCAGGCGATTGCTCAGAGACAAGAGATAGAGGAGTAGTTCATAGAGGTTAGATGCCTTTGTAGTGGGTCCTCATCTGATGATATGGTACGGGAGTTGGTCAGATTAGTGGAGAGAGCCACTTATTATAGGGACTTATATGAGGGAGTGGTGCCAGCAAAGAGACGGGCTCCCAGCTTTTTAGAGTTGCGCAGTCAGAGGTCATAGGGTAGGAGTCAGAGGACACAAAGTATTGAGGGGGTGGTCAGACCATCGAGGATAGGTCCATATGACAAGCCTTCCACCTCACAGAGAGCACCTTTGAGGATGTTCCCACCATCGTCACCACATGACAACAGTGGTAGTGGGACACGATGATAGGGATATATTCATGTAGACATATGTATTTCGATCAGAGAGCTTGCGAGCTCATGTCATATTTATTGATACACTTTGATATTGTACTGTGACACACTATTTTTGAGCGATATATATATATGATTTTGGCAGCTTCTACATGATATACAGTTCTATGTTATGGATGATGCTTTATTTCTAGATGATTATGTTTCCTAAATGATGTATGTAAATGTGTTATGAATGAATTTTTCTATATGTTTATGAGTTATGCATTGCATTATGATGTTATGAATGTCTTATTTTACTTATGATAATGTATGCAATGTTCTACATGATGCTTATATGTGATGGTAATATGTACATGCAATGTTTACATGATGTATGTTATGATGATGCAATGCTTATTATGTAATGATGTGAAATGCAATGCAACTATATGGAATGGTTATTGAATGGATGCAAATGCAAATGACCTAATGTTTTTTTTTTTATAACGTGTCACAGGACTTTATCTTAATGTAAAAGAAGAGAAATATTAGGATGAAAATGAAATCAGAATGTTAGTAAGAAATAATTAATGTCATTTAATCAAGAAAAATATATAATGATGGTTGATTGATTGAGAAAAAGACATATTCTTTGATATATTACCAAATACGCTATACTTGCTTGTTATCATCATTGGGTGGGACATGACACAGATGGATAGTACACACTATGATATGAGATAGACCATAGTGTACAAATTCATCCATCTATGAAAAACAGACAGTCATAGACAAGGAGTGTCTTAACTCAGACTAAGGACAAGATGCCCCAGTCGTTTGGTCAAGACAAACCATAGACAACAGAAAAATAAAAGATGGGTCATGAGACGTCATTGCTCCTCTAAATCCTTGATAGGACATCCTTGAGGAAACTAGTAACATGACTCAAAAACCAATGTTAAAAAGACAGTTGACAGACAACAGCCAAAGAAAAAGAATCCTGAGACATCGTTGCTTCTCTAAATCCTTCAAGGGACATCCTTGAGAAAGCTAGTAATAGGATCTTGCACAAATCGATAAAAAGATAAGACAAACTAAGATATAAAGTCATAAAGCCAAATAAATGTATTCACCAAAACTTGATCTTGTGGGATTGTTTGATGTTGATGTTTGACATAGCTTAATGGGAGAGAATGACACATACCGTATAAGACATTGAGTCTGGTTTCAGCCTGGTGACTTCTATATAAGGCATGACAAAGCTTGGTTTCAGTAAGACACGTGTCGTATAAGACATTGGAGTCTAATGACGTTGAAGTGACAAGCCACATGAAACTATGACAATTTGATGAGGTCTGTTGAGAAGAAAGACATATCTTGTTTTAAGACATAGGTTGATCGCTTTGACAATGTGTTTGATATTGACTTGATGACAGTTTGAGATGTTTTTCCTTGTTGTTGCATGACTTGTTTTGATTCTTTGACTGATAAAAAGTGTGTGTGTGGACAGTGTTGACCATGTAATGATACCTTAAACTATGATATGCAACTTGTGTGATAGTGATTGTGAATGAACCCTATTAGACTGACCTAGTGTGGTCTTTAGAGCTCATCAATTGATTAGCCTTGCCTACGTTGTACATGCAAAGACCTCGTAGTTCGACACGACCAATGACTTTGAATATACAAAGTGTCATGATTTAAATGTGTGTGATACATGACAAACCTAGATAGATAGACCTAATGCCTCGAGGGCACATCGATTGATGGCCTTGCCTATGTCCCAGTCGCAGAGGCAACGTAGTTTGACTATGTCTATGACTGACTAAACATGACCAAATTGACATGACTGACTAGACATGACTAATTTGACTCTGTTTTTGGTATTTTCTGACATTTTTTGACTTTTTTGGATTTTTGAAGTTTTCCAATGTTTTTGGGATTTTTCAGGACATTTTTTTACGGTGTGACATTATGTACAAGGTGCTAGGGCATAGAACAAGGATTTCCCCCAGTCGGGAATAGGATTTGGAAGATCAAATGGGTAATACGACGGAATGGACTTTGATGTCAATCATTCCAAATGATGGATAGGACAACCATTTATTATGAGTGATGGAGAAAAAGTCTAATTAGAATGATGGTAGATGGAAGAGTGAGTTTGACTACACATGGCACCTGTTTGGTAGGTTTTCACCATGGTACTTATCCATAGTGCCACCGAAGTGGTTTTCACTAATGGATGGATTTATTTCTCTTTAATTTTTTTATTTTCTTAATTTTTTTGGGTGTTAAAAAGATGCCTGTTTGCCAGGTTTTCATCAAGGTAACCATTTTTTTTTTTTTCTCAGATTAAGACACAGATTCTCAAAGACTAAGCATAGAACCTCTTTAGATGCAGACTATTGATAGGTGACAAAAGTGGCTCTTCTTTAGGAGTAGAGAGTTGGTACGCTCCTGACCCAAAAGCTTTTGTGACAATGTATGGCCCCAACCAGTTAGGTTCAAACATACCTAGTTTCTCTCGTTCTACTTGGTTCTTAGGATTCTCCATTAATACCAGGTCACCAATATCAAAATGTCTATTGAGAACCTTTCTATTGTAGCTACAATGAAGATGATTCTGATATACTTGTAAATGATCTAATGCTTTCTGTCTTCACTCATCCAACAATTCTAGCTCTTGTAACCTAGAAAAATGGTACTCTTCATCGTCAATATGACCCTTCAAGGATACCCTTAGAGAAGGTATTTCAACCTTGATAGATAAGATAGCTTTGGACTCGAATACAAGTGAATATGGAGTGGCGTCAATGGGTGTATGAATGCTTGTGCGATAGGCCCATAAGGCAGGGTTAAGCTATAGGTGCCAGTCATGACCAGCGTCATTGACAGTCTTCTTAAGGATTCTAACAATAGTCTTACTAGATGCCTCAGCTTGGCGATTACCTTGTGGGTAGTACGGAGTGGAGAAATGGTGTTTGATGTGGAATTCTTCACATAAATGGCATACTTCTTGGTTCTTGAATGGGTGGCCATTGTCTATGATAATGGATTGTGGCACACCATACTGACAAATGATATAGTTTAGGATAAACTTAGATATTTGTGTGCCGGTTATGTATGTCATGGGGATGGCTTCGATCCATTTGGTGAAGTATTCGGTGGTGGTGATGATGAATTTATGGCCATTGGAGGATGGAGGGTGTATCTTACCTATCAGGTCGAGTCCCCATTAGGTGAAGGGCCATGGTGAAGTAATTGGATGAAGTTCTTGCACTGGTGCTCTTATCAAGTCTCCATGTATTTGACATTGTCTACACTTCTTTACAAAGACGTATGAATCTTTCTCCATTGTAGGCCAATAGTAACCTAACCTCATAATCTTGTGGGCTAGAGTAGGACCACTCAAATGAGATCTGAATATACCTTTGTGTACTGCTCATAAAGTTGTTTGTGCTTCCTCAACATCAAGACATCTCATTAAGGCGTTATCTAAGGTATGTCTATATAGGGTTTCTTCGATGATGGTGTACTTAGTTGACTTTCGGATGAAGGTTCGACGTTGGTTATTAGACAAGTCTTGGGGTAAGGTTTGGTCAGTGAGGTAGTCGAATATGTCTCTATACCAAGGAGATGTAGGACCAACAATGGTACACACTATCGCAGTATCAGGGACATCATAAGCAGGGATCAAAAGTTGTTCAACCAAAAACTCAAACTTAGGCACATTACTTGGAATATCCAACAAGGAAACCACAGTTGCCATTGCATCGACAACTCTATTCTAGATACGCGGTATTTGTTGAAAATTTATGTCATTGAAATACTATTTCAAATTATTGGCCATTCTCTTGTAAGGTGCAAGCTTCTCATCCTTAGTCTCGTAATCATCATTCACCTGTTGAATTACCAATTGAGAGTCGCCAAAGACATGTAGGCTCTTAATGTTCCATTGAGCTGCCATTTTTAAACCTATCACTAAGGCTTTGTATTCTGCTATATTGTTGGTACAAGGGAAAGCAATCCTGAATGATTTAGGAATGGTATCACCTTGAGGTGTGACAAATAAGATACCAACCCCTGAGCCATGATTTGTATATGATCCATCAAAGTACAGTTTCCATTCGATCTAGATGTCAATATTAAAGAGAAACTCATCAGGAAAGTCTACCACTAATGGATGATCTACCTTCATAGGTGCATCAACTAACTAATCTACTATCACCTATCCTTTTATAGCCTTCCTTTCAACATACTGAATGTCATACTCACTAAGTATCATGACACATTTAGCCAATCAACCTGTTAAAGCTGCCTTACTTAGGAGGTACTTAAGTGGATCAATTTTTGCAATCAACATGGTTTGTTGATTGAGCATATAGTGCCTAAGTTTTTGGGTAGCAAAGACTACTGCAAGATAGGCATGTTCTATGTTACTATAATTCAATTCATAGCCCACTAAGGTTCAACTGATATAATAGACTACTCTCTCATGACCTTGATCATCGTGTTGTGCGAGAAGAGCCCCTAATGCTGACTGAGTTGCTGAGATGTAAAGTATCAGTGGTTTTCCCTCTATAGGTGGCATTAAGACTGGTGGAGTAAGCAAATAGTCCTTGATTTGTTGGAAGGCCTCTTGACATTTAGGTGTCCACACAAATGGCACTCCTTTCTTGAGTAAATGCCGAAATGGATGTATTTTATCTGCCAATTGTACTGTGAATTGCCTAATAGACTATAATCTGCCTTGTAGTGTTCTAAGTTGACCAATGCTATTTGGAGGAGGCATTTCTATGATATCTCTTACCTTATTTGGGTCTACTTCAATGCCTCTTCGAGAGATAATATACCCTAACAGCTTTCCTGATTTGACACCAAAGACACACTTCTTCGGATTCAGCCTGACATTGTAATTTTCTAGCCTCTGGAATATCTTGTCTAATATTGTCAAATGATCTTTCCTTGTTTCTGACTTGGCTATAATATCATCTACATAATATTTTATGAATGTATGTACAAAGTCATAAAAAATCGTAGTCATTGCTCTTTGGTAAGTGGCTCCTGCATTCTTAAGGCCAAACGACATGACATTCCAATAGTATGTGCCCCATGGACACGTGAAAGCTATCTTATGTTGATCTTCAGGTGCTATCTTTATCTGGTTATATCCAGAGAAACCATCCATGAGGGATAGCATCTCATATCCTATCATCAGGTCTACTATCATGTTGATATTCAGAAAAGGAAAGTCATCTTTAGGGCATGCCTTGTTGATATCCCTAAAGTCAGTGCAAATACGAATGCCCCCAGTTGGCTTAGTCACTGGTACAAGATTTGATATCCAATCTGCATAGTCTATTGTCCTTATGAATCCTACATCCAAAAGTTTCTTAAGTTCTACCTTGACCAATAGAGAAATTTGTGGATGCATCTTCCTCAACTTCTGTTTGACTGGTTTGATACCTGGCTATAGTGGTAAATGATGCAATATTAGGTCTGGATCCAGCCTAGGCATGTCAGCATATGACCATGCAAAGTTTACTTATCTCTTTTTGAAGAAGTCCTTGAACTCATGTTGTTATGTCTCTGATAAAGAAGCCGCAAAATATACTATTCGAGGATTCTCTTTTGTTCCTATGTTGACTGCAACAGCCTCTTCCACTAGCATGGGTGACTTTTCTTGTTCCACGGGGAGAATATTTAAACCTCTATCCTTGGGTGCCTCTGGGAGGTTTTCGCCCTTAGATACATCCTTTATTTTGACTTTTTCTTCATCCAAAGGTGCCTTACGGTTTTCACCTAGGGACTCATCATTTTCTTTTTCATTGTCTTTTTTCTTTTCATTTTCATTTTTGCAACTAGAGGTGTAAATAGACTCCCCAAAGTATGTTTTATCGTCCAAGTCTATGGTGAAACCAGCTTTATGATCCCCTCTTGGTATGCCTTCTCTAAGTCCCATGAACTCAGAAATTGCTTCATCATTCTCGAATGTATCTATGATAGGTGTACCTTGTTGATCCCAGTCGATGAGTTCGAGATATACAAGGGGCATGTCATCATCAAAGTTTTTAAGGGTAGCTATTGACAAGGTGAATAAGGAATGGTTGACATGGTCACAGAAGTTTTGGACTAACTCCTACTTGGTCTTTTCCCTACGGGTAGGTAAAATTTGATGTGGGACCATAGTAAGGGCGGTATCGTCAAAAGATGGTTTATCAGGTGCGCAAGATGCATGATCAAGGGTTTCCCAATAATAGGTCTCTTTCCATTCTTTTTTGGACAAGTGTTTCTTAGGATGAGGAGTAGACGATTTTGGTACAGGTTTCATGTTGAGGTCCAATTCTCCAAATAGGGCATCTATGTTCATGGCACTAGTAGATGAAAGGGAATCCCATTCATCATCACTTGAGTAAGGGGATTCGTCCAAAACTGGAGGTTTATCGTAAGCTGGGGGTTTGTCAAAAAATGGGGGAAGTTGTTCATGAGATGTTTCGATGTCTCTGTAATCACTCACTTCTTCTTGAAATGATGATGAAGTACCAAGAAACCCAATTCTAAGTGGTTGACACCCTAGCCCTAGATATTTTGGTCGTGGGTAGACAGTAATCGGTTCCATCCTTCCATTCTGATATAGTCCCAACCCACTGTGCCCGTCATAGCCTTCTTTTTGCATTATCTTAAACCCCTTTCCATACTGGTCCTTAGCTATTTGAATAGATGGGGAGGGGTATTCATGTTCTTCTTGATACAACCAAGAATCACCTTGATCCACAATTTCTTCACTTAACTCTCCCCATTTGGTCAATGTCGTTGTAGGGGGTACATGAAATGTGACCATTGACTATATTCTATCTATGATGGGTAGGCCATATGCCTTAGGTGGAATCAATTGAGTGACATAGTATGATGCCTTTATATGATATTCGCCACAGCCCTTGTCTTAGATCTCAAGCTTAGGAGTAGTTGATGGAGGTTTGAATGAACTGGACTTTATAAGACGTGATGAGTCAATGTATTGGGATGAAGTGGATGATGAAACTTCTTCGTTAACAGGTACCTGTCTTTGTGGAATTTCCTTTAGGCTTGTACAATACTGAAAAGGATTTGGATCACCATCAATAGTGATCTCTGTGCCATTATAGGGGAATTTGAGCCATTGGTGGTATGTTGAAGGTATAGCCTTTATTGCGTGTATCCAAGGTCTACCTAAAAACAAGTTGTATGGGAGGGTGAGATCCAGGACTTGGAAGCTGGTGTTCATGATTGCTGGGCCAGTTCTGATAGGGAGTGTGACAACTCCTTTGGATGATCTTTCTTCATCATCATAAGCCTTGATGACTATACTCTTTGAGGTATCTACATAGTCTTCTGAGAATCCTAATGCCTTAACCAATTTTAGGGTACACAGGTTCAAACCTGCTCCTCCGTCTACCAAGACTTGTCTGACTCTGATTTGATGGACTAAGACTTCAAGATGTAAAGGGTCATTATGATCAGACTTTTTAGTTGAGTAATCTTGCTGGGAAAATGTGGCATGATGCGAGTTGGTCAAATATCCCATCATTTCTTCAAAACGATTAACATCCAAGTTTGTAGGAACAATTGTGTTCTATAGAGCTTTGTTAAGAATGGCTCAATGCTCAGGTGATAGGGTCAACAATTCCAAGATAGATATTTGCGCGAGAGTTTTACTCAATTGATCAAGAAGGTTGAAATTGAACTTGGAAGCTTGTGTAGGTGATTCAAAAGAAGAAGGTCCAAGAATAGTAATCTTAGTCTTACATGTGTTCACATTACATTTTGGATGCTTCTTAATGGTGAAGGTATTGACATTCTCATTTGCAGCCTGAAAGCTATACACGGTCTTGACTTTTCCATAGTCATAGTTGGTGTTGTTATAATTGACTGCTAAATCATTCTTAGGTCTCAAACTAGAGGCTTTTCCTTTTGTGTGGTCATGTAATGGGTCTGTAAAGACCTTATGATCACTGTTCTTTGTGTTTTTCTGCCCACCGACCTCTATAGTTTCATTTTCAATAAAGTCTTGTATGATATTCTTGAGTTGGCGACATTCTTGTAGGCTGTGTCCTTTTATCTGATGGTATTCACAATAGGCTTTGTCATCCCACCATGAAGGTTTAAGCTATCCAGGATCATACTCTCTTGGTTCCAAAGGTTTGATGAGATTGTGTTTAATCAACTCTTCGTAAATAACCTCAATTGATTGTCCTAAAGGAGTAAATTCACGTGTAGGAAATCTCCATTGTTGCGGTCTTTGTTGTTGTGAATTTTGGACATAGTTAGCTTGTTGATCTGGACTACTCATCGTGTCTTGATTGGAATTATAACCCCTAAGGGTGATAACTGGTCTTCTATGTATGTGCTTAGCATCAACAATGTCGTTGTTTGTAACATTCTTGTTCCTAGACCAGAATTTGTTTCTATCATTTGGCATGTTTTGATGTTGGACAACTAGATTTCTGCTTGGTACCTTAATCTCTCCTTTGTCTATAAGATCTTTCTCAAGGATGATGCCCTTTTGTACCAAGTCTGAAAATGAAGTACAATAGTGTACCCTTAAGTCACTTCGCAATTTGGGGTTGATGTTCTCTAGGAATATGGTGACCTTTTGTTTTTCCAGTATTTCAACTAGACATCTACTAGCTAGACTTCTCCATCTCTAGAAGAAAGTGGTGAAGGTTGCAATTGTTACCTCATTTTCTATGTTAAAAGCGAAATGTTCGACAAACTTTTTAGCTAATTCGCCCCAAGATCGTATACCATATGGTAATTTAGAAAACCATTCCAATCCTATCCCGACAAGGGTTCGTGGAAATAGTCTCATTAAGTATGTGGAGTCATACAATATGTCCATGCATGTTGTTGAGAACTCTCTAATGTGTTCTAAAGGATTCTTTCTCCCAGTATACTTGGGCAAAACTGGTATAATGTATCCATGGGGGAAAGGTGTCATATACAACACTTTATCAAATGGACATGGGCATAGGTCTTGTGCTAAGATAGTTCATTTTCTGGACATAGACATGTTATCCATCTGTTGTTGAAGTGTTTGCATTTGGTTTTGAAGGACATTGACTTGTGTCAAGGACATGGTGTTTGTAAAATTTGGATCAATGTAGGTGTTTTGACACGCCATGTTCTGTGACGGGTTATGATTGGGCGAGGGAATATATCCTGTCAAAATATTCTAATTTGGTATAGGGATATTCCCCGTCTGGATGGTTTTAGTTGGCATAGGAATGCTTCCTATCTGAATTGTCTGATTAGGAATAGGGATGCTTCCTGTCTGAATGGTTTGACTTGGTATAGGTATGTTTCTGCCAACTTTGGTTCTCTTACCAGTCGTGTTGGTATTAAAGGGGTTGGAGAAAGTTGCCCCCATAGTAAATTGTAAACCTTGTGTGATGTTAAAAGGGGTTGTGTTTACAATTGACGATGTCTGAGTTGGTATACCAGTTGGTATTGCTATGGTAATTTGTGGAATAGAGACAGTTGACATTATAGTTTGGGATGGTTGAGTTGAATATGTTTGCAAGGTATGTATATCAAATCCTATGGCTAGTTTGGCACCTTCTGCTAGCAATTTTGCTAGATAGCATTGGGGGTCATTTGCCAAACAGTCATCCATAAAGGATGCAAATTCAGGATCTTGTACTGCTGTGTCTATGTCTTCTATGAGAATCTGACCATGTGTGTCTCTAGTGACATGTTTTTCTAACATGGACTTGTGTGGTCGTTTACTACTTGATGGTTGGTTTCTGAACAAATTGATGAATTCGTTGGGGTCTGTCATTGCTTTGTGTTTCTTTTTGGACCTTGTTTCAACCATGAAAAAGTTGCTCAAAATGGGTAATGCGGACTATGTCTAAAACTGATATGACCTATGTCTATGTTTCTGGATTTTTATTTATTTTTGACAATAAGGATGTTGCTAAAGATCTAAAATGACATATGACAAGATGGCTAGAGATCTAAAATGACATATGACAAGATGGCTAGAGATCTAAAGACGTGTGACAGGATGGACAATATGCAAAAATTATGATGATAAATGAACCTAAGATGGGTATAACCTACCACCTATGAAATAAATGCATGCAATGATTTGTTTTTGACCAAGGAACCTAATTGTATGACAAGGATAGTTTTGATAAGGTGAATTTTCCAAACTAGATTATCTATATGCATGCAACTTAGGATGACTATGACTAAGACGTATATGATACCTAAAGATGGTAATTAAGATGTATATGACACCTAATGATGGTAACTAAGATGTATATGACTCCTAATGATGGTAACTAAGACGTATATGACACCTAATGATGCAAGGTTTTTGAGCAAAATTAACCAGTTTCTAATCCAAGGTTGATCCTAAGAAGCTAAAGTAAATAATGTTTCAGACTTAGCTCATGATTTTTGACATTTTCTGTTGACAGGAAAATGTGGTTCACCAAACAGTTGCGGTTTAAAGTCTGACAGATGCGGTTTTTCTAACAGTTGCGGTTTTTCCTTTGACAATTGCGGTTTACTGAGACACATGCGATTCAAAACTACCAGATATAGTTTACCAGTACACATGCGGTTTTAAAACTGACATATGCAGTTTTAATGCACACATGCGACTCTGAATGTGACAGTTGCGACTCGTGATATGCAGACTGTGAAAAGTGGATGTTGTGACAGCCAGATGCAGTGTTTCCCCTAACAGATGCGACTCACTATGACACATGCGGTGTTTAAATTGACAATTGCGACTCGATTTTCTGACAGTTGAATTTTTCCCAAAAGTTGTTGACTGACTTTGTTTGTTTGATCAAGATTTTGACGAATATAGCAAAGAACAAACACAACAATCAATGTATTTTCAGTTTTTGTGATGTAAGGACTATTAAGACTCAAAAACATGTACAACCTAGGCTTTTAGGATAGTATTTGCTGAATTCTTACTTGGATTTCTCCAGCTACACCCATTCAAGGTGGATGACTAGTAGCTTGACCCCACTGGCTCCCCTCCACAACACTCACTTATATGGGCAGCCAAGCTACTGTACCCATGAAAATCCCATGGCATACATGTCACCTCAACACAAGAACCGTAAATTTGTAAGATGGCTTCACAGGTTATACACGTGCTACGCCAGCAAATAGATAGGATTTTGGTAACTCTACAACAAGGTGTCTAATAAGGGCATTCCATTCGTGGGACACTATCCAACATCGGCGAGAGTCCATTTCTGTCCATCTCATCAGAATAGTGTGCGTGATTCTTAGGCTTTCCCCAAGAATCCACTTTTATATACCGGCTGGAAGTCGCTTAGCTTTAGCGTGCTACCGGTCTGAGTTGTCTTGGGGTGAGTACTTTTTCCCACCAAGACAGGCCCAAGTTCTAGAGTCAGCAACTGTTTCTCTTACACCCAGGATCGCATGACTGCACAAGGGGAGAGGATACTTCTGTGTACTGAATCATAAGGGTTTACAGATATGTGCAAAGCATCAAACCAAGAAGATAGTCATTCTTTTTAATACAAATGACGATTTTCTATCTATCAAATAGAAAATTCATTTTAATCCACACAATGATTATCTATCTACCAAACAAAAAGCTTGCTTAAATATAAATTAACACAAAGGCATTAGGTCCTGCATGCAAATTTATCAGTAGTTCATGGTCTTCAGCTTTCGTCTTGCAAAAAATTGTCTTAGGTTTTTTTTTTGTCTTCAAAGCTTCGTCCTGCAAACACTATGTTATTCCCCCTTAACACAATTGAAATCAACCATTAGCAAAAATCAAAACAACTTCAAAAGCGAAAATGAAAATATGAATGTATAGAAATCAATGTAAAAATGAAAAGTTTTACCAGGCAGATACGACTTTTTGAGCCACAGATGCGGTTCGACTGTTGATAGGCAGATGCGGTTCGTGGCATCATGGATGCGGTTTATGATGGTGGATGTGTCTCTATTTTTCACAGATGTGGCTCATAGGTACATATGCATCGTTTCCCTTAACAAATGTGGTGCACCATATGGAAAATCTGCAAAAACCAAAAAAAAGCAAACGAAAAAACAGAAAAAATGAAAAAAAGATGCGTGGATTTTGAAGCGTGTTCACGTCGGGTTCACTAAATGTAACATCTTAGATTTTTCTGCATGTACTAGAATAACAATGCCAAATCTTAATCTAAACAATAATCTAAAATCTAACAACAAGGAATGAATAAGTAAACTAAATAATAAAACCAAAATGATCTCACCAAATATGCGTTCACCCATTCGAATTATCTCTATTGCTCTTCTCCATTTTTCCTTTTCAGTATTCTTGCCCTCAGATTTCTGTGTTTGAATGCAAGTACAGATTTTTCGAGTGTCTAAGAAAAATATCAAAGAATAGTTTCTCTTCTCAAAAGTGTATGATTTCGGGAGGAGGAATAATGATTGTGATAGGCCATTTTATAGATTTTGTGTTCTCGAACGATCGGCTCAGATAGAAAGAGAGATTGGCAGACAAGATTGATGAATGCCATGCGATGTGAGTTCTGTCTCAGATACAACGTGAGTTAGAACATGAGTTAGGAAAGACTAAAAATAGAGACTAAGTTAGAATTTGAGTTAGAACACAAGTTCAACATCTTAATCTCCAAAAATAGGAGAAACAGACTTTGTATGCAAAAGCCAAAGTTGGAACTCAAAGATGAGGAATTCGAATGCATAATTAATTAATTAAATAAAGATATTTAATTAATAAACACATACATGCATATGAGTTAGAACTAGTTAATCAACTAGTTGTGATGGAGAGTCTTCTCGCAAAGATAAACAATAGTTGAATTCAGAGATAACTAAAGAACTAAAAATAGATCTCAAGTCAGAAGGTAAGTGGACGATTAGATAACTGAATGATAGAGGAATGTGACATAAATAATTAAATATGAATTAAATGTTAATTTGATTCAACATTCAAAAATAAAAGATTTAATTAAATAAATAAAGATAGTTTATTTAATTTGACTTTTGAAAAGGATAAATATAAATAATTAAATAATTTATATTTAATTATAGTTGAAAAGGCAGTTAAATGAATAATTAAATAAAGATATTTAATTATAGTTGGAAAAGTATGATAAAAAGAGGGTAATTAAATAATAAATTATTTAATTGAAAGAGGATTTAATAAGTTAGCAACATAATTAAATTAATATGATTTATTTAATTAATCAAGTTGAATAAAGATTAATGATGAATTAATGAATTAATTAAAAATGGATATTTAATTAATAGAGGAAATATGTGTTAGAAAGGTTAATTAAATAATTAACATTATTTAATCATGACCATGGACTATAGAAAATTATGTCGATTATGTACTCGTAGGCCTAGACCAATTTTCGGTATCTACAGAAAGATTTCGAGAAGATCCTAGAGAATCACATGTAGTATTAATAAAAAGGATATTTAGATACTTGAAAGGCACTCCAAACTTTGGTAAATGCTATTCTAGGGATATTGATTTCTCTTTGAGTGCTTATGCAGATGCAGATTAGGCAGGTTGTATAGATGAAAAAATAAGTACAAGTGGAGGTGCTTTCATTCTTGGAAGAAGATTGGTTTCTTGGTTGAGTAAGAAGCAAGATTCAATGTTATTATATATTGTAGAGGCAAAATATATTGTAGGAGCCTCTTGCCACAAAAAGGTGTTATTGATGAAGAAGAATTGAAGGATATCAGAGTATCATATGATGAACCTATTCCTACCTTGTGTGATAATACAAGTGCTATCAACATTTCAAAAAATCTAGTAATGTATTCAAGGAAAAAACATATCTCTATCTGATATCACCTTCTAAGAGAGAAAGCTATAGAGAATAAAGTGAAATTGGACTATGTCCCTACAAAGGATCAAATTGCAAATATTTTCACAAAGGCTCTTGTAATAGATACATTTGAGTACCTCTAGCAAAATATTGGGGTTACTGCCCCTCCTTATTTCAACTAGATGCAATTTGGTGCATTTGTCTAGGTGATCTATTCAATATTTATTCTTTTTCTTAGACTGATGAAGGCTACCTCTTAGGGAGATTAGGTAGTGGTGTCTTTGGTTGGTGCAGTCAAGAGGAGAATATCCTGTGCCCCTAAGGTGGAGAGATAAATGGAGAAGAGTAGTAGAGAGAAAGTTGAAAAATACCTTCCAAATACTAATCTTGAGGAGAGAGATACAAATTTTTTTTCAAAACTTACAATTACAGAACATAAAGATGCACATACATGAATAAAATAATAGACAATAAAGAATGAATACTAGATTTTACATGGGAAAACCATTATGGGAAAAAACCCACACACCAAAGCAAGATCTCTCATATTACAATAAAATATAAATTACATACAAGTACAAAGATATGCTCTTTTAGGAATTGATTCATAGAATGAATCCGAAATCAGTTCCTTACAATTTCCTTGATCAACACATCACACTATTCCAATGTGCTAAGACATTCAATACATACTTCACAAGAGTTTCAAGAGACTCCTTGTTTCATCTTCCAAACTAGACAAATGGTCAAAAACTAACTTAACCATCTTTACTTTTGTTGCCATCAAAGTCTTATCGGAATATCAATGAGACTTGAGACCATTTCTCTCTAAATTCTCACTATCACCCTGATATGCCTATCACTCCATCAAAGTGTCAAAGAGACACTATAGAAACTCATTTCAATATGGCAAAGTCTCAACAATTAAGTCCTATCCAAAAGTCGAAGAGACTCACATTGTTATCCTACCGGTAATGATATCTCTCTAATACCAACACACCAACTTTCTAAACATCCTATCAAAATTTTCTTGAG
The DNA here is from genome assembly GCA_007115665.2 of Sequoiadendron giganteum. NCBI lineage: Eukaryota > Viridiplantae > Streptophyta > Pinopsida > Cupressales > Cupressaceae > Sequoiadendron > Sequoiadendron giganteum. The sequence goes on along the minus strand of CM021103.1, from coordinate 437,542,307 downwards.
AGACTTCCATTATTGTCCCATCGAAATGTCCCCATCTCCTCGATATAGCTTTATCAAAATATCGAAGGAACCACATTTTAGGTCCTTCCAATATCCTCCTTTCTCCTCAAAAATTCCCTTCTCGCCATTCATTGGAATGTCGAAGGGACTATAAAATAACTCCCTTCGACATTGTAATGTCTCTTCAATAAACCCAAAGCCAAAAGTTCCAAAACCTTATGGGCATGTTGAAGAGACTAGCTATTTCATTTTGCTGACATTCACCTATCTCTTCGATGAAGCTTCAACTGATGCAAACTCCAAACATACCTAGCGATAAGCCAAGTGCTTATCAGGATGTCGAGGAGACTTGTCCCTAAGTCTTGTTGACATGTGCCTATCAACCCAATGAACCTTTTCTACCAACCCTCCAACTCTAATTTTTGACTTCCACGGTACTACTATGTAAATCGAATGCAAAATATTATGAATTCTGAGTTTGATGGAAACTGAGCTAGGGTTTTAATAGTGAGTTTGAGACACACATTCTCAAAATTCTACCACTTGACAAAGAAATCACTAAAACCATTCTAATGCTTGATGTCATTGAATATTCTAGGCCCCAAGGCCCATCAAATTGGTGCACCATTTGAACTTATCTGTGGTCATACAATTTTACAATTATCAAATTTTTCCTAACTAACCTTTCCATCCTCCACCATATCACAAAAAACATGTTATTGCACATCAATATGTTGCATCCTGGTATGGAAGGTTGGATTTTTTACCAAAAAAATGGCACTCTGACTATCATAGCAAATAACAATCTGCCCTACATCAAAACCAACATCATAAAACAACCTTCTAAGCCAAATGGCTTCCTTGGAGGTGGGAGTTTCTGCCATGTACTTAGCTTTAGTAGTAGATAAAGTTACTACAACTTCATGCTTGCTCATCCAACTAACTACACCACCAAACAACGTGAATACATATACATTGGTAGATCTTCTACTGTCAATGTCCCCTACCCAATTAGAATCCACATATCCATGAATGCTAACTAAACTCTGAGATCTAGTAGAGTGGCCATGATAACATAAGGCATACTCAAAAATACCTTTCAAATACCTAAAAAATCTCTTCACAACATCCCAATGTGACCTTCCTAGATTAGCCATAAACCAACTAAGCACTCCCATTATTTGGGAAATGTCTAGTCTACTACAGACCATTTCATACATTAAATTTTCAATTGCACTTGCATAAGGCACCATGGTCATGTCCTCCATCTTAGTAGGAGATTTTGGACAATCTTCAAGATAAATTTTCATTCCCTACAACACTGGAACAACTAACTACTTACAATCTACCATGTTAAATCTCTCTAGTACATAATTTATATACTTTATTTGGTTGAGCCAAATTTTTCTATTTCCCTTATCCCTTTTGATTTCCATCCCCAAAATATACCTAGCTGAACCTAAATCTTTTATCTCAAACTATGCTAACAATTGAGATTTTAATTCAAAAATGATACCCTTACTAGTCCTAATGAACAACATGTCATCCACATACAAGGAAATAATAAGAAGATGACCATTTTCAATGTTAAAATAAATACAATGGTTAGAATTTGATCTCACAAATCACAAAGACAACACATAAGTATCATTTTTTTGGTACCACATTCTAGGAGACTGCTTCAGACCATACAAAGTTTTCTTTAACTTACATACTAGGTTCTCTTTAACTTTTTCAATTAAGTGCTTTGGTTGAGACATCTAAATCTCTTCCTTCAAATCACCATGAAGAAATATTGTTTTCACATCTATCTACTCGATTTCTAAGTCATATGCAGCTGCAAGTGATAATAGAAATATGATAGACGTCAGCTTAGCTATAGGAGAAAATATTTCTCCATAATCAATCCCCTCCGCCTGGGAATATCCTTTTATGACCAACCTTGCTTTATTCTTCTCAACACTACCATCCAGACCAATGTTCCTTTTAAACACCCATTTTCATCCAATAGATTTTTGTCTTTCTAGAAAAGGTACCAAATCCCAAGTATCATTCTTCTTTAATGATGCCATTTCTTTGTTCATGGATCCTAACCAAGAATTTTTATTAGACATATCCATAGCCTCTCTAATAGTCCTAGGATCATCAATGTTAGCAATCAAAGAATAAGCGCAATTGGAATCTAACATGGAATATACAAACCTTTCAAGCTACCACTTAGCACACATATACCTCACAAGTCGAGGATGAGTTTCTTCATCTTGTTCAAAAATTTCAAAGCTACTTGCGATCTCCTCATTAATAGGTCCACCAGAATTAAATAGTTTATCCTTATCTGGAGTAAGAGGAACATCAACTACCTCCTTATTTTCTACTTCTTTCACCTTTGGCTACAGATCAACTATAGAAGGCTTTTGCTCATAGAAGATCACACATAGATGCTATCTAGCACCTTCTCTATAACTGGGTTCCAAAGCTTGTACCCTTTCACACCAATTCCATAAGTGATGAAGATACACTTCAATACCTTGCTCTCCAGTTTATATCTCTTTTCACTAGGAACATATGCATATGCCTCATAGCCAAAGACTCTAATGTGTCTCAATGAGGGATTCTTACGAGACAACACTTCCATAGGTGTATTATCCATGAGAGCCGAAGTGGGAGATCTATTAATCAAATATCATGTTGTAGTTATAGCCTCAACCCAAAAATTTTATTCTAGACTAGCACTACCTTAGCATACTTCTTGCCCTTTCCATCAACATTCTATTCATCCTTTTTGCAACTTCATTTTGTTGTGGAGTGCAAGGAGTTGTTTTATGCCTTTTAATTTCATGGTCCTTGTAAAACTTATTGAAATATGCTGAAAAAAACTCACCATGATTATCCATCCTCAAACACTTTATTTTCCTACTAGTCTAATTTTCTACCAAGGTTTTGAATTCCTTGAATTGACTGAATACTTCAGTTTTACTTCTAAAAAAATATACAAATGTCCTCAAATAATCATCTATGAATGAGACAAATAAAAATATTTTGATAACAAAGGAACATTAATTGGCCAAACACACTGGCATGAATATAATCTAGAATACCAGAAGATTTATGAGGACTAGAATAAAATGAAACATGGTGTTTCTTTCCATATATGCAATGTTCACAAAAATCGAACTCAAGAATACAATCATCAAGCCCTTGAATCAAGATTTTATTTTTTAAGGATTTTAATTCCTTTTCAGCAATGTCGACAAGCCTTTGATGCCACAACATTTTTTTCTCTACTGGGAGCTTCATCTCCAAAGAGTTTGGGCCCTCAAGAACAACACCTCCTTTCTCTACATGATCAAATTCACTAAACTTTGTAGAAGCACTATTACACTATACTGCACATGCATCCAACTTATATAGAGTTCCAATTCATGCATCCTTAGCCAACACCATAGAGCCTCTAGTCATTCTAAAAAAACCATTCAAGAAAGAGACTTGCAAACTAGAATCATTAAGCTTAGTTACAAAAATTAAATTTCAAGCTAGACCTAGTATATGCATCATATCATTGATTCCCTTCTCTCTTCCATCAAGAAACTAAATTTTAACTCTTCCACAATCAACAATCTCTAGGTGAGAATCATCACTCGGATACACCCTTCCACCAACATACTTTTCATACTTTGAGAACCAAGCTCTATGAGAGGTACTATGAAAGGATGCACCTAATTTAATCAACCAAACATATTTTGATGCCTAAATCGAAAAGGCTACTATGAAGGCATCTACATCACTCTGAGAAGACTCATTTTTAGAAGAGAAATTTTTCTTTTTCTTCTTCTTCTCCTCTTTATGAATGTGTCTAGACTACCCACAATTCCAGCATTTCAGCTTGGAATTTTTACCAAGAGACTTTTGATCTCCCCCTTGACTTGGATTTAGAATTCTTGTCTTTCTTCTTGCCTTCCTCCTTTGATCTACCTCGAACAACAAGAGGTTCCTTGGATATCTCAAAATATTTCCTCTATATTTCTATCGATAGTAGCAAAGAAACCACATATTCCATTTTGAAAGTGGTTTTTGGACTCCCAATAGACCTTACCAAGTGATCCCATGTGTCAGGTAAAGAATACAGCAAGAGCATGCAACAATCCTCATCATTTATTTCCACACCCATAGATGCCAACTAAGAAACAATCATGTTAAAAGCATTCAAATGATCTACAACAGACACTCCTTCCTTCATCTTCAAAGAATAAAACTTATTCCTTAGAAATAACCTATTTACCAAAGATTTCCCCTAATAAATGTCACCAAGCTTCTTCCACAAAATTTTTGTGGTCTTCTCTTCATGGACATTCAAGAGAACTGAATCGACCAAGCACAGTTTGATCAAACCCTTGGCTTTTTCAATCCATTGCATCCTAGTCATTCTGTGAGGTTGTTGATGGTTTTTTAGAGGACACTACATCCCATAACTCTTGGTCTAAAAGTAAGTCTTCCATTTTTAGTTTTCACACTCCAAATTTCCACCATTGAAATTCTCAATCTCTATTCTTTTAGATGTGCTCTCCATCTTAAATATGCAATAAGTTTACAACCAAATTTCTCTGTAAAACTCCCACTAAAAAAGATCAGCACAAAAAACCCATCTTACTCACAAGGACAACAAAGTTGGCCAAGCTCTGATACCAACTGAAAGGAAAGGAAAGTGTGAAAATTTCTTCCAAATACTAATCTTGAGGAGAGAGATAATTTTTTTCAAAACTTACAATTACAGAAAATAAATATGCACATACATGAATAATAGAATAGACAATAAAGAATGAATACCAAATTTTATGTGGGAAAACCCTTATGGGAAAAACCCCATGTACCAAACCAAAGATCTCTTATATTATAGTAAAATGTAAATTACATACAAGTACAGAGCTATGCTCTTTCACGTGTTGATTCACATAATGAATCTAGCAACATTTCCTTACAATTTCCTCGATCATCACACCACACTATTCCAATGTGCTACGACATTCAATACATACTTCACAAGAATTTCAAAAGACTCCTTGTTTCACCTTCCAAACTAGATGAATGGTCACAAACTAACTTAACTTTCTTTACATTTTGTCATTGTCAAAGTCTTATTGGAATGTCAAAGAGACTTGAGAACATGTCTCTCCAAATTCTCACTATCACCCTGATACTCCTATCACTCCATCAGAGTCTCGAGGGGAAACTGTATCAACTCCTTCCGATATGTTGAAGTCTTACCAAAGAAGTCCTATCAGAATGTCGAAGAGACTCACATTGATTTCCTACTGGAGTGTTGAAGATACTTCCATTTCTGTCCCACTAACATGTCCTTTTCTCTTTGATACAACTTCATTACAATATCAAAGGGACCACATTTTAGGTCCCACCAATATCCTCATGTCTCCTCGAAAATTCCCTTCCCGCCATTCATCAAAATGTTGAAGGGATTGTAAAATAGTTCCCTCCAACATTGTAATGCCTCTTTGATGAACCAGGCATGTCAAAGAGACTAGCCATTTCATCTCACTGACATTCACTTATCTCTTCAATGAAGCTTTTGCCGATGCAAACTTCAAACACACCTAGCGATAAACCAAGCACTTATTGGGATTTCAAGGAGACTTGTCACTAAGTCCCATTGACATGCACCTATCAACCCCATGAACCTTTACTGCCAACCCCCTAGCTCTAATTTTGACTTTTGTGGCATTGTGGTGTAAATTGAATGCAAAACATTATGATGTCTAAGTTTGATGGCAACTGAGCTAGGGTTTGAACAATGAGTTTGAGACATACATTCTTAACAAGAGAAAGTAGGTTTTAGGGTGTTTCCTGAAGTTAAGCATACAAGTGTTACCCTTTTCCATTGATGTCAAAGGGGGAGAGAAGTCTGAAAAATAGGGAGAGTGAAGTCTTAAAATTAAGGAAAGAATTGATTTCAAAGGGGGAGAAAAACCTGAAGTATGAAATGTAAGAAATTCCCCGAGTAAGAGGGATGCCCAGTAAGGGGGAGAACTACTTGATGCAAAATTTCTTTTGTGAGCTAGTGTTGTAGGGTTTCTTTTATTGTTGATGGTTTTATAGATCCGGTGTTTCCATCAATGATAAAGGGGGAGATTGTTGGAGATTTTTGTTTTCATTGATGTAAAGAGGGAGAGTGTTGCACTATGTTTTCTTTAGTGTTGTCATTGATGTCAACCTATGTCAACATCTAGTACATGGTATTGAGCAAGTATTGCAGATGGGAGATTGTTGGTGTTGTAGATGGGGAGATTGTTATAATCTCTAGTATGGTTGTGGGGTAAAAGTATAAAGCTATGTCACACTTTATAAAGGAAATAGCCAATGTCGATCAAACTTTTAAACTTGAATCACTAAAAAGTGACATATATGTTTTGAATTTTGAAATGATGTAAACTAGTAAAATGTGTACTTTTTAGTATATTTTATTTAAATGTATTTTTGTTAAATTAAAAATAGTTTTTTAAATGGTTTTTAATAAAATGACACTATAATTTAGTTATTGATAAAATGCTAAAAAATGAAGTTATGTGAGATGTCAATCTTCTTAGAGTAAATTTTATTTTATTTTCTTTTAATTTTTTTGTTTGTATTTATAACTTGAAACTTTAGTGCATGGATATATTTATTTTCAATTTTGATAAATATATATTTTTAAATAAATAGTAAAATGTGCATGTATTAAAACATAGTTGTTTCCATTTGATATCAACTTTCATATTAAATATTTATCTAAAATAGAGAAAAAAAATACCATCTTAATATAGACTCTTTTATCTAGTGCATCATATTTTTTTTCAATTTTTTTAATAAGTTTTAGTATTTTTCTTTGGCATGGTAATCAACCTAATATTTTGTGTTGATAACCTACTTTTAGTAAAAATAAAATATAAAATATAAATAATAATTAAACTATTAAAGTATATATATATTTGAAAACTACTCATATTAATCTACAAAAGGGTATTTTTTTATATTTTTTAAAAAATGTTATTTGCATGAGTAGGTGTTATTCATACCTCAATCTTTTCAAATAATTTTATTTTTTGTTAAATTGGTCTTAAAGTGGTGCTACATATGCATTTAGCCAACATTTTTTGTTAGAAAAGTTGTGGAAATATCTAACTTAATGGTATGTGCAAGATCATGATGGGCCAAACAGTAGCGATATATAAGTGATATGATGGCTCATGTGGCTAACGAATTTTTTACCCAAAATTGATGAAATGAAAATATTTTTTAAAGGAGATTCTCATCTTTCCACCAATATAAATTATGCTTTACTTTGAATTTAATAAAAAATATTATTCATTTTCTATTTGAATTACGACTGAAGTCCTGATTGATAGGCTAATTGAAAATCATCTATAGCTTTCAAATGGTATCAAATTTTTTGAATCTGAAACATGTGTCACATTCTATGCTCCACATACTATAGGATTAAAAATATAAAAAAATAAATTTCATGAAGTTTTGACTAAATTAAGGTGGTTAGACATACGAGTTTTTAATATTTTTTAAAAATTGTAATAAAAAATCATAATTAATTATTTACTTGGAAAAAATTACAAAAAAATATGCATCACATCAGGATGATTCCTCTACTTAACTAGAATGAATCTTACTAGATCATGTGTTTGACCAAAATTGACTTTTAGTTAAAAATACTTAAATTCAATTGTGCTAATAAGTTGGTTGAAAGTGTGACACAACTTTGTATTATTACCCTGTGATGAGAAGGTGTTTGTGATATTGATGATGCAGTTTGTTCACTTGGTTTCCAAGTGGTTTTGAAAAAAAATGAATAAGAGAATATATAAGGTGGTAGAGTTCTATTATGTGTTGTGCTCCACATTTTTTCATGGTTAAAGATGTGCTTGTGTGGTTTGGATGAGATCATTAGAGGTTTTTAGAGGTTTTATATCTAGAGTTTTAGGTTATGGATCATGAAACAATAGAAGGTGTGTTTGATAGTGTGTTTTCTTGTGAAGAGGTTGTCTACGAGACATGGAATTTCTCTACATTTCTATGTGTTGAGCTTTCTTGTTTTGCAGATTTGGGAACATGCTAATACTATCTGTATGTACCTTCCCTTGGAGTTTTTTGTGTTCACTTGTTCTACAACGTTAGTGAGTTGTATATCTATGGTAGTATGGTTGGTTGCACAAGATGTTAAGTATTCTCAATTACATGTGGTTGTGGCAAGGTTGTAGAATATTTTGATGGTGTTTGAATATTCTAAGATTTTTTGTGATGTTTTTTTGTTGTCCATATGTTGTTTATGAACTTGGAGAGGTGTGTATGTGGTTGTTTTTAGTGTTAGTATAGGTTTTGCCAACCTAGTGTGCTAGCACTAATTATGGAAGTTGTTTGTTGTTTTTGGAAGCATGGTGAAGCATTTCGGTGTGCATTTGGTTCCTATTTAACCCTTGGCATGGTATACCTTCACTTATTTCCACCATAAAAGTGTTTGGTTTCAACCTATTTGTTTGATGCACATTTGAGGTGCATATGTTTCATTAAGGATGACCTAAACAAGGTTGTTGGAGGTTGTGGAGGATATATAAGCAAGCTTAATTTTTGGATATGTTGAATATGTGAAATGAGAGTAAAATATGATCAAGTGTGGTGACATGAGCACATTCTTAAATATCGAAGGCTACCAGATGCAATGAGCAAAAGGTGTCTACATTTTTAGTGAACCTAAATTTTCTTGAGGTAGTGAGTTGAAGGTTGCAGATGGTGTAGAGTTGTTGTGGTGGATCTTCATGTTGCTTTGAGGTAGTGAATCTCCTTGTAATATTCTTATTTTGTTCTTCTTTCTTCTAGAAAATGAGTCCTTTGGGTAGTGATCCCTTGGCAGTGAGCTTTTCTTCCCTTTTGGGTAGTAAGCCCTTCTAGTAGTGAGCTTATTATATTCGGTGTTGTTATTCATATATATGTGAGTTAATCCTCATTGTATTTTTTCCATGATTAGGGTTTTTTATGTAGATCTATTGTTCTATTGTGTATGACTATTGTTGTGTCGATGTTTCATATGTTTACTTTCTACTATTGCTTAATAAGGGTTTGAAATATAATAAGGGTTTAAGTATTAGTGAGGGATTGAATATTTTAATGTACAATTGATTCACCTCCCCTCTTATTTTTCCTTTGTGTCTAACACAACCTATCTCTACTTCATTTCATATATCATATATGATCTTAAGTGGCATTGATGAACAATCACCATTTCCATATTAATCTTCTACCATATTAATTTCAATCCATGTATCTTCCTCTATTTGGAAATGGAAATCTCATTACACATATATGAATATCTTCCTCTATTTGGAAATGGAAACCTCATTACACATATATGAATCTTACCCTTTAACACATTCACACATGATTTATACATGTATCAACATATTCATACATATGTGTCACCCCATGACACAATTGTGCCACCCCTTGGCACACATGCACCACCCCAAGGCACATATGCACCACAAATTGGCACACATGTGCCACTACATGATACACTTGTTCCACCCCTTGGCACACTTGTGCCATCTCCAAAACACATGCGCTATTACCTTTATGCTTACACCATGCTCATAATAATTTGTGCTATAACCTTTACTCACACACCAAAACCTATATATAGCCACCACTTCCATGAATAATGTCACCATTTTATGCAAATTATTTATAGTGCATACCCATGTGTCATGTGTATACACATTAAATCCATATTCACTCACATCTATATTCCTCCCATAACCATATGCACAATTAAAACTAACTTATGAGCAAGTATTATTAACATTGGTGATTCCCTTTAATACTTGCATCATTTCCATATTCATATGCATCATAATCCTAAGCATATGCCCCATTTCAATAAACATTTGCATGGTATTCATAATCCATTGTGCCCATTTCGAGAACCATTGTGTCATTTTCATATCTCACTTATATGCATTTGAACCTTACTCATGAACCATTGCATCATTTTCATATTTCACTTATATATGTTTATTCCCTAATTAAAAACCATTATACCATTTTCATATCTCAAAGTCATCGATCTCGACACTTGGTGTGATGATTTAATATTTTGTTATATTATTTCTATATTTGTTATTAAGCATTTAATAGAAATAGTTAGCATTTGAATATATCATTTAAATTTTATTTTTTAACAATTTATGCTAATGTAATTTCATCACTACTTTTGAGGGGGAGAGTTTTTTACTTTTCCATTGTTAAAAATTTGAAAAAGAGGATTAAATTTTTTCTATTGCAATGAGTTTGGAAAAGTTTGTTTTTTTCATTTTGCAATAACTTGCAAACAAAAGAGGGGGTTACTTTAATGGAGGGTTTTATAATTTTCTAATTTTTTTTCATTTTATTAAGGTTTGAAAGGCATATGCCTTCATTGTTACCTCATGACAAAAAACTTGTAAGAACTCATCACAAAAAATATTCTTGTGAATGTACTAACATAAAGTACCACAAAACTAAATGTGTGTTCCATATGTAGGGAATTTAGGAAATTTTGTACTTACATTAAATTATAAAGTGTAATGGGGGGTTGTGTAGAGCCTTGATTTGACATCAGAGTTATGGATCATCAGAATTCTCACCCTATGGTGTGTGTTTCCCTACTTTTTCATCACAACAATGTCTCCTCGTGATTCTCACCTTCAATTGTGTGTGCCTTGATGCACACCGCTTTTCAATTTCTTATATATCTCTACATTCATTGCACACTATTGTGCTCGATTTCAAGAAATCTTCTTATTTCTCCTAGAATTAAGGGGTGAATATAATGTGTTATGCTAATGCTTCTTTCAATGAAGCAGTGGAAGAATATTTTTTTTTGGAGGTCTCATGAACCTTCTATCTTGATCTCTCGTATGGTGGATCATTTTAATGGATCATATTTTCTGATATTCTAGCACTCCTAATCATAATACTATCTATATTTTCAACTTCACAGAGTTTGATTGACTTTGTGTACATGGTTGAGTAGTGTTCCAATGTTCACTCATGTAGATTTTGTATCTCTTATCTCGATCTACATTTCTTTGAGATTCATTGAATCTAGTAGACACCAATTCATCTGCGGTAGAGTTTACAACTTCTACATGCTTTAGGATTTATTCATCATCATGTTCCTATCATTAGAGACATCTTTTCAAAAGCTCTCAGATCATTCTCTTTCCCTTTTTGGAGAGGAGTTTTTTTCCCACTAGGTTTTCCCCTTTTTCTCCATTTGTGAGAGAATTAATTGTATATGGGTACCTAACATGGCCTCTAGCTGGGACCCATTTCTATCTATTTTCACTTTTGTGATCACCCCAAGTATTACTTAAGGGGCGACCTTGTTAGAGTGAATAATTTATCTATTCACTATACTTAAGTGTACATAGGATGATGAAGTTAGACAACATCTTGTCTAACTAAATGTGCAACCTCTTAAACCTCTAGAGGTTGCCAAGTTATTTGGTAAACCTTGTGTTCTACATTTTTGAGGTTGGAATACTTTCCATCTCACCTTAAAGGTCACTCAACACTAAGCATCAAGGTTGATGAATTAGTCAAATAGGTTGATAGTTTGCACATTCCTAGTGATCCTAAGGTTGACACCTATAGGACAATTTTTTACTCATTTGTGCTACTTCATGGGGAACTTGTCAATCCACATCATATATGGATTGTGTCTTCCTTTATTATAAAGGTAAGACTTTATACTCATTGTACTTTGGGTTGAATAAATACAATATTGGAAATTGTTCATTGTTCCTTTTTCAAATCTCCATAATTTCTTGTTTCTTATAAAAACCATATAAGAACACAAAGGACCTCCCCTAAAGGCACGGGACACAACAATACCAATATGATAAAATTGTTCAAATTCAATGGGACCCATTAATTGACCATTGTTGGAGTAGAGATAATACTAGGCCCCATATGATTAGATAGAGGGACCACCTAGAAATAAATATATGAATACCTCATAATTGAGATATATAAATAGGAAATCCCTTGATCTAGAACCAAAATCCTAACATAGATGATAACCATGAATATATGATCAATGAACTAAAGCATATGACAAGGTCGACATAAGACATAGGGGTACAAATGCATACCATTACTGATACAAATATTAGTCTAGAATGATATATCCATATGTGGCATGAATTTGAATGGTGTATACTCCTTTTTAATTAAAAATAGCACCATTTGGATATTATAATGTGCAAATCCTCTAAATATAGATTTTATTATATTTTAATTAAAAACATTGATTTCTCCTTTCAAGGAAACTAGATAACTAGTCCCATAATTTTTTTATTTTATTCATTTCAAAAATAGTAAATAATACAATTGGAATTTGAAAAACTCACTACATTAAACAACAATTTTTTTGTGAAGTTGAATACACTTTACTTTCCCTTTTTGACAAATATTCATCAAAATAATTAACCTACCATCACTATATTGCAAATTTTCAAGACATGTGACTTAAAATATTTATAAAAATTAGTTCTATTTTGTATTACATTAAAATCATGATCTTACAATATAAAAAAAAATAGTAAAAATGTTACAAACAACTATACATGTCATCAACCTAACGTTATGAACTTTTCTAGAAATTAAATAGTAATAGTATCCTTGAGAAAACACTATACTAAAATATATTTCTATTTTTGAAAATATCATGATAAACTACATTAAAATATCCAAATTTCATTCATTTAATATCATTTCAAAGTTTCAAACATATATATCAATTTAAGGGGCCTCGTGCTAAAAATTTCAACATGTTTTTCCCCTTTTGTTTATAAAGTCATAACATACGATAATACATTAGCATGTAATGGACTACACAAATCCATGGCCAATAAAAAAGTCAAGGGTGGGTGAGAGAAATCAGAAATATATAAAATATAATCCATAACCCTCATAAAGATAAGTCAATGATAAAAAAAATAGATGTAGAATCTGACCCTAATTAAATTTTATATAAGATTAAAACAATAAAACATAGATCTAAAATGAAGTGAAAAAGAAGGATGAGTCTCGAGGCCATAACCGTAGCTCATCTAAAGAATTTGAGGTTCACAATAAAATGTAAGAAAATCTAGTTGACCTATATATATTCTAGGGAAGACAATTTGGACTACAATAGTAAATGCATAACTAAATAAATTAAATGGTATATTAAGCTACAATATAGAATGGGGAATATATTGTGAAATATGTTAAAAAAAAAATTTATAAGATATGAAAAACTTAAGATTTAAATCAAATGAACACTTTAAATTAACTATAGCCTACTTTGATTCATATCCATGCCCTGCATAACTAATCTCTACATATATATGGAAATGGTATAGCATATGGAATTTAGCTTAGACCTATGGAAGCGAACTAATTGGGAATAAACAACTATATAATATTTTCCTCACCTCATTATATGTATTTTTTAACTGGATTGGTGTAGGTTTTCATCAAAAAGTCCATTGAAAACCTTTTATCTATTTAGCCGGCAGATTTGTATTTGAGTGACATTAGGAAACTCGTATCATTCAACGTGGATTATAGAGCATTGGTTTCAAATGGTATCACAGATAAATAAAACATTGCATTTCTGTATTACATAAATGATTTTCTAACGGATTTCACACCTGTTGATTAGGTAAGTAATGCTGAGAGGAACTATATAACTATACGATAGTCAACGATTGAAAGAATCAAAAACCAGATAATAATAATTTCAGTTCGTTGATATGAATGAAGTATATATATACAATTGTGTATTTATTGAACACCCAACTAAAAACAGATATGAGATACATGATCTGTTATTGTCTCTTCACATTCTTTAATCTAACTATTATCATGAGGAACAATTTGAAATAGGACGGGGCCTCTGGTTTTTCAATAGATTAAACAATTGAAATCGATACTAACCATAACGAGGATGATAAGAAGATGTTTTTAGATGAAAGATTTTTGAAATAAGGTATAAGGTTAAAAATTTAAAATTACTATTTGTTGGTTGGTATTAGTTTTTTTACTATGTAGTTTTCAAGGAATAGTTTTAAAATCAACTGTGTATGTTTTAAAATCAATGTTTCAGATCACATTTAGTGATCATTATTAAAAAGAGAAGTATAAATGAATTGTAGACCAAGTCTTAAAAAGAAGTAGAAGTGGAAGATGTTGTGGTAATGGAAATGTAAAACTCACAAACTTAAATAATATAGCAGCACAAATTAGTTGCGAAAAAATAACAGGAAAAATGAAATGGAATAATAGAATAATAGACAAGACATAGATCTATGTGGTAAAAATTTGACAACGTGTCAAAGAAACATTGACGGGGCAAAGTAATAGTATTCTTACTGCTCAGAGAAACCGATTACAATCTTCACACAACTGCTGCTCTTCAATTACAATTCATTAGAATGATTTTTCCTTCAAGGCAACCAAATATGTATAATAACTTCAACCTATTTCAAACATAGAAAAAGCCAACTTTGTTTTTATTGCTTTGTTTTTATTTTTTTGTTTTAAATATTTATCTTTTCCAATGATAAGATTTTGCTTTATTTCTCTTTTTGTTGTCATATTTGCCAATGCCCATGCCCATTCATCACCTTTTTTCCAATCCAAGAGAAGTCAAACTCCACTTTTGTCATGTATGGATTTTTCACTTACATATTTAAATGCAAACATAACTTATTATGTCGAGATTTAGATAGAAATGGAATGTTTATTTAAAGATTATTTAATGATGGTTAAATTGAAATTCAAAAAAAGAAATGAAGTTGAAATTGAATTGAAATTGGAATCCAAATGAAATTTCAATCGAAATGCAAGTATTATGATTTGAATTGTATTTCTATTTATTTCGGGGTTTGTCATTACTGATGATAAATCGAGTGCAAGCGAACATAGGAACAGGTGAACGTGATGGAAGGCAAGAACAATGATCAAGTAGAGTTGTTTAGCCGATTGACATTTATGAGTTTGATGGAATCACACACCACTTAGTATTTATAAAGGTGTTTTTGTGATAATATCTATTTGAAATTTTTTAACAAGTTTATTTGAATGCTCCAATTTATGTGAAATGATCAAGGTTGTTTGATTTTTGAAAGGTTAGTCAAATTGAATATATTATGTAATTGTGTTAAAAGAAAAATTTAATTCCTTTCGAAAACTAAAATAATAAATCTCCTATTTTTAGTTGAAATAATAATGTTTTTTTTTATTATTCTAAATAATTGGAATAAACTTGTAATGGTGAAAATATACATAGTGATCTTGTTATTATATATATTTATATTAAATAAAACCCATACATTGAATTTATATGTTTGAAGAAAAGATATTAAATTTAGCATTAAATGAAATTAGAAATGCAATACTTTTAGAAAATGGAACTGAAAAGAAAACATTAGATAACATATTGAAAACAAATATCTCTCAGAAAATTTTGCATGCAATTAAAGATTAAAACTTGAGTCATGGCCCATTTTGCTTGGATTTTGGCAAGAATTGTGGATTGAACCTTATAGAGAACTTGACCTTTTTGCATGAGAAGGAGGATAGTAAAAATCCATTTTTGCAGAGGACAGGAAAAGATATATTATTTTGGGTTTGAATTTTATGGAGGCTCATTCTCCTCATACCCCACGCGCGACCAAGAGAGAGGGAGGAAAAATAAGAACAATACTCTCTATCCATCATGCGCAGGGAGGAAGGGAGAGAGGAGACAAGAGGCGTGACCAGAGGAGGTTAAAAGACAACAAGTAAGGTACGTGACCAGGCAAAGGCTTCTAAGAACCACACGCGGCCAAGGGAGTTACCCAAGCTGCCATTCTTCCACGCAGCACAGACAAGGGATCCTTCTTCCACATGACATAGGTAGAAGTTCCTAGTTCCACGCCCAACCAGAAGATTGGCTTTATGTGCAGCAAAGGGGAGAGGAAGAGTATTGGATGCGCATAAAGAAAGCGGCATCAGACAATTAGACTTCTCCACTCTTCATGTGCAGACATAAAGAATAGAAGGTGTGAAGTATAAATAGTAGGTGACGGGCGTGGCTAGGCATCATATGTAGCCATTGAAGTAAGGAAAAGATCTGACAGAGGAGGAATACAGAAAGAAACAATGACAATAGGGAAGAAAATTGAAGAAATCTGACAAAGGAATCAAACAATCATTCAATTTATCAAGTAAGAACTTCATAAAATAATGAACAAGAATCATGAATACAGTGAAATCAAATATACTAGATAATTTGTTTATTTTGATTTCTATTAAAACTTTTAAGAATAATTTGTGATTTCTACAAATTCTATGTATTCTTGAATATCAAACTATGAATCACTGAGAAAACAAAACTCCATTGAACGAGTTCAAACCAAAAAATATTGTAGGAGAAATTGAATTAGATAATAATGAGAAACATCTGATTTACAAATTTAGGAAGAAATTGATTGGGAATATGAAATAGAAATAGCTGATTGAATATAGAAAAGAAAAGATCAACATAAAACTGAAATTTATACCAAAAAATTGTTGAACAATTTGAAGTAGAACATTATAGAATAGCTTGAATAGAACTAATCATGATAGTTGATTTATTATTTAGGAAGATTCAGATTTAGGAAAGGATTCTCACAGAAAAATTTATATTTAAACTAGAACTAAAAACGCTCCAAAAATCAAAACCCTTCAGAAAAAGATGAACTTTTCAAATCGAACGAAACTGAGATTTAAGAAAACAAATTGCAAAATTATACAAATGGAAGATTATGGATTAAAATCAGATTATAAATGTTAAGATGTAATATTTTTATTTTTTTTAGTATTTTAATTTGCTGAAAACTATAGTGAAAATTTGACAATTTTTGAGATAATATCAATCAGTTAAGAAATTGAACTGTAAGCAAGAAACGATTATGAATTAGATAAAGATTATATTTTAATGCAAATATGAAAACCAAAAAAAGTATTTAAATTGGAATTATATTAATATTTAATCCAAAATGAAATGAACTTTAGAGAAGGTTTTAATTCAAGTAAACTTGAATTTTATGAGTGATTGAACCGAAAGAACATGTGCTCATTTATTCTTGTTTTATTATGTTTTAATTACATACTTGAGATACACCTTCTTTTAAAATTACATTAATTCAATTAAATATTGAACATGAACATAACATAGTTATGATTTAAAACTGTGAGTTAAATTGCATTGAAAACCATGCTGCTTGAAAATGAAAGTGCATTTCATGTGTTTGTGAAAGATTGATTATTTTATTTGAATGGAAACATGCATGCTTGATAAAGAATTTGCATGTTATGTAATTGGAAAGTTACCTTCTGGGATGGGTGTCGAATATGGGTAAATAGAGAGTGTAGTTTTGCTTTTCCAAAACTACTTTTATTTGTCGTGCATGACATTTTACTTGGCCAAGTAATTTTTGTACCATTGAAATCGATGGATTATTTGAACTCTCTATCATATCCTAGTATCGAACTTGCTTCTTTCTTAACTGAATTAGAAAAATAAAAATGCTTGTGGTATTACTAGTTATACTAGGCATGCACCAGATTCCATCTTGCTTGTAGACTACCTTTTGCTAAGCAATTTGTGTAGGGTCGGGTATTTCTTGATTGACTAAGAAATTTTGGGGAAGCGTAAGCTTCAAGGTTGGGCAGAAAAAACACCTGATTCTTGTTCTCGTCTTCTTTTGAAGATTTTCTTATGGATGGAAGATCGACTGACTGAATTTTCTTTTTAATGCTTTATTATTCATGATGTATGTAATGGCGAGCTTATGGCGACTAAATGCCCAAGTTTCAAATTTGTAAACTAGATGTTTTATCATTATTGGAAATGTGTATTTCGACACTTGTAAGATTTAGACTGATTATAATGAAGATATCTTTTCGACTATTATGTCATTGTTTGTACTCGACTTGTATTTTGAATGAATGATTAAATGAGATGACGACTTACTTGGAATATATTAGATCTTATTTTAAGTAATAGTCGAATTTTGGATTTAAGATATTCTATATATAACAACTTTAACTTATCTAACTGTACTAGTTTTCTAAACATGTCTACACAATTTTATAGTGTATGAACTTTCTCAAGAGCTACTCCACCTCCATCAATAACATTTCTTACAAAATGGTATTTAATTTCAATATGCTTAGTTCTACTGTGATAAGCTGGATTTTTAGTTAGATGTATAACACTTTGACTATCACAAAATATAATCACCTTGTTCTACACTTTTTAAAACTCACCCAAAAACCCCTTCAACCAAATTTTGTTGTTGAATGCATGTGAGACAGTTATACTATGCCTCAGTAGTGGATAAAGCAACTATTTCTTGATTTTTTGACATCCAAAAAATAGGTCTTATTGCAAGAGTAAAGACATAACTTGATGTAGATCTCCTTTTATCGAAATCACTTGTAAAATTTGAATCAACATAACTACAAACTGAACCACTACAACCATCAAAAGTGATACAATAATCACTTGTGCCTCTAAGATACATAAGTACCCATTTCACTACTACCAAATCCTCTTTACCTAGATTTTCCATGAATCTACTAGCCACACCAAATGCATGTGAAATATCTCGTCTTGTACATACCATCACATACATTAAACTTCTTTTACTACATTAGCATATGGTACACAAGACATATAATCCTTTTCTTCTTTATTACTAGGATATAAACTTGGAAAAAGATTGAAATGAGAAGCTAAAGGGATATTTATTGGTTTCACATTATTCATACCGAATCTTATGAGGATCTTCTCCAAAAAAATTTCTCCCATAAGCAAAGCTTATTATGTTCCATATTTCTTTGTGTTTCCATGCCCAGAATTTGTTTTGTTGCTCCTAGATCCTTCATATCAACAGTCCTAGCCATTTGAGCATTTAACCC
Organism: Sequoiadendron giganteum; assembly: GCA_007115665.2. NCBI lineage: Eukaryota > Viridiplantae > Streptophyta > Pinopsida > Cupressales > Cupressaceae > Sequoiadendron > Sequoiadendron giganteum. The sequence continues at coordinate 437,523,272 of CM021103.1, read as the reverse complement.
ATTGACCTTCACTACAGTTTTCCTTTCTATAAACATATCATCAAAATATGATACCAAGATAATGAATAAACCATTTTTTATATCTTTAAAGTAAACACAATGGTCATACTCACTCCTTGTAAAATTTTGGCTCACCATGAAGGAATCAAATTTTTTGTACCATTGCCTCAAAGACTACTTCAAACCATACAATGAATTTTTGAGTTTGCAAACAAAATTTCTATTGTGATCTTGAAAAAATATTTTGGTTGTTCCATATATATCTCCTCATCCAAATCTCCATGTAAAAATATTTTTTTAATATCTGATTGCTCCAACTCAAGATCAAGGAAAGCAACAAGTGCTAAAACAACTCGAACTAGCTTAACAACTGGTGAAATTTTTTCATCAAAATCAATACCTTCCTTTTGAGAATACCATTTTGCTACCAGTCTTTCTTTGAAACTTTCAACTTTATCATCAACATGCTTCTTCAATTTGAAGACCCATTTGCAACCAACAACTTTCATACCTTTGGGAGTTCTACTAGGTCCCATGTTTTATTCTTCTCCAAGGAATCCATTTCTTCTTTGATTTCTATTTTCCATTTTGTATTTTTAGTACCTTCCACTACTTCTTGATAATAACTAGGTTCCCCATCATTAGAAATCAAAGCAATAGATGAAAAATAATCATCATACTTTTTAGATGGATTTCTAACCCATGTAGATCTCCTTGGATCTAGTTGTGGAATTTCCACATTTTCTTGTAGAGTTTCTACATCTTCATCTTCTTCTTCAGAAGCTTCTTCTTGCTCCCTATTTTATGTAGATGGATGAGTTTCCAATTGAATTTTTTGATGTTGGGTTACTTGTTCTTGTTTCAAATCAACTTCTACTATGTCTAATTTTATGAGAGGAGATTCATCAACTACTACATCTCTACTAATAATTACTTTTTGGGTATTAGGATTCCAAAATCTATATCCCTTAATTCCATCACCATAGCTAAAAATTATATATTTCTTTGATTCGGGGTCTAATTTAGAATGAACTAATGTTTTTAAATAAGAGCATATGCATCACAAAAAAAAAACAAATTTGAATAATCACAAGAATGACTTGTCCAGACCTCTCCAAACATCTTACAATCTATTGCAAGTGATGGTAATCGATTTATTAGATAATAATCTCTAGAGACTGCTTATGCCCATAACTCTTACTACAACTTGGTATTACTAAGTGTGCTCCTTGCTTTCTCTAGAAGAGTCCTATTCATTCATTCGACAACATTTTTTTGGGGAGTGTAAAAAGTGGTTTTATGCTTTTTTATCCTAGCTTCCTTAGAATAATTCTCAAATTCCAAAGATGTGAACTCACCTCCATTATCTGTTCACAAACACTTGATTGATCTACCCGCTCTCTTTTCAGCCAAAACTTTAAACTGCTTAAATACACTAAACACATCAACTTTACTTTTAAGAATATATGTACCCACACCTTTCTAGAGTAGTCATCTATAAATACCACAAAATATGATGATCCTCCAAAAGAAACTATAGGGGATGGTCCCCAAACATTTTCCAAGAATGAATATGTATATGCTGAAAAATTGAAAGCTGAATAATTTGAATTATAAATCCAAATCAACCTCTCAACATAACATCAATGAATCATCTCTAAATGAAAACACATGTAAAATGAAACTAACTATGCAAACTAAAACAACATGAGAATTCAAAAAAAATCTAACTCCATTGTCATCTTATCATCAAGGTCTTGTTTTCAAGCATTTTGGTGCTCTCAGATTTTGCACAAGCACAAATACTACAAGAGGATATGATGAATAGATTCAAATGATTTTCAAGTCCCTTTTTTGGTGAGAAGAGGGGGTTTATATAGATGAATGCATAATGTGAAAAATGAGAAATGAGAAATGAGTGGAGTTATTTATTCCATGATTCGTGTTTGGAAGCTCAAAATGTGCAATTTTGAGCTAATTCCATGGGAATGATTTATGAGTTTAATATGCAATTTTGAGCTAATTTCATGGAAATTGATTTGTGAATTTTAAATTATTTGATAAAATATATGAATGCATTTTAATGATTAATGCAAATGAATAATCATGCAAATGGATGAATTAATGGATGTATAAAAGATATGAATATGAATATGATGATGAATGGAAATATTGAATGTACGAGTATAATGATTATGTATGTGTAATGGATGTATTTAAGTGATTATAGATTAATGATTAATGAAATGGATGAATTAATGATTTATGAAATGGTTAAATGATTTATGAATATGTTGATGATTAATGAAATGATAAATATTTATGAAATGGGATAATGAAATATGCAAATGGATAAATAATTGATAAATGACTAAATGATTATGTAAATGGATTATGGTTATGAATAAATGCTTATAAATGCATATGATATTTTAATGAGTTTATAGAGATATGATTATGCAGATGATCAATTAAAATATGCGATGGATAAAAATGATTAAGAGAACATTTTTATGCGTCTACAAAATATAATCTAGAATACCTTTACTTGTATGACTACTTGCTTTAAACTTCTATCTAGATTGCTTCTTATAAACATAATCCTTGAAAAAAATCAAATTCAATAATTTTAGATTTGGAAGTAACTTATGGTTTAATAATACCTTCAGCCCTTTCTCACCCATATGATCTAGTCGCTGATTCCATAAATGAGTAGATTCATTTGTTTCCTTAGATACATTCGCCGCTTCATTTATTACAATACTGTATTCTAGCTTATAAATTTTTCTAATAGTTCTAGCCTTCATGACCACCAAAATGCCTTTGGACACTTTCATTGATCCACCTTGACTTGTAAATTTATAACCTCCAGAATCGAAAACTTCGAAGGAAAAAATATTCTTGAGTTTTGGTACATGCCTTACCTCTATTAATGTCCTCACAATACCATCAAACATTTTAATCTTAATGCTCCAAATCCCAATAGTCTTTCAAGAAATATTATTTTCCATAAGAACATTGACATCAATAACTTGGTAAGAAGAAAAACAATTCTTTTGTGGACACATGTGATTAGAAGCACTAGAATCTAATAACCATTCCTCATGATATTATAAAGAATTAGAAATAGATAAAACTTCATCAAATATAGCCAAACTTGTCTCAATCAGATTTATTTCCTTTTTGGTGTCATCATTGTCTTCTTTCTTCTTCCAACTATCTTTTTTGAGATGCCTTGATTTAGTGCAATACCAATATTTTTCCTTACCCTTTTTTCTTTTTTATTTAGATCTAGATGTACCTCTCAAATCTTTCCCTTTTTCTGTAGATTGATCCCTAACCACTATTGCTTCTAATGTGGAGGTTTATATGTTAGATTTCCTCCACATCTCTTTAGACAACAATGCTCCCACAAAAGAATCAAATTCAAGGGTGTTAATTGTACTAAAGCTAATGGAAATGACTAAGTGATTCCAAGATTCAAACAATGAACACAATAACCTAACTTCCTTGTCTTCATCTTCAACTTTTACACCCATATTAGCTAATTGACATATAAGAGTATTGAAAATATTTAAATGATCAACAATTTTTATACCTTCTTTTATTCGTAAACTATACAATTGCCTCTTCAAGTAGATCCAATTTGTCAAAGATTTTTTCATATAAAGACTCTTCATTTTAATCCATAAGCGTGTTGTTATTCCTTTTTCAACAATATTGAAAAGAATATTATCTCCTAAACACAACCGAATTGTGCTAAGAGCTTTTGTATCTAGATCCTCCCGATCTTCGTTTGTCATATTTGCAGATTTCTTCGACTTCCCTACCAACATTTTGTGCAATCCTTGTTGCACTAATGAATGACACATCTTGAGCTTCCATATATCAAAGTTATTCTTCCCATTGAATTTATGCATCTTGAACCTTGCATTCGAGACTTTTGTCATCCGATGCTACAAAACAAACACCAAATCCTAACACATACACTGCAAAATAACTGCTTTTGATACCACTTGTTGTGGAAACGGAAACATAAGAATCACAAACTTAAATAATATGGCAGCACAAATTAGTTGCAAAAAAAAAACAAGAAAAATGAAATGGAACAATAGAATAACAAGGCAAGACACTGATTTACGTGGTAAAACCTTGACAATATGTCAAGGAAATATCCACAAGACAAAGTATCGGTATTCTTATTGTTCAAATAAACTAATTACAACCTTCACACAGTTGCTGCTCTTCAAATACAATTTCATTACAATGATTTTTCCTTCAAGACAACAAGATATATATAATATCTTCAACCTTTGTCAAACTTATAAAAAACCAATTTTTTTTTTATTGCTTTGTTTTTATTGTTTTGTTTAATCCTTTTGTTGTCATTATCTAACAGAAGAGACCACTCATATTTGTTCCTGGACTTCTGGTCTTTTCTATCTCTACTTCATCTTAAGACAAGATCTGTAATCCAATTTTTCACTCTCTTCTTTTGATGATAGACTACTAAATATAGTCTAAAATATCGATCAAAAAACACACACAATTGATTTCAAAAATAATATTTTGAAAAATGGTCTCCATAAATGAAAGCATCCATCCATCTTGTATAACGAAAAAAACAGAAAAAGGGTGGCTGTGAGAATCTTTTTCAACTCGTACATTTAGAATGTGCAGGCAAGCATCGTAACAATTTTATATATGTCTGTCATTCATGAATCTCTATCAGCTATCCTGTTTGGGCTTATCAGTATTGGAGAATGGGCCATTAGATCTGAAGATTTGAGCGCAAAAAATAGATAGGTATTTGCAGATGTAAAGCCACTGACATATTCGCATTCATCTCATAATAATACAGGAGACCGGATAAGATCTAATACGTGACCTCATGCTTGAACCTTTAGAGTGGATTGAATATTGTATTTATACAGTATTGTGATTCCTAATGATGCCTACAGCAATTTACAGAAAGACTCCAGAGAGTAAGGATCTACAAGGAAAAATAACGGATGACATTAGAATCTTCATGACAGGAAATGTAAACAGATAGAATCATTACAAATAAACAATATTTTGCAGTAAGTAGGGATTTTACTTCCTCCTCCTTGTCGTCTAGGTATCTTCGCAATGACAATTATGTGAAGAGCGAGCTACTGAGGATTATCACTCATGTTGGGTAGGAGCCAGGTTGCGACATGTCTGATCAATAGCAATTTCTTGAAAGAAATTCAATTCTTGTTGTCCCGTACTCTTACCTGTCTGAGCTAAACTGTGTGGAAGAAGCTTTTGTTGCTGTTGTTGTGAACAATTATTGGGTAATGAGAAGGGGTGCTCTGTAGTCAATGATGAACTTAAAATGGGCCTCCGAGTAAATTGCGCATAATCGATGCTTCCCTCGCTTTGATATTGAGAAATAGTTAATTGTTCTTGTTCGTGCTGATAGAATCGCTGAATGGCATCATAATGATGATGAAAACTGTAAGCCTGTTGCGGAAGTATAGTATCCCGGGGAACCTCAGGGAAATGAGGAAAGCACAAGGAAGGGGATTCAATACAAGTGGCGCCATGTACCATTCTGGAGGAGTCAGAACAAGTGGCGCCTTGTACAATTGCACTACTAGTGCATTCCAAGAGAGCCGACATTCGATTGAAGGGGAAATCTCTTAATGTTGAGGTTGCGGCTGGGGAGTAGAGACCACTACCGATGAGGGCATCCTCACGCTTCGAGATGACAACGACATCATTATTATTATTACTAGAAGCCAGGCAAGCTCTTTCTGGAAAGTTCAGTTTGGCCCTTGATCCTCTTAATTTGAAAGCAGCGTCATCATAAGCTTTGGCTGCATCTTCTGCAGTCTGGAATGTACCGAGCCATACTCGAGCTGTTTTCTTTGGGTCACGAATCTCTGCCGCCCATTTACCCCATGGTCTCTGTCTTACTCCTCTATACCGCCTCTTTCTCAGCTGCTGTTGCCCATCGGGGTTTGCTTCTAAAAATACAGGGAAATCTTTATCTTTTCTCGCCAATTTGTCGAACTCTGAAAGATGTCGCTGCTGATTTTGCTTAGTCTCTGTACGCCATTGAACAACAACAAAACAAAAAAAATCATGTTCATTTCTTCTGTTTTTATTCAAATTGTTAAATTTTAGAAAATCAAATCGACGTACTTATAAATTGATGAATTATAGTCTGTGTGTTCTCTAAACGTAATAATTTCTCAAATATCGTTTCTCTTCATCTTGTGTACAGTACTTTTCTTTTCCTGCCTGTAGAACGCAGTGAGTAATAGACTAATGCTTTTAGCAGTATTGGGTTTCTTTGTCTGTGGGCAGTTGAGTAGAACCCATTTGTCTGTAGATGCCCTAACATAATATAAAGCAATTTTCTTTCGACCTCACAATCGATACAAACAAACAAAATCTAATATTCTAGCAATTATTGTTTATTGTTTGTGATTTCAATTGAATAACAAACCTGCTGCCTATGTAACAAAAAACGAAAGAGTTATGACTGTATAATAACCTCGATTGGATCCACCATACAAGATCTGATCTGTTTTAAAGCAGATGGGTTGTGTAATTGCCGTCGACGGCCGATCATCTCTGTGTCTCTTCTGTCCGGCGAGCAATTGCTGAGTCTGTTTTTCCATACCTCGGGCAACTACAAGCGATAGAGCTGAAATTACTGCCAAACTATCCTTTGTAGAGCGATCAGAAATGGTGGAGGAAAAGGGTATATTTTCAATATCGGACTGTTCTCGATTCGGGCCCGGCTCGGATCCATCTCTTTGGTTTGCCACGTTGAAGATTCCCTTTACGCTCATCTAAAATTTGGGTTTTCAACAAAAGTCAAACTATTCCGAAATCAGAGGACAAAGAAGCTGCTTCCATCTGACATCGAACTGTCGTTTGAAGTTTACTCTGACAGAAGTTTATGGACAGAGATATGAGAGGATTTGGAAAGTTTTGTAGCTCTCTATTCCAAATTCTAATGTTATCGTATCATGTTTTAGCGGCTGTCTTCATGCCACTAAGCTTTGTCTTAATTCATCATTTGTATCAAGGATAATGAATTATCAATCGCGTCGATCTTACCCAAACAATGTATTCTCGCATGGATGGGTATTCGATAAGAGAATGATCAAATAACTGTACTTAGAGCAATTCATTTCATTTAGCTGAAACGAAATATTTTATCTTTTTTATAATTAACTATCAATATTATCATTTATAAAATAGTGTTATACATATTCACAAAAATAATGGATTGAAATAGTCACACTTCTAAATTTCATATAAGATAACAATCTTAAGCATAAAAACATAAACAAAATCATTAAATAGCAAAAGCGGATGTTGTGCGGAGAGGAGGGGGATCCAAATTATTTGGTTTGCCCTATACATTAGTGTGGTTTGGAGTGTCCACAAGAGGATCCTACCAATCAATATCATTTTCTTTATCTTATTCCTCAATTGCATGAATAGACAAAATGACAAGATCTAGCCGAGGGAATTTGCTGGAACCAAACTAGCCAGAAGCAACTTTGGTAGGTCACCCAAAAGTTCCTCTTAGAGGTAGCAAAGAGGCAAAGTGCTTAAGAGTAGGGAATGACCAGCTCAATTGCCCACAATCTTTTCTCAGAAGTCATGGGAGAAGCTTGAGAGCTATTCGCCCGGTCACCTCAAGGAGAGAGGCTATATCCACGATGACACCTACAAGAAGGTGAGCAACCCTTGGAGGAAGAGGGAGATAGAGGAAATTTGACAACAACACAAGGGGCATTATCCTATTGATCAAGAAGCACCTATAAGTGGTTCACCTCAAGTGCAACTTTGTTAGCTTGCATTTGGATATGTAATAGAACATTAGAACAAATTATAGCTTTAGTATAAAGTAAAACATGTCGACTCATAGTAAAATTGGAAAAAATAGCTAAATTTCTATTTTTTTATATGTCAAACATAATTTCCACCTTGAAAGAATTCCAACTCTTGGTGAACTTGTTAGGGATTCAAGGGGAATCCTCTTAAAGAACCATATGCCATGAAAAAGGTTGTTATTTGAAGGGCTTTAAAATTTTCTAAATCCTATTCCAAACATTTTGAGCTCTAGGAAGAAAAACACTAGAAAAGATGTTCGAGAGACTCTTACTATCAACAAAAGGTACATTGAGGGACAAATACTTGCAATAGGATAGCTTGGAGCCAATGGGAAGGCCTTCAAAATTAATTCTCTACACAAAGTGAGCTAATTTTGGTTCCAAGATTGTTAACTAGATAATGTGAAATCTATGTTTCCAAATAGAATTGAATGACTAGAAATGCCATCATTGATTCAAGGTAGGAACCATGTGAAAATTAGGAGAAAGCTAGTGATATTTTGTCATGGTTTACAATTTTAGAAATTGGTGTCTAAACACTATTTCCAATCTTTCCACCAAGGTTTGTAGGAACTAATATAGATTTTGTGAATCATATTGACTAGAATTTCCCTTATAACTATGTCAAAAATTTAATGATCTTGATTAGAAAGGTGAAACTTGACCTTAGCTTCATTCCATGAAAGGTGACTCATGTTGTACTTGCAAAGAAGGTCCTAAAAGTTTTTAATTATTTTTTAATCACAACACGAAAACCTAAGGCATCATTGCGAGATGGTAGTCACTATCTCGAAAATTAGGTGAACACCAAATATTCTACTAATTTATTGAAAGGCCATTATGAATGTTAGAAACATTCAAAATATGAAAGCATTTCATGGCTTCATAGTTCCTCCAAAAAAAAATCACAAAAGCCCCTTGGATCTAAACATAATTTTTCATGACAAGAAAGGTATGAAGCCCAATCCATTTCCAAGCAAGCCACTATGTAGGATGACCAAAAGAGATACAATACAACGCTATGATTTTCCAAGCTTCAGTTCCTTGAATGATACAAACAATACACTTAGTGTAGAGAGCCAAACCTTGATGGTGAGTAGATAATAACCATAATCCTCCAAACTCCTAGAGGAGGTAGAAAAAATCCCAAGCCATCCAATAGAATCCCCTATGGTCCTCTAAATATGCTCAAAGAAAATAATGAGTATTTTTTTCTAATTTCATGTAGGAAGCCTTATAAGGAATCAAACATGAAGAGTAATAAATGTAAGTGGCCACAAAAATCTTAGAACAAACTTGAAATTTCAATACAAAATATAAAGGTTTTGTGACCTATTAAGCCAATTTAATTTATATTTTTGCAAGAAAAACTTGCCACAAAGATGCTTGGGATGCCTAAAAGGAAAAAAGAAAAATCTAAAACTCTAAAAATTCTACACGACCAATCCATTTCGAGCCATAGAAGTTGAGCCAATAATGTGTGGAGAGGAAAAATTATCTATAACATTAGAAGATTATGCCACATAATGGAAAATATAGAGGCTTTCCAAAATAAACTAATCAATGCAAGGCTTCTTTGATATTTTTCTCTTCTAAGAGAGTGAGGAAATAGTCATTCACAAAATGGCTATTAAGAAGCTAAGCTAAGGAATTAGGTATAGAAATACCTTTAACTAGTCCTTGAGACATTGAATGAGCCAAAAGGTAACTAAACCATTCAATAAAAACACATATGTAGAGCCAAAGTCAAAGGACAACCTTTTCAAAAGGACTTAAAAATCCCAAAATCATTAGATTATTGAACATTGATAATGATGAAAGTAGAGACATTTGCAAAAAGCTTGTTAACATATTGAATGAAATGAGGCCCATATCCTAGAGCCTATAACATAGCCAATATAAAAAGACAATAAATGAAGTTGTAGGCCTTAATTTTATTTTTTTTGAACATAACTGCAGAAACCTAAATTTGACCACTTCCATAAAGTCATAATCCTATCATTTATTCATCTACTCCATCTATATTAATTAAATGACACATTTAATTAATATTATCCTCCTTCCCTAAGGTTCCCAAAAGTATTTAATTAAATATTTTATCCTTTACCATTTCCCCTCTAAATTAAATAAATCAATCAATTTATTTAATTTAGTCAATTATCCTTTTCAATTTTCAATTCATTCTTTCTCTCTCCTTGTCCCATCCTCCATAACCTTTCCACTAATCTGGGTTAATCTAATTAATCTTTCATTAAGATGTGCATATCTTTAATTAGGATTAATGTCACATCCTCCATATTTAGCCACTTGCCTCTAATCCTCATTAAATTGCCTAATCACCTATTTGCACAATCATAATCCTAATCACTTACCTTTTCTAACCTGTCCTTAAGTCAACCTTTCATAGTACTTACCTTTTTGGGGTTGACCTCTTCCCCATGTGAATTAAAAATTCACACTTATTCCCCCCATGCATTTGTCTTCCCCATCACCTCTCAAAGGTCACATCAAGCACATGGGCAAAGACCTCATTTTGGAAGACCTTGTCTTATGCATGGGTCTCTCCCAAGAATGTGAATTTTAAATTCACTTTTATTCCTCCAATGCCTTCTCCAATCTCCATGGTGACAATCTAGTGGACTTTCCAAAAGTCCTCACTTGTCACTTTTAGCCCCACTTGGGGACAAAGAATCTCTCTTTTGGGAAATCAAAATCAATCCCAAGGTACTTGCAAGTACCTTGGGACCACATGGCCCTTTCCACATCAGTTGTACCCTTGCAATCCAACCTTGTCCTTGGGAAACTTCATCCTCCACATGGAAAGATGTGAGGTCTTGTGAGTCCTCAACTCACCATAACCCTCCATCTTGGCCATGGTGGCTCAATCTTGACCATTGAATACTCTAGAGAATTCAATTTCTTCTATAAAATGCCCTCTTTCTCATTCATTAAGAAATCTAGTGACTTCATGATCTTATGAATTTTATGCATTCATTATCACACTTGTGTTCTTCAAGCATTTTAGCCATTTATTGCAACATCTTAGCACTTGCATTTGCATCTTAGTATCCATTATTGAATTCACCTACCACCATTAATCCTTCAACCACCATCATTGCAAGCTTACCATCCAAGGAGAGCACATTAAATCACTATCAAGGGCCAACCAAGGATCAACACGAATAAAAGGTATAATCACTTTGTTTTTATCTTTCTTTTGTTTGTGTTCAATGTAGCCTAATCTTGAGGTTGTCAAGTGTTGTTTTGATCGTTGCATTTACTTAGTTCTTGCATTTTTAAAGCTAAAACTTTCATTGCACACATTTCTGGCATGTCAGGTGGAACCCATGTCACGGGTCCATTAGTTTCACGTGTTTTTTTGTTTGAAATCTTGTAGGTTCAGAAACACAGAGGTGACTCTGCCCTTAAGGGGCTACTCCACACACAAACAGGTGACTCCACCCTAAAGGGGGCAACCCTGCCCAAAGTCTGACTTTTCTATTTTTTGCTTTTGCCTAACTATTTGCAGGTTATGTTTCACAAACGAGCAACCCTGCCCAGAACATGCGACCATTCTATAAAAGGGGTGACCCTACCCAAAATTATGACTTTCAATTTTTAGTTTTCTACATTTTCTTGACTATTTGCAAGTTCTGTTTCACAAACGAGTGACCATGACCTAAAAGGGAAAACCTTTCCCAAAAGTATGACTTTCAATTTTCTACATTTTCCTGACTATTTGCAAGTTTTGTTTTACAAACGGGTGGCCTTTCCCATAACATGCAACCACGCCCTAAAAGGGGCAACCTTGCCCAAAAATCAGACTTTTAGGTTTTAGTTTTCTGCATTTTCCTAACTGTTTGCAGGTTCGATTTTACAAATGGGTGACCTTGCCCAGAATAGGTGACCATGCCCTAAAATGGGTGAACCTACCCAAAAGTCCGATTTTTAGTTTTCTATTTTTTGTATTTCCTAACTATCTACAGGTTTTGTTTCACAAATGGGCGGCCCTGCCCAAAACAGGTGACCATGCCCTAAAAATGGTGACCCTGCCTAAAAATTTGATTTTCAATTTTTTTGTTTTCTATTTTTTAATTTCTCTGACCTTTTGCAGGTTTTGGAAAAACAGGTCGCCCTACCCAAAACACAGAGGCGACCAAGCCCAAAAACAAAGTTCGCTCATCAAAGACAAAAAATGAAACTACTAACATGTGTGTTGCAGGGGAAGCATCTTTTGCTTTCATTTCTAAGTTAGGAACATATGATTAATTAAAGGGTCAATAAATTTGCTTGTTGTGTTTGAAAGTGGGCTATTGATGTATCAAATCCCCTTGCACCATTTGCTGATCTTAGGTAAAGATAAATTATAGTCCACTTAGTCCTTTTACCCATTTTCACTTTATTAGCGGGACCTGCTTGGGGATTTCATCACCCCAAGGGATGATTCCAACCATGCATACTGGTGGGGTATATAAAGAGGGGAGGCAAAATTTGTACCTCAATCTAGCCATGTCATGTCTAGAAAAGTATCAAAGCTAGGGTGATACCTAGAAAAGACGTGAAGAGTTGGTCTGAGCTCCTAGTGTCTCGTTGGCTGCTCCCAACTCACACTTGTGACAGATTGGTGTTCATAGTTTGGGCCCCATGTACCATGCATATATCAGGGACTCCCTTAGCAACCTTTGTAAGCCTAGATAAAGGACTATGTTGACCATACTCTTAACACTAAAACTAGGCCTGTGTTGTTTGAAGTGTTTTCTTTTGAAAAACTAGTACTTATCAGTCAGTTTGGCCTTTTACTTATCATTTTTATCCTTTGCCATCACTGTTTTTGACTAAGTTAGGTTCAAACCAAAACACAGAGGCAACTCCGCCTTGAAATGGGTGACCTTGCCCTCAAAGGGGAGATCCTGCCCTTCCTATTTCAGTCATTTTTCACCTAGACCAAATAAAACATCATCAACTTTTTTGAAATAGGTGACCTTGCCCTAAAAGGGGCGACTCCGCCCTTCCTATTTCAGTATTTTTTCACGTAGACCAAATAAAAAATCATCAACTTGTTTGAAACAGGTGACCTTAACCTCAAACAAGCGACCTTGCCCTAAAAGGGGCGACCCTGCCACCTATCTCAACTGTCGTTTATCCTATCTAAGACAATTTTATGGTACTTTTTCCTATTTGCGTGACCCCGCCCATTGTTTGGGCAACCTTGCGCCAGTTTGGGTGACCTTTCCCTTAAAGGGGCAACCCTACCCTAAAAGGGGCGACCTTGCCCTCTGAACAACCTTTTTTAGCCTTTGTTTGCTAGTTGTTACCCTATTCTAGGAACACTTTTTTCAGTTTTGAGTGTCTTTCCCTTGTCTGAAGTACCCATTTACCCATTCCGACCATCTGTCTGTCCATTTTGAGTATCCGTTTGCCTGTTCTGAACATCATTTCCCCTTTCCAACCAGTTGTTCACCCATTTTGGGAAGCCATTCACCTATTCTAGGAACCTATTTTCCTGTTTCGAGTGTTGTTCCCCAGCATCATACATCCATTCACCCGTTATGGGTGATTGTTTTCTCATTCCGCAAATCCGTTTTCCCATTTTGGAAGTCCTTTTATTGATACCGTTTAACCGTTTGTTGCTCTAAATTGAAATCGAGAGCTATTTAGGTGACCTTGCCCTAGTTTGGGTGACCTTGCCCCAAAACTGCATCCGTTTCCCAAATTTAATTTGAAAAGCTGGTTTCTCACGGTTTTTGAAAGGCTTGTTGATTGTCTAGTTGTTTGCACATCTCATTCACCTACATCATGATCCATTCACATCTAAATCATCATCCTTAGGTTACACATCGTTTATCATTGTAGACATGGAAAATGTACAATTCGATCTGACCCACTTAATCTTGATTACTAACATCATTTCTTCATGAATTATACTCTTAGTTCATCATCACTTTCGTCTCTTAATTAGATAAATCATTATTTATCTAAGTCGTTCTTCTCTATTGATTAAATTAATCAATTTAATTTAATTAACCCTAAAATACCTTTTTAATTAAATCATTCATCTTATTTGATTAAATCCCTAAAGTCTTCTCATTAAATTGAATAAATTAAACCTCATTTGATTTAATCTAACAGTATCCCCTTTAGTTAAATAAATAAATAAAAACATTTATTTAATTAATCTTTCTTCGCAATTCTTGATTTAAATCAACTCATAAATTTAAGTCAAAATTGTCAAATCACCTAACCTCTCATTAAATTAATCAATTCTTGATTAAGTTAATATCAATAATTAAAATCCTCTAGAGAATGCAACTTGCACAATAAATCAATTACTTTAATTTATTAAATTGCCTATTTTCTCTCAACATGGAGGAATATTCCTTTAAATTTGAATTCAAAATCCAAGTGGATGGGTACTTCCAACAAGGCATTCACTCCTCTTACATGTCCTTGTGCATTGAGCCAAGTGGCATTAACTCCATTTCTTTCTCCTTCCAACATGTCACATTCAAATTTCAAATTTGAATCTCATAGAATTTATCATGCACATTGACCAAAATGTGCTCATTCCTCCTCCAATCACATGTGGACAAGTGGCCTTCTCTCATTGGTTGGTCTTTTGTCCCACATTGCTCAAATATTTCTCATTATTCCAATTTGAAATCTATAAATGAGAGTCTCTTCCTCTCATTCTAACATCCACAATTTGAGTAAACTTACTATACTCAACTTCATCCTCAAGCATAGCCATTTTATCAAGTTCTTAGCTAGGTTATGCCAAAATTCAACCATCAAGTGGATCAAATCATCAAGATTACAAAGGAGCTGGGAAAGGGCTAATTTTGGCACATCAATTTGCACCAACTCCCCCATGGGATCAAGAGTTTTCTTTTCTTAAATAGATTTCATTTAGTTTCTTGTATTATTCTTCATTTCATTTCTATTATTGAGCATTGTTAATGGATTTCATGGGGAATCCTTGTTTTATCTTTCATATGAACCTAACTATGTGTTTGTTTGTTGTGTTTGTGCAAGTATAGGATTGGGGTTCACAATAATTTTCTCAATCCAAATCCTCTGAACTTCATTTGAAGTCGTTATCCAAATTGACCTAGGTGCCTAAACCCAATCATCATCCTTTAACATCTTCTTAGGATCGCTATCCATCCTAAGCCGATCATCATCCTCAGCCCTATCAATCCCCTTCCATCTCAAGGTAGATTTGGTGATGTGATCATTAGTTCATCCTTTAATCCGATCAATCAACACCTTATGTTACCTAGGGTGATCTTTGAACCCAGTTTAGAAACCCTTCTAATCATCTAATCAATTGATCTTTAATCTGATTCCATCCAATCAAATCCAATCTTTATCCAATCATCAATTGATCCATCATATATCCTATCAATCGATCTATCATCCAATCTGATCTTTATCCAACTATCCTCTCCAATCCAACAATCCTTATCCAATCCAATTCATCATTTAGATCATCATTTAGAAGCTTAGGTACATCTTAGATCACTTAGGTGTTTTGCACATTCATGCCCGTTCAGACCCGTTCACAAGCAAAAAATCAAATGGCATATCAACAAGCCCAAGGTTCCCAGCCAAATGTCCCACAAGATCCTAACAACATTCCCAACATCCCACAAGATCCCCATAATGGTTCCTCATTCCAATCCAATATGGACATCCAAAACACCACACCATCTAGTGACGAGAACATGGTAAATCAGCCCGAAGTCACCATTGATGATTACCTTAATTATCTCATTAATATTCAAATGATACACCATCTCCTCAAAAAACATGGAGATAAGATTCTTTCCACTCTACTCATGAGAGGTGTCAAATCACCATCCAATTTTTATGCATCACAATATGTTGGTACCCACACTCTTCCCACACCCGTCGATCCATAAACTTCAAAAAATGTCCCAGGGAGTTCATATGTCCCCGAAGGTGCACCCACGGAGAATTGGTATCATCTTGAGTTTGGAAATTTTGTGATAGACAAAGTTGTTAGTTATCCTCATCTCCCAGTTGCAACCTCTACAACACAACCCGAGCATCATGATCCCTATGCCTATGACATGCTACCATACATCTCATTTGCTCCACCACTTCCAGTTCAACATCCTAGTTAGCCACCTATCAATACTAGGGGCATACCTATGGGTAAACCCATAATAGTGGTGTACAATTTTTATGAGGAAGGAAATTTGAGAGAATTCTCATGCATTGAAAATTTCATGTTTTAAAGGGTTCGTTCGAACTAGGGGGTTCGCACAAACCCAAAAGAGGGGTTCGGTCGAACCCCTAGTTCGAGTGAACCTTGTGATGCCACGTTCCCTTATGGGGAATTCAAAAAAAAGGGGAGTTCGAGCAAACCCCCTTCATCCTTTCGAGCGAAGGGGAATTCGTTCGAAGGGGGATTCGCTCGAACCCCCCTTTTTTGCCCTTCTCCCCCTCTTCCACCAAATTTTAGTAGAATTTTGCCCTTCGAAGCTCGGTTTGAGGATGAAAATGGAGGATACTTCACAAACCCAACTAGAATATGGTAGTCCTTAAAACGAGTTATCCAACGAATTAAATTTTAATATGTTTTGGTTTTATTATGTGTATGTTTTTTTAGTTTTATTAAACATAGGTTTTTCACCGAAAGTCAAGCTCTCTATTTTGCACATGTGGAAAAATAGCAGATTACCAAAATAAAAATTTTAAAAATATGTTGAGGCTAGGTATTGATGTCCTTGATCCATTAAAAAAAATAAAAATGAATTTCGATACATACAAAAAAAGTTATGTTGTATACAGTCTTCCTATGTCTGAATTGCAATTGGTTTGACTTCGAAACTTGATTAAGGAAAAAATATTCAATAGAAAACTATGAGACCAAATGCAAGTGCTAGATATCATAGTTACAAATTTAAATTTGAAAAAATTAGAATTTTATCCTTTATACAAAAAAAGTTATGTTGTATGTGGTGAGCATCACTTATTAAAAATGTTGTTTTCTGAAAAAAACCAGTTTTCATGGAGATGGAAAAAAAAGTGCAATCTGATTCCAAAAATTTTGAAAAAAATATTTTTAGAATCTATAGACAAAATGTGATGAGACTCTAGTTTTCATCATCTTCAAATTCCTCACGATTTAGCCACTATAGGTGCCCAAATATGAAGATTTAGTTAAAAATAATAATTGCAGTGTCCAGTTTGGCCAAAAATTGTAAACCACTGTTGTGGGATCACCCCTACCCTTGCTTCAATGCCACCTTCAAGATCTGCACCCATAAACAATTTTACACCACCTGCATTACAACAGCCTCCTACCAATCTTCACCAATTCACTTCATTACAAACACCACCATAACATACTACTAATGTTGTTGCCTCATCCCTACCACCTCATCAACAACCACTGCAACACAACATTCCCATCCCACAACAAAACATCTTGGCTCCTACACAACCACCACACCAGGTAATACAAACAACATCCCACTAGCCACAACTGTTGCATGGCACTTTAGTAGTTGTCCCACAACAATAACATGTTACCTCTCACCCATCTTATCAACAATAGCCACAATAGCAACCCCCACAACAACATATACATATTCCTACACAAACACAAAATAATCCTCTTACAAAATACCTTTACCGTCCATCCAATGTATACACTGCTCCATCCCATCTCAATTTGAATCCTCATCAGACCAGTCAAAACCAAACGCAGACCCAATTTCCACCTTACACCAATCCCTCGAAGTCATGGAATCATCCCTACCACCAGCCATCAATTCCACCCCCATACATCATGCAATAGCCCACCATTGCACAACAATACCAATCTCATCCATGCTATCTCCAACAACAACAATCCTACTAGTAGGGTGTACCTTCTGTCTCTTACTACCAACAACCATCATCATATTAACAAAGGGGTCCTACCTCTTTGTATTATCAAAATCCTACATAATAGCAGGGTGCTTCACCCGCTTCTTACTACTAGGAGCAGCCACCCTACCAACAAGCGGCTTCTTCTCATTACAATTTGTCATCCTCCTATCTGCCATACATCAATCCACAATCTTCTTATACCAATCATAACCAACAAACACATTCATATGCATCTCAACCCACCTATGATCCAACCGCGACAGTTCCATCCTCATCATACCAACAATACTATCCATACAACAAGCCTACTCCAACCCCCACAACACCCATCAACAAGGACTTGGAAGAAGTCAAAGCTGCGTTGAAGGATTTACAAGTTGGGATGGGCAAACAATTGTTCAAGTTTGAGGAAATTTTTCCTTATCCATTTCCTTGGTTCCCTTCCCCAAACACTTTGAAATACCAAAATTTGATAAGTAGAAGGGAACCAAAGACCCCAAAGCGCATCTGCAAGAGTTTTATGCCTACTACCAAGAGGTCAAGCACAATGACAACTATCTCATCTGATTGTTCCCCAAGAGCCTATAGGGAGTCACCCTTAACTGGTTCACGGGCCTTGAAAAAGGATCAATGAAATCCTTTGTGCAACTGTCTAAACAATTTGTCTCCCACTTCTCTTTTAATTTGGAGAAGGACATTGACACACTTGATCTCCTAACAGAAAAACAATGTGATGGAGAGACCTTTGCAAGCTATCTGCAAAGATGGCAAGCCTTAGCCAGTCGGATGAAATCCCCACTACAAGAAAAAGACATGATTACATTGTTCATCAAAAATTCACATCCGGACATGGCTCACAACTTCTGACTCCATTGCATCACCACCTTCATAGAACTAGTGGAGAAGGGTACCATCCTGGAACAAGCCCTTGTTGCTAAAGGTCAAGTCAAAATTTTCAATTATGATAAAGAGAGATCCTCTAGGGATAAACCTTGATATTGGAATAAGAATAAAGGGTATGTGCAGGATCATGATGGGCCAAAAAGTGGTGATATGTAAGCCATATGATGACCCATGTGGCTGACGACTTCTTTTTTACCCAAAATTGATGAAACGAAAAGGGCTTTTAGAGGAGATTCTCAGATTTCCACCAATATAAATTATGCTTTACTCTGAATTTAATAAATTATTATTATTCATTTTCTATTAGAATTACGAATAAAGTTTTGATTGATAGGTTGATTGAAAAACATCTATGACTTTCAAACGGTATCACATTTTTTGAATTTGAAAGATGCGTCACATTCTATGATTCGCATACTATAGGATTAAAAAAATAAAAATTGAATTTCATGAATTTTTTACCAAGTTAAGGTGGTTAGACAGACGATATTTTATATTTTTTAAAAGTTGTAATAAAAAAATCATAATTAATTACTCGGAATAAAATTATAAAAAATTATGCATCACATCGAGACATGAGTCCTCTACTTATATCTAAAATCTTATAATAAAATATTATCATTTTATTGTGGTTAGGGTGGTCAGATAGACACCTACTTCTTATTTTTACCCTGAAATTTAAATACTACTGCATTGAAATTTCAAATTTTCAACAAATAGATTTTTTTATTTTTTTTAAAAGGTCTAGTAGTTTAGAAACTAAATTCAATTTTCTATAGATTCTTTTTTTATATTTTTTTGAAATAATATAGATAACTTATTCAAATTTTTATGTCAAGTTATCTAACTCTAATTTTTTGTCTTTTTATTGCCACTTAAGGGCCTATTTTTTCCATAATGATCTTGTACATACCCTAAAATTATTTTTAATGATGGTGCCATTGACACCAAACATGTCCAAGTGGCTATCACCTCACCAAAATATCCTCCTCAACAATAACAATCAATCCCAAATGCTATATCTATGCCCCAAGGAGCACCTTGACAATAGTCAAATTGAAACAACGAAGGGGGAATAAACGACAGTTTACTTAGTTGGGAGAACCCCTTAGTGTCATGTTTAACAAAATCCTCCACACCAACTACCCCATCACTTATCCTATAACCAATCCCCTTGACAATTCCAAGCTCAAGCCGACTTGGTTTAAAGAGAACGAGTATTGTGAATTTCACAAAATTAAGGGGCACACATTGGATAAGTGCCCAAATCTAAAAACATACGTCCAAAATCTCATTGATTGGGGTGAAATCCATCTGAATGCTAACATGGCATATTCATCCAATTCTCAACTCCAAATATATCAAAATTATTTTCCCAAGCATAATCAGGGTCCTAGTACGTCCAACTCTAATCCTGGCCCTAGCAACAACAATAATCAAAATAACAACACAAATAATATCAGTTATAAAAATGTGCATACAATTATCAAGGTGTGGTCACATACATAGACCAAGTGGAGCCATGTGTATCCATGATACATGTCAAAGGAAAATGTCCAAAATGTGTCATTACCACCCATCAGACATGCATCATGGTCCCAGTCGCTCCTGCATCTACCTAGCTGCCATCCATCAATTCACAATACAACATCCTTGATCACTTAGGCAAGACTTCAGCTCACATTTCCATCCTTGATTTTCGTATGTCTTCCCCATGCATGAAGACATCCTAAATAAGGCCTTACAGAGCACCAAAGTCCCCAACAACATAGACCCTACACAATTCCAAGCATTGGTAGGAAATCTATCCATGACTTACCAATTAGGTCTCAGTCAAAAAGATATGCCCCACCTTGACTCAAGTCATAACTTTCCCCTTCATCTTGAGGTCAGGGTGAATTTTCATAAAGTGAAAAGGGTACTGGTAGATAGTGGTTCTTCCCTAAATCTATGTACATTAAATTTTATACAATAGTTGGGATATACCCAGGCTGACCTAAATAATCAGGTTATCACCATTAAAGCATATGATAACACAGAGTGAGATTCTGATGACACTATTTGTCTTCCTATTTAGCTGGGTCCCATTGTACTATATACTGTGTCATTTTTTGGACCTGGAACTTCCATATAAAATCCTTCTTGGCTGCCTATGGATTCACTCCATGCAAGTCATCCCGTCAACTTACCATTATGTTTGAAATTCCCATTTCAATGAATGGAAGTAACCATACAAGCTAACCCTCAACCTTTTGAATATTTTCATACCCTAGAGGTTTCCTTTCCCTATTCTAATTACTGCCCTAGGGTAGAAATGGGGGCATCTCAGACATCAGATTCTCATCCATCCACCAACACATCATCCACCCCTTCATCCACGCCATCATCCACACTTGGCTCCACCATCACTAAGGTCCAGATCATTGACAAGGGGTGTGGTGAGTACAAAATTTCTACTGCATTAAATGTGGAAACCATGCCACCCTCACCATTTACATATGGTCAACCCTCTCAATCTATCTGTAAAGTGGAAGAGAAGACACTCACACTCACTTCCAAGAACATGGGCTCAACAACATTAAAAGATTTGGGTTCCCTTCAGGATCAAATGGAAGAAGATATCAGTCAGTGGGTTTACAAAGAAGAACCTGAGTTGTCATGTCCCCTCGTAGAATACTTCCAGGAGGTCTTTCTATGTGCATCTAAGTTCATTGAAAAGTGAAACTACCAAGGAAAAGGTCCTGGTATAGAAGAGCAAGGAAAATGGCAACTCGTAGAAGCATCCATGCATCCGAAGAAGCTAGGATTGTGCTATGAACAGAAACAAAAGGGACCCCTAGCATCATCTAGTGCCTTCAATAATGTCAGTGTGGATGATGGTTCCCTCGAAGACATATCAGAGGAGGAATCCATCATTCATGCATATGATGACCTAGATCATGTTGACCTCCCTACCATATTTGAATGCCTATCCATTTGCACCATCACCTTATCCATCAAACACCCTGAGCTTATAGATTATGACCTTTAAGGTACCACACCTCCCAACACCTTTCCCTCATTAGAAAAATATGTGAATCTCATGGGATTGGGGGAATATGAATGCCCCAACCGCAAAAATAAAAAGAAACAAAATCAAAATGGGTCACCTAGTGAAAACCTCCCTAAGGCATTGTGACTGTGAAATAGTAAAAAAAAAGGGGCATATCTGCTAGTGAAAACCTCAAAGAGGCACTAGAAGATTGGGACATTCATCTTCCCCTTGTAGGAATTCAACTATTCAGTTGATCATCCATCTTGATCGAAGAAACACAAGCAGTAAACTTGGGAACTGAGGAAAACCCCAAGATCACCTATATGGCTAAGGCACTATCAGAAGAAGAAAACTCTAACATAACCAAGCTCCTAAAAGAAGTAATCATGAAATTTTCTTGGACATACTCAGACATTCTTGGACTTGATCCAACTTTGGTGGTATATCACCTATATTTTTTTCTTGATGCAAAACCTGTTAAGCAGAAACTCCGCAAAATGAACCCTCAAGTGGTCCTATTGGTTAAGAAATAATTGGAAAATTTGTTGGAAGCTGGATTCATCTGACCGATTGACTACTCCAGTTGGATCTCCAATATAGTCCTAGTTGCTAAACCTAGCAGAGAAATCATAATTTGTATAGACTTATGAGTCCTTAATAAAGCTTATCCCAAGGATGATTTCCCTCTACCAAATATTGATATGTTGGTCGATCTCACCGCAGGACATGAGATGTTGTCCCTCATGGATGGTTTCTCTAGCTACGACTAGATCCAAATTTACCCTAAGGACCAACACAAGACTGCCTTCACAACACCTTGGGGAACATTTTGTTATAATGTCATGCCTTTTGGCCTCAAAAATGTGGGGGCAACCTATCAACGGGCTATGACTATTATCTTCCATGACCTCATCAGCATAATAATGGAAGACTATATTGATTACCTATTAGGGGAATCAAGAAAAAGGGAAGAGCACACCGCCATCCTCAAAAATATCTTTGAATGTCTAGAACAATACAAGCTATGCCTCAATCCAAAGAAATGTGTTTTTGGTGTCACAACTGGAAAACTCTTGGGGTTCATTGTCTCCCATAGAGGAATCGAGGTTGATCCCGCTAAGGTCAAGGAAATCATGGAAATGCCTCCACCCCGCACCCTGAAATAGCTAAGAAGTCTACAAGGTAAGCTCTAGTCCATCAAAAGATTCATTTCTCAACTCGCCATCAAATTTCAGTTGTTCACACACCTCTTGAAGAAAGACACTGCATTTAGGTGGAGCCCACAATTTCAACTTGGCTTTGATTAGATCAAGGAATACCTGGCTCACCTACCTATTCTCATGCCACCTATCCTAGGAAAATCACTCCTCCTTTATATTTCAACTACTTGTGTGGAATTAGGGGCACTGTTGGCACAACATGATGAGTCCTCCAAAGAATGAGAAATTTACTACATCAGTCAAACTTTGGTTGGTTATGAGCTCAATTCTTCCCTAATGGAAAAGGCTACACTATAGTTTTCAGCTCCCAGAAACTCAAACACTACATGCTTAGTCATCCATTCAATCTTATTTCCAAAATTTATCCGCTTAAATATTTTTTATCAAGAACAACACTCACAGGTCGCATGGCTAAATGGGTCATGCTACTAAGTGAGTTTTACATAGAGTACATAGATCAAAAAGAAATCAAAGGACAAGTCATTGTGGATCAATTAACAGATGCTCCATTTTATATGTCTATCCTTTAGAAACATAATTTCTAGATGAAGGGGTCTTTTTAGTTTTGAAAGCCACCACATGGAATTTATACTTTAATGGGTCCCACACTAACAATGGATCAGGAGCAAGAGTCTTGCTCATCACCCCTCAAGCTGAATACATACCAAAATCATTCAGATTGTCTTTCCTTGCACCAACAATATTGTCGATTATGAAGCTCTTCTCATAGGCCTTAAGATTGTTGTCCAATGGCGTATCTCACACTTGCACATCTTTGGTGACTCCTAACTAGTGATCAAGCAGGTCAGTGACGAGATCGTGAAAAAATATGACAAGATTTTTCCTCACAAACGAATGGTAGATGACTTCAAGAAATATTTCTCCTCCATTCAATTTTACTAAATACCCAAGGTACAAAATAAAGCAGCTGATGCCATAGCTACCATTGGTTCCCTCCTAAAAATTCCCAGAGATCATATTGAATACGAGTTCCTCATAGAGAAACTGTTAATACTTGCATATGACATCCTTGAGAGAGAAATGGTATGTGGCATTGTAGGTCCTGAATCCCCCTAGTACCAAGACCTCTACACTTATCTTCATGACAACACCATACCACCAAACCTCACATGAAACCAACAAAAATATTTTATCCAACACACAACCCAATACACCATCATAGGTGATACGCTTTATCAATGTGGGTATGATGGAACCCTCCTCTAGTGTTTAAACGAGACCAAAGCCCACACTGCATTAGTAGAAGTGCATAGTAGAATCTGTGGGGCCCATTCTAATGGTATGGCCTTAGCCAGAAAGATTCTAAGAGAAGGATATTACTAGCCTACTATGGAACATGATTCCTACAATTTCATCAAAAGGTGTCTTCCCTATCAGCAGCATGTAGATTTGATTCATGCCCGACACAAGAGTTACAACCTATCACGACACCATGGTCGTTTTCACAATGGGGTTTTGATTTGGTTTAAAAGATATACCCTCCATCCTCTGATGGTCACACTTTCATCATCACAACCATTGAGTACTTTACTAAGTAGGTGGAAGCCATACCACTCACCCAAATTATCGGTGTTCAAATATCTAAATTCATCCTTTACCATATCCTTTGCAGGTATGGAATCCCCTCTACCATCATTACAAACAATGGAAAGCCATTTAAAAATAAGTGTATGAAATTATTCTATGAGACTTATTATATCCAACACCGTTGGTCTACCCCCTATTACCCCCAGGGTAATGGTCAAGCAGAGGTGACCAAAAAAACTTTGATCAAAATCATTAAAATGATGGTCAACAACACTGGCCGATATTTGCATCTCCACCTCCATCCCGCCCTTTGGGCCTGCCACACTTCCATTTGCACCCCCAACCAGCACCACTCCATACTCACTTGTTTATGGTGTTAAATCCATCTTGTTGATTGAAGTCAAAATCCCATCGCTTTGGATATCTTTGAAGAAACCGATCACTGGCGAAGACACCCGGGTTGCACGTCTTGCTTAGTTAGAACTCCTAGATTAAAAATGGGTCAAAGCCTACAACCATCTACAAGCCTATCAACATTGTCTCAAGAGAAGCTATAATAAGAAATTATGCTCTCATCAATTCAATGTTGGCGATTTAGTCCTAAAAGAAAATCAATGAAATCAACAAGATTGAGATAAAAAGGGAAAGTTTGAAGCTAATTGGTTAGGCCCTTATGTCATCACCACCAAATATGGTTATGGAGCATATAGGTTGTCTACACCTAAAGGAGATCCCCTAAAAGAACCCATCAATATCATGCATCTGAAGAAATTTTATACTTAGGTCAACTGGGGTATCCTTCCTAGTAAAATCTCAAAAACTACAAAAAAAGTAAAAAATTATCAAAATAAAAATTAAAAAAAAAAATCCAAAAATAATAAAGAGAAATACATCATCCTATGGTGAAAACCACCCCTGCGTGGCATCTTGGATATGTATGATTGGTGAAAACTTGGCAACAGGAACCTTTCGTATAGGGCTTAATCATTATCTACCTCACATCCTAATTAATGTATGACCATCTTATCAATCCTATCCTTTCATCCGCTTGCATCATCTGGTCACTTGGTATGTTTTTGGTTGAGAATTGGATGAACATCACCCGCTATCTAACATCCTAAGCTTTTATGCTAATCTGAGCTTGTGTCGCCTTGACACTTTGGTCATCTCCATCTAGTATCGTTCATCATGTCTGCCTCCATCTAGATCCCACCTCATCTTTGATGAACTACATTGCCCCTATGCTTTCACGTAGGCAAGGATGATTAGTTGATCTACCCCCGGGGCTATTTTTGTTTTATTTTTCCATCTTTCCATCCTTGGAAAAATACATTGCCCCTATTCTTTCATGTAGGCAAGGTCAATCACTTGATCCACCCCCGAGGCTATTTTTCTTGTCTGTCATCTCTTGTCGTTTATCTTTGTCCTTGGAAAACTGTGTTTCCCTTGCACTTTCACATAGGCAAGGCTGATCACTTGATCCACCCCTGGGGTATTTTTTCCATCATCATCCATCACCATTTTTCTCTTTTCGATCTTATTCATCTTTGGTCTTTCATCCTTTTCAAACAATGTTTCCCATATGCTTGCATGTAGGAAAGGTTGATCATTTGATTTGCCCTTGGGGCTTGCTTTTTTTTTTTTTGTGTGGTTATTCTATCTGATCGTTGTCTTTCATCATCTATCTTCATCATCCCCTTTTTGATTGTATCATGGTCTTTTCTTGAACTACAAGGGCTCTACACTTTCACGTAGGCAAGGCTGATCTTTGATCAACCCCCGAGCCCCTAGGTCTTTAGGGTGAGTCAGTCTTGTGTCTTGTTATCAAGGTATTGTCTTTACCCCGTTGAAACTTCACAAATGGAATCCATTCATGTCACAAGATTTAGTCAATTTTTGAATATCCTACATTATTATCAATCTTTTAGGTTAGCATCCATCTTTGGTCTCAACAAGATGTATCCTTCCTAACAGACTGCATCAACCCCATCCATCATCTTGATCCTATGGAAAAGGGTGTTTTAAAATTGATTGAAATATTTTGATGCTTTTGTTTTTTGTTTATCATTTGATCTCTCTATCATCACTTGTTAAGACTGCCATGATCTTTCATATTATGGTGCATTTTGACTAGTTTACATAGGGGCATATCTTGATTTTTTATTTTGTTTGATGTTTTCTTAGTTGTCCCACTTAGTACCCACCAAGACCCTTGAGGTCTTGCATTATGTTGGGACATCCTTATGTGCTTGTGGTTATTCCAATAGCTGGCCCGACTGAAGTTATCATGACTTTGGGTTATTGGGATAGCCTTCTTGTCTGTTGTGTTTGTTCATGCATTAGACACTAATCCGCCTTGGTCCATATACCCCAGCACTTGGTGTCTTATGCTATAGCAAAAATCAGTGCTTTGGGGATGGTAAATTGCATTAACATTGCATTTCATTTTCTCCTCTCTTACATTCATGTATCGTTCATCTTTCTTTTCCCATGACTTAGGATTTTGGTTGTGCAAATGTTGATTTCTTCCATCTCCCCCTTTCTTCTTAGGAGTCTTATAGTTCTTAACATGTGTGGTTACACACCCATCACCTTCTTTGCTTCCATCATAATTCATTAAGCAAAGAAGGTGATGGGTGTGTAACGTTGGGCTAGCTATTGGAATAACCACAAGAACAAAAGGATGTCCCAAATTAATGCAAGACCTCAGGGGTCTTGGTGGCTAATAAGTGGGACAACCAAGAAAACATCAAACAAAAGAAAAAATCACAACTTTGGGGTATTGGGATAGCCTTCTTGTCTTTTGTGTTTTTTTATGTATTAGACACTAATACACGCTGGTCCATATACCCTGGTACTTGGTGTCCTATGCTATAGAAAAAATCAGTGCTTTGAGGATGGTAAATTGCATTAGGATTGCATTCCATTTTCTCCTCTCTTACATTCATTTATCTTTCATCTTTCTTTTCCCATGACTTAGGATTTTGGCTGTGTAAACGGTGATTTCTTCCATCTCCCCCTTTCTTCTGAGGAGTCCTATGGTTCTTAACAGGTGCGGTTACACACCCATCACCTTATTTGCTTCCATCATTGTGCCCTTATTTGCATTGAATTTCATTCTCACTTTAGGTTCATTAAATTGTATTACATGTGCATAATCATTTTACGGGTATGTGCAGGATCATCATGGAAAAAATAGGTTCTTAAGTGGCAATAAAATTCAAAAAATCAGGGTTAGGCAACTTGACGTAAAAATTTGAATAAGTTATCTATATTATTTCAAAAATATGTAAGAATAGAATTTGTGGAAAATTGAATCTAGTTTCTAAACTACTAGGTTTATTTTTATTATTTTTAAATCTATTTGGTGAAAATTTGAAATTTCAATGCAATAGTACTTAAATTTCAGGGAAAAAATAAGAAGTAGGTGTCTGTCTGACCATCCTAACCACAATAAAATGATAATATTTTAGATATAACTAGAGGACACATGTCCTGATGTGATGCATATTTTTCTATAATTTTTTTCCAAGTAAATAATTAATTATGAATTTTTTATTACAACTTTTAAAAAATATTAAAAACTCGTATGTCTGACCACCTTTACTTGGTCAAAACTTCATGAAATTCTTTTTTTTTTTTAATCCTATATTATGTGAAGCATAGAATGTGACACATGTTTTGGATTAAAAAAATGTGATACTGTTTGAAAGCTATGGATTTTTTTCAATCAGCCTATCAATCAGGACTTTATTCGAATTCAAATAGAAAATGAATAATAATTATTTATTAAATTCAAAGTAAAGCATAATTGATATTGGTGCAAAGCTGAGAATATCCTTTAAAAACCCTTTTCATTTCATCAATTTTGGGTAAAAAAAAAGTCATCAGCCACATGGGCCATCATATCACTTAGATATCGCCACTTTTGGCCCATCATGATCCTGCACATACCCTTACATTGTGTAGATTAATTATTCTATCCATCTTAAAATTCATTTATTAGAATATTCACTTGAGTTCATATCATTAGGTTAATTTTCACATCCATAACATCATAAACATCATATCATATCCCATCCTGCATCATAAATGTTAGACATCACATGTATATCATAATGATAATCCACATGGAAATAAGCACAAATCATCCATCACATCCTGCACCATAAGTGTTAGACATCATGCATATCACATAGACATAATCATAAAAATCATCCATCACATCTTGCATCACAAATGTTAGGCATCAACATAATCATTATGCATACACATAAATCCATATAGGTATATTCATACATCACATAATCCATCATAACACCATAAACAAACACATATGCATAAATAAATCATCCATCACATAGTGTCCATAAGGGCTCTTGCATATCACATCAAACATCACAAAAAAATACAATATCCATCATAACATCCATAATAATGTCCATCATATACATCACAAAACATATCCATCATCTGTCATCAAAAATAAAGTACGAGTATAAGGCTTTGCTCTAATCTCTACCACTCGATAGTATATCCCATCCTGTACCTGTCAAAAATTGAGATCTTGTCCCTCTGATCCTTTGAACCATGAACTGCCTGCATCCGATCTCTATGGAGAATCTGGCACTAGTGCTCTGCATGGAGGTGTCACCCTCATGCTACTATATCCCAGGGTATGTATCCCTGGTGACTAGGATGGCACTGGCATCTGTGGTGGCACTCGAACATAAGAAGGTACCCATTGCGATGGATCTATAACTATCGAATAATAGGTGCACATTTAGTAGCTTTCCTCTCTCATATACTCCTCCCACTCTCCTATCTACTATCTCGCTGAGTCTCACTCCATCCTATACCTATCTTGATATCCATAAATAGATCTCCTCTCCTATGCCCAAAGACTCTGCACTAACCGTAGCTACTCAATCTCTGATCCCATCTGTGACACCTGCTCCAAGGCTCTATCCCTCTCCTCTTGCATCGCCTATACTTGCACCTTTAGTATCTGACCAACCTTCCCTGTATCACCACCCCATGTTGT
This sequence comes from Sequoiadendron giganteum, assembly GCA_007115665.2. Classification (NCBI taxonomy): domain Eukaryota; kingdom Viridiplantae; phylum Streptophyta; class Pinopsida; order Cupressales; family Cupressaceae; genus Sequoiadendron; species Sequoiadendron giganteum. The sequence continues at coordinate 437,493,737 of CM021103.1, read as the reverse complement.
CGTTACCTACCCCTACACTACATCTCTCTCTATAGCCTCTACCTATGCCACTACTGCATCTCTCTCCCCTTGCATAACCTACACCTGTGACTATAAGGCATTTCTCTCAGTCGCCATCACCTGTACCCAAGCCCTCACAGTATCCTCCCTCTCCTCCATCAACCCCATATCTCCAACTGTCTCCTTTGCTACCTCCACCCTACCATGGATCTCATCTCACTCCTACCTCATTTCCCTCTTCTCTCTCAGTAATCCCTCCACATGCCTTCTCAGGTCCTCCATATCCCTCCCCTAGACTCTTGTTAACCCCTTGCCTATAGTATTGTCATGGTAGCCTCTAATCTATCCCTCTCCCATATTGTTACCTTCCCTTTCTCATGCTCCCTCGCTACCTCTCCATCCAACTGAGTCACCTCTTCTCGTAACCCACTCACCTCTTCTCATAGCTCCTCTATCTCTGCCTACAACCTCTCTCCCTCCCTCTGCCTCTCTATCTCATGCCAAGGTATTGCAATGGCCATCACCTGAAACTCCCTCTCACTCTCTACTAGATAGGATCAGAACACAAGCACCTCTGACTCTCTCAACCTCTGCTCGGTGATATGTAATCTAGCCTCAGCTCCTCTTAATTGTGTGGCCAAATCCTCTATTGCCGGTGGTATCATAGCCAAAGGACGAATATCATGTACCTCTATGTCCATGTCCTCTGCTCCTCCTTCATCCCCTATGTCCATTGCTTCAGTCTCATCTCTCTCCCCCATCACCTCTACATCCTGTCTCTCCTCCTCAGGATCAACTGGTGCCCTCTATCTCCTCCTCCTCCTACCTATGCTCCACTAACCTTTGGCTTCAACACCCCCTACCATCTCTCCTATGACCCTCTTGATCTACTTTCCTCTGGCTCTCTCTCCTGATATCCTCCTGCTCTCGCTACCCCTAGCTACTCTCCTCCTACTCAGGCTTCCCTGGCCCCTCTCCTTTGTTGCCCTCTGACCCTACCCACCTCTGGCTCTCTCCTCAGCCTCCTCCTCCTACCTCCCCTCTCTCCAACCAATCTAACCTCATCCTTCGGTCCAAATCCTAATGCCCCTATGATTGGCACCTATGGTGTGATCCATATAGGATGGTGCCACATAAACCATTATGCATATCTCACTATGATCCCTGCATCTATCATCCCTAGGGACCTCCCTAGGTACTCCACTAGCTCCCACAACATCGTCACCCAGTGCTCTCATGCAAACTCTATTGAGATCGTCTCACCCCATGGATAGTCCCAAAAAATTTGTCTAAACCTATCAGGTGCCCCTGGGATGTCCTATATCAACCCATAGTGCCTTGTTAGTCAGTCTGGCCTGTGTGACTCTACTATCTGGGGCTCCTTCTTGACTATGTAACATCATGTCATGAATTATCCTCTATGTCTCTCCTCATCCTTCCTCCACTTTGTGAAGCATCATGTCATATATGGCCTCCATAGTATATCCCCATCCTCCAAATCATCAAACAATCTCCTCCACCAGTCTAAATCTCCCGAGCCCTGATATCACCAAGCCCACCCATACTCTAAAACATACCAATAGGCCACTGGTAATGTTGTATCCTACTGACCCACTCTCATCACATCTGGTCTAGACACACTAATGTTCTCCCAGGCCCATACCTGAAGTAATGTCACCTAATACATGTTGAACCCTCCTCAATAGCATATCACGTGCATATCTATGTACAACTGCACTAGGACACATGGCCCCCATGCAAACTCCCCATCCCTACCCTCGACAATGTGCTAGATATCCTCCATGTAGCTAAGGCTATAGAATCTCCCGCTCCTATCTGATATGAGTAACCTACTAATCAACCTACATAGGTACAATGGTAGTGGTGGTACTCTCAATCTCAAGAATCTATCCAAGTCCAAGGAACTCTTCTCCACCGGTAGATACTCTTGCCCAAACAACACCCACATGGTATATCTAGCGCCTCTCCCTTTGACCTCATTCCACTCACCATATGCCTGGCTATGGGCAACCTCAATTTTCGCCAAATATCCTCTAGTGTCACTATCATCTCCCCTGTTGGGAGATGGAACTTTTCCATTGCTGAATCCCAATGCCCAATTAGGATTATCAACATTGCTCGATGTGCCCTGATATATGGATACCTCAACAAGTGTACAAGCCCCGCTTGGGCTAGAGCCTGATGATCTGCTCTTGTCATCACCTATCGTGTCACCTCCATCATCTCAGACCTCCTCTCTCACATCTACAAGCTTTCTAACTACCGCATCCAACCCACACAATCTATTAGTCATCTGAACCTTGCCCTGGGCATCTTTCTCACTAACTTCTCTTAACCCTCCTTCTTGGAAAAATCTTCCTAAGTTCTTCCCCTTTTTTTTCTAACACTTCAACTTTTGTTTTTCTTCTTCTAATTCCCTCTCTTTTCCTTCACCGGAGCCATGCTTTTAGGTGCAACCACCTCTATTGGGGTGGTGTTGCCTTTCCTGGGTGTAGTTGCCCATTCCGAGCGTGACTGTCCATCCCAGGGTGGGGTGGCTAAGGCATGGGGCAGGGCCACCCCTCTCGGGTATGGGGCGGGGTTACCCCTCAAAAGTGTTGTCGTCTGGGCTTAGGGTGTGATTGCCCCACCTAGTCGCCACTGCCCAGGCTCGGCGCATGACCACCCCTACATAGGGTAGGGTTGCCCCTCTCGGGTGTGGTTTCCCATTCGCCGAGTGCGGTCACCCCCGCACAAGGTGGGGCCACCCCTAACTAAGGCGTGGTCACCCCTATGTGAGCCCAAACCCTAATTTTTCTGCCTATTCTACTTAGTTTTCTTCCTAAACCCTTGTTTTCTCACCATGTCACTATTTGACGTTTCTCCCAACTCACTAGATGAAAGTAATTTTTTTCTTCTACCCATTTTTATATTCTACTCCTATCCCCAGACCCATATGTTTAACTAGTATAAACACTTAAAAATACATCAAAATCTACTAGAAATCACAAAGAGGGTTTTGAGCCTAACCTAGTGTGGGATGACGTGCTCGGCATAGAAGCTTTGCACCTCATCCCCATGGTGGATGATGTTATCGTCGTAATATTTTGACATATTGTCTCTCCTTCTCTTTCCTCTTCTCTCCTCTCTCTCTCAACTACGAGTTGTCCAAATGAGGAATAGTAATTCTAAACCTACTATTTAAACCTTCCCTCCTTTTCAAAATAAAGGGTATTTTTTTGCCTCTATTTAACATTTTTCACTGTCAATTAATCCTCCAAATTCCTGGGGCCACCATTTGTGCCCCATGTGTCTATTTGACTCTGATCAAAATCCATTCTTCATGTTTTTTCGTGCTCTATCCAATGGTAACATTTGTTTCTTCATATTGAGAAGTAGTTTGAGGCCCCTTTTTCTTGCCCTACAAAATCCATCCATACCTCCTTCTTGGTCATTTCTGCCACATGATCGGAGCATCTTCCTTCACTCTCCTCCACTTGAGCAGCTCATGCAACCTCTCTAGCACTAGGACATATTTTTTTGGTCACTTCCTCTATAGAGTCATCTTCATTTTATTTTTCTTTGAAACACTGTTATTCTAACAATATTTCGAAGAGGCACAAAATGTAGACACCTAAATTTGACCACTTCCATATGGTCATAATCCTATCATTTATTCATCTAATCCATCTATATTAATTAAATGACACATTTAATTAATATTATCCCCTTTCCCTAAGGTTCCCAAAAGTATTTAATTAAACACTTTATCCTTTACCATTTCCCCTCTAAATTAAATAAATAAATCAATCAATTTATTTAATTTAGTCAATTATCCTTTTCAATTTTTAATTCATTATTTCTCTCTCCTTGTCCCATCCTCCATAACCTTTCCTCTAATATGGGTTAATCTAATTAATCCTTCATTAAGATGTACATATTCTTAATTAGGATTAATGTCACATCCTCCATATTTAGCCACTTGCCTCTAATCCTCATTAATTTTCCTAATCACCTATTTGCACAGTCATAATCCTAATCACTTACATTTTCTAACATGTCCTTAAGTCAACCTTTCATGGTACTTACCCTTTCGAGGCTGACCTCTTCCCTATGTGAATTAAAAATTCACACTTATTTGCCCCATGCATTTGTCTTCCCCATGACCTCTCAAAGGTCACATCAAGCACACGGACAAGGACCTCCTTTTGGAAGACCTTGTCTTATTCATGGATCTCTCCCAAGAATGTGAATTTTAAATTCACTTGTATTCCTCCAATTCCTTCTCCAATCCCCATGGTGATAAGAGTGGACTTTCCAAAAGTCCTCACTTGTCACTTTCAGCCCCACTTGGGGACAAAGAATCCCTTTTTTGGGAAATCCTCTTCAATCCCAAGGTAGTTGCAAATACCTTGGGACCACATGGCCTTTTCCACATCACTTGTACCCTTGTCATCTCACCTTTTCCATAGGGAAATTCATCATCCACATGGAAATATGTGAGGTCTTGTGAGTCCTCAAATCACCATAGCCCTCCATCTTGGCCATGGTCGCTCAATCTTGACCATTAAATCCTCTAGAGAATTCAATTTCTTCTATAAATAGCCCTCTTTAGTGATTTATTGCAGCATCTTAGCACTTGCATTTGCATCTTAGTATCCATTATTGCATTAACCTACCACCATTAATCCTTCAACCACCATCATTGCAAGCTTACCATCCAAGGAACACACATTAAATCACCATCAAGGGCCAATCAAGGATCAACACGATTAGAAGGTATAATCACTTTGTTTTTTATCTTTATTTTGTTTGTGTTCAATGCAGCCTAATCTTGAGGTGGTCAAGTGTTGTTTTTCTCGTTGTATTTACTTAGTTCTTGCATTTTTAGAGTTAAAAATTCCACTGTACACAATAACATTTTGATGAGACTGCTTATCTCACTCCACACCTTCCTAGACTACAATTATATTATCTAAAATATATCTAGATTTCATGAAACTAGTTTTCTCAAGCCTCACTACTTGAAGGAGATGTTGCAAATCCAAAGCCAAGACTCTGCCAATGATCTTATAGGAGATATTGAGAAAGGTTAGGGGACTTCAATTGTAAATATCATTTGGTTCTCCAAATTTAGCTACTAATTTAATATTTCATTTATTAATAAATTTTCTTAAAGATTTGGAATTAAAAAAAATCAAGATATGATTCATGCAAGTTGTCATCAAAAAAATACTAAAGATCCTTCTAAATTCATAAGTGAAACTATCACAACCAAGTTATTTATCATTAGCTATGGTAAGGATAACTTCCTTAAGCAAATTAATGGAGAGTAACTATATGCAAAAGTATTTTTGAGTTGAGAGAATTTGATAGGGTACAACCTTGATGCACTCTTGTGAAGTAGGGTCACATTAAAGAGAATTTTTTCTATGTTGTGAGAAAATATCATTATGTTTGACAAAATCCTAGTAATGAACCAATTGGTCCATTAATCAAAACACTAAAATTATTTTTTTGAATGCATATCTTGTATAGTTTTTATTTTGCTAAAAATTAAAAAAAAGAGTAATCCTATTCATAATAGAGGGACATAAGTCCTTACAAATTATAAATAAAAATTTAATCACCTTCTCCTTTGTGAATATCATGATAATAAATAGTGTAGTACCAATTTTAATTTGAAAAATAATTCATGTCTTATCTAGATGATGAGAACCATGTCTTTAATTCATTACAAAGTTTTCAATAATACAATGTCATGTTTCATATACAAAGGTAAAATATCAAGTGAAATCAAATCCCTTGTCTCTAATAATCTAGTTCTTTAATATTCAACTCCAAGAGGGAGAGTATTACTCGAGTTATTTTCATCCAACCATAGACTAGTGGTCCCCACACTCCTTCCTACTAGAAGTGGCCCTACCCTTCACTATAGTGGAAGATCCAGTAAAACTTTAAGGTCATCAAGCCATCTAATAAATAGTGTTATGTGCTAATACAAATAATCTATCATAGAAATCTAGAGGCCTTCTAATTATTCATGACACACTTGATTAATTTGCTAATTAAGATATGGTGAAGCGATAAAATAATAAATTATTTTTTCATTTTTTGGCCACAAGTTTTAGTAATATATAAAAGGTAATCTTATGTGGTCATATGTTCACAAACCTCTTTCTCAAACAAGATATTGATAAATGATTTCATATATTAGATTTTAGTAATATTAAAAGTAGTTCTCATACCTTATGATTTCATGGTTTTTTACAAATATCATAAAATAGAGTTAAATATTATGCTACTCATAAATCAAACCTTTTCCTTGTTGGAAAATAACTAATATTTATTTTAACATATTTATTAAATTTCACAAGAATTTTTTAAATCAAATGATATCAAATACTAAACTTTACTATCATACACCATAGTCTTTATGTAGATGAACCAAAAGATTCCAATAAAGTCTTGTTCATATGAAACATGTCCAACTAATACATTTTTAATTGCATACACATATATAAATATACATATATGCATAAACATACATAAATATATATATATATATGTGTGTGTGTGTGTGTGTGTGTGTGTGTGTGAACTCATTTAAATAAAAATTAGATTACTTCATCAAAGAGGAACTCCCTTATTCAATATAATGAAATAAACAATCATATCTCCATATTTATTTGAATATGTCTATATATTTATATGAGTATAAACTCATCTTACTACTTTAACTTTGAAAATATCTAACTCAATATATAAAAATATAAATAAGGATTTCTAGTCTATAGCATGATGTTGAGGGTCAAACCTTCTAATAATTAGAAAATATCATAGTATCTTCATTTTCAAATATATTCCTTGGAAATTTAATAAAACACAACATTTTTTTTTGAAATCAATACTCTCAACAACTTATAAGGTCAAGACTCCATTGATTTCTCTCATAGGTTCCTATCCCAATATAGAGGCTATAAAATGTATCACAATATTCTCAAAGATAAGTTGAAAGGCTTTAATAATGACTAAAAATATCACCATTTTAAAGTAAACTATTAAGTTGAATGCATTAGCATTAATGTCACTATTTAATAGAGATAAAAGGTGTAGTGTAGGAAAATACACACCCTTTCATGTTAACACTTTTTTGGGCCTTACTGGCTTTATTTATCCCTATTTATGTCTTAATTGGTCTTATTCTGCATCCAAAAGAATATAAAATGTATCTTTTATGGTTAATCTTGACAAACATCAAAGGGTAAATTATAATTTACTGATTTTGGATGTGTCCTTGATTTTTGGTACTAGGACTAAGATGCCACCTAGGGCGTCTTTGTCCTCCAAAGGTCTTGGGACCCTATTTTCAAATGATCCTTAGAGGGAAACCTTTTTGGAGTCTATGCCCTAAGTTTTAAGCCTTGGGACTAAGATGACACCTAGGCTGTCTTAGTCCCTCTCAAGTTATTTTTGGGATTTAATTTCAAATCTTGGAAAAATTTAGCCTCCTTTAAATCAATGAATTCATATGTCGTCTTGGTGTGGTGTAATTTCAAGATATTAGGCATGGATAAATATAAATACTAGGTTCTTTCTCTCATTTTGATCACAATAATTCAAGTATTCATCCTTATATAGCATAATTGATTTCACAAGAGCATTCAAGAGAAATTCATCAAGCATTGGGATCCATCATCAAGATTCAAGCATCATGTAAAAGATATTCTTGCACCATGTGTTTTTTTGAGCTAAGATTCAAGCATCATGTCAAAGATATTCTTGCATGATGTAGGGGTTTGATTCAAGCAAGAAATTCAAGTCAAGATCTATCAAGCATTCATTTGATTCAATATTTTCATTCAAGCTAGCCATTTCACACAAGTTTGTAGATTTCATAACAAGGGTTTGGTGAGTTGCAACATAACACTTTTTTGCATTCATCATTTCCCTCAATTATTTCATTTCATTCCAAGTTTTAATTACCAACAAGGGGTTTGAGGAAGGAAAACCCCCATTTACTAACAATCAACAAGTTTTTCCTCTCTTGTGTTTTTATGTTTGTAGATTGAGGTTGAAGATCATTTGGAGTGAAAAGTTGTAAAGGTTCAAAGTTACATTGCAAATTTTTCATCTTCACGGAAAGACACCTATAGGCTAGATCTGACAGTTTCAGAACCTGAGATCTGAGAAGAAGGAAGTATAGACATTGAACCTCAAGATCACATTTCGAAGTTTTAGAAATTTAGATCCAGACTAAGTCAGTACTAAGGGTCTCTTAGTCCTCCAAGTGGTATTTTATAGAGATTATTTGATATTCTATTCTAACATCCAAAGATTTCACATCTGCCCCAAAAAATAGCAGCGGGACTAAGACAATTGTAAGGGAGTCTTTGTCCTTCCTAGCATATTTTTATAGAATTTTTTCATTTCCAAAATCCCTATCACATTTCTAGACTTCCTAGGTACATACATCCTAACTTTTTGTTACTTAATTTTGTCATTTGCACTCATTATTTGGCTTGCATTATTAGGTTTTGTGAGTTGAATATCACTTTGTCTTTTCCAAGATTTTTCTTAGTGGTGAACCCTTCAAAACCTAAGGAATCTTCCTAGGCCTCCCTTGTTGAGAATTGACTCACCTTTTTGTTGATAGTCAATCCAATTTGGGATTCTAGGGAATCCTTGAATAATAATTGGAGAAGGGTGGTGTTTTATGACCTAGGTTATAAAGCATCCAATTTTCCCATTATTCATTTTGGTGAACTCGACATTTGGGAAATTCATTTTTATGACTTGGTCTTCATTAAGGCCCTAGATCTAGGTTGCATTGATTCTTTCATTACATCTTGCATTAGTGAAATTTTATCTAGCGTTTCTCATATTTGCATTAGTGAAAATGCATATAGGTTGCATTTTTTCTTTCTTGCATCATCTTATCTCATTGAAAAAATGAAAAGTACATTGTCAATTATCTTAACTGAATTTAGGAACATTGTTATTGCATTAAAAATTTAAAAAAATGTATTCAATCTTGCATTCAATTATTTGGCATTACTCACTTTTTCTTGAATTCATTTGCACAGTTTTTTATTTCTAAACATTAGGTCCCTAGGTAGGCAATTTGGAAACACTGTAAATAATCCATAATTTGCTTTTTTTTTGAAAAAAACCTATACTAGGACTAAAATGCCCTTACTAGCGTCTTAGTCCCTTTGTGGGTTTTTTTCCTCAGAATCCTATCTAGTTTGCTTGCTTTCTATTCCAATTTTTGGAACCTCAAATTTCATCAGCAAGACCAAGGTGCCCTTGTTGGAATCTTAGTCCCTATGGAGTTCGAGGTTATAGTTTTCAAGGTTTAAATTTATTTTTTTATGCTTCTATTTGCTATTTTTAGTTTTCTGTTACAATTTGTAGAATTATTGTTATTCCAATTTCTTTCATTTCAAGTGTATTTTGAAATCATTTCAATTCCAAGTATCATTAGATCTGAAAATGCTCATATTTCTGAAACTTTGCATAATATGGATAAAAGTACTTTTCACTTTTGTATATACAATGTTTACATTCATAAAACTTTGCATTAGTTTGCTAAAATTTCTTTTCACTTTTGGATATACACTATTTTCATTCTTAAAGTTTTGCATACATTGGATAAAGGTGTTATGCATATTTGGATATACATTGTTTACATTATTAAAGGATTGCATGAGATGGTTAAAATTTCTTTTCATTTTTGGTCAAACAATGTTAGTACCTTACCTTTCTAGGGATTCTAAGAAAAATTACATATCCCCTCCCTAGGAGAGTACTTTAGTGATAGCAAATACAAACTTGGAAAATCCTAATGATCATATTCATTCTTCTCCTGTTATCTCTCCTATTGGTGAAGAAGATTTTTTGGTGTTAAAAGAACCAATCAATTAGAGTTTTGAGAGTCCTAGTTGTTTCTCTCCTTCTACCTCTCTTAGTGGACAAGACATTGATGACCTTATTTATGATCCTTTCCCTACCTATCCTATTTTCTAAGACATTAGGGAACAAAGGAATGAAACTGTAAATGATCATGAAAATCATACTTTTTCTTCTCCTAGTATCTCTCCTAGTTGTGAAGAAGACACTTCAATCGATGAAAGTCATGAGAATCTTAGTTATCCAGGTCTTTACCTAGGGAAGCCCTTATTGAACAAGACAATTAAACCATTGATCATTCCCATACTTGTGATGAATTTATTTTGGAATAACCAATCCTTGAATGTCAAGAACATTTGGTTTGTAATTCTCCTAAAAAATCTCCTACTAGGGAAGATATCACAATGGAAGCGATCATGAAAGTAAGGTTAAGTATTTTTAGGTTATACACATTAGATATCCCTTGAAGTACTCTCTTGAGCATAAAATTATCACTTATCCACCTTCAAACAAACCTCAACCTACAAACAAACCTACCCTTATCCTTGAATCACCTAAGAAAATTGTGTCACAACAATCGAGTTATAATATTGTTCATCATGAATTTAACACGGGGAATAATAGATAAAATCAACCTAATCTCATTGTGTTACCATTTCCTAATCCTATATTTCCTAGTGCTCTTCATTTACCATCACATAGTGGTGAGGAGTATGATCTCGTTGAACAACTTAAGAATACACCCGCTAAGATTTACTTATGGGATCTTATTCAAAATTAATCTAGTTACCACACCATGCTTCAAATAGCTTTCCATCAATTTTTAGTTCCCCCTAGTGTAAATCCAACTAATGTAGCAACTCTCATTTAGGGAATGAATGTGGATAACATCAATATTACCTTTCATCAAAATGAGTTACCTCCCTTGGAAGTGAGAAAGAAAACTATAGCATTCATGAAAATAGCTATCCACAAGATGGTAGGGATTAAGCATATCCTTGTTGATAATGTATTAGCTCTTAATGTGTGTAGTGTAACTCTTTTGGATAATCTTCGCTTGGAAAGAAATTTGAGGATTTTAAAACATAGGAAAGAAACCACTTGGAGTGATCACTTTACCTATTACAGTTTGAAAGGCTACCTTAAAAACTCCTATTCATGTTATGCCTCATGAGCTTTCGTATAACCTTATTGTAGGAAGATCATTGATTCATGAGGTGCATGTTGTGCCTTCAACTCTTCATCGCATAGTGAAATATGTTTACAATAATAAGGTCTACAAAGTGGAAATTGATCCTGAGCCTGAAAGTTGCTTACAAGTAGAAAGAGGAACACCAATTCCTCTAAAAACATTAATTCCAACCTCAAAGATAGAACCCCTAACAACTACACAACAAGAGATTGAAACAATATCAAAATTGTTGGAAGATTATTGTGGTTCATTAGATTTCACACCTTCCTTCTTGGGAGAATAGAAAATCAACAATGGTGAAGAACAAAAAGGGAAAACAATAATTTAAACACAACAATATATTACACAAGTTGAATATTCAACATGAAACAATTACACAATTAATTTTGACACAAATAATTATGAGCCACCACTGAATTTGAAAGAGATGAAGAAGCTCTATGGAAAAGGTTTTGAGCTTATGAAACAATTGGGCTATAGTGGAAAATGATGTGGCATAAATGAAAAAGGTATCTATGTCCCTTTAGATCCTCACACACAAGAAAAGACTAGTGGTCTTGGTTATTGCCCATCAAAAGAAACAAACAAGATTTCACTCAATATCAACACTATTACAAAAGTTTCCTCTACACAAAATTTAACATTAGTGCATCCTAAATCGATAGACATTAGTTTCCTTGATTTCTATCCTTTGAAAGAAATAAAGAGATCCTTTCTTAATAGTAATATCATCACGCAAAACACTTATGATTCAAATTTTATAGATTTTACACACTCCTGTAAAGAAGGGTACAAAATCTCACAATCCAAAGAGTCTTGTGTAGGTGTGACAACTAATACTAAGCAAGAGATATCTTTGTCAAAAAAAATGAAACATCCTCTACTTTTGATCAAGAAAGTATCTTGTTGAGACTCCTCCAAGATCATTTGATATCCCTCCCTCCAAGAACATGAAATAAATTCTACTACAAATACTCATTTTGTTCATATCATAGAGTTCATGGTCATGCTACTAATGAATGTAAGGATTTAAGTGATAAAATTCAACATATTAAGGAGTCTGGTGCTCTCTCTTATGTGTAATCACCTAGTTACTCTAATTGATACTAATTTTCATCCTTGTCCTACACTAAGTGGGGGCAAGGTGTCAGTTAGCCTTGTCATCGTATGGCACTTTCCCTTGTCTCTTTTGGATAGTTGACCACCTTCCATGTACATGTAAGAGCAATCTTGGGATGTGGAAGACATGCCTTAGGTTGGCTCACATGTGACGTACTGAGTCATACATTTTTGTGGAAATCCCTACCCTTATTCATGACATAGCTTATTGGAAGCATATGACTCGGTGTAGGGCTTTCAAAATAAGCTCTCATGTCTTCTTCTACTTTAAATAAATTACTCATAGTGATGATGTTAGCAACCACTTTAAAGTGGGGGCATACATCGACACTCATGTTTCATTGTGCGATTGTCTTTCTTCCTGCAATGTGTTCTCTTCTTGGTGGTGTCATTGGGTTTGATTTCCTCCAAGAGTGTGATATTTCTTTGAATTTTACTCTCTTGGAGACATTAGGCACAATTTTCCCTAAGAAGAGACCTCACAAGAAATAAGAAAAATCCCTTCGAACATCCATCTTTCTTGTTTTGTGCATTTTTGTTCCTTATTAAAGTCATGGAGGTATGACTTTGATATGGTTCCTCAAGGCTCACCTAGTGAACAACTAGCTTCACTAGCCCTTGTGAGCATCATTTTCTTTTTGTACCTTATTAAATTAATGGAGGTATGGCTTTGATATGGTTTCTTAGTGCACACCTAGTGAACAACTGGTGCAGGGGCACCCACAAGTCTTCATGCCTCCAAGGGGTCAAAAGTTGATATTTTTTTTTTTTGAGTTTTTTGCATGTAATAAGTTCTTATTGGACCATTTCATTTGTTTTGGAGTGTGGTTTGAGTCATTAGGTGTAAGTTAGGGCCTAGATACAAAAAGTGTCAATGCTGCACAATGTTGTCAAAGAAACTTTTGCATTTTTTGTCAAAGGTAGACATAATGATGTTTAGTTGATTTCTAATTTCAAATATAGTTAATGGCCATTTGGATCAGGTTGGAAAAAATATTAAATTCCTTGTGTGGTCGAAGACAGGGCGGGTTGTTGAAATTCTTGAAGTTTGAAGCAATAAAATTTTGGTTTCCTATATTTTTAAACATTATTTTGTTGTTAAATTGAATTATAGTACAGATCTATACAATCCTTCCATGGTCTAAAATCAATTGTGCATGATAAGGTAGTGAATCTACTTTTTTTTGGTGGTGGTTGTATGTGATTTCATTGAGATTCAAGCAAATTGTGTTTATTTTACTTCAAACTAGTTGAAACCCTTGGTAGGGTAACTAGTGAGGGAATAAAAATGCAATAAAATCAATTCCACTATTGGAAACTTTTGAAACTTGGTCGAATGGGTTGTTTTGATGTTTATTTTGATTCTTCAAGATTGTAGGGGTAGGAAATGGAATTTGGTAATTGTGGAGTTGTTGCTTTGGCCTAATATCCTCATGTATTAGGCCTAGGAACCCTAAAGACTTAGGGTATTTGTGGAAAAGATTTTGGATACTAATATACCTATTAGGAGAAGGTTAATTGGGTCATGTGTGATATTTTTGAGGTGCTAGAACAAATTTGGAATCCTTGTGAATCCCTGAACCTATTTGGAGCATGCCTAGTTGCTAATTAGGCCTAATGAAAATAAGAGGACAATCAATTTTTGAGGCATTCCATGCAAAGAACCCTACCCTGATTTTGGGATATGTTTACTAATGGCCAAATGAGTACTTGAAACAAGTATTCTTTCCTAGATATAAGTTTTGGTTAGAGAGTTATGACTAAAAATTATTTTTTGAAAGGCTACAAGGAAGAACAAGGGGTTGTGAAGGAAAACCCATAGTTTGGTGAAAAAGGGAACTTGTAAGTGGTTTTCTAAGGTTTATTTTGTATCAAAGTGTAGGTTGATCTAAAGAGGGGAAGATTTGAAGTTAAGAGGAAACAAGATGCATCCAAAAGGGAATCTAGTTGCCAGAGAGGTGAATGAATTGAAGGAGATACATGCTAGAGAGATAAGAGAAATGAAGGAGAGGATTTCTTCCTTAGAAACAAGTAAGAGGAGAGGAGTGGTCATAGGAGACTTGAGTGACCAAGAAGAAGGGGAAGAGGAAAGTTCCCATAAAGGTTCCGAGGAAGAGATGGATCTTGATGACTTGAGGATGGAAAAGTTGTTGAAGGTAGTTAAGGGAGAAGGTTCTAAGATAAAGATGGATTTATCAAGGTATGGAGGAAAGATAGATACTGAAGAACTCCTATATTGGATAGGAGAACTAGATAATTACTTTGAGTATGAAGATGTTCCTAAAGAACAAAGGGTGAAGTTGGCCAAGAAAAAGTTGAAGGGCCATGCCTTGCTTTGGTGGGATTATGTACAAGATGAAAGGAGAAAGAACAAAAAGTTTAAAATCACCTCTTCGGATATGATGGTTGCTAAAATCGAAGGAAAATTCCTACTTGGTGACTATAACATTCAATTATTTATAAGAATTCAAAACCTTAAGCAAAAGGATATGGATGTGCAAACCTATACAGAGGAGTTCTAAAAATTGAGCATAAGGGCAGGTCATGTAGAAGATGATGTGAAAAAAGTGTCAAGATACATCAATGGATTGAGATTCAATCTCCAAGATGAATTAAGCCTCACAAATCAAAAAATGGTGGAAGAGTGTTATCAATTGGCCATCAAGGCTAAAGATAAGTTGAGGAGAAGGCAAGAAAATAAAATCAGGGGTACAGGCATAAATTCTAGAGGAAGAGGGATGTTTTCTAGTAGGGTCAGTCCCAAAGATCACAAGGAGAATCAATAAAAAATCAAGAACAAAGTTTAGACTCAAGGGGCAGCTTTAGAGGAGGGAGATCCAATAATAGGGGAAGATTTGGTGGCCAAAGAGGAGGATTAAGTGGATTCACTGGTAAATTTTATAAGTGTAATAAATTTGTAGGCCATCAAGCATGGAAATGCACTAAAAATCAGTCCACTACTTCATTTGGAGGAGAAACTAGAAGAAATCAGTTTGTACAAGGAGAGGACAATGAAAGTGTGAATTCTCCATCACATAATGTTGATCCAGAAGTTGCCGAGTATCTCATGGTGAGAAGGAATTTTATCAAATTACCAATGGAGAAAGAGCCACCACAGAGGAAGTCTCCTTTTAGAACTACATGTAAGTTCCTAGGTAAATGTTGCAAAGTTGTAGTTGATTCAGGGAGTACTAACAATTTGGTTTCAATTGAAATGGTAGAAAATCTTAAGTTGAAGAGAATCCCTCATACCATTGCATATACAGTTTCTTGGCTTAACGAAGGGAAACAAATAGTTGTGAATGAATAAAGTTGGGTAGATTTTCATATAGGGGCATACAAGGATAAGGTTTTGTGTGACATAATACCAATGGATGTTTGCCATTTTCTTTTGGGAAGACCTTGGTAGTATGATAGGAAGGCTATCCATGATGGGAGGAAAAATACATATGCCATAGAAAAGGATGGGGTTTCTTACACCCTCACACCATCGAAAGATGAAATCCTAGATCCCCAAGTAAGGCCTAATGTGATGTTGGTCAATGAAGAGGAGTTGCTAAAGACCTTGGAAGAGGTGAATGTCAATTTTTCCATCATGGTGGCAAAAAAGAAAGAGGAGTTTCCTTTAGAGGTGAAAAAATTTTATTGAAGAAATATGATGAAATAGTGGTTGATGAGATTCGTAGCACCTTGCCACCTATGAGGGAAATAAACCATCATATTGATTTCATTCCAGGGGCTAGTTTTCCCAACAAAGTTGCTTACAAGATGACTCCACAATAAAAAGAGGAAATTAAGAGGAAAGTTCAAGAATTACATGAAAAGGGGCCAATTAGGGAGAGTTTGAGTCCTTGTGCAGTTCCCATAGTTCTAGCACCAAATAAAGGAGGTGAGTGGATGATGTGCATTGATTCCAGGGCCATCAACAAGATCACAATAAGGTATAGGTCTCCTATTCCAACAATTGAAGACCTAATGGATTTTTTGGGTGGTGCATGCTACTTTTCCAAGATTGATCTCAAGAGTGGCTATCATCATATCAAAATTAGACCTGGTGATGAATGGAAAATAGCCTTCAAGAAAAATGAAGGATTGTATTAATGGATGGTAATGCCTTTTGTATTGTCAAATACCCCTAGTACTCTCATGTGCTTGATGAATGCAGTGCTCAAACCTTTCATTGGTAAGTTTGTGGTAGTATATCTTGATGATATTATTTTTTTAGAAAAACCAAAGAAGAGCATTTGCAACATTTAGATTTGGTTTTGAGGAGATTTCATGAGGAAAAACTAATAATAAACTTGAAGAAGTGTGAGTTTTTAAAAATATAGTTGGTCTACCTTGGTTTTGTGGTCACCAATGGAACTTTGAAGATGTATCCAAGTAAGGTTGAGGCTATCCTAAGTTGGCTTACACCCAAATCAGTGGCTAAGGTAAGGAGTTTCCATGGTTTGGCTAGTTTTTATAGAAAATTCATAAAAGGTTTCGATCATGTTTTTGCTCCTATGATTGATACAATAAAGGGTGATAAAAGAAAGAAGTTTGTTTCATCTAACAAGGTTGATAGGATTTATAAATATTTGAAAAAGAAAGTTGTTGAGCAGCCTCTATTGACTTTGCCTAGTTTTGATAAGGTCTTTACCATAGAATGTGATGCAAGTGGCCATGTTATAGATGTTGTCCTAAGTAAAGAAAATATACCTATTTCCTTTTTCAGTGAAAAATTAAATGAATCTAAGAAAAAGTATTATTCCTATGATCTTGAAATGTATGCAATGGTGCAAGAATTAAAGAAGTGGAGACATTATTTGCTTCCTAAGGATTTTATAGTGTACACTGACAATCATGCTCTCTATTTTTTGAATAGTCAATATAAACTCAGTTGTAGGCATGTGAAATGGGTTGAATATTCAAGAGGTTTTAAATTCACCGTTAAGCATAAGAAATGGCACACTAACAAAGTGGCAGATGAATTAAGTAGAAGAGATCTGATGGTGCAGGAAATTCAATTGAAAAGCATAGGAGCAGATTCTTTGAAAGGTGTGTACATTGATGATGTAGATTTTAAAGACATTTATGCAAGTTGTAGGCAGCCTTATAGTAACAATAATGAAAAGTGGCTTGATTTTCTAATCCAAGATGATCTATTGTTCAAAGGAGCACAATTGTACATTCCTAAATGTTCAATGAGGGATAACTTAATCAAATAAAATCATAGTGGCAGCCTTACATGCCATTTTGGTCTTGGTAAGACCTTGGAGAAATTGAAGAGGCACTACTATTGGCCAAAGATGCAAATTGAGGTGAGGAAATTTGTGAATAAGTGCACTATTTATCAAAGGGCTAAGGGATCTAACACAAATGAAGGGTTATAAAAGCCTCTTCCCATTCCCAATAGGACTTAGCAATCAATCAATATGGATTTTTTGATGGGGTTGCCTAGAACTCAAAGACGTTTTGATTTGGTGTATGTTGTTGTGGATAGGTTTTCTAAGATGGAACACTTTATACCTTGTAAGAGCACTAATGATGCTTCATAAATTGCAGGACTCTTCTTCAAAGAGGTGGTAAGAATCCATGGTTTACCTCTTAGCATTGTTTTAAATAGGGATAGAAAATTTGTTGGTCATTTTTGGAGAACCTTATGGAAGAAACTTGGCACAAATTTGAGTTTCAGTTCTCCCTATCACCCTCAAACTGATGGGAAAAAAAATGTGATGAATAAGAGCCTTGGAAACCTCCTAAGATGTCTAACAAAGGAAAATTCAACACAATGGGAACTGGTTTTTCCTCAAGAAAATTTTGCATACAATGACTCGGTGAGTAGAATTGTAGGCAAGATTAATTTTGAGATTGTTTATGGTTTGCAGCCCAAGGGTGCATTTGAATTGAGAGATGTTAGTGGGATGGGAAGGAGGAGTGTTGAAGGTGAAGAATTTTTTATGGAAATGCAAGAAATCCACCAACAATCAAGGATAATCTTCAAAAGAATGTTGAGAAGTATAAGCACAATGTTGATCTAGAAAGGAGAGAGGTTCACTACAAGGTTGGAGACTTGGTCTTGGCTCATTTGAGGAAGAAAATATTTCCTAAAGGGAAGTAATCTAAATTGTAAATGAAGAAGATAGGGCCATGTAAAGTGGTGCACGTAAGTTTGGAGAGAATTCCTATGAGATATAACTTCCTCCTGGAGTTGGCATTTCTCCTATTTTTAATATTTCTAATCTCTACCATTATAAAGGGGATGTTGTTTTAGGTGATAATGCAGGTTAATCAATTCTCTCAGATGAGGATTAGATCAAGGATCTTCCACCAAGCCAACTTTTGGAGTTGGAATGCATCTTGGACAAGAAGGAGCTTAAGAAGACAATAAGAAAGGTCTACTACCAATATTTGCTCAAATGGTGAGGTCTTCCTATGGAGGATGCAACTTAGATGACTAAGGTTGATATAGTCAAACATGGTTATACAATTGTAGGTCTATCCTCAAGTGGAACTTGAGCTTTCTTTTCCCTGAGAGTATGGTGTAGGGGCACCCATAGGTCTTCATGCCTCCAAGGGGTCAAAATTTGATATAATTATTTTTTGAGTTGTTTTCATATAATAAGGTCTTCTTGGACCATTTCAAATGTGTTACAGTCTATTTTGATTCATTAGGTGTAAGTTAGGGCCTAGATGCAAAAGTTGTCAATGTTGTCAAAGCAACTTTTGCATTTTTTGTCAAAAGTAGACACAATGATGTTTAGTTGATTTTTAATTTGAAATATAGTTAGTGGCCATCCGGAAAAGGTTGGAATTTTTTTAAAAGGCCTTGTGTGATTGAAGGAAAGGATTTTTGTTGAGATTCTCAAAGTTTGAAGCAATAAGATTCAGTTTTCCTACATTTTTTAACATTATTTTGCTGCTAAACTCAATTGTATAGATCTGTATGATCCTACCATGGTCTAAACTTAATTGTGGATGATAGGGCAGTGGATTTTTTTTTTGGTGGTGGTTTCATGTGATTTTATTGAGATTCAAGCAAGTTATGTTCATTTTACTTTGAATTGGTTGAAACCCTAGGTAGGGTAACCAGTGAAGGAATAAAAATGCGATAAACTCCATTCCATTGGTAGAAACATCTGAAACTTGGTGGAATGGGTTTTTTTTATGCTTATTTATTTTATTCATTATTGAAAGGGAAGGAAATGGAATTTGGCACATGTGGAGGTTCTGCATTGGCCTAATATCCTTATGTATTAGGCCTAGGAATCCTAGAAACTTAGGGTATTTGTGGAAAATCTTGTGAAGACTAATCTACCTAATAGAAGAAGGTTAATTGGGCCATGAGTGATATGTTGGAGGTGTTAGAACAAGTGCGGAATCCCTATGAAGCCCTGAACCCATTTGGAGCATTATTAGTTTCTAATTAGGCCAAGTGAAAGTGAGAGGACAATCAATTTTTGAGGAATTCTATGCAAAGAAACCTACCCCGATTTTGAGATATGTTTAATAATGGAAACATGGGTATCTGAAACAAGACTTCTTTTGTGGATATTAGTTTTGGTTGGAGAATTATTCTCAAAAATGATTTTTTGAAAGGCTACAAGGAAGAACAAGGGTTTGTGAAGGAAAACCCATAGTTTGATGAGAAAAGGAACTTGTAAGTGGTTTTCTAAGGTTTATTTGTCATTGTACACCCCTAATCTACATAAAAAACTAGCTTTAGTAGCCCTTGTGAGTGTGCATTTTCTTTTTTTATTTATCATAGTCATGGGGGTATTACGTTGATATGGATCTCTTAGGGGTCACTTAGTGGACAACTAGCTTCACTAGCCCTTGTGAGCATGCATTATGCTTGCATAGTGAACAAAATGTTCCACTTGTAAACCTTTTTTGGACCAAAAACCTAGACCCGGTCCACAGCACATTGGACGGTCAGTCGAAGCTTGACCCATTGCATTTTTCTTTTTCCTTTTTCCTTTTTCTATCTTTGATGGTGTATTCTTGTGATCTAGTTATGGCTTCATATATCATCCACAGGTGTCTTCCTTTGTTCCTATGTTTGTTTTTCATAGGATATTGATCATGGGGGGCTTGGCAACCCTCTTGGTTATTGGAATCCTATCTTACTAGCATTTGTATATTTGAACCCCTCTTGATTGCATGGTTGGCTAGTTTAGTGTGATTTTGAAGAAAGTTCATCCTCTCACTAAGGTGGGGGTTAAATTCATTGTATTAAAATGCATACCCTTTCATTTTCACACTTTTTTGGGCCCTCCTTACTTGATTTATCCCTATTTATGTCTTAATTGGTCCTATTTTGCATCTAAAATTCTAGTAAATTATGTCTTTTTATGGCTAATCCCAACAAACATAAAAGGATAAATGATAATTTACTAATTTTGGCTATGTGTCCTTTATTTTTTGGTACGAGGACTAAGATCCCACCTAGGGCATCTTTTTCCTCCAAAGTTATTGGGACACTATTTTCAAATGAGCCTTAGAGGGCCCCCTTTTTGGATTATGTACCCTGAGTTTTAAGTCTCGAGATCAAGATGCCACCTAGGGTGTCTTAGCCCCCCTCAAGTTATTTTTGGGATTTAATTTTAAATCTTGGTAGGACTTAGCCTCCTTTAATTAATGAATTCATATGTTGGCTTGGTGTGGCATAGTTTTAGGATATTAAGCATGGATAAGTATAAATACAAGGTTATTTCTCTCATTTTGATCACTAGGATTCAAGTATTCATCCTTATATCATAATTGAGTTCACAAGAGCATTCAAGAGAAATTCATCAAGAATTGGGAGCCATATTTAAGATTCAAGCATCATGTTAAATATATTCTTGCATCATGGGTGTTTTTGACCTAACTTTTGTGATGTAGGGTTTTGATTCAAGTAGGCAATTAGAGTCAAGATCTATAAAGCATTCATTTCATTCAAGATATACATGTAAGCTATCCATTTCACAGAAGTTTGCAAATTTCATAACAAGGGTTTGGTGAGTTGCAACATAGCACTTTGTTCATTCATCATTTCCCTCCATTATTTCATTTCATTCCAAGGTTTAAATACCAACAAGGGGATTGACCAAGGAAAACCCCCATTTACTAACAATCAACAAGTTTATCCTCTCTTGTGTGTTTATGTTTGCATATTTAGGTTGAAGATCATTTGGAGTGCAAAGCTACATTGGAAAGTTTTCATCTTCATAGAAAGTCACCTACAGGCCATATTTGGAAGTTTCATGACCTTAGATCTGAGAAGAAGGAAGTGAAAAAATTGAACCTCAGGATCACATTTTGAAGTTGCAAAGCTTCAGATCAAGACTAAGTCAGTAGTAAAGGCATCTTAGTCTTCCAATTGTTATTTTGTAGAGATTCTTTAGGATTCTGTTTAGGCATCCAAAGATTCCACATCTACCCCAAAAATATTAGCGAGACTAAGACAATAGTAAGGGTGTATTTGTCCTCCCTAGCATATTTTGACAACATTTTTGCATTTCAAAAATCCCTATCACATTTCCAGACTTCCCAGGTACATACATCCTAACTTTTTGTTACTTAATTTTGTCATTTTTACTCATTATTTGGCCTGCATTATTAGGTTTTGTGAGTTGAATATCAAATTGTCCTTTCCAAGATTTTTCTTAGTGGAAAACCCTTCAAAACCTAAGAAATATTCCTAGGCCTCCCTTGTTGAGAATTGACTCACCTTTGTGTTGATAGTCAATCCAATTTGGGATCCTAGGTTTCCTTGAATGAACCATCCCCCTATAAGGAAAAATCAAGGATTAGGGACCCCTTTCTTGCATTGTGAGTACCTTTTCCCTTATAATTTTTCCTATGGTTCAAATGGATAAAATTTTAAGAATTGGGGTAAGTACACCAAGACGAAGCACAAAAAGCGGGTTAAAATTGGCCACTTTTATTCTAAAAATAGCTAGACCTAAATTTTGAGGAGTAATCTGAGATTCATGCACTCAAAATTTGAAGATACCAAAAGAAAAAGGATTGTATTACTCTAAGTCTAGTTTATAAACTACTAAAGTTTTTTCAAAAATAGATAAGATAAGAGGATCAAATTATTTTCACACACAAAAGTGTTCATGTTTTTTTAGAAAAACATAACATAGTGTCTGGTGTGCACCCCTCAATCTTTTTAGTTGTATTTATTATTTTCAAAATATTATTGGTAGAAATATAGTTAAAAGTGAGTACTTGAAGTTGTATATTTTATTTTAGTTTTTTATATGATTTTTCAAAGTGGATGCATCCTAGAAATCACATCATTGAGCATGCACACCACATAACTTGCAAAAATATAATTGAAAATGAAAATATCTAATTTACGAAGAATGAAGTGTATAACAATATTATATATTGTTTTTCAAATTTGGATAAGTACGTCAAAAGTTTGTAAAATAAGTCAATACATATGTCTCTGGTAACTATAGAAACATTAGTGAAAGAAATTAAAAATAAATGTGTTAATATAGATCAAATCTAAATAAAATGTATTGTTACACATCTTAGAAGATGTGTGAAATTATGGTGGTAATTTTACTAAGATTTGATTTATAATGTGTAAACTTGATAATGAGAAACTTGAAAAACAAGAATGGAGGAAAAAGTCATGTGAAAATGAGGCAAATGATTCATCTAAGCCTAAGGCTTATCATCCAATACTAAGTACAATACAAAACATGTACATGTTTCGTGCAAGAAAAAATGCATACGTGTTTTGTGCAAGCCAAAACATGTACATGTTTTGCGTAAGCCAAAATGCATATGTGTTTTCTAAAAGACAAAATGTGTACATGTTTTGTGCAAGCCAAAATGCATATATGTTTTGTGCAAGAAAAAATATGTATGTATTTTGTAAAATTATAGGTAAACAAATAAAGAAAATGAATAAATTTCTGGTTTAGAATCATGCAGAGAAAATAAAGTTATTAAAGAAGGGATAAAACTAAAATCACCAAGTATCTTATTTTAAAGGAAATTAGTATGAACTTCAATTCTTAATGTAGTTGAACAATACAAATTATATTTACTTATTTATCCTTTTTGCTTAAGGAATATTTCCATTAATAAAGTATATTGGGCATTACAATATATAGTTTAAATTTAAAATCGGGAAACTATGTATTTATGTATGCAAGGGAAGATCAATGGGTATGTGCAGGATCATCATGGAAAAAATAGGCCCTTAAGTGGCAATAAAATTTAAAAAATCAAAGTTAGGAAAATTGACGTAAAAATTTGAATAAGTTATCTATATTATTTCAAAAATATGTAACAATAGAATCTATAGAAAATTGAATGTAGTTTCTAAAGTACTAGGTTTATTTTTTATTTTTTAAATCTATTTGGTGAAAATTTGAAATTTCAATGTAGTAGTACTTAAATTTCAAGGAAAAAATAAGAAGTAGGTGTCTGTCTGACCACCCTAACCACAATTAAAAGATAATATTTTTTCATAAGATTTTAGATATAAGTAGGGGACTCATGTCCTGATGTGATGCATATTTTTAATAAAAAATTTCCATGTAAATAATTAATTATGATTTTTTTATTACAACATTTAAAAAATATAAAAAACTCGTATGTCTGACCACCTTAACTTCGTCAAAACTTCATGAAATTCAATTTTTTTTTTTAATCCTATAGTATGTGAAGCATAGAACGTGACACATGTTTTGGATTCAAAAATTGTGATACCGTTTGAAAGCTATAGATTTTTTTTCAATCAGCCTATCAATCAAGACTTTTGTCGTAATTCAAATAGAAAATGAATAATAATTATTTATTAAATTCAAAGTAAAGTATAATTTATATTGGTGGAAATATGAGAATCTCCTTTAAAAACCCTTTTCGTTTCATCAAGTTTGGGTTAAAAAAAATTCTTCGAGCACACGAGCCATCATATCACTTAGATATCACCACTTTTTGGCCCATCATGATCCTGCACATACCCCAACACAATCTCAATTTCACATATAGTATCAATATTGATATCTAAAATCTATTGTTACTTTCTCACTTCAATAATATATAAGCCAATATTAAATTATAAACAAAATATGATAGTAATCGATTAATATAAGCATTATAAGTGTGCATTTAATTAGCATTCATTTTTGCAATAGGAGGATTCTAGCACTATTAGAACTTCTATTATACTATTAAGCTGACCACTTACATAAAAATAGTAATAATACCCCTTTTGTAGTAAGATCATTTGGAGTAAGTTAGTCCTCTTAAGTGGTTTCCCTTTAGGAAACCATAAGGATGACCTCCGATAATAATCCATAGATGGTTTTGTTTTTCTTTTTATAAATAATTGATAAACACTATTGTAGACACCTAAATTTGACCACCCCCATATGGTCAAATTCACCCTTGTATTCTTCCATCTGACACCCTTCATCTATATTAAATAAATAATTTATTATTTGATTAATATCGCATCTCATCCTAATGTCCCTATGGTATTTAATAAATCAATTAAATAATTTAGCCCTACCATCTCTAAATTAAATAAATACTCCAATTTATTTAATTTAGTCACTTTCCCTTTTTGAATTAAATCAAATTTTAATTCAAATTCTTCTCTCTCCAAATTTCACATCCTCCATAATTTCTTCTAATTCATATTAGTTTAATTGATCTATCATTAGGATGTGCACACCCTTAATCATGATTAGGGTCACATCCTCCATAATCCTCCACTTGCTCCTAATCCCTTATTATCCCAACTAATCACCTATTTGCACAACCTGATCACTCAATTAGGTCAACCTAATCACCATGCCATTTATGGCATGTGTCCTAATTCAACTGCCTTAAATTATTTCTCCTTTGGGAGAAGGAAACCCCTTCCACGTGTCAATGTTTAATTTACATTTATTTGACCAATGCATTTTCAAGGAATTTAAAATTCCTTCTCCCATCCCCATGTGGATTTTTGAGGAATTTTAAATTCCTCACATGTCCTTTCACCCACATGTGGAAAAGGACCTCCTTTATGAGGAGATTTTGTCAAAATCCTAAGGTAATATGTAGTACCTCCATGTCATGTCCACCTCATCTCCCATTCCCATGTCACCTACCACATGGAGAGATGTGAGGGCTTGTGATTCCTCAACTCACCTTTGTCCTTGATCTCATCCATCTTGGCTCCATCTGATCACTCCATTGTTTAGAGGTCTTTCCCATAAGAATGGTGGAATTTCCCTCATTTGGAAACACACAACATTTTCATTCAAGCATTCACACTTAGCACTCTAGCATCCAAAAATATCCACCATTAAATTACATCTAAGCTCACACCTTTATTCCTACATAATACCCACAATCACCATTGCATTCCTAACCATCTTAGCTCTATTTTGCATTAGGTTTTATGCCATTTTTCCAAGGAGAGAGCACACAAATCAAAAATCAATAAGGGCCAACCAAAGGAATAGTCTAAACAAGGAAAACAATTCCAATTTCTCATGTTTTTGTTTAGATTAAACTAGACCAATCTTGAGTGTTTTGTTTTTGTTTTCGGTCCTTGCATAACTTAGTTTTTGCATTTTTAGATAGGTCAAATTCACACTACAGACATCTCTGGCATGCCTAGTGGGACCCACATCATGGGTGTACTTTACTATTTGCTTTTTTTTAAAAAAAATTGCAAGTTTTGGTTTTACGCACAGGGGAAAATTTTCCCCCAATGAGTGAATTTTCTAGACATAGGGGAGGACCTGCCTTAATCAGAGGTGAAATTGAAACTAACACAGGAAAACATGATTTTTCCCTTTTGTGAAAGGGATGAAATTGCAACAGAAGATCTAGATCAATAATCACAAAGGTGAAAATTGTCCTATAGGCAAAACTATTAAACTTAGAGGTGAATTTGCACAAGTTACATGGGCGAAATTGAATACACCCTTTCATACGATAGGGAAAATAAAATCCTCCTCTTTCCACAAACAAGCAAGCTTGAACCACTTTAATGGGTGAATTCATCTCACACAGGGGTGAATTTGTGGTAAATCCAAAATCTTAATTTTATAGTTTCAGTTACAATTTGGTTTCAGTTTTGGGTACTAATTTGCTAACCTATATGTCAGTGATTGTGGGATTTCACTAAAAATTTGTGCATCTTTCCCCATGTTTGACGAAGATTGGAGATCAAAACTACTAATGATTTTTTTGTAGGATGATTAGTCAAATACCCCTAGTTAGATATGTTTGTGTGTCTCTTTTCCACACTAATTTAGGCACATAGATTAATTAGAGGGTCAATTAACTTTTTTTTTTTGTTTGGGAGTGAGTTGTTGACATATCGACTCCCCTTGCACCTTTCAGTGATCCTAGGTGATGAGAAATTGCAAATCATTCTGGTCTAGTCTAGTCTACCCAGGGAGTGTTAGTGCATGTAATCTCTCCCCTTGTGCTAGATGTGAGCTTGGGGACCATTCAAAACATATAAAATTTCTTTCCCTTAGTGGGAGCTACCTAGGATTTCATCACTTAGCGGACAATCCCAACCATGTGTTACCAATGAGGTATAGAAAGGGGGGAGAATGAAATTTGTCCCCCAATCTAGTCACGTCATGTTTAGTGAAGTGTTAAAGCTAAGTTGATACCTAGATAAGGTGTGCAAAGTTGGTTTGAGTTTCCAATACCTTGTCGGGGCTTCTAACTCACGCTTGTGATAGGTTGGTGTTCATAGTTGTGACTCATATACCTAGAATATATCAAGGATGCACGAGATAGCCTATTTATCCTAGATAGAGACTTGTATTTTAGCCACTAATTGGTGTAGTGTAGGGAATGTGCAATATACCCCAAAGTTACTCACCACGTACTCCCTTTGGTTGAGATAGAAATCCTCATGGTGGACTACAATTTTCCTCGAGTGAGAGAGAGAAGGTGAGCCCGTGGTGTTTGTTGATGACCCTGTGCCACTATATCTCTAGCTATTTGCCTTCACAAGAAAGGGTGATATAGAGAACCACCCCAATATCATAGAGTATTAACCTTGGGGTGTCCCCTCAAAGTGGTGGGCCTACATTGAGTTTGTAAACCTTTATCACTAATTCTAGGATTGTGTTGCTTGGAATGTCTTCTTGTGCGATACAAGTGCTTGTCATCAATTCAAGTCTGTCCAACCTAGTGCTTTTTGTTTTTTGTGTCTTCAATCCTTTTTCGTAGTCTAACCCTACTCTCAGTGGTGAATTTTCTTCTCTCAGAGAAAAATTTGTATTGTAGATAGGCAATCCTACCCTCAATAGGGGCGAATCTATGTCTTGAGTCTAGTCCAGGTCATCCTTTGGGTGAAATTTTCCTTGTTAGGGTCTAATTTTCCTGTGGGTCCCTTCGTTAGGTGACCCCATGTTTGTCTTTTCCTCTAGAATAGGCAATCCTTCTTTCTTCATAGGTGAGTCTTTTTTGTCCTCGCTCGCATGCTCTCAAAATAGGTGAACCTATTATCTGCAAGGGAAAATCTACATCAATCTATACAATCTACATATGTACATTTCAAGACATAGGAAAACTCAATGTCCTCTAGATAGGTGAATCCATGGTCATTTGTACTTTTCAAGAAAGAGGCAAACTTGAACCTTAGATAGGAAAATTTTCATTTTGAATCTACGCCTTCCCCTTTGGGTATTTGAAGATATAGGCGATCTCATGTCATAAAAGGGTGATCCTATCATAGACATAGGTGGATTTGAAACCTTGATAGGTAAATTTATATCCCTTTTCTACATGTTTCTTTTGCACCCCAAGATATAGGTGAATTTGAGTCCTGGAAAGAGGCATTTTTGTCAAACACAAAGGCGATCTTGTCAATCGCAGGGGCAATTTTACTAGGGTTAGATAGGAAAATTTTTCACTTGGAGGGGTGAACTTGAAACAAACAGAGGAATATGTGCTTCCCATACACAACTATCAAGAGTTAACCCTCTTAACCAGTGAAAGGTTGTCATTTTAGGAGTTTGTTGTTGTGATCAATTTTTTTTATCATCATCTATCTACCCATAATCATCATTTTAGTCCATTTGCATTTTTCAAAAGTGATTATATCCTCAACATAATCACATAGGTGCATCTTAGAACATCTCTAGATTGCATTTCCATCATCATTTCCTTGATATGAATCCTTTAGACTTCATTTTAGGGGCTATTTATCCAATTGGGCTAGGAAACTAACCCTAATCATTATCATCCATACTTTCTTTGGATTTTCATCCATCCTAAGTTAGTAATCCTCCATGGCCTTATCAATATCCTCTAATCATGAGTAAAATTATGTGTTGTGATCATCCTGTTATCATCAAATTAAGCCCTTGAACCTAGTTTAGAGTCAGTTTCTTCATCCAGTCGAACCAAACCATCCAAAAATCATTCACTCCAATCAAATCATCTTATCCTATCCATCATCCTATTTCATCAATTATCTAAATCAAATCAATTATCCAAGTCATCTTATCCAATCTTATCAATCGATCATTCAATCCAATCCATCCTTTAGTCATCATTCAAGTCACCATTAGGGTATACCCTAGAGCTTAGTGTCATCTTGACCACCTAGCCATTTTTCATTTTCATGCGCCTTACCCAATCGCAAGCAAAGAAACTCATGGTAGAACAAAAACATTAGGATGCTCAACTTCATAACCCCCAAGATCAACCCACTAATAGTGGATCATTGCAATATAATACTGAGGCCCATTCCTAATATCCTCCTGACGAGAGCATGGTTAGTCAACTTGAGCTCACAATTGATGAATACCTTATTAACCCCACCAATTTTCAAATGACATATCATCTTCTAGATGAGTGGGGGACAAGATATTTTCCACCTTGATCATGAAGGGTATTAAACCTCCACCAAATTTTGACCTATCCAAATATGTCAACATCACACCTCTTGCACCTCTTATGTCACAACATCCTCAAAATTCTCAGAATGACCCTAGCAATTTTTACATTCCCCAAGGTTCAACTAAAGAGGGTTGGTATCAGCCTAGATTTAGCAACGTTGTTCTTTATCAGGTAAAAAATCCTACACCACCCCCTCAAGTTCTAATTTTTATTATGCGAGCATTAGCTAATCCTAACAATCCTTAGGGTCTTGATCCTAACAATCCTCTTGGCCTCAGTATGTCATAAGCTCCACCTAATCCATAAGGAATGAACATCCCACAAGCCGCAATCCCTATACCATCCACTCTACCACTTCCACCAAACCAACTGGGTCAGTATCCTAGGAATGTTGGGGGAACCGCTTATTATCCTTTCATTATGCCACCACCACCTCCTAGTCATACACTCGCATCCAACTTACCACCACCTCCATTCACATCCCAACAACTACCATAAGTCACTCTTCTATCACAACAAACCACTTCACAAACCCCACTTCATACAACTATCCCATTGTAGCCTCAACAACTACCCTTGCATTAAGCATAGAGTAACCCATCGCAACCCCCACATCAGCTACAAGGTAACCCACAACCAAGTAAAATCTTGTAGCAACATCAAAAACAACCTCCTCACTCATCATAGGTCATTCCTTAGCATCCTCAAATTCCATCTCAACCTTCTCGCCAACTACCACCATACTACCAACCCCTTCCTCAACATTCACAAATCTTGAAGCAACCACAACAATCATCTCAACAAAATCTAGGAAATCATATTACCCAATACCTATATAATCCCCAAATCTCTTATCATCTGCAAGCCACTCCATCCAATCCTAATCCCAATTATTATTACTACACCCCCCAACAATCTCCATAGCAATCATCTTACATGCATCAATCCCAATAGCAACAATCTCACACTACCCTTAAAACAATCCTAACAATATCCCTGTTACCAACAATCCACCCCACAACAACCTCCATATGCCTCCCAGCAACAACCTATCCATTATTATCAACCCTTTCTATATTATTATCAGCAACCACCATCTTATCAGTAGGGTACTTCATCTTCCTCATATCATCAAACCCCACCATCATATCAACCACCTTATGTCAATCCCCAATCCCATACACCAATCAATATCAGAAAAATTCTTCATATCCACCTCCACCACCATAAAATCAAACCATCCTGACTTCATCCAAATATTATCAACAACATCCCCCCTATAATCAGTCCAATCAAGCGGGCCCCTCCTCATCAATACCTATCAATAAGGAGTTGGAATAAGTAAAATCCATGTTAAGGGACTTACAAGAAGGGACATCCAATAAGTCCTTTATGTTTGAAGATATTTTTCCTTATCCATTGGATCCCTCCATATCGCTCATCCCATTTCCTAAACACTTTGAAATTCCCAAGTTCGATAAATACAAAGGAAAGGGTGACCCAAGACTCCACTTGCAAGAATTTTACTCACATTGCCAAGAAGTCCTACATAATGATAATTATCTCCTACATTTATTCCCTAGAAGTTTGATAGGAATAACTCTAGACTGGTTCATGGGTCTTCAAAAGGGATGAATCTCTTCTTTCACAATTTTTTCAAAAAAATTCATGGCACACTTGGCCTTCAATTTGGAGAAGGATATAGATACCTTAGATATGGTGAAAGAGAATCAACGTGAGGGAGAGACCTTCACAAGCTACCTCCAAAGGTGGTGTGCCTTAGATAGTTGATTAAAATATCATCTCAGTGAGAAGGATATGGTGACCATCTTTTTCACAAATTCCCATCCTAACATGGCGCATAATCTTATTTTGCACTATGTTACCACCTTTTCAAAATTCATTGAAAAGGGTGCCACCATTGAGAGGGACCTCATTGTTAAGGGACAAGTAAAAATCTTTAACTCAGATAAGAACAAACCATTAGGTGATAGATCTCACTACTAGAATAAGAATAAGAACATTGTCAATTATGGTGTTACTAATACCAAGCATGTCCAAGTAGCCAACACCTCACAAATACCATAACATGTCCCTCATCAGCAATCAACTCTTAATTTCATATCAATGCCACATGGGACATCCCATCCTCCTCAACAGGCCAACCAAAATAATCAAGGGAACAATAAATGCTCATTCACACCTTTGGCAGAACCCTTGAGTGTTGTCTTCAATAGGTTTCATCAAGTAAGCTATCTAATTGTTAATCTTGTGATGAAGCCTACCTAGTATAAGGAGAAGGAGTATTGTGACTTCCAAAAAATGAAGGCTCACACCACTAATAAGTGTCAAGTTCTTAAAATGTATATCCAAGATCTTGTAGATCGAGGTGACATATTGGTGGATGTGAATCATGCCACCTCATCCAATGCTCAACTCCAAATATATCAAAATGCTTTCCCCAACCATAATCAAGGTGCTAGCACTTCTAATGTAATCTTAGGCCTAGCAATAATAATAACCAAGGTAATAACACTAACAACATCAGCTATAATAATGTTCGCTATAACTATGATGCCATAGTTACGTGCATCAATCAGGTAGAGCCACGTGTGTCCATGATTCATGTTAAAGGAAAAGACCCACAATGTGATGTTACTACATGTCACACTCAAATATCTATTCCTGTTCCTTTCAAGTCATCCTAGCTAGCTCCTATGAGCTCTCAATATAATATCCTTGATCATCTTGGAAAGACTCCTACTTAGATATCCTTTTTGGATTTTCTTAATTCTTCCCCCGTCCATTAGGAAATCCTCACCAAAGCTTTCTAGGATACCCACGTGCCTAATGATATAGATCCTACTCAATTCGAAGCCTTGGTAGGACATCTCTCATCCATGTATTAGTTGGGATTTACTCAAAACAATATACCCTCAATCAATTCAAACCATAATCATCCCCTCCATATTGAAGTCCTCATGGCCTGCCATAAAGTGAAAAGGGTCCCGGTAGATAATGGCTCTGCCCTTAACCTCTATACGCTAAAGTTCATAAAGTAGGAAGGATACACCCAAGCTAACTTGAATAATCAAGTTATCAGCATCAAAGCATATTATAATGCAGAGAGGGGTTCTGAAGGCATCATTTGTCTTCCTATT
Organism: Sequoiadendron giganteum; assembly: GCA_007115665.2. Taxonomy (NCBI): domain Eukaryota; kingdom Viridiplantae; phylum Streptophyta; class Pinopsida; order Cupressales; family Cupressaceae; genus Sequoiadendron; species Sequoiadendron giganteum. The sequence goes on along the minus strand of CM021103.1, from coordinate 437,461,484 downwards.
TATCTTGGCCCTATTATATTGTACACCACCTATCATGTCCTTGATCTAGACCTCCCATACACTCTCCTCCTTGGCTGCCCATGGATTCATTCCATGCAATATATTCCCTCCACTTACCATAAGTGCCTAAAATTTCCTTTCAATGGGATGGAGATAACCATTCATGTTGATCCTCAACCCTTTGAATATTTTCATTCTCTTGAAGCCTCTTTCTCTCACTCTCGACATTGTCTAGGAGTAAAAGTAGGGGCACCTCAGGCCTCACCCTCAATTCCTTCTCACAATCCATCATCCAACACCACATCCACCATATCCACCACCTCTGAATCCACCATCACCAAAGTCTAGATCATTGACAAGGGTTGTGGAGAATATGAAATGTGAACTACACTCGATCTGGCCGAAATTCCACCATCTCCTTGCATGTATGGGAAACCCTCTCAATTAACACGAAGGATGAAGAAAATACCAAGAACCTCACCTCTAAGAATATGGGTTCGACAACATTCCAATATTTGGGTACACTTCAAGATCATATGGATGATGACATCAACCAATGGGTCTATAGAGAAGAACCAAAACCATCACCTCCCCCTGTAGAATACTTTCAAAAGGTCTTTCCCCATGCATCAGGGTTGGCTAAAAAGTATAATTATCAAGGGGGGGTCTTGGCATAGAAGAGAAAGCAAGACACCGGCCTATCAAAATACCTATCTAACCAAAACATGTGGGCCTAGGCTATGAAAAAAAATAAAATGGTCTTGTATCATCCTCTAATACTTTGAATAATGTTAGTGCAGATGATAATCTCCTTGAGGACATATAGGAAGTAGAAACCATCATACTCTTGTATGATGATGTTGATCTCCCTTCTTTATTCAATTTCCTATCTATCCTTACCATCAACCTTTCCCTTCGCCATCTTGACCTAATCAATTGGGACCTATGAATTAGTGCACCTATTGACACATTTCCTTTAGTGGAAACGTATGTGCATCTTATGGGATTGGGGGAAGATGAACACCTCAATCGCAAAATAGAAAGAAAAAAAATAAAAAGGATCATCTAGTGAAAAAATCTCTGAGGCACTTCCTGAATCATCAAAAGTAAAGAAAAAGGGTGCATTTGATAGTGAAAACCTCGATGAGGCACTGGAGGATGGGGATGTTCATCTTCCCCTTGTGGGAGCTCACTTATCTGAGTAATCTTCCATCCTAATCAAAGAGACACAAGAGGTTAACATGGGAACTAAGGAAGATCCTAAAATCACATACATAGCCAAATCATTGTTAGAAGAAGAGCATTCAACCATTGTTATCTTACTCAAGGAAGGAATTATCAACCTCACATGGACCTATTTAGACATGTTAGGATTAGATCCCACACTACTAGTGCACCATTTGGGTGTTGATCTGGATGTTAAACTTGTTAAACAAAAGCTAAGAAAAATGAATCCCCAAGTGGCTTTTCTTGTCAAGAAAGAATTAGAGAAATTGTTAGAGGCTGGGTTTATAAGACCTATTAATTATTCTAACTAGATCTCCAATATAGTGCCTATTTCCAAACCAAATGGTAATAGCTAAATCTGCATAGATTTTCAGGATCTCAAGAAGGCTTGTCCGAAGGATTATTTCTCTCTTCCAAACATTGCCATGCTAGTGGATCTTACAGTGGTACATGAGATTTTATCCCTAATGGATGGATTTTCTAGCTACAACCAAATTAGAATCACACCAGAAGACCAAGATAAAACTACCTTCACTACCCCTTGGGGCACCTTCTGCTATAATGTCATACCCTTTGGCCTTAAAAATATGGGGGCAACCTATCAACGTGCAATGACTGTTATCTTTCATGATCTCATCCACATCATCATGGAATATTCTGTTGGTGACTTAGTGGGAAAATATAAGACTAGAGAAGAGCATCCTATAATCTCAAAGAAGATATTTGAGCAGTTAGAGCACTACAATCTATGTTTAAATCCAAAGAAATGTGTGTTCAGGGTCACATCTGGAAAGCTATTTGGCTTCATAGTCTCTAGAAGGGGTTCTGAAGTAGATCTGGAGTAGTAATGGAAATTGCCCCACTACATAATCTCAATAAATTAATGAGACTTCAAGGATAGCTGTAATCCATTAGACACTTCATAGCCCAACTTGTCGACAAGTGTCAATCATTCACTCATCTACTACATAAAGACATCACCTTCAAGTGGGATTCAAAGTGTTAACAAGGCTTTGAAAATATTAAGGAGTATTTGTCTCACCCACCTATCCTAGTGCCTCCCATTCTAGGAAAACCACTTTTGTTATACATATTAGCTACATTTGTTGCACTGGGGGCATTTTTAGCACAACATGATGAGTCCTCTAAGGAATGCACTATCTATTACATCAGTCAAACACTTGTAGGCTATGATCTCAACTATTCTCCTATGGAAAAATCTTGTTTGGTTGTGGTTTTCATATCACAAAAGCTTTGCCACTACATGCTTAGTCATACCATCAAGCTAATATCAAAGGTAGACTCACTTAAGTATATGTTATCTAGAACTTCTTTGATCGGTTGTATGGCTAAGTGGGTGATGTTTCTAAGTGAGTTTTACATCGAATATGTGGACCAAAAGGAAATTAAGAGATAGGTGATAGAATATTAGCTAGTTGATGCCCCTTTTTTTATGCTTATCCTTTGGTAGTTGAATTTCCTGATGAAGGGGTTCTTACAGTTATAGAAATAGACACATGGACACTCTACTTTGATGGGTCCTATATGCATAATGGAGATGGTGCAGGTATATTATTTGTCACTCCACAAGGTGACTATATCCCAGAGTCATTTAGATTAGCCTTTCCATGCACCAAAAATATTGCTAAGTATGAAGCTTTAATCACTGGCCTTAGAATCGCCATCCAATAGAACACCACCCATTCTTAGATTCTTTGGCGATTACCAACTAATTATCAAGCAGGTCAATGATGAGTTTTAGAAAAAAGATGATAAGAATTTTCCATACAAATGCATTGTGGATTAATTTAAAAACTATTCCACCTCCTTCCAATTTGAATAGATTCCTATTGTCTAGAAATAAAGCAGCAGATGCAATGGCTATGGTTGGTTCCCTTATCAACATGCCCAAAGATCACAAAGACTATGAATTTCTTATTGAGAAATTACTAATCCTGGCATATGATGTCCCTGAGAATGAGATGGTGTGTGATATCGTAGGTCCCAATTCACCCTGGTTCCATGATGTTTATACCTACCTCTATGACAACATCCTCTCACCTGACCTTACCCACAACCAACAAAAATAATTTATCCAATGCTCATCCTGCTAGATTTAATCCATGCTCTAGCACAAGATTTGAAACCTATCATAGTGTCATGGCCTTTCTCTCAATGAGGTTTTGAATTGATCGATAAGATTTACCCTCCATCCTTTGATGGCCACACTTTCAACATCATATCCACTGAATACTTCACCAAGTGGGTCGAAGAAATTTCTCTCTCAAATCATGGGTATTTAGATATCCAAATTCATCCTCTTCCATATTCTCTGCAGATATGGAATCGCTTCCACCATCATCACCAATAATATTAATCCATTCAAAAACAAGTATATGAAGTTCTTTTGCAAGACCTACCACATCCAACATCATTGGTCCACCCCCTATTACCCTCAAGGTAATGGTCAAGAAGAAGCAACCAAAAAAACCTTGATCAAAATCCTTAAAAAGATGGTTAACAATATTTTTCAAGATTGGTATCTCCATCTTCATCCCACCCTATGGGCATACCGTATATCCATTTGCACACCCATTAGCACCACTCCATATTCTCTTTTATATGGTTCCAACATAATCTTGCTAATTGAAATTGAGATCCCATCACTTTGAATCTCCCTGAAAACCCTCATTAGTGACGAAGATGCTCGGGTTGCACACTTAAGTCGAGTGGAACTCTTGGATGAAAAATGTATCAATGCCTACAATCACAAGAATATTAGCATCATCTTAGGAGGAACTATAACAAAAAGGTTTGTCCTTGTTAGTTCAACATTGGAGATTTGGTCCTGAAGGAAAATCAGTGTATCCAACAAGACATAGAAAAGAAAAGAAATTTCGAACCAAATTGGTTGGGTCCTTATGTTATCATAGAAAAATATGATTTTAGGGAATACTGACTTGCAACACCTAAAGGAGAGCCCTTGGAAGAGCCTATCAATATCACGCACTTAAAGTGGTTCTATACCTGAGTTAGTTGGGTTATCTTACCTAGAAAAATCCAAAAACAAGTAAAAAATCATCAAAAATACGAAAAATAAAAAGTCAAAAATCCAAAAAATAATATAGGAAAGAGAAATAATTTGTCCTATGGTGCAAACCACTCTTCATGCTGCCTTGGATAATTATGTTTGGTGAAAACCTAGTAATAGGCACCATTAGTAGAGGGCTTAATCATTATCTACCTTACATCCTAGTTGCTTTATGCTTCCAACCATCCTATCTGCATATCTTATCCTTACATCCTATTAATCCCCATCCTCACATCGACATCCTATCATTCATTGCTTGGTATATTTTGATTGAGCATTGGATGATTTGGATCAGCTATCCACAATCCTAAGATTTTTATCCTACATCCTGAGCTTGTTGTCATCTGTATATTTGTGTCATTTGGTCAACCTTTCCTCCTCATCTAGGGTCCTTCACCGTGTTAGTCATCATCAGATCTCATCTTGTCTCTGGTCTCTTTTGTCGAAATACATTTTCTTAATGTTTTCACATAAGCAAGGCTAATCAATTGATCAGCCCTTAGGGCATTTTTCCATCTGGTCTTTTTCATCCATTGAGGTCTCCATTGTCATCTTTCCTCTTTTATCCATGGTTAGTCATCGGTATTTTATTGAACTATGAGGGCTTTGTGCTTTCACATAGGCAAGGTCTATCTTTGATCAAACCACGAGCCCCTAGGTCTTCAGGGTGTTTCTTGTGTCATGTCACCTCACCAAGTATGTCCCTATTTAGCTAGTGATTATCAACAAAGGTCACTAGTATCATGAGGTTCCATCGGTTCTGAGTATCCTGAGTCATGTCAATCATTTAATCTATCCTCCATCTTTGGTTTTAATAGGATGTATCCTTCTTAATCACACTATATCAATCCCAACCACCATCTTGATCCTATTGCAAAGGATGTTTGAAATTTGTTGTGATCTTTTGATGCTTTTGACACTTTATCATTTGAGCTTCCTATTCTACTTTGTCATGGTCACCATGACCCATGATATCATGGTGTGCTCTGAATAGTAGGCATAGGAGTATATCTTGATTTTTTTTTGTTCTTGTCTTCTTAGTTGTCCCACGTAGTACCCACCAAAATCCCTATGGTCTTGTGTTGCATTGGGGAATCCTTTGTGTTTATGGTTATCCCAATACTAGGCCTGACCAAAGCCCCTCTATTTTTGGGTTTTCTAGATATCCTTCTTGTTTTTTGTGTTTGTTACATGTATTGGACACTAATCGGCTTTGGTTCCTTATACCTTGGCATATCGTGTCCCATGCTATAGAAAAAATTAGCATTCCTAATATGGAAAAATGGCATTATATTTTCATTTCATTTATCCTCATAGTGCATTGAATTTCCCCCATCCATTTTCTTTCCCTGGCCTATGGTTAGTGATTTTGGTTTTGCAAACATTCCATACACTTATTCTTCTTGATAGGGTTTCTATGTTTTTTGATAGGCGCACTCACTATTGTTATGTGATGCGTTGTCACACCTATCATTGCTCATTTAGTTGTATTTCCCTTATCATTATCCATATGCATATCATTATCATTGAAGTTGAATTATCATTTTCATCTTCATCTTATGTTGTTTAGATTGAAATATATTTGTTATTCTAAGCATCTTAAGCTCATTTCATTATCGTTGCATTATCATTTCCATCTTCATCTTCAGTTGTTTAGATTGACATAGATTTTTTATTCTAAGCATCTTAAGTTCATTTCATTATCGTTGCATTATCATTTTCATCTTCATCTTGAGTTTCTTAGATTGACAGAGATTTTTTATTCTAATCATCTTAAGTTCATTTCATTATCATTGCATTATCATTTTCATCTTCATCTTGAGTTGTTTAGACTAACATAGATTTGTTATTCTAAGCATCTTAAGTTCATTTCATTATCAATTCATTGCATTATCATTATCATATCCAACTTAAGTTGTTTAGATTAGTATGGATTTTTTATTCTAAGCATGTTAAATCCATTTCTTTTCATTATCATCTTAGATTGTTTAGATTAATGTTGATTTTTTATTCTAAGAATTTTAAGATCGTTGCATGTCATATCATCATTATTTTCATTATCATTCTTGATTGTTTATAATTATTATTCTAAAAATATTCATTCATTTCATTGCATACATCATATTACAACATAGTTGCTATATCCATCTATATCATGATCACATATATACATATATCATACATTTTCATCCATCCATACATAAACAACCATTACAATGCATCATCCATACATGGTTCATTATCCATACATGATCAATTCTCATATCATAACCCATATGCATACAACACATAATAGTCATAATCACATTGCCACTTGCATCACACATCATTAGTAGCATGTCCATAGCATACATCATAAGAGCATAAATCATATCACACCACATCTTGCATCCACAATTGTTAGACATAATGCCTATAATCCATATGATCCACATAGACATAGAAATAAATCACCATAACCATATGAATACATCATAATCATAACCATATCACATGAACATAATAAATATCCATCACATCACATAATAACCATATAGTGTCAAAAATGTCTATCGCATATCATATAAACATAAAAAAAAATTGTGTGCATCATAAAAGTCCGTAATAAAATATCATAAAATTACATAATAAGTCCATCATAAAACATAATAAAAATCCCATCCATCACATCCATGAAAATCCATGAAACAATAGTAAAAGTACAGAATGCTAATCAGATAGTACTGAGAATACATCTCCTGAAACAATAATGAATAAAGAATAAAGAATATTTGAATCAATGAATGAATCAACTATCTAAATATGTAGAAAATAATCTATAGTCTCTATCCCTGTGTATTGTACACCCACTCTACACTTGTGAAAATAGGGACCTTGTCTCCTCATCCCCCTCTCCTCATTAACCCACTGCTCTTTGTTTCTATCCTCTGTGGGGAGTCTGACAATCACTCTCTACCTATAGGAGGTGTATCAAAATAACTAATATAACCCCATGTGTGTGTTGCTCTGTGTAATGGTTCTGGAACATGAGGCACTTATCTAACATAGGGTGGGACCCTCCATGCTAGATCTAGGATAGACTGTTGATATTCTAGCATGTAATATGTTGCGTCTATCTTAGCATCCACTACCTCTGCCACCTATGCCCTTTCCAAGTCTTACTTAATCTAATATCTATCTTGTAGCCTTGAGATATGGCTCCTCTCCTACTCCTAGGCATCTTGTGCTAGTCTCATCTGATATATTTGGGCCTGTAGCTGGGACACCTTTTGATCCCTCACTTCCCTCTCTCCTTGCAGTGCCTATACTTGGGCCTCTACTACCTCTACCCTCTCCATCCACCAATCGACATCCCCCATCATCTCCTTGGAACACTATGCCCTGAGTCTCAGCTCATCCCTCTCCCTAAGAGTCTCATTTTTCTCCCTCTGAGATACATCCCTCCCCCCTTGCATCCTCAAGGCCTCATTTGTGAGGGCCTCATAGTCACTTTTTTCAATCCTATCTACCTCTTGCAGCCTCCCCTCCTCACCCTATAGCTTTCCTATCTATGTGTATAGCCTACCCCAATCTTCCTTAGAGTCTCTCAAACTCTACTCTATAATCTTTAGTCTGGCCAATGCTCCTATCAACAGTATTGAGGGATCCTCTGGTGATGGTGGTACATAAGGTACCATCGCTAGTGGCCCCACCTCTAGGGCATCCATGTCAATAGCCTAATGCTCCTCACTCGCATCCTACATCCCTACATCCTCTCCTCCTCCTTTGTTGTCTAGCAAGCCTCCTGTCATCATCTAAACCAAAACCAAGAGCTCCTACTATGAGATTCTCTATCATCATCCTCCTAGGGCCCATCTCCTCCCACCACACAACATATCATGTTGTGGTACCTATGTCTACTAGCCCTCCCCTCGATGGGTACTGAGCCATTGGTGCCCCCTCCCATATATTCCAAGCATAATTAGTTGTAATCCTCTCCCCCTGCAATGTTGCAAGCTCTCATGTGAATCATCGGAACCTTTGTGGTCCTATGGGAGTGTCCTACTGAATCCCAAACTACTTGGTCACCCTATCAGGTCTATGCAGCTCCATAATCAGGGGGTCCCGACCAATCAAGTAGCCTAATAAAAGAAATATCCTTTGTACATCATGTCCTCATCTCGCCACCCCTAGAATCATCATGCTAGGTACAACCTCTAATTGATGTTCTCTAGCCTCATATCATTGATCATCCTCCTCCATCCCTCTAGGTCTCCCACATTGTGGTAGTGAATCCTCCATCCATCCTCCATCCCCCACCAATAAGCTACGAGTAGTGTCTCATCCCATGCTACCACAATCAAAATATCTACCTTGGCAACACTAATGTGCTCCCAGGCCCATACCTGCAGTAGTGTAACATGTGTGACACTCAATGCTCATTAGTAGTAGATGATGTGAATGTCCCTATATAGCTGAGCTAGTACACATGATCCCCAAGAAAACACCCCCTCCCCTCTCTCTACAATGTGTCTAACAACATCAATAACCTTGAGGTTGCAATACCATCCACTCTTGTCTGACAATAAAATGTCATTGATCAGTCCACACAAATACAATGTTAGGGTTTGTGTCTCCAATCCTAGGCATTTATCCACATAAAACTCCCTCCCCTAGATGGGAAAATCTACAGGTCCAAACCACGCCCATAGGCTCTCCTCCACCTCCATGTTGCGAGCCCAACTAACTAGGTGCCCTCAAATGGGAAACCAAAATATCATCCACACGTCCTCCAATGTGACTATCATCTCCCCTATCAAGAGATGGAAAGTTGATGTCTTTGAGCTCCATCTCTCCATCAATGTCGTCAGCAGTCCTCGATGCACTCGAATTTTGGGATACCCCAACATATGCATCAATCCATCTTGTGTAAGTTTGTTGTGATCATGGCAATTCAATGCCCAAACTATAACCTCTAGAACCACAGAGTGTCACTCATGGGTCCATAATCTCTTGAATTTTTGCATCCATGTAGACCACTTTGTCAATTTACTAGCTTTTCATTCCCCTTTTCTTCCATTTTCATCCCTGTCCCAATTTGGAAAATTTTCCCTATTTGCCATTCCCAATGTGTTCACCTATCTAGCTTGTGTGTTCAACCCTTGTTTTTTAGAAAATTCACTTGTTCCTCAGGCAACTTTCCCCCTTTTGGCCTAGGCACAAATTCACCTATTTCACCCATAGAGGCAATTTTGAAATCGCCCCTGCATCTTGTTAGCCTGATGGACGAATTTGCATTTGCCCATTTCCCCCAAGGGGCAGATTCAAATATACCTATTTCCCCTTTTGGGTGATTTTGCATTCCACCTTTCCTTGTTTTGGCAAATTTGCATTTGCCTATCCATCTACATTTTTGCCCTTGCATAATGCAAGATTCCCCTTTTTAGGGTGTAGCGATTTCATAATTGCCGCTCCCCCTCATGCACTCACCCCTTTCTTCACTCATCCCCCAAGATAGGTGAGTTTTCCTTTTGGATGGGTGAATTCACCCTTCCATCTTGCTGTCGTACCCTAGTCTACTTGACCCAAAAATTTAAAATGCACTTAAAATTCAAATCTAATCGATAAAGTTGATTCTAAGGCCTACCTAGAGGGTTACCACATGCTCATAGTAGTATACTCATACCTCCTCACCTCAGTGGATCAGCTCATGATTCGTATATCCCTCATCACCACTCGACTCATTAGCCATCGTCACCACTCTTTCTCTCTCTCTCGCTTAGTTAGATGACATGTGTGCAAATGAAAATTAGGTGAAGAGTAAATTTTCAAATTTACTATTTATATGATTTTTGATTTTGACCCTAATTATCCTTTTAAATTTTGGGTAATTTTTATCCTTTATTTACCCTTTAATTAATTCATTCACCCCTTTTCTTTCGACAACTTCCATTCGCACCCCATGTGTCCATTTTTCTCCATTCAAAATCCATTCTTCATAGTTTTTCATTCTCTATCACATGCTACCCTCCATCTCTTCCTATCGATAAGTCATCCAAGGCCCCTTTTTCTTCCCCATTATCCCTCTTGAGGGGGCATGCCCTACCATTTTCCTCCATCTTTCCTTCCTAGCCATTTTCCTATGACATCGAAGCATCGTCTAACATCATTTTCTTCTATCGAATCATCTTTTTTTTAATATACTTTTTAAACACTATTATTTTAACAATATTTTGAAGAGGGAAAAATGTAGACACCTGAATTTGACCACCCCCATATGGTCAAATTCACTCTTTTATTCTTCCATCTCATGCCCGTCATCTATATTAACTAAATAATTTATTATTTGATTAATATTGCATCTCATCCTAATGTCCCTAAGTTATTTAATAAATTAATTAAATACTTTACCCCTTCCATCTCTAAATTAAATAAATACTCTAATTTATTTAATTTAGTCACTTTTCCTTTTTGAATTAAATCAATTTTTAATTCAAATTCTTCTCTCTCCAAATGTCACATCCTCCATAATTTCTTCTAATCCATATTATTTTAATTAATCTATGATTAGGATGTGCACACCCCTAATCATGATTAGAGTCACATCCTCTATAATCCCCCACTTGCTCCTAATCCCTCATTAGCCTAGCTAATCACTTGTTTGCACAACCTAATCACCATACCATTTATGGAATGTGACCTAAGTCAACTACCTTAAATGATTTCTCCTTTGGGAGAAGGAAACCCCTTCCCCATGTGAATTTTTAATTCACATTTATTTGACCAATGCATTTTCAAGGAATTTAAAATTCCTTCTCCTATCCCCATGTGGATTTTTGAGGAATTTTAAATTCCTCACATTTCCTTTCACCCACATGTGGACAAGGACCTCCTTTATGAGGAGATCTTGTCCAAATCCCAAGGTACTATGTAATACTTCCATGTCATGTCGACCTCATCTCCCCTTCCCATGTCACTTGCCACATGGTGAGATGTGAGTCCTCAACTCACCCTAGCCCTTTATCTCATCCATCTTGGCTTCATTTGTTCCCTCTATTTTTTAGAGGTCTTTCCCCTAAAAATGGTGGGATTTCCCTCATTTGGAAACACAAAGTTTTCATTCAATAATTCACTCTTAGCACTCGAGCATCCAAAAAAATCCACCATTTCTGCATCTTTGAGCTCACACTTCTCATCCTACACAATACCCATAATCACAATTACATTCCTCACCATCTTAGCTGCATTTTTCATTAGGTTTTATGCAATTTTTCAAAGGAGGGAGCACAAAAATGATTAATCAATAAGGGCCAGCCAAAGGAACAGTCTAAATAGTTCAAATTTCTCATGTTTTTTTTTAGATTAAACTAGGCCAATCTTCAGTGTTTTGTTTGTATTTTTGGTCCTTGCATAACTTAGTTTTTGAATTTTTAGATAGGTCAAATTCACACTACACATAGCTATATATATCTAGTTTTTTATGTACTCACTATATTTTATAGTTAGCCTGATAGAGTTGTATAATATATTGCAGTATGCCAAAGGTGAGTGTGTTTTGGCTTGCACCAAAAGAATCATGTTCTAGAATCTAACTATCCAAATCTCTTTACATCTCTCTAAGAACCATTTTCTTGATGGTTTATGATGGAGAGGTGAGAGTTGATGATTTAGAGGTTAAATTTAATTGTGTATATTTTAGTGTTAAACTATTAATGTTGGGTTTTAGGGTTTAACATATAGGGTATAAGGTTTGTGTATTAGGGTTTAGGTTGTAGGGTGTAGGGTTTATGATTTATGGTATAGGGTTTAGGGTTTAGGGTTGAGATTATAAGATTGAGTTATAAGGTTTAGGTTTGAGGGTATAGGAACCTTGAGGGTTGAAGGTATAAGGTTTAGGGTAGATTGTATAGGTTTTACAACCTAGGGTTAAGTGTAGGTTCTAGAGTTGAGGGTATATGAAATAGTGTATATGGTTTAGGGTTCATCCCCTAAGATTTATAGCCTAGGATTTAGGGATATTGTTTAGGGTTGAGTGTATATGGTTAAGGTTTTATTATATAGGCCTTAGGGTCCAAGGTTGAGGGATAGGGTTTAGGGTAAAGAGGGTATATGGTATAGGGTTGAGGTTTGATGGTTTAACTTATAGGAATTATGGACTAGGGTTGAGAGATAAGGTTTAGGATTTATGTTTGTTACTATAGTCTTGTTTGTACTCTCCAAAATGACTTCCACCCTTAAAAAAATTATCCATGTTAAAGTTATCACCTTTTTAATAAATTTTTGAAACTAATGCGAGTGTTGATAGAGTTGTCACAACCTCTTTTCCATGTGACATTATAAGATTGAACTTAGGTTTTTTTCAAATTGGATTTTTTTGAAGTTCTGAAAAAGGTGTCAGGACCCGAAGTAGTTTTCATAACGTCAACACACATTGACTAGAGGAAACAAAATTATGTAAGAGATGATTCTACTTCAAGGATTTTTTAAGGTTTTGAAACCTTTTCCAATTCCCAATAGGGTTTGGAAAACCTATTGTATCCCTACAGGAAAATTCTCTTCCAAAGGACTAAGTGTTTGGCCATTTCCTAGGGCTCATTTTAGAAAATCCTCAAATGAGTTTGGACCGAGACTTGAGAGATGTTTGTAAGAAGAATAATGGGATTTTTTTAAGAACTATTTTAAAATATAATGTGATTCCAAAAACCATAGCCTGGGCCCAACATTGATTCATCACTATTTAAATAGTTGCCTCATGATTCAAAGGCTCATTCAATGAAATATGGGAGCACCAAAATTAAAATGTGTTATAGAGAGAATATTTATCTAAATCAAAATTTGTTAGAATTTATTGCAAATTATGAAAATAGAGACAATGTATCACAAAAAAAGAGAAACACATGGATTTGAAACAAAGAACTCCAAGATCATCACATCATATGAGATAGATTGAAAGAAAAATGCATATGCATATATTATGTTGTATTACATAAAAAAAGGGGGCATTTATAGTATATTCTCAAACACTAAGAGTAAAAATAAAAATATGGATTCCCTCCACCACCTCTTGGAGCCTTTCAATTTGTGGTAGTGAGGAGATGTTTTTGTTGAACTCCATGAAGTGAGAAAAGGTTTCTATCATATTCCTCTCTAGTCTAGAATAAAGGAGAGAGATGAGTTGCTTATCTTGTTCATTCCTCAAAGTAGTGGTCATACAAACAACATCTCTTACTAGGTCAACATGTGATTACTCATTGATATTCCCCAAAGTAGTGTCAACATAGGCTAGATAAGTTGGCATCACCAAGCATTCTGTAGTTTTAACTCCCCATTCTAATTTTCATAGAGTTTGGATGAAAATGTACAAAAAATTCTCTAGTAAGGTAGAGTTGTGCACATGAACATAGGCAAGGATATTTTCTCCAATTATCTTCCTGATAACACCTTCGTTTGCATCACTACATATCAAGAAAACCTCCTTGAGCTGGATTACTACTAGCATCCTTATTGAACTACATTCCACACCTTCAATCATTAGAAAATCACTCTTAGAGGTGGTATCACTCGAGGTGGTCGACATCTTGAAAAAAAGGTTTGTATGCTAAGAATGAGAGTGATTCTATTTGATTTATAGAAAAGGGAGTAAACTAAAAGAGGTTCACTTGAGAGAAATTAATGGTGTATGGATATCACCAATTGTCTAAAATTTAATGAGAATAGAAGTGATGTGATGTTATGTAGCTTGTGAACTTTAGTGTTAGGTAAAATATCTTCATTTAAATAATCCACATGAGTTTCACCTCCTATGGGTATGTCGTTAAATGTGTAATTCAGAAGTTCTAGGCTATTCACATGAGTAGGAAGCCACGAGGCTTACATATGAAGAATGATGATTCACTCAATTTTCTAAATCAAATAAATATATGTAAATGCAATTATATCATTCCTTAAAATAGACATAAATTCTCATTTTTTTTGATTGGGAAAAAATTGAATAATCATTCACAAAAAAATCATTTGACAAAATTGGAAGTAATAACTCTCCCAAAGATTCATTTTTCAAGAACCTAGTGAGTTTTATGATGTTAAAACTATAAATATGTTATTCGCGGACATTTGAATGGTATGGATTTTTTATCCTCATTGCACTTTGATGCAAGAGTGAGAATCGATTAAAATAAGGATCAATTTTTGCAATTTTATTTGTTTTCTAAAGAAGTTCTTTGTCTTTGAGAAATTAATTTGAATGCAATACTTATTATTTATGAATGATTCTTTGAGTTGTGATAAGTTTTGGAATATTAATTATCTTTTTATATGCTATTTTCTTTATTGCTTCATTCATTATTCTTCAGTAAAATGATCAAATTGTATTGTGTTGAGTCTAATATATGTTACTAGTAATCCAATATTTTAATTGTGATATTGATAAAACATACATATTTTTCAGTTTTAGTTAAATATTTTCAAGTGGATCTAATCACATTTTCATTGTGGCTATGACCAAGTATTAGTTTACCTTTCCTACCATTTGGTCAGAAGTATACCTATTTTATTTAAAATAAAAAAACCAAAATTATATCTTATAAGGGAGTTGTATCTCAATCAAAATTCAAAGAAATATCACAAATGAAATGGTGATCTCTAAATTTTGTTGGTGATTAGTGTTGTGGATATTTTGCACACGCCCTGCTGTAGGTAGGGACCCTCTTTTTTCACTCCCGGTAGGCTTCTTTGCTCCCATCTCATTTTGCGTGCCCCTCATTTTTCTATCCTAGTTGGTCAACGTGCCCTTCAAAGTCTCATATTTGGCTGGCCATATTTTTCCCCTAAAATAAAAAATTGCTAAGTCTTGGGTTTTTCGGGCTTCGCCCCCCTACTCGCTCAATTCACTTTTTCCTTCATTTTTGGACTTTGGGGATAGGTTTCCTATGGATTTTGGATGTTTTTGTGGTGCCTAAGTCAATTGAAAAGGTTTCATTAAGTTCTAGGAAGTTTTGAAAGTTCCAAAACTGTATTTCTATAGGAGCATTCCTGCAATGGCATTTCCAGAACAACATTCTGGGATCACGTCTCCGGAACATCCAAGCGCTTCTCCAATTTGAAAACAAACTTCAACCCAGATGGAAAAAATGGATCTTATCCTCCCCTAACCTTTCAAATTTCAAATTTGCAACCAGGAGATACCATCCATAGTTCCATGCTCTCTCAACCATTTTCAAAACAACATTTCCAGAATAGCATTCCGGGCTCACGTCTCCGAAATGTCCAAGCGCACCTCCGATTTGAAAATGGACTTCGACCTAGATGGTAAAAATGGATCTTATCCTCCCTTGAACTTTCAAATTTCAAATTTTCACCTAGGAGATACCATCCGGAGTTTCATACTCTCTCAGCCATTTTCAAAACAACATTTCCAGAACGGCATTTCGGGCTCACGTCTCCGGAACGTCCAAGCACACCTCTGATTTGAACCCAGACTTCAACCTAGATGGTAAAAATGGATCTTATCCTCCTCTAAACTTTCAAATTTCAAATTTTCAGCTGGGAGATACCATTTGGAGTTCCATGCTCTTTCAGTCGTTTTCAAAACAACATTTCCAGAACGGCATTCTGGGCTTACATCTCCGGAATGTCCAAGCGTACCTCTGATTTGAAAACAAACTTCAACCCAGATGGTAAAAATGGATCTTATCCTCCTTTGATCTTTCAAATTTCAAATTTTTAGCTAGGAGATACCATCCGAAGTTCCATGCTCTCTCAGCCATTTTCAAAACAGCATTTCCAGAATGACATTCCGGGCTCACGTCTTTGGAACGTCCACGCGCACCTCCGATTTGAAAACGGACTTCAACCGAAATGGTAAAAATGGATCCTATCCTCCCCTAACCTTTCAAATTTCAAATTTGTAGCTGGGAGATACCATCCAGAGTTCCATGTTCTCTCAGCCATTTTCAAAGTAGCATTTCCAAAGCGGCATTCCAGCTTTACGTCTTCGGAACATCCAAGTGCTCCTCCAGTTTGAAAATGAAATTTAACCCAGATGGTAAAATTGGATTGTATACTCCCTTAACATTTCAAATTTCAAATTTTCAGCTTGGAGATACCATCCAGAGTTCTATGGCATGTTCCCCATTTTCAAAATAGCATTTCGGCCTCTCATTTCTGGTTTCAAGAAGCCTACCATGGGTCCATCGAAAGAACCATTTGATCCAATGAGGAATACTGAAATTCCATCGGGAAGAAGGTAGCTTTCAGTCAATTTTAGCTACACTAAAAGGGAAATCAGCTAGAAGACAAAACTACTATAGTGACTGGCCACTACAAGACAAAATAGGGAGAAGATAAACATGTATTTTAAATTGTTGAATATTGTGGGGTAGGTGAAGCCCTAATGTAATTGAATCTGAGCCACACAATTTAAATCAATCCTAGCCATTCATTTGGGCTTTGGAAAACAATAAATAGGGGTCTACCCCTCATTTGTAAGGGGTTGGAGAGTTGTTGTAAAAACATTCTACAGCAATAGAAAGCAACATTGCATGATCTATAGGTGTTACTTTTGAGTTTTCTCATTATGTGTGCATGGTTCTACCATCCAAGTTAGTTTTAGTTGTAGTTTCTTGAATGGAAGTGGTAATGGTGATTTTTGTTTCAGTATTTGATGAATTTTCAGCTCATACTTTTGGCACTTGTTGATGACAAGCTGCTATGCAAAGTTAGCCTAGGCTTATTTTTTTTACTGCTGCAACTTAGTTCACTTGCATGTTCATGATGTGTGTATGCAAACTAAAAATCTACAGTCCTTAGAAGATTGCATTGGTTTTGTGTAACTGTAGGATCCTCTTGGCTATGCAAAACCTAGTTTAGGGAGTTTGTCTACTGTAGCAGCCTTCATGATCACTGTTCATTTGTAGTTTTAGATCGAGGAACCTTTTCTCTTCCCTGCCCTTTTTCATTTTTTTAATAAGTAACCTTAGGCAAGGTTCATTACACATTGTAAAGCTAAATCTTATGTTGAAATGGAGTTCCAGACTGTTGTTTGAACTTGCAACAAACACTCAGCAACTTTCCCATCTTAAGAACTCCATTTGCAGATCCAACTTCCTCGCTTTGTAACTCATTCCTAACTCCACCTTGTGATTCCAACAAATCACATTAAAAAACTAATATATTCCAAGCATCATCAAGACCTAACATCCGAGAGACCTTGGGATAGTGTTCTGCAATTTGATTATGGAAGATTATCTTTCAAGAGAGGTAATGCACCTACGTATTACCTATGTTGTGAAGTGCATAAAAACACCATCAATAGAACTGGCATTTGAAGGGGGGATGACATGTGAAGCTACAAAGATGAAAGTTGGAAATTGATAAGAGCACTTTCAAAGAAGAAATATGAGATAGAGAGATCTCTTTTAATGCTGAAACATAAAATCAAAAAATTTTGAAGGCAAAAAGAAGCTGAGTCGAAATGGAGCAGCATGTGCAAATCAGCATCACTCAGCTACATGCGGATTTAAATAGGAGATTGAGAAGGCCGTTGCAGAAATTTACAGTGGTAGATAAGTGTAGGATCCATTACACTTGTAGGCACAATGAATTGGAGTGTCTAACCTTCTTGAGTAGAATTTAAAGAGTCTTGCAAGGAGAGATTCCCTTTTGGGAAATATATTAGTCTTTGGCCCTTACAGACCTGGAGGAGGAATTGACAACCATGGCAGCCAAGGCATTTGAAGAGCTTATCCAAGAGTGTTTGGGCAGAAAAGATGGACCAAGATTGGAGGAAGAACTAATGTCAAGTTGGTGCAGATTTCACAATGCACCTCATTTAGAATTTACTTGTCCTTCATGTGCAAGCATCATCACCCAAGTCAAAGGAAATTTGAGCAAGTTGGAGCAACCAACTATCAAGGAGAATGAGTCATTCCATGAGACATAAAAGCTATTAGCATCTAGAGGACAAAATCTTCAAGATAAACAAGGAAATCTACCACAAACTAGTGTTGGGACAGTAAACACTGAAGCTGAAAATCAAGAAGGAGAAGTTGATTTTCTGGGGACAACAAAAAGATTTGGTGAAGGTTCACTAAGAATGGAGTTGGGAAGCCTCTCTTTCACTAGCAAGGGGTAGTCCTCCACTCAGGAAGAAGAGCCATTGGTAGTTGAGGATGAATCAATGAATTTTGTAGCAGTATATGCTAGGGCAGCCAATGAAGATGCTGAAAATCAGCAAGAGGAAGAGGTTGACAGCCTTGAGACAGCAAAAAATGATGATGAAGGCCTAACCAAAATCAGACTGGAAGACCTCTCCTCCATAAATTATAGTGATTGAGAATATGAAAATTAAATTTTGGAGGAGTGGAAACAACCACTCGCCATGACTGTCTTCCATCAAGCTTCCTTTTCAAGTGATGATGAGGACCTAGTAGTGGAAAGATATGACCAGCTCATCTCCAGATTAGCAAAAGATTGGTCTGAGCTAAAATTCCAGGTGGATTTGGAGGTATTGCTATAGGATCCATGATTCATTGCACTCGAAGTTCACATACAAGCTATTCCAAGAAGTTGTCCAACAAGCTAGAGAAAAAGCAAGGAAGCCGAGCACACCACATCCTCTACT
This sequence comes from Sequoiadendron giganteum, assembly GCA_007115665.2. NCBI lineage: Eukaryota > Viridiplantae > Streptophyta > Pinopsida > Cupressales > Cupressaceae > Sequoiadendron > Sequoiadendron giganteum. The sequence goes on along the minus strand of CM021103.1, from coordinate 437,442,567 downwards.
TGTTTCCCAGATGGAACGTGAAGATCAAGAGCCTGAGCCAAGTAATGACTCAGCTGGGGGCAGTCCTCAAGAGGATGTTGGGACAACAATGGAAGTAGGACAACAATATAGTCTTGAGCTTTTGAGTGATGAAGTAGATCAAACTGGAATGTTGTCCACCAGACATCAAGAATTTCTCCCTCTTCAAGAGCATTTGTGCACCATGGATGATAGAATTTATGGTGAATCTTTGGAGGAAAATCACATAGTAAATTTTGGCCCCCTTGATGAGGTACCATCAATTGATGACTTCTTTTCATTGGGAGTTGTACTGCGGAGGTATGCTTATGCCAAGGAAGAGCACATCCTAGAAGATAGTAGCAATGAAGACATACTCCTTGAACCTCCAAACGGTGATGCACTAGAGTTTTCGGATTGGGAGAGGGGTTCCTTCTCCATTTATAGTGATAGTGAACAAGGGGAAATGAGTGAATGTCATGATGAAATGCACAAACAAGAAAGAGAAGAAGACAAAGGTGGGGGTGCTGAGATAGCTACTAATAGAGATGAAGCACTCGGTCGACTACAAGTCATAACTTGGAGTCTTTCTTCCATGATCATTGTTGATCCTCCTTCATATTCAGATGGCTGCAATAGGGAATATTTGCACATGTCATCATCCCATGACATTGAGCATCATGAAGATAAGTTCGACACTTGGGATAGGAAGTGGGACAATGTGTTTCCTTTTGAGGACAAAAATCATGTGGATGCTCAGTTTGTAGAAGATCAATGAGATGAAATACTTCTTTTTGAAGAACTTCCAAGGGGGATTGTTGATCCCATGCAAGACATGGAAGAAGTGTTTTCTGACCCGTTCTCCCTGCCTTATGCAAGCTTAATGTCTGAAGTGTTGCAACCTCCACCATGCCCACCCAAGGTTGTTGATGCAAAGACTGACGATGCAGTGCTTGCTCTTGATTGTCAAATGCTGCCACCTCCATGTGATGAAATCTAGGTTCTATCCTTCCTTGCTCCTATTAATTTTCATAGCTGCACTTATCATTTTGATTATGGGAATGAGAAAAAATGAACATGTTTATGGATTAATCATGGGTTTAATGAGCCTCATCAATTGTTGATTCTTCATGATGTTGGGGTAGAAGTTGAATTCTGCCATATTGAATTTATTCCCTTTGAATATAAGGATAAATCTGCATGGTATAGAACTATAACGATTGCCCGTCTGCTTGTGCACGCATTGCAAAATCCAATGGGCATGAGTATCGGTTGGCCTTGCTTGAACATAGTTCTTTGTAAATATATTTGTACATAACTCATTTTGAGTAGTGTAGGTTTTCCTGTAATTATTTTTTTTTCCTGCTTTGTTAGGTTAGTTTGTTTGTTGTAGGTTTCTTGCTTTAGAGTAGTTTCTTCGTTGTTTTCTTTTGTCGTCCTGCTTTGGTTGGTTTTGGTGTTTTCTTTTCATTTTCTCTTGTTTTCTCTCGCTTTGCTACTGCTTTGCTTAGGGTCCCTCTACTTTTGGTTGGGCACATCTGTGCACAAAACAACCATTCTTATGTCTTGGGGTTGTTCTATGTATTTCTTTGTCAAACTCTAATCAAGTTTTCAGAGTGGATGGTGAGGATCTTCTGTTAGTATCAAGCGATCTAGGTGTTTGATTCAAAGTGGATAAGTCATTGGTTGGTCTTATTCTAAATTATTCTGGAATCTTATATCTCTCACAAATTTTAAGAATTTGACGGTCATTGTAAGTCCTTTGTGAAGTCTAGTTAAGTGAAAAATCTAAAATTTTGCTCCAGCACCACTGTGATTCTCAGCCCTGAGCGTGAGCTTCATTGCTTATGGGTTGAATAAAAGAACTGAAAAGAGAAAAGAAACAAAAGAAATAAAGCAAAATATTGAAAATCAACAGAAGAGAAATTCAGCTTTTCAGGGGTATACGAGTAACTCTACTGGGGCTATGGACGCTTGACCGACAGTAGAGCAATGTTCGGGAGAATCACAAGGACAACCTCATCGGGGCTATGGACAACTGAATGGCAGCGAGGCAATGTCCCAGATGCTTTTGGAGTTAGAATAAACTATGTAGCTTAACTTGATGGAGCTTGGGTTCTTGCAACAATTGAAGGATGAGAATTAACACAATTGTACACACTTGGATTTTTTGCATATTGAAGGTTGTGTTAACTAGTGGTTTTGATCCTTTGGTTGAGTGTCTGGCTTGTTTTCCCTAGCATGAAGGTCAGAACCAAAGATTTTGGGTTCATGATTCTAGTTTTTCATTGAAATGCTCTAGAGCATTTCCCCTAGTGAGTCGCCATTTGTTGTGTATATTTTGCACACAAGCCCTGCCATAGGTAGGGACCCTCTTTTTTCACTCCTGATGGGCTTCTTTGCTCCTGTCTTGTTTTTTGTGCCCCTCATTTTTCTATCCTAGTTGGTCAATGTGCCCTTCAAAGTCTCATTTTTGGCTAACCATTATTTTCCCCTAAAATAAAAAATTGCTAAGTCTTGGGTTTTTCTTCCCCCCCTTTCAATCAATTCGCTTTTTCCTTCATTTTTTGACTTTGGGGATAGGTTTCCTATGGATTTTGGATGTTTTTGTGGTGACTAAGTCAAATAAAAAGGTTTCATTAAGTTCTAGGAATTTTTGAAAATTCCAAAACTTAATTTATGCAGCAACATTCCTGCAATGGCATTTCCAGAACGACATTTCGGGCTCATGTCTCCAGAACATCCAAGCGCTCCTCCGATTTGAAAACGGACTTCGACCCAGATGGTAAATATGGATCTTATTCTCCCCTAACCTTTCAAATTTCAAATTTTCATCCAGGAGATACCATCCAAAGTTCCATAATCTCTCAGCCATTTTCAAAACAACATTTCCATAATGGCATTTTGGGCTCACATCAACAAAACATCCAAGTACACCTCTGATTTGAAAATCGACTTTGACCCAGATGGTAAAAATAGATCTTATCCTCCGTTGAACTTTCAAATTTCAAATTTGAAGCCGGGAGATACCATCTGGAGTTCCATCCTCTCTCAGTTATTTTAAAAACAACATTTCCAAAATGACATTCTGGGCTCACATCTCTGGAACATCCAACCGCACCTCTGATTTGAAAATGGACTTTGACCCAGATGGTAAAAATGGATCTTACCCTCCCTTTAGCTTTCAAATTTCAAATTTTCATTAGGGAGATACCATCTGGAGTTCCATGCTATCTCAACCATTTTCAAAAGAGCATTTCCAGAATGGCATTTCGGGATCACATCTCCAGAACATCTAAGCGTACCTTTGATCTAAAAACAGACTTCTACCCAGATGGTAAAAATGGATCTTATCCTCCCTTGATCTTTCAAATTTCAAATTTTTGGCTGGGAGATACAATCTAGAATTCCATGCTCTCTCAACCGTTTTCAAAATAGCATTTCCAGAATGGCATTCCAGGCTCACATCTTTGGAACATCGAAGCGCACCTCCGATTTGAAAATGGACTTCAACCCAAATGGTAAAAATGGATCGTATCCTTTCTTGACCTTTCAAATTTCAAATTTTCAGCTAGAATATATCATCTAGAGTTCCATGCTCTCTCAGTCATTTTCAAAGTAGCATTTCCAGAGCGGCATTCTGGCCTCATGTCTTTGGAACGTCCTAGCGCTCCTGCGATTTGAAAAAGGACTTTGACCCATTTGGTAAAATTGGATCATACACTCCCTTGACCTTTCAAATTTCAAATTTTTAGCTGGGAGATACCATCCAGAGTTGCATGGCCTATTCACCATTTTCAAAACAACTTTCCTAAAAGAGCATTTCGGCCTCTCATTTCTGGTTTCAAGAAGCCTACCATGGGTCTATCGAAAGAACCATTTGATCCAATGAGGAATGCTGAAATTTTATTAGGAAGAATGTAGCTTTCAGATAATTTCAACTACACTAAAAGGGAAATCAGCTAGAAGACAAAACTGCTATAGTGACTGGCCACTACAAGACAGAATAGGAAAAAGACAAAGATGTATTTTAAATTGCTGAATATTGTGGGGTAGGTGAAGCTCTAATGTAATTGAATCTGAGCCACACAATGTAAATAAATCCTAGCCTTTCATTTGGGCTTTGGAAAACTATAAATAGGGGTCTTCCACTCATTTGTAAGGGCTTGGAGAGTTGTTGTAAAAACATTCTGCAGCAATAGAAAGCAACATTGCATGATCTATGGGTGTTACTTTTGAGTTTGCTCATTATGTGTACATGGTGCTACCTTCCAAGTCAGTTTTAGTTTTAGTTTCTTTAATGGAAGTGGTAATGGTGATTGTTGTTTCAGTATTTGATGAATTTCTAGCCCATACTTTTGGCACTCGTTGATGACAAGTTACTATGCAAAGTTAGCCTGGGATTATTTTTTTTATTGCTGCAACATAGCTCACTTGCATGTTCATGATGTGTGTATGCAAACTGAAAATCTGCAGTCCTTAGAAGATTGCACTGGTTTTGTGTAACTGTAGGATCCTCTTGGCCAAGCAAAACCCAGTTTAGGGAGTTTGTCTACTGTAGCAGCCTCCATGATCACTATTCATTTGTAGTTTCAGATCCAGGAACCTTTTCTCTTCCCTGCCCTTTTTCCTTTATTTAATAAGTAACCTTAGGCAAGGTATATTGCACATTATAAAGCTAAATCTTATGTTGAAATGGAGTTCTAGACTGCTGTTTGAACCTACAACAAACACTCAACAACTTTTCCATCTTAAGAACTCCATTTGTAGATCCAACTTCCCCGCTTTGTAACTCATCCGTAAGTCCACTTTGTAATTCCAAAAAATCACATCAAACAACTGATATATTCCAAGCATCATCAAGACCTGACATCTGAGAGACCTTGGGATAGTGTTTTGCAATTTGATTGTGGAAGATTATCTTTCAAGAGAGGTAATGCACCTACATATTACCTGTGTTGTCAAGTTCATAAAAACACCATCAACAATTAGTTTTTATTTTGAGAATTATGAATTCCAACTAAATTAATCTTTAAAAAGACCAATCTATCAACCAACGGAGTTTTGGTGACTCTACTAGGAATAGCGAAAGAGAAACTCAAGAAAGTTTCCTTCCTATAAATAAAGATGGTTTTACCACATGAGATTTTTTTTCCTCTATTATAGCCAAACCTAGATTAGGTCATTGTAGAATAAGAAGACAGTATCTCCTAACTAAATACCATTTTCTAGAAGAAAACTTCATCTTGAAGAATAAGAAGAACTAGCACAACAATTTGAAAGAGTGGTTGAGATATTTCTGATATTAGTAATTAAATCAGATCCTTGGCCCTAACATAGTGTAAACTATAAAACAAATCCTCCTATAAATTGTAATGTACCACCAAGAAATCGAATCATGAAGTAGTTTGGAAGTAGGAAATAAATTACCCACTCTCAAATGGGGCTAGCGACTCTATGTTTTAAGATTTTCCCATTTTTGTAGTAGGAAGGATTCTTGTGTGCAAGATGTCTTTAGCCTCATCATAGGCATGGGGGACTCCTTTTGGGCCTCTACATTTATCTTTTTACTCATTCTTACCCAAAGGATCTAGAAAATAGTTCCCCAAATTTACTAGAGAAGATGCATAAAATCCATAAAATCGCATTCAAGCTTGCAAGTGGAATTTTAGGTGTTACAAAGGGAGATGTATTTGTGAATTTTTTTTTAGAGTATTTGGTTGGTAAAGTAGTAGGTTTGTTTCAATATTTAAAATATGGGTGCATCATTAACTAGAACATATTGAGGGATAAATTACTTGCAAGGTTTAGACCATTCATTGACATAGGTACTTTGTTATCTTACTTATTTAGGATTCAAAAGGGTAAAAATGAAAATATGAGAGATTTCATTAATAGATTCACCTGAATTTTGAAATATATTCCTCCTACTAACAATCCCAATCAATCAAACTTATTGACCATCTTCATTCTCACTCTTCATCCAAACTTCCAATTTTACACGAAGAAAAAATAGTATGTTGTCCTTCGATGTCATGAAACTCGAAGCCATAAAAATATAAGATAATTTGTGTTTGTCTAGTAATTTTGATCAATACCGAGTTGGAATGTCATCAAATAAAAAATTCACTCTAAAACTTATGAAATATCAAGTGAAATGAAATTTTCACCTTGTACAAATGCATGTTCTAGTCTCTATCCTATTGTTCTAGGAAGATTACTCAACCAAGTCCAATTTTGATGGAGGGAGTAAAGTGCATGTTATAAATTACACATAGAAATAATAATATTTGATAGCTAAGATGAGGAAGAAGATTATTCTCCTCCAGCAACAACTTGTTCCATCTCAGTATCCTCCATACTAGTAAGAAAAACTACTAAGAGATCATTTGATTATATAACCTTGGCTCTCTCCATGTTCCCAAAGTTTTATGTATTCACTTTTCATGTCGATGAATCAATCATTAGGGTAATAACATCAATTGAGGTTTGTGAAAAATTAGGAAAGCCTAAAAATAACAGTCATGAAATTTTATTAGGTAGTTTTTGTGAGGATTTTGAAGTTAGAGATAATCCTTTATTTTAATTTCATGAGCCTAAGCATGATAACTTAGAGATATTTGTTTTTGTTTCTCATCATAATATGATGAGAGGAGTGATGAAGAGTCTGATAAGGAGATTGGACCATTGAAAGTAAAATAAATAGAGTAGTTGTAGTTTATAGAAATAATTTCTATTTTGGATGGTTTTTCTAATCCTCCAAATTAGGATTTAATAATTTGTGATGGAAAACATTTGTAGAAAGACCCTTCATTTTCCTTTGGGACAATGGAAAATATTGACGGTTTAGAGGCTATGCCAAAAGAAGATGGAAAAATTATTGAAAAGATATCTAGAAGTCTTACAAAATAGTTTCAAGGTAAAATATGCCCATATCATGTGAGGACCAAAACAAATTTTATACTTCATATTCATAAATTGATCCTATCCCAAATTTGTACCAGTTGCATGCTTTCTTCACTTCAATCAATAAAGTAATGATTCTTGATGCTAGTTTGTTTCATGTAATAAATTGAGACATAGATAGAAATATTCCAATTCACATTCATAGTATGATGAAAAGTGGCTTTTGGTGACAAAAATAAACACTAGGGAGATTTTTGTCATGTAAGTATAATCTAGAATAACTTATTGATCCTAAGTATGCAAGTGTTATGCGAGAATGTATCTATTTCCATAGCAGGTGGAATATTTCTCTTAGTCTATAAATGGTTTCATGTAACATTAAGCACCTACAAAGGTAGGTGTCCCCTACCCTATACATATTTCAATTTTGTTTTGTTTTTAGTTTAGGTTTTTCTTCCCCCTTGTTCACCCAATTTTTGGTTTGTTTGGATCATTATTTTTTATTCTATTGACTCTATAACCCAATGGATAAGGCATTGTTCTACTATTGATATCTTGAGTTCCTAGCTTCATCCTTTGAAATCATTGTCCCTAGTCAAAGCCAACTATTACTACAATCTTGGTCATACTCTCCAAAATTGTTTCCACCCTTACAAAATTTATCCATGTTAAAGTTATCACCTTTATAATCAATTTTTAAAAATAAGGCGAGGGTTGATAGAGTTGTCACAACCTATTTTCCACCCAATATTCTAATATTGAACTTTTTTTTTGTTTTAAATTAGATTTTTGTGAAGTTTTGAAAAAGATATTGGGACCTGAAGTAGTTTTCATAGCCTCAACACACACCAGCCAAAGAAAGAAAATTTAAGTAAAGATTGATTCTACTTTAAGGATTTTATAGAAAAACCTATTCTATTTCCAAAGGAAAAATCTTTTGAAGGATTGAGTGTTTCACCATTACCTAGGGCTCCTTTCAAAATATCCTCAAATGACTTTGAACCAAGCCTAGAGAGAATTTTGTAAGGTGGATAATGGGAAATTTTTCAGGACTATGTCAAACTCTGATAAGATTCCAAAATCCTCACTTGGGCCTGACATTGATTCATTAACATTGTTTGAATAATCATGTCAAAATTTAAAGACTCATTCAATGAGAGATGGTAACACCAAATATAAAATACATTATAGAGATAATATTTAGCTAAATCAAAATCCATAAAAATGTATTGTAGATTATAAAAATAGAGACAATCCATCATAGGAAAAGAGAAACACATGGATTTGAAATAAAGAATTCCAAGATCATCACATCACAAGAGACAGATTCAACACAAAAAGTATATATATTTATATATTGCATTGTATTACATCAAAGAATGAGATATTTTTAGTAAATTCTCAAACATAAAGAGTAAAAATTAAAAATGGATACCCTCCACCACCTCCTAGAGCCTTTCAATTTGTTTTGGTGAGAAGATGTTTTCATTGAACTCAACAAAGTAAGAAAAATTTTCCATCATATTTCTCTCCAATCTACCATGAAAGAGAGTGATGGCTTTCTTAAAATTTTCATTCCTCTAAGAACATCTCCTACAAGGCCTACACATGGGTACTCATTGAGATTCCCCAAAGCAGCTTCAACCTAGGCTAGATAAGTTGTCTTCACCAAGAGTTATGTAGCTTTAGATCACAATTATAATTTTCATAAATTTTAGATTTAATTGTACAAAAAACACTCCAACAGGGCATAGTTATGCATATGAACTTGAGAAAGTAAATTTTCTCCAATTATCTTCCTGTTACACCTTCCTCCACATCACTGCATATCAAGAAAACCTCCCTAAGTTGGTCTACTACTAGCCTCCTCATTGAACTATATTCCACACCTTCAATCATCAAAAATCACTCTTAGAGGTGGTGTCACTCAAGATGCTCAACATATTGAAATGAAATTTGATATGTGAGGAATGAGAATGCTTCTATTCAATTTATAGAATTTAAGGAGTAAGCTAAAAGAGGTTCACTAGAGAGTAATTAATGGTGTGACAACAAGGCTAATTTTCTTAAATTTATTGAGCATAGAAGTGATGTGATGGTATGTTATCTATATGAGCTTCAACATCAATTAAAATATATTCATTTAAACAATCCATATGAGTATAATTTCTAGTGGGTATGTTATTAAATGTAGAAGTGAGAAGTTGTAGAGTATTTGCATGAATAGGAAGCACAAGGCTTACATATGAAGAGAAGTGATGCACTCACTTGTTTAAATAAAATAAATATATAAAAATGCAATCATATTATTCCTTAAAATAGCCATAACTACTCATTTGGTTCCATTAGGAAAAAAATGAATAATCCTTTATAAAATTTTCATTAAAAAAAAATGGCAGTTATAACTCTCCCTAAGATTCAATTCCAAGAACTTGGGGACATTAGTATGTTAAAAATATAAATATGTTATTCACATAAATTTGAATGATCTGAATTTTTGATCCTCATTGCACTTTGACACAAGATTGAGAATCAATTAAAAGAAAGATCAGTTTTTGCAATTTTATTTATTGTGTAAAAAAGTTCTTCATCTTTGAGCAATGAATTTGAATGCAATTCTTAGTATTTATGAATGATTCTTTGAGCTCTAATAATTTTTGGAAAATTACTTCTATTTTTGGATGTTGTGTTCTTTGGTGTTTCATTCATTATTCTTTAGTAAAATGATGAAATTGTATTGTGTCGAGTATATTATCTATTATTTGTAATCCAATATTTGAGTTGTGATATCGATGTCACATACATATTCTTAGTTTCATTTAAATATTTGTACGTGAATCCAATCACATATGCATCATGGCTATGAGAAAGTGTTTGTCTACCTTTCCTACTTTCTGGTCAAAAGTATACCCATTTTCTTTAAAATCAAAAAACCAAAAATATATCTTACTAGGGAGTAGTACCTAAATCAAAATTTAAAGTAATATCACCAATGAACTAGTTATCTCTCCAACTATTTTTTTTTATTAGTCTTTATTTCGAAGATTATGTAGTCAAACTAAATTAATCTTTAAAAGGACTAATTTGTGAACCAACAAGGGTATATGGTATAAGGTTTAGGGAATTGGGGGTATAGGGTATAAGGTTTAGGGAATTGAGAGTATAGGGTATAGGGTTTAGGGTTGAGAGTGTAGGGTTTATATTTTAGTATAGGGTTTTGGGTTATGGGTATAGAGTTTACAGTTGGAGGTATAAGGTATAGGGTAGATTGTATAGGCTTTAAGATCTAGGGCTAAGTGTAGGGTTTAGGGTTGAGGAATAGGATTTAGGGTTGATGGTATAGGTTATCTAGGGTTTAGAGTTATGGGTATAGATTTTAGGGTTAAGTGTATAGGTGTTAGGGTTAAGTGCATAAGTTTTTGGTAAGTTAAATCCATTGTAAGCCTAAAACTAATAAAAACACATATATTTTTTGTTTTAATTTAAGAGAATTTTTTTTTTGTAAAGTTTTATAGATTAACCAAAGATTGGGACATCTAGATCAACAAGATCAAGGAGGTCGAGGAGATCAACTATATGATGATCACGAATGACTTATGTTAATGATGATTATGATATGAATGTATTAATAATGATGTTCGTAAGGTGTATGTGATTTATTACATATATAGGTAAATGTTAATGTAGATATGTATATGGTTTAAAATGAATCTAGAATGTATATGTATTTTGTGGATATGAAATGTAATAAACATGTAAGATGATAATATTTTTACAATAACAAATCTAAACACTTAAGGGTATGTGTAGGATCTTCATGGAAAAAACATGCACTTAAATGGCAATGAAAATTTAGAAAATCAGAGTTAGGCAACTTGACATAAAAAATTGAATAAGTTATCTGTATTATTTCAAAAATATGTAAGAATAGAATCTATAGAAAATTGAATGTAGTTTCTAAAATATTAGGTTTATATAAAAAAAAACTATTTTGTGAAAATTTGAAATTTCAATGCAGAAGTACTTAAATTTAAGGGAAAAATGAGAAGTAGGTGTTTGTCTGAGCACCCTAACCAAAATAAAATGATAAAAAAATGTTATAAGATTTTAGATATAAGTAGAGGACTAATGTCTTGATGTGATGCACATTTTTTTGTAATTTTTTTCCAAGTAAATAATTAATTATGAATTTTTTATTACAACTTTTAAAAAGTATAAAAAATCGTATGTCTCACCACCTTAACTTGGTCAAAACTTCATGAAATTCACTTTTTTTTAATCCTATATTATGCAAAGCATAGAATTTGATGCATGTTTTGGATTCAAAAAATGTGATAACGTTTGATAAATATAGATTTTTTTCAATCAACCTATCAATCAAGACTTTATTCATAATTCATATAGAAAAATAATAATAATCATTTATTAAATTCAAAATAAAACATAATTTATATTGGTGGAAAGTTGAGAATCTCATTTTAAAACCCTTTTCATTTCATCAATTTTGGGTAAAAAAAAAGTCGTCAGCCACATGGGCCATCATATCACTTACATATCACCACTTTTTGGCCCATCATGATCCTACACGTACCCTTAAGATGAAAAGAAAATGATGAAAAGATTCTTAAAATAAAAAATCTAAATACTTAATATAAAAAAGAAAAGATGTGTTGCAAGTACGGATGAGTTTGGTGGTGTTATCATTAATGTTGTCATTGATGTCAACACAAATTTGTGTATTTTCTAAGTGCTTTTGAGAAAATTTGAGAAATAATAAAAGGAGGATTAAAAGTGTGTTTTATGTGTGCTCCAGTATTGTGGTCCACATTTCTTCTTTGTTAATCCTATGCCTATGTGGATCTGTAGGTGCATTTAGAAGCTTTAATGAATCATCTATACTGAGCTTCAACTTTTGGTTTGATGAAAGGAAAAAGATATGTTCATTAGTGCGTGAACTGGTTTTCCAGAACTATTTGTTTGTAGACTGGGAGAAATTTTTTGGCTCCACAATATTTTGATATTTGGTTTCAGATCTTGTGGATCTAGGAGATGACTATTACTGATGGTTTCAATTTTTTGAAAAAACTTCTTGTGGTTTGGCACTTCGGAAGACCTACTCCAGAGCTTTTGTGTTTTGCTGACTGGTCCAGTTGGACTAGTAAAGATTTATCTAAAAATGAAGTTGGTTGTAGTTGATTTTGGATGTATCTAAGATGTTCTCAAAGATGGAAAAATGACTGGTGAATTATGTTGAGTAACCCATTTGTGTTTATCTTGCTAGAGATGTGTTTTCATTAGGTTTGGCTGACCTAGTGTCTACACATTACATTTGGCCTTTTGCATCGACTTGAGGAAGCATGTGTGAGCTTCAAGATGTTGTTTTGGTCCTAGATTAAATATGTAATTGGTCCTCTCTCATTCTTATCCATCACGGGAATTTTGAGTAGCTGACCTAGTTTGAATTTGTAAATGAAATTGTATAGCCAACCTTGGAGAATGTTCCTAAGGTTGAAGATGGTAAAAAAGCAAGTCAAGTTGTAGCAAAATAAATATCCATCCATCCATGAATCAAACAAGTGAAGTGAAGTATGTGAATAAGTGCGGAAAGAAGAGAGTGGAAGAGTGAAGTAAGGAAACATTACTTTAAGGTGTTAGATTCCTGAAAGTAGTGAGTTGAAGGCATCTATAATCTTCTGATCAAGTTGTGAATGTGTGGAACCCTAGTAGTGGATCTTCATTTATATTATTTTGTTTTTCTATAGGAAGTGAGCCTCCCTTTGGATAGTGAGTCCTTCTCAAGGTAGTGAGCCCTTAATTTTGGTAGTGAGCCTTGTATTTGGGTAGTGATCCCTCTAACAGTGAGCCTTTGTATCCGATATTCCATTACTACTATATTATGAGTTAATCCTTACCATGGTTTTTCCCTCATTGGGTTTTCCACATAAATTTGGTGTCTTTGGTGTTGTGTTTTTATTATTTGTATTTCATGTTCATACTTAATAACAGATTGAAGATAAAGTGGAACTGACTAAGTTTAAAAGTAAAGATTTGATACAAATGATTCACCCCCCTCTTAGTTGTCTTTTTCATTTCAACAATTGGTATCAAATCCAAGTTCCTTGGTGAAAATCTTAACTACTTGAGGTAGATTAGATAATGCACAAGTTGTAGCTTCCTATATTGGATGGAATTGATTACAGTGACTAGAAAGAGAAGATGAGAAGTTATCTAATTTCACTTAGTTTCAACATTTGAAAAGTTATGGATACAAAGCATGTGATACCAATAGTTTGTCCTTCCTCTATTGATGAAGTTGCAGATTATGAAGAAAATGAAAGAGTAAGGTTTTATATTTTCAGTGCTTTATCGAAAGGTGAAAGAACAAAAGTTATTTCTTCGCCTATTTCTCATGAAGTATGGAAAATTTTGAAAGATATTTATGAAGGGAATGATAGAGTAAAGTTGTCAAGGAAACTAACTGCTAAGTGAAAATTTGAGAATCTGAGAATGGAAGATGGAGAAGACATTGCAAGCTATTATTAGAGAGTTGAAACTATTTCAACTAAAATCAAGAATCAAGGTGGTACCATGTTAGATGAAGATATAATTGAAAATATCTTTATGACCTCACCAGAAAATTGTAGTGACAAAGTATCTACACTTGAAGAATAATATTATCTGAAGACATTTAATAAGTAGAATCTATTTGGTGTCCTGACTACATTTGAAATGAGAAAATTTGTAAGAGATAAGGAGAAGACTGAAACAACCTATAAAGCCATGAAGATAGAATATGATGTTGATGATGATGATGTAGAAGATTTTTTAACAAAGAGATTGAAGAAAGGTACTGGTTAATACAAAGGTAAGTTTCCCTTTAAGTGTTTTAGTTGTGGAAATATTGGTCATTATGCATCAAGATGTCCTAATAGATCTACACAAAAGAATAATAAGGGTAATAACAATAATTACAAGGATTAAAAGGATATGAAGTTCAAAAATTTGTATTATGTTAAGGAAGATGCAGGAATTTTTGATGATGAATCTGACCTTGAGGAAGATAAAGATGAATGTTTGTTTCTAGCCTTGGAAAAAAAATTTGTACCTACTAACCATGGAAGATGTGCAAGAGAACTTGGTTCAGAGAGTAAGAAGGATGAATCAAAAGGCACTCTAGTAACTACATTTCATGCCAAATAGGATGAATATTTTTGGGTGATTGACAGTGGATGTTCAAATCATATGATCGGAGATAAGAGTAAGTTTAATAAACTTGAGAAGTATGATGGAGGAATAGCTATGTTTGGGGATGATTCTAGTGCTAAGATTGTTGGAAAAGGAATAATTAGCTTTGACAAAAAAAATAATACTAATGATGTCTATTATGTAAAGGGTTTAAGGCATAATCTCTTAAGTGTTGGACAAATGTGCAACAAATGTTTTAATATTGTGTTTCAAGATAACATGTGTGAGATTAGGAAAGGATCCAAAACTATGGTTGCAACTAGAAAAATAACTCATGGAAACATCTATTAGCTTAAAATTGGAGATGGTCAGTGTTTTGTTTCTCAAATTAATGAGAGTTGGCTTTGGCACCGGAGGATGAGACATGTGAATTTTGACAATCTTGTTAGGATCAGTTCTAGAGAAGTTGTCAGAGATTTTCCTAGAATCATAAAGCCTTCGAATAAATCTACAAAAGTTGTCAAATGGGAAAACATACAAGGAACAATTTTAAAGCAAAGAATCAGTCATATACTAGAATGCTAGAATTAATGCATACAGACCTTTGTGGTCCTACAAGAACAAGAAGTCTAAGTGGTGACATGAACTTTATGCTTTTGATCGATGATTACTCTAGAATGACATGGGTTATATTTCTTAGAGAAAAGACTCAAGCTCTTGATAGATTCAAAGTGTTTAAGGAAAGAGTAGAAAATGAGGAAAACCTAAAAATCAAATGCTTAAGGTCTGATAGGGGTGGATAATTTACATCTAATGAGTTCAACGCATTCTATGAAGAACATGGTGTAAAAAGACATCACTCTACTCCTAGAACCCCTCAACACAATGGAGTTGTGGAAAGAAAGAACTAGCCTATTCAAGAGGCTACCAAAACTATGATGAAAGAAGAAAATGTTCTTGATGTGTATTGGAGAGAAGCTATTCACACTGCTATTTATATTATAAAGAGAGTTTAAGTTAGAGGTAAAAACACTAATACCCCTTATGAACTATGGACTGGTAAGACTCCATTGTTGGCAGATGGTTAGCTCTTCCCTTAGGATTAATGAAATGTACTAATCGCCTCCCATGGATCTGTTAACTCTAGCACTTGTATCAAGCATTAACAAGTCGATCTTTTGGTGCAACGAAAACTATGGGGCCAACAATTGTTATGAAATCCAAATGTGCTAGGTTTGAATCCCCTCAAGTAACACTGAGGGGGAGTTTGCTGGCAGATGGTCAATGCTTTCCTCTGGATTCATGACATGGACTAATCGCCTTTCGTGGATTTGTTAACTCTGGTAGTTGTATCAGGCATTAACAGGTTGATCTTTTTGTGCAACTAAAATTGTGGGGCCAACATCCTATTGTAAAAAATTTAAGGTATTTGGAAGTAGATGTTATATTAGAAGAGATGAAGAAAATCTTGGAAAGTTTGACACTAGATGTGATGAGGGAATTTTCCTTGGATATTCAAGTACCAACAAGGCTTACAAATATTTTAATAAGAGGTTGGGGAAAATAATTGAAAGTACTAATGTAAAGTTGGGTGAAGCTATGTATAGACCAGTGGAAATAATAGAAGTTAAACCTAATGATCCTATCTATGTAGAAATACAAGAAGAAGAAAAGGAAGAGAAAGAAAAAAGTGACGAACAGGAAGAAACTTCAGAACTTGCACCTAAGAAAAAAGTGAAGGAGTGAAGACAAGAAGAAAAATGATTGAGGTAAATTTATGTCTACTCTCTAAAATAGAACCTAAAACTATGAATGAAGCATGTGATGATGAAAGTTGGGTTAGAGAAATGAAAGAGGAACTACAACAGATAGAGAAGAATGAGACATGGGAACTAGTCCCTAGACCTGCAAATAAGAATTTAATTGGTTCTAAATGGGTATTCAAAAATAAGTCGAATGAATATGGTGAAGTGGTAAGGAATAAAGCAAGACTTGTATGTAAAGGATATTCACAAGTTGATGATATGCTATAGGGTATAAGGTTTAGGGTTTAGGGTTGATAATATAGGGTATAGAGTTGAGTATATGGTTAAGGGTTTAACTTATTGGCTTTAGTTCCTAGGGTTGAGGGATAAGGTTTAGGGAATTGGTAGTATATGGTATAGGGTTTCAGGTTATCATTACAAAGTTTATGATTAAGTCTCACATCTCCCCCTCTCTACTTTCCTCCCTGTCTCTATTTTTCTCTATCTCACTTGTATCTCCTCTAGATCTACCTCTCTCTATATAGAATCTCTCTCTCTCCACTATCTACCTAGATCTCTCTATCTTAGATTTGTCTCCCCTTCCTCCTCTCCCCTCATCCCTCCTTATCTACCTCCCCTCCCTCCCTATGTATATCTCCCTTTTCTCTATTTCACATATCTCTCTTTCTCTACCTCTCTTATCTATATCTCACCTCTCTCTACCTCTCTCCCATGTCTCTCTCTCCTCTATCCCTTTAATATCTCTAAATTATTCATTATTTATGAAGTAGGTCCTATGTTTTATGGGTTTAGGGTTGATGGTTTAGGGTATAGGGTTTAGGGTTGAGTATATGGTTAAGGGTTTAACCTATTTAGTTCCTAAGGTCCATGGATAAGGTTTAGGGTTTGTGGTATAGGGTATAGGATTTTATTCCACATAACTACCTCTCTTTATCTAATCTCTCTTTCTCTATGATTTAGGGTTGAGGGTTGAGGGTTGAGGGATAGGTTTTAGGGTTGATTGTATATAGTATCTAGGGTTTAGGGTTATTGGTATAGATTTTAGGGTTAAGTATACAAGTGTTATGGTTAAGTGCATAGGGTTTTGGTAAATTAAAACCATGATAAGACCAAAAATAAGAAAAACACATATGTTTTTTGTTAAGTTAAAAGTATGTATTTTTTTTGTAAAGGTAAATCCACTACTCAAACCCAAAACTAAGAAAAAAACATAAGAAATTTATTAAATTAAAATAATCTGAGTTTTTAAAGGTAAATCCATCCTCTAAACCCAAAACTAAGCAAAGAATGTATTTTTTTTGTAAAGTTAAATGCATGTACATGTTTTCTTAATTTAAAAGAACATACATGTTTTAGACACTATAATCATTTTAAAATGGAGGTGAAATTTAAAACACTTAAGTTTAGGGACCAATAACACATACATGTTATGAAAACATAATGTGTACGTGTTATGGAAACATAACATGCACATTTTTTGTTTAGTTTAAATGGATTTGTAATGAATAAAAAATCACATGATAGTCATGTTGAAGGCCCCATTGCAATAGGCTCCAATTTTTGTTCATAATTTTTTGACTATATAAGAGATTTGTTTGTTTCATCTGACTTCAAATAATTGAAATGCATTGGAATGTGACAATTAACTGATTGAACTCAATTTTTTTTGTTTGTATAACATTTTTATTGTCAATTTTGATGACTATTTCATATTTTATTTATAATTTGTTAACTTGATTAAGTAATTTATCATTTATATGTCAAAGAAGAGTAATTTCTTTAAGTAATTTCATATATGTTTAAGTAATTTCATATTTATTTACTTAAGCAATTTTATATATGTTTAAGTAATTTGATTAAGTTAGGCGAACCATTAGATATTTATATTATATTATAATATTTTACAAAATCCTCGTTCAAGCGAGAATATCGGTAGGAAGAACTAGGAGAAGAAAACCTCTAGTTATAGCTCTGTAATAGTACACAATTTTCCTACAATTTGATACCCCAACCAAAAATTATATCTCTACTATATTTGCATACAAAATATCCTACTATACTATCTATCCCACTATACATTATCCCACTTTACAATAAATCCCATTTTACATTGCAAAATGATGACCCCTACAAAATTAACCCTTCGTAGATACATTCAAACCAACCCTCCCTTTACATAGATAATTTCAAAATCCTACTAACAGATCCACAAATGTTGACTGAATACCTAATACCCCCGAGAACTATACAAAAGAAGATTCAAATCTTTAAAAATAAGATTATTTGTTTCCAACCCATCTAGGACCGTTCACCGAACTCTCATCCTTCATTTTCTTTTTCTTGAAATCACACTCCTATGAAGGCACTGTTACATTAATATCTGAAACATAGTGATAATAGAGTTTACCTTTAGCTTGTGGAGTTAATAGCAAGTCATGAACACATGAATGAATTCTCAAAAAATAAATTGCATGAAACTTCCTTTTGATATGATCTATATCCTCCATGGTAAACACAGAATGATATCTGTTCAAGACTTGATAGAGGTGAGATGAAGTATCATGCATTGTGGACACCAACATGCCCTGAAATTTTTTTGAATACCTCTTTTTGTAATGAATTAAAATACTGAGAAATAAACCTCCTACCAGTCCATCACCATTTGTGAATTCATATTGCTGCACACTTGTAAGAAAATAATCATTTTCCAAATACCTTCGAACAACAAATTTAGTAGCTATGGCTTTTAAAATAGAGTAGTTTTTCTCTAAATCCATAATGTTGGATAAGAAAATGGACAAGAGATTTGTAGGAAATATAATCCTTTGAAGTTCTGTATGCAACACATCTTCACCAATAATAGTTGCTATGCAATTGAAAACAAACTTACAGTTAACCTTGAAAATTGTTTGCAATTCTTCCCTTTTAATGTGTGACAAAAAGAGCTCTTCCCACGGTCTAACTGCCACTGAGACTCTATAATTTTTGACTTGAAATTATTTAAGCTCCATACCCCTACAAATATTACTACCCACACAATGCTATGAAAGACCCTATAGATTAGCTTATACCAAGCATCTAGAAGCATCTAACAAAAGGATACACCAAATGAAAACACCGAAGGCATTTTTAAAGGAAAATTCATCTCGTTCTTTTAACCTCGTCACCTTACAAAGCCAACACACTTGAAATATCTTGATATCCCAGCTACAGTTGTGTTACCTTATTTCACATGAATTTCCAAGAAAAATTTGTACTTATGAAAAAATTGAAACAAGTATATAAGCTGGCCAGCAATCATTAAAATTCCCCAACTTTGGCTAAATTCTTTAAACAACCATACTAAAGGCTATCCAAATTTGGCCATGTACTTTTAAAACTCCCTAAATAGATATGTTTGTACATTGCATGGATATCAAGATATCTCAAGAATTCCACCCTTGAAGATCACAAATGAATATCATATGAAAAGCCTTTCCAAATTTCTAGATTTGCAAACTAAGGCACTGTACAACACATGTGCCAATCTACAGACTCATAGTCCTACAAATTCTATGCTTATGCCATGTTGTTAAGCACATGTGTGTATTTATACAAGCTTATGACCCGCACTTACAATGATACCATTATCACAAATATCTAACCATGATAAATTGATAAATCCCAAGCATGCCACCCTTGAAGATCACAAACGGATATAATATGAAAATCCTTTTCAAATTTCTAGATATGCAAGATAAAGCACTGTACTTATATGCTATGGTGTGACATCACATGTGCCAATTTTTATGCTTATGCCATGTTTTTAAGCACATGTTCATATTTTTGCAAGCTTATGACTTGCACTTACAATGATAAAACCCTTAGTACATATATTTAAACATGATAAATCGAAACAAATGCTAAAAGAATCAAAAATATATATTGATCACTTGATAGCCAAACTCTAGTTAAAATTATACTTTTCCAACCTAGGATAGATATATATGTACACTAAAAAGATATCAAAATACCAAGATATCAAGATACAGTTCAAATTAAGACTTCATGACAAAGCCTTTATAGATTTCCCATATTGTACTCTAAATTCCATGCCGAGACATGTGTCAGTTTCTATAGGCCCAAAGTCACAAACCTCTCAAATTCTACACTCACAATGATATTAAACATCAGTACAGATTATATGAAATTTTTATCAAAGCATATGCCAAACCATCAATTTTGTCAACCCTCCCTTAATATGTTTAACTCTACCCTTTTGCATGTAGCTGTATTAATTCCAACAGACTAGGATAGGTATTTAAAACATTGAGATCATTTGAAACCTTGATCTCAATGCTATCACTTCCTAATCCTGCTAAATAATCTACAACCTTGTTTCCTTCTCTATATGTGTGAGATATTATTGACGCTACTAATTTGTCTAGTAGTGCCCATGCTTTGTGCAATATATAATTCAAACTCCAATTAAGAACTTTCCTTTCCCTTAATGAATTGATGATTATCAATGAATCCCCTTCAATATGGAGATTTAAAAAACCTAATTGGACCGCAAATTCCAGACCCAATAAGAAAGCTTGAGCTTTCATAGCATTATTTGTACCATCTTGAAGATGATAAGAAGCTGCCAAAACTGACCCTAATGCATTTCTAATGCAAAATCCTGCTCCTGAAGACCCTGAATTACCTTTGGATGCCCAATCAAAGTTTACCTTGAAAAATTACTTAAAAGGTGGACTCCATATCACTAATGTTCTATCAAATTTCAGAGTGCAATTTTTGAGTACACTGTCATCAATTGATAACTTGACGCCTTTCCAACCTTTCAAAATTCCACTATCCCAATTTATGAATAATGAGTTAGTAAATTTTTCTTTCTGAATACATGAATTAACCCCTTCTGATATAGCTTTTTCTATTTTAACAAGAGTTACCTCAATTGGAGATTTTAGTTTTATGAAGATTCTCATATTTCTTTCCCACCATAAATTCCATAGTACAATCACTGGGACTATATACCATATGCATGCAAAGAAAGAAGATTGATATAATAGCGACCAACTCTGGAAAATTTCCCAATTTGAATCTGGCAGAGGAATAGAGAGTTGTAACTTATTTATAACAAAATTCTAACTTTGATTAGCAAAAGAACACTGAAGAAATAAATGATCTACTATTTCAAATTCCACTTCAGATAAAGGACATTTAAACAAATCAGTAATCTTCAATTTAAAAAGGAGATCACTTGTTAAAATCATTTTCTATAAACAAAGCCATATAAAACTTCCTAATTTTGGAAGGATTTTATTATTCCAACAAAAAGCTTATGCTCATTGGGGTTGATCAGAAAATTTAGACTGTGCTAAAACTGCATACCCTTCCTTCACTGAATATGAGCCTGTTTTAGATGCTTCCCATATGATTTCATCTAGTTGTCCAAATAAATATACTATTCTTTCCTACATACATTTACATAGTAGATCTGCTTGATGATCACTTACCAAGCTATTTGAAGGACTTTTCCATATTACCTTTCCAATCATAAAATTTGACGATAGAACATAGTCCAATAAATTTTCACCCCAGGCTTGAGATAGAATTTCTTTAACCTCTTGGAGATCCTAAATTGTTGACAATGGGGGCCTTCCATTCCATGAATCTTTCAAAAAAATTATATTTTGGCCATCATTTACCTCCCAGGATGAAAATTTTCTAATGAGGTTCCTACTATTTATAATAAAACTCTAGATATCCAAACCCTTTGGAGGATCTTCTACTATAATTATTCTTGTTGGATTTGTGGTATCCATATACTTTGCTTGCAAAATTCTAACCCATTTAGCTTCGGGCTTAGTGCACATTTTCCAAGCAAGTTTTACCCCGAAAGCTTTATTCCTCAATGAGATATTCAGAATGGTTGCCCCACCTTGTTTCTTTCCTCTTGCTAATCCTTCCAAAGAAATTAAAGGTATATTTTTCTTTTCATCAATATTACCTTTCCAAAGAAATGATCTTATTATTTTCTTAATTTCTGATATGACAAATGTAGGAGCTTTAAGGACTACTAGAAAATAGTTTGGAATTGATGCTAGAACTGCTTTGATCAAGATAATTCTACCTGATAGAGATAACCATCTAGCTTTCCATATTAATATTCTTGACTTTAGTCTATCAATTACCTTTCCCCAATAAGTAAATTTATTCGATCCTTTAAAAAAAGGAATCCCCAAATAAGTACTAGGCAATTTTGCTTCTTAAAATCCTAAAGTGTTTACTATTTTGTTTTTCAAGTCATCAAGAGTGTTTAGATCATAAATCATTGATTTTTGTGCATTTATCTTTTGCTCAGAAGCTTATGAGTACTTGTCAAGAACCTTTCTAACCTGTTTAGCTTCCAATAGGGAAGATTTGTTGAATATAAGAATGTCATCAACAAAAAGAGAGTGAGTGACTGATATATTTGAATTTGGTATCTACACTCCTTGCCATAGATGCAAATTATGTTTCAATTGAATTAATCTACTTAAAGCTTATGTCATGATTATAAACAAGAACAAGGAAATCGGGTCCCCTTTCTTGAAACCTTGTGTGGAGCTAAAGAACCCTACTAGACTTCCATTTATAATTATTGAGAATTTTTCTCCAAATAAACAAGACATAATCCATCTACACCATTGTGAGCATAAACTAATTTTTTCCAAAACCTTATTAAGGAATTTTCAATCTACCTTATCATAAGCTTTCATCATCTCTAATTTGACAATGAAAGAAGGCAGTTTTGGAATTGCAATTGTATGCAACACTTCATGGGAAAAAATTACAACTTTATGAGTTTCCCTACTAGGAACAAACCCTCCTTGCTCCAAAGAGACAATCTTTGGAATGAGTGGTTTTAACATCAAATAAATTACTTTTGTGAAGATTTTATAAATTATATTGCTTAACGAAATAGGCCTAAACTCAACAAAAGTTCTAGGCTCTTTAACTTTCAGTAGTATTGCAATATTTGCTACATTGAATTGTCTGAGGATAGACCCAATTCTCCAAGATTCTTCAAGTGCCCATAAAATCTCGAAGCAAAAAAAAGCCCAACATTTTTGGAAAAACAAGGTTTTAAATCCATCTGGGCCAAGGGCCTTTTCTAGAGGAAGAGAAAAAACTACATGTCTCAACTCCTCTAAAGTAAAAGGTCTCATCAGGAGAGTATTATCTTGATTATAGATAAGGCGAGGGATTAGATCAAATAATTCATTTTCATCTCTAATTTTGTTATTATTAGTTGTTTGCAGAGCTGATAGTAGTTCTAAAAAATACTTAACCACTTCATTATTAATATCCTTCTCTTTTGTTAACCATTTTCTTGTATCCAGATCTTGAATTGATTGAATTGATTTAGCCACTTTTTTGAATTGAGTAGAGGCGTGAATTTTTTTTGTATTACGATCCCCTTATTTAAACCATAACTCTCTAGACTTTTGCCTCCAATATATTTCTTCCCAAGAGTATAACTCTTCCCATTCTAACTATAGAAACTTATGTTTTTCATACAGATCAACATCTAACCTATTATGTATTATATTTTCATGCACTATTGTAAGCTCTTTAAACATTGATTCCTTTTGATGAAAAATATTTTTGAAAACATGCATATTCTATAATTTTATTTGATCCTTCACATAGACTAATTTACTATGGAATTGGAACATCTTAGTCCCCTATTCATATGGGGCATTAACCCACCATTTCTTCAAAAGATCCATAAATTGGGGATGAAGAAACCACATGCTTTCAAATTTAAATGAAGTTTTTTTCTCTTCTTATGGTAATGTTTGAAATGTCCAAACAAATTGTATAATGGTCTAAACCTAGATATGGAAAAATTCCAGATTTTAGATTATGCACAAAGGTGAACCAATTTGGGGACACTAAAAATATATCTAACCTCTCTACAATTTGAAAAAACACCTTTCCTCTTATTAGTCCAAGTGAAATTTCCAGAGGTCGGTTGTATATCTCGCAATGCATTCATTGAAATAAAATGACTAAAATCTACCATCACTTTAGCGGGAGGACTTATCCCTCCACTTTTTTCATGCAAAGATTGTTAGAGTAATTGGGTATTTACTTTATTAATTAAACAATATTTTTTTAATTACATAAAGTTCCCTTTTACCTCTTTTCACTTAAGCTAACATTAGGTACATAATAATTAATTACTTTATTAATTATTATTGTGCAAGCCTAGGGTTTTCCTTTTTAGGGTTTTCATCTATATGTAGTTGAAAACTATCTTTTGTATCATTAATTCATTTTACATTTTGTGTGAATTCATGGCTCCACATTCTTGAGCATTTCCTTTGTTGCTTCTCTTTGTTTCTTCTCTTTGTTTCTCCTTGTAACAAGTTATTTGCTTGCAAAGATATCTTGGGCTTCTGTGGTGTTGTATCTTCTCAACTCCAATATGGTATCAGAGCTTCAGATTTGCAGCTACTTGTTCTTGTTTTGAGATTTTGCATTGGAAGCAAATCTAGGGTTCTAAAGTTTTTTTTGGGTGGATTCAGCATACTCCATTTTTTGGGTTCACTTTGGGCTCAAATGGATAGTGCCATTGGATTTTTAGCACCCAAAAACCCCTAAAACGACTATCAAATCATTGATTTTAGTTACAGTCAATTTGGAAGGCAAAAATTTTTTGCCCTAGAGCCATATGGAGCAAAAATCACAAAAAAATCAAAAAATAAAAATAAAAACTAAGGTTTTTGTTTTAATTTTTATGCAGCCAGTTCAATTTTTTTGGCCACCACCTTGCCGCCAAGCGGCCACTAGAGCTTCGCTCCGATGCCACCCAGCCGCTCCGTCCACCGGCCGCTTCCCGCCAGGCTCCGCCTGCTTTGCTCGGGCTCTGCTGAGCTCCATCGCTCCCCGCCTGGCTACGCTGGTCACCGCTGGCTGCCTCCGCTGAGCTCTTCCAAGCTCCCCAACTCCCTGCACACTGCTCGGCTGACTCCATTGACACTGAACCTGCCGACAGCGGAGCTTGCCCCGCCAACTTCGTCGACACCGGACAGAACCCGCCGACACGAGCTCGCCACCGGGCTTGCCGACCCAAGTCGGCCATGCCAGCCGCTGTGAGCCTCCAAACCCCCACTGCCCAGTCACATGGGTGACCATGGGCCTCCAGCCACCAGCCCCCTGGTCGTCCATGTGACCCGGGGCCAAAGACTTTAGCCCTTGAGGGCTGCAAACAATTTTTTTTTGCACATTGGAGCAGCTTCCGCTAAATCGGGCGTAGAATGGGGAATTTTTCTCAGTTTTTTGCAAATGAGATATCATCGGAAAGTTGGTTCCGGCACCATTCTAGTGGTACTGGTAATTTTTCCTGATTTTGCAGTTTTTCTATGTTTTTTGTCAGTCAAAGTTAGAACTTGGTATTTTCACTCCAAGGTGCGTATCTTTTGCATCTGAACTCCATTTTACGTAAACGAATAGGCGTTGGAAAGGTGTTACAGTGCTCTTTCCAGATTTATAGTCTATTTTACTAGTTCATTTACTATGTATTTTTTATTTAGCTTTGTGTGTTTTTACACTTTGCTCAATTACTTGGTCATCTTGGCTCCTACATGGGGTTTGTTTGTGTGGGATGGGTTATATTAATTTGATATAAATGTTGTAAGGTCAGATTTCTTAGTTTGTTTTTCATTTGAGGAGTTATCATGGGTTTCTCTACTCATCCTTCAGTTGTTCTTCTGGAACGGGGTAATTATGAGTCATGGGCAAAGGGTATACTTACACATTGTAGGTGGCTTAATATTTTGCCTTATTTGTATGATCTTATACCTGAACCAAAAAATTTAGAGGGCAGATTAGCATGGGATATTATACATCTTCAGACATAGCTACTTTGGACTCTTATGTTGGAGACATATCTTTCTTGTTTATTGAGTCCTATATTGTAGATTTGGAGGATTAGTTTGAGGACATTCATCTCCTCTACCTTGATAGTCAGGTTATCACTGTTCGCCCCACCATTATCTGTGCATTGAGAGGTTGCATTTCAGTATTCTCCACATCAGTTTGGATTTGACATTATTTGTTTCCATTCAGACAGTGAGACTCTTCAGCATCCTATCATGGCACACATCTTGAGACAGATTGGTTCTTCCTTCTTCACAGGGTTTCTTCGGTACAGGTCCATGGATCCATTTCTTCCCAAGGGGAGGAATATCATTTGCCACTTCAGAATCTCCTTTTGGACTCTACATCAGGCATCTACCATTGTGATGGGAGTTTCTTCATTGTGGGGGGGCCTTCTTCTCTCTTTCTATATCTCCTATGGAGATCATTGTCCATGTACTTATATGATAGAAGTTGTCTATGGGGGGTATTATGTTATCCACCTCCTATCCTTCTTTCATTAGTGCATTGCATTTCTTCCTTGCATTCCATTTTGGGGAGGAGTTTTGTTCCCACTGGGTTTTCTCCTTTACCCCATTTCATTTAGTTTGCATTGATTTTGTACATGGGTACCTAATCTGGCCTTGTTGCTGGGACCCATTGCTTTTGCTTTCAGTAGCTTCTTCTAGGTTTAAGCTTCTCCCTATGTCTATCTTAATGGGGTGTGTTAGAGTAATTGGGTATTTACTTTATTAATTAAACAATATTTTTTTAATTACATAAAGTTCCCTTTTACCTATTTTCACTTAAGCTAACATTAGGTACATAATAATTAATTACTTTATTAATTATTATTGTGCAAGCCTAGGGTTTTCCTTTTTAGGGTTTTCATCTATATGTAGTTGAAAACTATCTTTTGTATCATTAATTCATTTTAAATTTTGTGTGAATTCATGGCTCCACATTCTTGAGCATTTCCTTTGTTGCTTCTCTTTGTTTCTCCTTGTAACAGGTTATTTGCTTGCAAAGATCTTTTGGGCTTTTGTGGTGTTGTATCTTCTCAACTCCAACAAAGATGTTATTGCATTAAAATCACCTGCTATGATAAATTTATAATTATGTAACAATCCAAGCCGCCTAGTGATTTCATCCCATAAATTCTTCTTATCTACTATAAAAATAGGACCATACACATTTATTAGCCAAAAAATGAAGGTCAAATTTTGTTACTTCTATGATTTTATTAAGTTATTTTTGTTCAAAATTACAATATTTAATAGCATATATTCATAATTTTTTATTTAGGAACAACTGATTCTAACCATGGGAAGGAATAAGCGAGGACCACCCAAACAACTTGATGTAAAAAACAAAAAACAAAGGGAGTGCATGAAAAGACTACATGAAATGAGAAAATTGGAGAAGGTACAACATCTATACCAAGAGACATCAATATAGAGTCAAATACCAAAACACCTATTGAAGATATAAATGGTGGATCAATTTTACCAAATGCACACCAAGAACAAGAATGAATCATCACGCCTATTGAGAAAAGGAATGATCAATAAAATATGCCAAATGAAAACCAAGAACACACACCAATCATAAAACCTCCTTGAATTATTCATAAAAATCGAGATTATCTAATTGACATAGATGAAAATATTTTGAAACCAATGCCCAAAAAATTTTGTGATCGCACTTGTAGAAGAATGGCTAATAAAATATGGAAAAACTATTTTGAGATCTTAAGTGAAACTATAAGGTGCCAATTGTTTGTTGAAATTATTAAAAATATTAATTTTAGAGACACTACGAGGATCCTTAGCTTAATATAATTGAAAACCAATGGTGAAAAAACTATTGTAAGAAATCTAATTAGATAGGTTCATCACTACACACTAAGGATAAAAATGTTACCCGACATGTTCTTACATCAACTATAGTAAGCAACAAAACTAAAAAATATTGTTTGATTACCAAAACAAGTAGGCTACTAAAAATAAATAGAACACTATTAAATTCCATTGGGAGATGTGAAACAACTAAGGATCCTAATAGTAATTCTCTATGGGTATTTTAAAGTATATTTCCACATAAAGACAAGGTTGTTGTTGATGCATTAAGAGCATTAATTGGATTTTTTTGCATGATAAAACAAGAGTTCCACAAAATCAAAGAGATGTTGTTAGAAGGAGAATAACATCTTGAAATCATGAACCACATCCTAAAATCTTTTTGGATATGATTAAAACTCAATTTTATGAAAATTTTATTCAAATTTATCCTCAAGTGAGAGTTAGTCAAAGGTTTTTTGAAATGGTCAAACCTTTTTATGTTAAGATAAATCATGTGAACACTATATTTTGTTGTAGGATGCATATTTAATCTTCCATGAATTAAAATATTTATTCTTGTATATGTGTTACTTTGCATGATAGAATGTTTTATAGGAATCTGGTATACAAGTCCCTCCTAAATAATCAAGATATTTTATTTTAAATTGTGTGTGTGGAATAAGTAAATAGTAAATAACTAATAACACTTCTTAATAAGACATTATATCAATGATTTAACAAGTATGAAACTAATTTGAAACATTAAATCTATTGAAAGCATCATATTGTTCTCTATCTTCAAAGATTTATTAAATCACTATTGCTTTTAGATTGTGTAAGCACTGTGACTATTATAATGACAATCTAGAGAATGAGATATGGTGAAATGAAAGAAACTAATCCTTTATGATGATTGTTGAATAATATGATGTAGTTGTAAACTAAATTGACATGAAATTGATAAATGAAAGTTACAACAAACTAAGATGCAACTAAATTAGAAGCCATGACTATGATTGCTATTCTAAAATGCTTTGCTAATTGTTATTGCTTAATTGCTTGAATGCTCAATTTCTCTAATGTTATTTCTATAGAGTAAGATTGCACAAAGTTGGGATCCTTTTCCTGTAGAGAGAGGTTGTATTTATAGATTCCCAATAGCATATTTGTGAAGAGGCAGAAAAGCAAAGGTCTGGATTCAATCTTGAGGATTCAATGGTGAAGGATGAAGGAATTTGGGAAGATTATGGAGATTGTTCCTCCCCACAAAACATTCATCCAAATAATAGGAAAAATCCATGGAAGAAGATGAAGGAGTTGCTTGCAAATTTTTCTTCAATTTGTCTCCAAATTTTCCCATGAAGGTTGAGTCAATTAAATTAGACATATAATATCTAATTTGATTTGTGCACATTTGAGTGAAAAGAGGAAATAGCTGTAGAATGCATTTCAATTGAATATTTGAATTTATTCAATTTAGGCAAAGAAGATATTTAATTTAATAAAAGAAACTATAGAAGTCTATTTATATTAGATAAATATGGTAATTAAATAAAACAAAGTATTTAAATTTTTTTATTTAATTTAGATGGAATGATGTGATAACTTAATAGAAGAATTTAATAATGATGATTAAATATAACAAAATACTTAAATTTGTTTATTTAATTAAGAAGAAATAATATAATAAAGATTGAAGAATTAAAAGCGAACTATACAAATAAATAATTCTATTTATTTAATAGTAGAAGAAATAAAGGTTAATTAATCAAATAATTCATATTTAATTAATTAGATTGTCTAGATCATTTTTAGGTGTATACATTTTGCCCCTCTTTGAAGTGATGTGTTTACGCATTGCTTCAAAGAAAATTTTGCTGCTATTGCTAGTATCGAAAAAAATAAAATCAGTATGCCCCATATTTTCCCAGACATTGATTTACAAGTAATGATGAATATATGCCCCCTCGGGAGATAAATTAATGAATTTATGATTTTTTTTGGATTTTTGGAAATTTTCAATTTCGGATAATTTTTCGATGATTTGATGATGATTCGATGAAGATTTGATGGTGGAATAATTTATCTCTCGATAAAGAATGTATAATATTTCCCTTGGATGAATTTTAATTAATCTCTTAAAAAAAATTAATTAATC
Source organism: Sequoiadendron giganteum (assembly GCA_007115665.2). NCBI lineage: Eukaryota > Viridiplantae > Streptophyta > Pinopsida > Cupressales > Cupressaceae > Sequoiadendron > Sequoiadendron giganteum. Next base: position 437,412,820 of record CM021103.1, on the reverse strand, counting down.
CCATAAAAATCCCACTTTTAATAACCTATAAAAAGTCATTTTCAAACTCATTTGTTCATTTGAGTTTTAAAATTTTGTGAGAGAGCAATTTGGAGCAGGATGTCAATTCCCTACCATAATCACCGATTCAAGTGTATTCGACATCACCACCACCTGACCGTCTACGGACCTCTAGTATGTACCCTTTAACCCCCTCATTGTACATGCATTTTTTATTTTTCACTCATTTTTTGGATTTTCAAATTTAGTTTTCTCTTTAGCGCTTTGGCAAGCCGATGTAGCGCTTCAACTCACTATTTTATCACTTCAATGTTTTTAGTGCTTAGGATGATTTCTTTAGCACTTAGGTACAAATAATTAGTGCTTTCAAATTTTTAGTGCCTAGAATAGAAACTTTAGTGCTTTGACTTTATGTTTTAGTGCTTTCAGTAGATTAGCGCTTAGGATAACAAGTTTAGCACTTTTACATTTTATTTTAGCACTTTTGATGGTTTAGCGCCTTGACCTGGACGATTAGTGCTTTTACCTAGTAAAATAGCGCTTCTGTTGAAATGACGCTTTGACTACTTGAAATGGCACTTTTGATGATTTAGCACTTTGAAACTCTGTTTTAGCACTTCAAAGTTAGATTGATAAAATTTGTCAATTTGTCCTTGATTTTGTCATTTTTATTGTGTTAGCCATTAGTTTGATATGATTTTTGATCCTGAACAAGTAGATGTTGTTCAACCTCATGATAGGCAAGGTTGATTAGTTTCACTCATGAGATTTGATCAAAATCCTCACTAAGAGATAATTAGGTTGACATGATATTTGATATTTTTGATGATTTGACAAAAGAGTATTGATTTTGAATGTTTCATGATGACAGGAGGCTCTGACAAACCTCTAGACTAGAGAATGGTTTCCTCAAACATTTGATTTGATACGATAGTTGGTCCAACCTAAGACAACTATCATTATAGGTTGTGGATTGTCCTCTTTACTTGATATGCCCTAGATTAGGATTAATCGGGGCCTTCTGATAGCTTTAGCAGAGAGGTGGCACAATGAGCATAACACCTTTCACCTAGCTACTGGCGAGATCATACTCACCCCAGAGGATGTCTAGAGGATTCTATAGATACCACTTGTCAGGTATATTGTTGTTTATGATTCATTTTAGCAGGGTGGTATTGATGCTCTTCGGAGGGTGTTTTAGGATGATCATATTGGTGGATTGTGGATTATGTGGTGTGAGATGGTTGATGCTTATTATGCTTTGTCATCAATTCTTGTTGGATTTATTGGAGGATTCCTTTTTCGTGATCATAGGTCAAAGGGATTCTCTATTGGTTGGGGTTGTGTGCTTGAGAGCATGATTTTTCATCAGATGAGATATGCTTGGAGCATACACATGCTTGCCCACCTTTATCATGATTTGCATTCAGTGGTGTACCTTGGAGGTCATATTTTATCATCCAGAGTCACTTTACTTCAGGTGTGGGCATGGGAGCACATAGTTGTTACACATCCAGTGATGGTTAGGCAACATCCAAATAGGTGGCCTTATGTGCACATATATGTAGGTAAAATTACTCAGTCTAGAATGGGTAAGTTAGATCATTGGCAAAGATTACTGGATGATATCGAGGTAGTTATCTGGCATCCCTATTTAGATTGTGAGAACTAGGATGATGACAATATGTAGATGACATATATTGCTTAATTATTTCCTCTCATTGGCCGGACTCATTGGGTGCTGGACAGATTTCTTCTTAGGAGGGTACTTAGACAGTACGGTATTATATAGGGGATGCCCCAAGGCATTTCTCATTATGGTCAACAACAGATAGATGTTACAGATTAGGGACCCTACCTCTCTTATGATATTGTAGTACAGGAGTTCTAGGCTCTACAGCCTATAGTTTGGGATATTTGTACAGATATTATTGAGGCTCTTGTTACAACAGATAATGTAGAGTATTTGTTGTTACATCCTTTTCCTCGGATTACTATTCCAGATGAGCCAAAGCCATTAGTTATTGAGGAGGAGATTGATTTAGGACATCGACATCGATGAAGGAGAGAGGAGATTGGTGGTGAGGAGGATGTGGTGGAGGTGGTTGCAGAGGAGGTTGAGATCACTAGTGATGAGGAGGGGAGTGGTGATGGGGAGGATAGCAGTAGCAGTGATGAGGAGGGGATTGATGATGGTGATGGGGATGATGGTGGAGATGTGGATACGGATGTGGGAGAGTTTATGGTTCCTCACAAAAGGCAATCACTAGTAGCACCCTTAGAGCAGTGAGTACATATAGGGGTACCTTCTTAGCATCAACAGAAGTAGATTGTGAGCTTATAGGTGTAGGTATAGACCCTATAGGGACATTTGGTATAGACACAGGGTTTGCTGGCCCAGACTTAGACACAGTTGTAGACATATGCTCAAGTCATGCTTAAGCTCTTTCATAGGTATAGGGACAATTGGTAGATGCATAGACATAGATTGCCACCTTGACAGCAGAGCGAGATACAACCAGATAGGTCACAGAGTAGGCTCAGACTATTGCCAAAAGACTGGAGACATTAGCTTATGGCACCACTATAGGTGATTATATGTGTGAGATTCTTCATGTGGGTCGAGACATAGATTTCTATAGAGGCCGATACCATGATTTAGTTGCTTCCTCTTAGAGAGTTAGTTATGTGTTGTCTAGATCTGGTAGGACTCATTCTTGGATTGTTAGCGAGGGTGTGACTTAGCCTCCATGGAGAGATCTGAGAGATCCTGATCCATCTCGTGGGGGAGGTACTGGCCCAAAGATTCTTGCACTATTTGGAGGTAGCATATCATAGCAACATGATGTGATTTTTTGATGTATTTGAGACATGATGTATACTCTAGTTTTGTGATTTACAACCATTTTTGATGTTCTATCTCTTTATATTTCAGACATCCTTGTATACTTGGCATTCATGATTTTGAGTTCTATATGATATGCGGTGGATGGTTCGATCTATATGTGTTATATTGGTTTAATGATGGATGCATTTAACTTATCTATTCTATATGATATGTTATGGATGCATTAATGATGATGTGATGTGATTTGATTTATAATGTTTTATTTATGATGCTCAATAATACTGATTATGAATAATGATGATGTATGGATGTATGATGTATGCAATTATTTACATGGATTGATATATGCATGATGTGTCATTTTATATGATAATGTACCTATAGACATGGATATGGATATAATGATTTAAATGATTTATGATATGCGATGTAAATGGGATGTGTGTCTTATTTCTGTGTAAATGCAAATATATGATGTATAAACGGATGAAAATTATGCATGATATTTGATATGTTAAATGGATTTATGATATATGGTGTTATATGAAACTATAGAGATTTATTATTTTTGAGATTTTCTTATGCAATCTCATGACATGGAATATGAGAAATATGATATTGTCAATGCAAATAATTTGATTCAGATTTATGAATGATGAAAGGATGATAAATGAATGAATGAAAATGCTCCTATATATATATATTTTATAGTTTTTCTCATGCACTTTTAATGATATGATGATTTTGACATGTATGATTTGATTAATACCAATCATTCGATAATATGCATGAATGATGAGATTCCATAATAAAGTATTCTACAATAGGTAATGAAAATTATTATGCAACTATATGATAGTGATGATGTTTTTATAAATGTCAAGTATACTCAATCTGTTAATAAAGAAAGTTAAAATTGTTTATGAATTTGATTACCCATCTTTGGAACAAAATACTCTACATATGTAAGACTAAAATAAATTCCATTTAAGTCTAATATGCAAATCTATATGCAAAATTGTCAATTTAATAGTCCTTTTATCTTGCTTTTTATCATCATTGAGCTTTTTGAAATGTTGAAAGCGAGTACAAGCACCGATGGTATGAGTTAGACCATGATGGCCTGAGTACTACTTTCATGATTTTTGATATTGCAAGTGAATACAAGCATCTAGGTATAATTAAACCAAGATGACCTAAGCATTTCTTGTATAAACAAATAAGAATTGAATCATTTACTATGTAAATTTGAAATGTCATCAGTGATACTTTGTAGAGAACATCTTGCGACAATTCACACAATAAATGATTAATTCACAAACATCAATCAAATAAAATATCATTATTTTTCCTCACTTCTCTAGTTCAATACATCATTAAATTGCTCCAAATAAATGATAACAATAATCAAAGCACAACATATCCAACCTTTACTTAAAGCATTTCAACTATTATTCAAGATTAGATCATCCATCTTGATTTTATGATGTTTTTGTGATATTCTGAGATTTTGGATCAAACCTAACCTAAAGAAATATCATAGGGGCCTCAGGATCTGATCAAAGAATAGCCTTACCTATGTTATATACATAGAGACCACGTAGTTTGACTAACACAAACTCATGTTTTTTTTTTTTTTGACTTTTTGACTTGTTTTCGGATTTTTTGTTGGGATATGGATGCCCAATGTGTTTCCAATTTTGATTGATGTTCCATGTTGGTTTGTGTTTTGATTATAGCTTTTTCTTCATTTGTCTCCTTGTCGTTTGTCCATTTTTCTTGACGTTTTATTACCCCCAGTGAGGTCTAGATGTTGACCCCAAGCTATGGTGAGACATGACCACTTGTATTGATATGATAATGCATGTAAAGTGATGGTGAAAGTAATGACCATGAAATGTGTCCAATACATGGAAAATTTGGTTAAATCACAAATAGAACCTTTTTCTAGGTTTTCACTACATGTTTTAGTGCACTATTTTTTTTGTCTTTTTGAATTTTTTTTGTATTTTTATTTTTGTATTTTTTTGTCACCAAGATGCCTATTTGCCAGGTTTTCATCAAGACAACCATTTTTCTAGGACTTGAACCATGCACTAGGTGATTTAGGTGTAGAACTTTTTGAGATGGATAGTGTTGATAGGTTCATCAAACAAATCCCCTTTAGGTGTTGATAGTTAATAGGCTCCTGATCCATAGACTGATATGACAACAAAAGGACGTAGCTAGTTAGGTTCAAATTTCCCTTTATTTTCTCTATCCTGTTGATTTCTAGGGTTTTCCTTTCAGACTAAGTCACCAACCTAAAAAATTCTAGGTTTTACCCTGTGATTGTAGCTCTGGGACATCATATTTTAATATTCTATTAGATGGTTGATAGCTTGTTGACGACATTCATCTAGGAATTCCAGTTCTTGTAGTCTATAGATTCTATAATCCTCATCTGTAATGATACCCTTTAGTGAGACACAGAGTGATGGTATTTCTACCTCAATAGGTATGATGGACTCTAATCCATATACCAAGGCATATGGTGTAGCTCCTATTCACATTCTGATGCTGGTTCTATACACCCATAATGTAGGGTTGAGCTAAACATGCCAATCACATCCAACATCATTAACCATTTTCTTTAGTATTTTAAGAATTGTCTTGTTGGAGGCCTTTGCTTGGCCATTTCCTTGAGGATAGTATAGTGTTGAGAAATGATGTTGGATATGAACTTTTTCACACAATTCTTGGATATCCTAGTTCTTAAATGGTCTTCCATTGTCTATAATAATGGACTAAGGTATGCCATATTGATAGATTATGTAGTTTAGTATAAAATATGAGATCTACTTTCCAGTGATTATTGTTAGAGGAATTGCTTCTATCCATTTTGTAAAGTATTATGTTGTTGTGATTATGAATTTATGTCCATTGGATGAAGATGGATTTATTTTCCCTACCAAGTCTAGTCCCCACTGACAAAAGGGCCATGTTTATGTGAATGGGTGCAATTATTGTGTTGGTGCATGAATTAGGTTACCATGGATCTGACACTTTTGTAACTTCTTAACAAACTAATAAGACTCCTTCTCCATGTTTGACTAGTAATACCCTAAACAAAGGAGTTTCTTTGCTAGAGTTAGCCCACTTGAATGAGTTCCACAAATACCTTCATGAACCTCACATAAGGTTGTTTCAGATTCGTTATGTTCTAAACACTAGAGAAGAGTACCATCTAGACCTCAATAGTAAATTATTTTGGCAATTAAGGTATGTTGGGCAGATTGATGGATGAAGTTGTGTTTCTGGTTTTTGGAAAGATCGGAAGGAAGGATGTTGTCTTTTAGGTATGCATAGGTCTTTCCATAGAGTGGGGATTCAATGGCATCTAAATGGAATATGGTTTTTGATTTAGGATTATCATAAGTAGGATTAGACACTTGTTCTACCATAAAATCATAACGACCATGTTTTTCTGGCAATTGTAAAAGAGAAGCAATTATTGCCATAACATCTGTAGCTTTGTTTTTTTCCCTTGGAATCTGTTCAAACTTGATATCCATAAATTAATTTTTGAAATCATCAATCAAATTTTTATATGGCATCAACTTCTCATCTTTCATTTGATATTCATCATTTACCTGATAGATGACTAGTTGTGAATCTCCATATACTTGTAATTATGTGATCTTCTATTCAATTGCTACCTTAATGCCAATGATTAATGCATCATACTCAACTATATTATTTGCACTTGGAAACATGAGTCTATAGGAACTTGGGATGGTGTGTCCTTGAGGTGTAACAAACAAGATTCCCGAACTAGACCCCCTTTGGGTGTATGCCCCATCAAAATAAAGCCTCCATTGTTGTGTTGTCATAGTAAGAATGTCCGCATCAGGAAACTCAATTGTCATTGAATGATCATTGGGTAGTGGAGCTTTGGCTAATTGTTCAAAAACTACTTGACCTTTGATGGCTCTCCTTTCCACATATTGGATGCCAAATTCACTTAAAATCATGACCCACTTGGCTAGTTTGCAGGTTAAAGTAGCCTTACTGAGTAGATATTTTAACGGATCAATCTTTGCTATGAGCCTAACTGTGTGAGTCAACATGTAATGCCGCAAATTTTGGGTAGCAATTACCACCACCAAACAATATTTTTTGGTGAAGGAATAATTTATCTCATAGCCATTCAGAGTCATGTTGATGTAGTAAATAGCGTGTTCTCTTCCCTCATAATCTTCGTGTGCCAACAATGCTCCTAAAGAAATTTCTTTTGTTGCAATGTATAGTATTAAAGGTCTACCTTACATAGGTGGCATGAGTATGGGTGGTGACATAAAATATTGTTTTATCTCATTAAAATTTGTTTGACACCCTTGATCCCATTTGAACAATAGATTTTTATGTAACAAATGATTAAATGGATGAATTTTGTTTGCTAACTGAGAGATGAATATCTTGTTTGATTGTAGCCTACCTTATAGTGACCTTAGCTGACTGATATTCTTTGGCAGTGATATTTCCATTATATCCTTAAACTTGGTGGGATCCACTTTGATACCCTTCTCAAAAACTATGTATCCAAGGAGTTTTACTGGTGTAACACCAAAGACACATTTCTTAGGATTTAGTCGGACATTGAACTTCTCCAACCTTGTAAATATTTTTCCCAGGATATCTAGATGTCCTTCTATAGAATATGACTTTGCTAAGATGTCATCCACATAATCCTCCATAAATGTATGCATCATATCATGGAAGATTGTGGTAATTGCTCTTTGATATGTTGCCCCTACATTATTCAACCCAAAGGGAATAACAATCTAGCAAAAGGTTCCCCATGGACATGTGAATACAGTTTTCCCCTGATCATCTAGTGCTATCTTGATTTGGTTGTAGCTAGAGAAACCATCCATTATTGATAACATGGCATGTCTTGTTGTTAAGTCCATAATGATGTCGATGTCTGGTAAGGGAAACTCATCCTTGGGACATGCCTTATTCAAATCTCTAAAATTTGTGCATATTTTGATAATATTGTCTGGTTTAGACACAAGTATAATATTTGATATCCATTTAGCATAATCAATAGACCTAATGAATCCTACATCTAACAAATTTTTCAGCTCAGCCTTTACAATTAGGGTGATATGTGGATGCATCTTCCTTAGTTTTTGTTTCATAGGTTTAATTCCATATGGCAGAGATAAATGGTGTATTAAAAGATCTGGATCTAAACCTGGCATATCAGAGTATGACCAAGCAAAGTTAATACTTCTTTCTTCGAAGAACTTGACAAATTCTAGTTTTCCTTGTTCAGTCATGGATGCTACCAGATGTAAAGTCTTTTATTTTTCTATTGTGCCAATATTTATAGACTGTGTAGGATCCCCCAGTACTAATGATATTTCATGATAATGCTCTAGAAGGGTGTCAAATCTCTTATCTTTCAGTGCCTCAGAGAGGTTTTCACCATTATATGTGTTCTTTATTTTTACTTTTTTGAGATCTAATGCTACCATTGAATGGTTTTCACCATTAGATCCATTATTCTTGTTTTCAATTTTACAATTGGAAGATTTGATACCCTCCTATCTAAATTTTTTTTTTATGAGATTTATGTTTATAACTTGTGTTAGGTTCATCACAACAAAGGAAATTTATGATAGAATAATAACTCGCAAAGATGGGTACATTGATAGGTTCAATTGGTTCCCAGTTGATAAGTTCAAGATGCATTAAGGGTAGAAAGTCATCAGATTGACTTTGGTCAATGGTAGTGAGGGTTCCAATTGTAAATTGGTTAGTGAATATTTCATAGTCTAAGACATCACTCTCCTCCAAGTTATCTAGTGCATTTGATGTTTGTCCATCCTCACTTGAGTAATTGATATTTTTTGATTCAAATACATGTGGTCTCGTCCCCGAACTTTGTCCCTCCTCGCATTTGGGTGCATAATATTTAATGACATCAATTTGTATATCTATGTATGATACATCAGAGTAAAGATCCCATTCATATTCATTGGAATCTATTTTAGAACTATCTCTCATTTGAAGGATTCTTTCAACAACTTTGTGAGTCATTTCCTCTTTTGATTCCCTTGTATAACCTAGTCCTATTTTATATTTTGCCTAAAGTGTAAGAGGTTGAATGGGTTCTATGATGCCTTCCTTTCTTTTTCCAACAGGTCCTTGTCCCTCATACCCCATTCTCTCTAAGATAGATTTTCCTTTCCCATATTGAGATGTATTTATACTGATATTTGTTGATGTTGATGCTTCTTTGTCTTTGTATAGCCAATTGAGGATGGCCTTCTCTTTTGTTTCATCTTCTAGAGTACCCGCTTTCACAAATATTCCATCCAGAATGGTGGTTGGTTGTGATGGTTGTTGTGTTATTATTTATGGTTTTCCATATGACCTTGGAGATGATAGCAACTGTGAAAGACATAGAGATTTCCTAATGGAATATTCTCCCATGCCTTTGTCGGTTAACTAGGATTTTTCTTGAAATTGTTGTGATAGAGAATTCAGGTGACCCTTATTGTCTGATAAAGTGGTATCAAAAACACTTGTATCTTTTGATTGACCCTTTTTCTCAACCCAATTTCGATACAATGTTTAGTGGCTTTTCATCGTTAGATGAAACAAAAGTTCTGTTTTCTCTATTATGGGGCACAAATTTGTCTTGAGCTATTCTAAATGTGTTACAATGTTGGGGATTGTTTTAGTCAGCTGATATAGTTACCTCTTGTCCATTGAGTAGAAATTTTAAAAATTGATGATAAGTTGAAGGCACCACTTGAATTTCATGTATCCATGGACTTCCCAAGAGTATATTGTAGGTTAACTCCATTTCTAGTACTTGACAAGCTATATTTTTTACCAATGGTCCTACTTGAATAGGAAACATGATCAATCCCTTGGAGGATCTCTCTTCTTTATCGTAGGCTTTTATTGTCATTTTCCTTCGAGCATCAATAGAATCATTAGAATAACCTAGTGGACATATCAATTTTAAAGTGCAAATGTTGAAACCAGCTCCACCATCTATTAAGACACATTTAACATGATGTTTGTGGATTAACACTTCAATATGAAGTATAGTATTATGCGGATGATTAACTGATACATCATCTTCTTCAAAGAATGATAGATAATGAGTTGTGGTTAAATGTCCCACTATAGCTTTAAATTGACAGACATCCAGATTGTTTGGTACTATGGTGGCCACAAGAGCTTGTTCCAAAACCGCCTTATGGGATGGTGAGAGTTTAAGGAGTTCCTATATCAATATTGATGTTGGGATTTTCTGCAATTGATCAGCTATGTTATATTGACTCATAGGGGGAGTAGTAATTTTAGATGAAACTCCTTTCAATATTACTCTATATTTACACCTTTTTTTTGCATTGGCCGAATTGGAGTCTTGATTTTCCCTTATTTTTATGACATTGACCTGATTGGTGGATGTGTCTATGTTTGGGATCAAATCTATTGGTATGATGTCATTGGTTCCAATGTTATCAATTTGATTAGTAGTGATGTCATCACTCTCAACTGTAGAGATATAAAAGATTGTGCCATCATAAATGTAGTTGACACTTTTACCTTTACCATTTGTAGAGGAAGATTCTCCCTTTTCATAATTTGGTAAAGGATCTTTAAATGCAGTATGATCATTGTTAGTTTGATGTCCTTCTATGAATACCTTTTTGTTATCAATCAAATCTTGGACTAGATGTTTTAACTCTATGCGGTCATTTGTCTTGTGTCCCTTATTATTATGAAAGTTACAATAGTCTTTGTCATTCCACCATGGTGGTTTCACTTTTGGATCCCAAAATCTTGCTTCTCATGAGGTGATAAGTCCATTTGCAATAAGTTCTCTCATTGTTGATTCTAGTGTTTGTCCCAATGGTGTGAATCATCATCAGTTGGATGATTTTTGATATGATTGTGGTTTAAATTATCCATTATTCAGATTGTTGTTTTGATTGAAATTTATTTTGATGCCTTGGTCATTATTTTGATTGGTCTTTGCAGTAGTAGTCATCAAATTAAATACTGGTTTCGCATTTTGTGTTTCATTTGCAACATCATTGTTTCCATTATTTCTATTTTTTTGCCAAAACTTAGCTTGTCATTGTTGCCATGGTGATTTGAGGAGTTTTTATTGCCCAATCCTTCATTGTAATGTTTTATCACCCTTGTTTTGACCAAAGATTTTTTGATATTAAGTCCATTTTCAATCACTTTTTCAAATGTGGGTGGACATTGTAGTTCAAGCCTATAGCTCATTTCATCAGTGACGTTGTCAATGAATAGCTCCATTTTATCTTCTTTGAGTATAGAATGAGGATACCTAGCAAACAACCTTCACCATCATTTTAGAAATGAGAGGAATGTCTCACCTTTATTTTGTTTCATGTTGTAAAGGTCCTTTATTGTTACCTCATGTTGAATATTAAAGGAAAATTGTGAGATAAACCTGTTGACTAGTTCTTCAAAATTTTGAATCCCTGGTTGTAGTTTAGAGAACCATTCCATGCATTGACCTCCTAAGCTCCTTGGAAATAACCTCATTAAATAATTTTCTTCTTGTGCAAATTCTAAATGCATGGTTTTGAATTCCCTCACATGGTCAATTGCATCTATTTTACCATTTTACTTGTCGTATTTCAGGAATTCACAATGTCTAGGAAATGATATCATGTCTACACTTGGATCAAAAGGATAAGGACAAATGTCTTGTAATGAATACCTTTTTGTGGATCCCTTTTGCATGTCTTGAAGTTTTTGTTGTAAGTTTTGCATCTGATGTGTTAGGGAAACAACTCGATCAATGTTTTGTGTGTGTTGTGTTTCAGTTTCATTTTCTCTAGGCATTTCTTTTAACCGATTGATGTCGAAATCTTTTGGTAGTTTTGCATCTGATTTTTCTAGCATCAAAAGATATTTTTCCATCTCTTGTTCTAAGACCTTTTCCATAAAATTATGGAAATTTGGATCTTGTTGTGCTATTTGGATGCCCTCTTGGTTTATGTCATTTGTGTTATTTTGGTGGAGTCTACTCCAAGGATTTTCTTCAACCATGGCATTTGATGTTTCAATTTCCTTTTCTATGATTTTTTGTCTTTGTAACCTTGTCAAGATAGGCATACAAGTGTTTGTTATTCTCACTAAACTTTGATCTTCTTTTTCAAATGAGTGTCAAGGTATAACTGAATTCGAATAGAATGATAAATCCTATTGATATTAACTAAGCTAAAAATATGACTATTATGTCTTGTTTCTTGATTTTCGGATGGAAAAATCCGTATAAAGAAACCTAACGTAATAATCTAGAATTTGTATGATAGTTTAGATACCTTAAGATTGCAAGATCTAGGTTTAAGTTTGAAAATAACTTTGACCTATAAGAAACTATTTGTTTTAGGTTCAAGACACTGTTTGGATTGTAAAAAGTTTCTAACTGATGAAAACCTGAGTTTTTGATGCCAACAAATCTGACAGATGTGTCTAGAAGCTCTCTATTTTTTCTGTTCTTTTGAAGTGCTAATACAAAGGGGAAAAGCACTAAAACAGACTACAAAATCCCTAATACAGAGTGCAAAAGTGCTAAAACAGATTGCAAAAGTGCTAACACAAAGTGAAAAAGCACTAAAAAGTGCTAAAACAGATTGCAAAAGTGCTAATACAGAGTGCAAAAGTGCTGAAAGATTGATAAATTCTGACACTATGTAATTTTGATGAAGAGACTAATTTTCAAGATTTTTGATATTTTAATAGGATATCTCTGCTGGTAATTTTTTGATTCTAGATGACAAGCCTAATGTTTTCAAGTTTTCTCTATTTTAAGAATTGATTGGGCTTGTTGGAATATTCTATCACTGGTTGCGGGATGGAATACTGATGTATAGGTTGACTATGATTATGTTTTTGTGAAAGAGCTCTTCTTTGGAAGTAAGCTTGTGAATAAAAAGGCTCTAAAGTATAATCATCAGTATGTCCCCTAACAAAATCATGAAACCTATGAATGAAAGTTCTATGTTGAAGCAAAAATTTCCTACTTTGATATAAAAATTGTCTTCTTTGCAAACATTTTTTTGTAACTAAGTTGTTTCTTTAGTTCTTTGACTCTTTTCATGAGGGATTTCTTGACAAACATTGTGGATTTCCAATCCCTAATCATAAATTTCACCATTTGATCTTGTTTGACTCTTTTGTGTTTTATTGGATGATCTTTGTCTGAACTAATGATTTAAAAACACAACCAGAAATTATAGAATAATTGTTTTTAAAACCTAGAATCTAAACAAGAATTGTATGTTCAAGAACCACGCATGGTCCTATTTTCACTAGTATTAACAAAAATACACTTTAGGCAGACTCACTCTTAAGGTCAAAAGGTCATAATTATTCTCAACAACCCACATCTTAAAATTACATCGACTTGTTGTTTGGTGTTTCTACACAGCAACAACTCAGACAGAATAAAAGTTATCCTATATCTCTTGAAAGGTTGATCTCTATGAACAAAGAGATAACACCAAGGTCTCATGGGTGTTAGGTCATGACAATGCAGTAGAACAAACTCAGTGATAAAATGTGAAAATGGTGGTAATCACAAGGGGTCTTACACACAAATGTTGTAAGCTCTAAACTCATCAGATTTTAAGATATGGTGATGCTTTAATTTCTGGTTCTAACCAAATAATAAAAGAAACACCAAAAGTCCTAATGTTAACACTACTTCTAATATTAACCTTGCAAATGATGAAATACTTGGAATGGACCAATCCCTTAAACTAATTTTTGCTCGACTTAAACTATACTTGTAATCTTGCAAAAATAAGTGCAATCTTCTAAGGTGTTAAAGATTTCTAGGTTGTAAGCATTCATTCAATAAGATTGAATTAATACCTATAGTTGAACTAAGAACATGAATATGAGGTACAGGTTGACCTTCCACAACATTCCCACAATCAAGAAGTTGCCCAAAGTATGAACCAAGGATTGCTACAACACTCCAAGCATTAAATCACAAGCATTACTAATTAAACCTAATATGTATTCAAACATTTCCAAGCGATTTGAAAGATAGAACAAGAACCATGCAAGATAAGGCACCAGTCATAACACAATGTCTGCACCTTGTATTAAATCATCACATTTGCAACAATTCCAATTTGTTACAACACTTGTTTGAAATGTAAAAACTAACTTCTAATATTCTAACATGCTAGTCTATTGCTAAATCTACTTATTACAAGACTTCTAACTTAGCCTTCCAATCTGAACAAAACCTAGCCAATTCAAACCTTTAAAAATGAGCCAGAGTGCCATAATTATAGAAACATGCCCGTGTGAACCAGAGCTAGAATTACAAAGAAGCTCAGCCACCAAAAAAATTGGCCCCAACAAGCAGTGATAACAAGTTGTCCAACATTGAATGCAGCAAGGACCCCCATCAGATCGATTTGGGATTGCACAAATTCAAGGGAATAGATCCTCGAGCCACACCCACCATCAATGCTCCACCCGCACAAACAACAACATGCGCAAAACACCAGGAGGAACACGAGGCACTAATCAAACCCGAGCTAGGAAAAAAAATGGATCAGATCAAATAAAAATAGGTTGAGCCCCTTCAGATCATGTCTTCTTGCCATTAATGGCCACCAACCAAATCGACATTGCATGCAGGGATGAGTTTTGTCATATCAGCCAAAAAGTGCACTTGACTGCACCCACAGATCTCGCCAAATCTTCAAAGTACACCCAACAACCCTAGCTCGATCCAACCTACATTCAAATAGGCAACCATTAATGCTCAATACATCATCAAAATCCAAGAAGGTCCATTAGAGTTCCCAAGGAAAGAAAATCATGCACAAACCCAAGCAAAAGTGGAACCAAAAATAGGCAGAGGTAGAGACAAAACAGGGATAGGAATGGGAAAGGAAGGGAAAAAGGAAGAAGCGGAGGCAGAGATGGAACCAAAACAAAAATGGAAGGAAGATAGGCAGAAGCAGAAATGAAACCAACCCCGACGGAGGCAAAGGCGGAACAGGAATGGGAACCGAACCTTGAACTTTGCCAAAGTTCAAAGTTAAGTTCCATCCTAGTCTCAGTCCTGATTCCAGCAAAAGAAAGGAAGACCAAAGTAGACCCAAGGAAAGAAACCAAACCGAAGGCCAAACATAGTGAAACAACAAAGACATAGGAAGCAAAGTCAAAACAGGAATGGAAACTGAACCGTGAACATGGTGAAAGTTCAGAGTTAGGTTCCATCCCAGTTTTTCCTTCGAAAAAATGAAAGAAAAGGAAAACCGAGGAAAACCTAAGGGAGGAAATCAACCCTTAGGACGAACACAGGCAAAAAATGGGAAAAACAAGAACGTGGGAGGTGGAGTCGGAATGGAAACAGAAACCGAACCGTGTGTTGGTGTTTGAAATAACAACCCAGCTAGACTTTGAAACTCTCTAAGAGGTAGCCAACCTCTATATTAAAGAACCATAAAGGCTAGTGGCCAACTGATAGAAAATGTAATGGATACACATTTCCCCTGCACTTCAGGCTCTATAAGACCTAGAGGAGGTAACCCTTTAGCAAGATCAAACAATCTAGGTACACAAGTAATAGGATATTGCTTAACAAATTATGTTCTCATAGAATTGCTGAGAAACTTAAAATATCACTCAACATTGGAAAGACATTGAATGAATTTCACTAATCAGCATGGAGAACATGACAAACACAACTCAACAAAATATATTGGAAATGGTTTTTTGATTTAAAGAGTTGGGACCAAACTAAAAACAACAGAAACATGATAATGGACCAGTGCCATAAAAATGGGCTATGGAGTCATATAACTAGCATTCATCTTTCAGTGTTGAAAATGCTTTGAAGGTCTTGCAAATTTTGTCACATTATGACAACCAGACCACTAAAGCTTTCTCTGATAATTCTCCTTATTAATCCACCTGAAACATAACACTCCTGTCACATTTGTCAAAGCAATTACAATATCCTTGAACAATAGGCAATAATAAAAGTATCTTGTGCTTTATTAAAGCAATTACACCATTCATAGAACAAAAGGAAACAACAAATGTAACTCAAATGCAAAAAATGTGCATGAACAGATTCAAACAATTTTATTATTGAATCCAAAACAGTATTACAATTCAGCCATGGAGACAATTATCAGCTAAAATAAACATAACATGACAATTCAGAACATACACTTTCAGATTAAAATGACTAATAGTCATATTTCCCCCTAGCTTTACAATCTACCCATAGCTTCTGCCTGACTTGTGGAGCTTTCCGAAATTGGGACCCTTACAAATTTAGAACAAAAAAAGAAGATACAAAAAATGCAAGCAAACAGGAGCAGCCCTAAATTCGATAGCAATTGCCATCTAGAAGCTTCAATCCCCATTGATCAAACTGAAAAGAATATCTCCACATTCTTCCTCTGCAACAACAAACATATTCCCTCAAAAATAGCATTTTCTCATCATTGCCCAACAACAAAAAAATATGCCCATGTGGAGATTCTTCAAATTCACCCAGCTGGAAAATATCCCTTCCCATGCAAATTCTATTTCTGTTTTTTGCTCTTCATTTGCTGCAGTTTATATTTCTTCAAATATTAAAGTTTCATAACTTTAATATTTAGGCTTCTGACTTTATTTAAAATCCCCCAAGTATAAAATGAATATAAAATTCACTTTATATTATATTCTTTTACATTGTCTCTGTTCACTTGATTTCATATTTTAAATAAAATCCCCATTTGCAATTGAAAAATCCCTTTCTTAGCTCTAAATATTTCACCTATAGAAAAATGCAATATTCTTCCCCTTTTACTATTTACCCACTATGGATAAAAAATACTCCACCTCCCAGCAAAGAAAACCATAAAATGAATATTTAATTCCCTCCATTTACCTGGGTAGAAACAAAATTTACCTTGTGTTGTTTCATGTGCATTATTAAGGTATTTACCATTTTTTACCTTTCTTAGGAAAAACACATTTCCCATGCAACCAATATTCAAGTATTTACTTTGGAGAATTCTAACCTTACACGTTTAAAATATTCATTTAAAATTCCCCCCTTTTAAAAATTTTACTCACTTGACGGGCAATTTAAAAAATATTTTCTAGTAGCTTTTATCCTTCACCCGGTTGCACTATTTGGAAAATAATTAAAATTTTACCCATGTTGAGTAAAATACTTACTCACCCTTTATTAAAATTAAAATAGGCCTCTTTTACTCGCCACATTCCATTAGCATTTTCCAATGAGAAAAGAATCTGGGCCCACCCATTATGCTTTCTCGCACACCTCGCGGGTTTTTTGCCAACGTCATACTTCCTCTTGTGAGACCCGTGAGGTTTTCCCTAATCCATTTGCTTTTGCTCTGTAAAATTTGTTCGAGCCTCCATCGAGGTTTCCTCCCTTTATGCTCACTGCATTTAGTTGTTGGCCGCGCCCCTGCAGATAACATTTGCTTGAAAGTTTCTAAGGTATTCCCACTATCTCTCCATTATGCTTTCATGGATCTCATTACCCATTCAAAGATTCCGCCCCTCTCATGGTATTCTCCTTACCAGGACAGGCCTTCAACAACCTCCTCCACACTTGGTGTGGGTTTCCATTGGTGGTTGTGCCCCTCACCATTTATCACATCTACAATTGACAAATGTGTATATTTCCTTCAGCTGACTATGGCACACCTCATTTTCTAGTTACCAAATCCACCATCCCCAAATTCTTCCGCACCTAGATTTTTGTATGAAAGTTTATGAACCCTTTTCAACATATCACTCTTGTTCATATCCTACAATCTTGGCATTCCATTGGTCACACACCCGCGCCCAAGATCCATGGTGGCTACCTCCCTGCTACACAAAGCATCCTCCATTGTTATGATGCACACACCATACCATGGTTGCCTCCTCATGATTTGGTTTGCTGCTCTTCCAATCTGTACTTGCTTGCCAAGAATCCTAAATAGATCTACTGTAGTTGGAGTGTATAGCCTCCAATATTTTTTCTTCTTTGGATCATGTATCTTATCCGCCTCCAATATGTTTGTGTACCATTTCTACATTTGTAGCCTACATACATTCAATATAGGCATTCATAATAGGGTGCATTACACCACTCTCAACACATACTTAAGCTAAAGATTCATCCACACCAAGTCCTATAAGGTACTCTTGATACTCAACAAACCATCTAGTAACCTTCAAAATCTTAATGTTTGATAGCTCATTTTCCCTATCACTCAACAATCTAAGCATTTGAATGAATCGTTCAGTGTAGAGTTGCACCATCAATTGAAATATTTCATATTTTCCATGAGATAAACTTAGGTAATTGGTCCTTTAATACTCAATTTCGAATTGGGGAGTATCAATAACCTAAGATGAACCTTGAAAAAACAAGGGCTCATTGTTTAACATTTGAACTTGAACATCATCCTATAGTTGCTTAAAATTGTTATTGGTTCTACTCACATTCTTCAATCATACTTATGTTGAGCATGATTTCTTGGCTTCAAGATTTAACTCATCATTAAGCTTTGTTCATTTGGATTGCATAATAGATGACCTTCTTAATCACTAAAAATGGATGGCTATCCATAATTGTAATATTACAATATTTGCAACATCATAATAGTGCGAAGCATGTTGGGCCCCATGTGGCCCGACTAAAAAAAAAAATCATTTTCAAACAAGTTTTTCTATCAAACGATCTCAACAATGCCTTTTTGAATACTTCTAAAGTTGAAAAACGAACTGGGTCTTCATCAGAAACTATTTTCTAGCACTTATGCAAAATGGTCAAAATAGGTCAAGTTGCCTCAGGAATCAATCTGGAAAACCGGTCAAACGACCTCGGAGCAATCAAAACCTGCAAGCATGTAGTCATTTGACTTGAGAATAAAGTGGAACAAATGATTCAGAGAAATCAATCACGAGGTGAAAGATATTAATCAAAAAAGTTGCCCAGACAAGCTTTTTCTGAAACAACAGTTGTTATGCACCAATTAAAACTGATCCAACTACCAATTTGTAAAAATAATGAATCCACTTCTGGTGAGCTTCCATCAGACATAGTGGAACATTAAGATACCTTGAGAATGTGTGCAAAAGGAATTTCTTTGAAACACTGTTGATCAAAAGTTATTAATGATCAAAGTTTGCCAACTAGAAAGGTTGTCAGGAATGCAGCTGCAAAACAAAACAAACTGCATTTGGTTTCGATTTGCTAAAAATAGCAAATCACATCATGAGGTTATGAAAATTGTCACTCGAGATCATTTTGATATGGGGAATATGGAACAACATTCATTTTGACATGATAGTGAATTGGTTGCGAAAACCAAGCTCAAACAGGAAGCAACTTTGTAGAACTGAACATCTGCAAACAACAAAACAGTGTGAAAACCCTCGAGCTTCACTTTTTGAAACTCTATCAAAACTCATCATGAGAAGCTAAAAAATGACACACATGTTCACATATGTCTACTGAGTATGTCTCCAAATGGGTTTTGTACGAAAATCAATAGGCTTTTAATTATAAGCCTCCAAAGCGGGTCAGTCAGGATTGATTCTTTAGGTGCACTTCTAAAAGTGCAAAAGCAATTTTTTTGAAATAGGCATCTCAAATTTGCAAAATTTGAGAGTGCCATCACCGTGAACTTTTTGAAAGTTCAAATTTCATCTCCATCTCGGTCCCTCCTCCAAAAAATGAAGGAAAAAAGTAGAGCAAAGAATACCTAAGGGAGGAAAGCAACCCTTAGGACAAAAACATAAAAAATGAAGGAGAAAGCAAAAGAGCAGGAAGCAGAGCCAAAACAGGAATGAGAACCGAACCAAGAACTTGGTGAAAGTTTGAAGTTAAGTCCCATCCCGGTTCCACCTCCGATAGAACAAAAGGAACAAGGAAAACAAAGGAAAACCCAAGGGAGGAAACCAACCCTTAGGTTCCAAACAAAAAAACCAAGGGAGAAAATAGAATGTAAAAGATGACCACCCCAGAGAGGACATCCACAAGAGTCCAAAACCACCAGGAACCAACACAAGGGCACCCACAACCAAGGCAGGCACCAAAGACCAAAACCCTGAGATTTTCAAAGATAAGAACCAAAGAGGGGGCAAGCCACATAAGTGGGCCAAAAAGGTAGGCCAAGAGAGGGTCCCCACTTTCAATGGGGTGTGTGTGCAAAACTGCAGAACAAATGGCGACTCTACTGGAGAAATGCGCTAGAGAATTTCGATGACAAACTGGCATCAAGAACTCAAAATCTCTAGTTTCAATCCAAGCATCAGGCTACAAATAGACAAGGTTTCAAAAATCACTAACAAGCCAACCTTTTCTGTATTAGGGTCAAAGTGTGTGTGTATGCATTCATTTCCCCTTTCCTAAGCTGCAACAAGGACTAAACTCAGTCTGACAGGGCTACCTAAGGATTCTAACTCCAAACACAACCTGGATAGAGCCTCACTACCAGTTAGACATCCATAGCCCTAGTGAGGTTATCACTATGACCCTCCTTAACATAGGTCTATTGCCAGTTAGGCATCCATAGCCCTGGTAGAGATACTAGGATACTCCTGAAAAGGTGAACATTTTTTATTTTCAATATTTTCTTTTCTTTTCTTATGATATTCTCTTTTGATATTTTCTTTTAAAGCTTTATTTTTCACCTTGTAGGAAATGAAGCCCACACTCAAGGATGAGAACCATAGTGGCACTGGAGTAGAATTTAAGATTTTTCACCCAGTCAAACCTCCTAAAGACCATATGCAACCTTGGAATTCTTAAGATTTTTGTGAAGATATAAGACCCAAATGTATTCCAAAATTTAACTTAGTCAAGTGACACTAACTCCAAGCCCATGCAACATCAGATGAAGGAAATTTTCCAATTTGAATGACTCTGAAAGATGATAAGAGTTTGTAAAATAAATCCCAGAGTAGCCCCAGACAAATAGCTAGTTGTACAAATATAACAAGCCTAGAGGAAAGTAGGACAACCCCACAAAATTTAGAGTAGCAGGGAAAACCAACCCAAGTAGACCAAAGAAAACCAAAACCGGAGCAGTAGACAAGTAGAGCAAAACCAAAAGAAACCCAAACCAAAAGTAGGAAGCAAGCAAGGGAAAAAAAAAATAGCTTAAAGGAAACCTAATCTATTTATATACAAGGATAGAGCTAAGAAAAAATCAAGACTAAAAATAATTCTTCAAGTACTGCCCATTGACAGGCAGTGAGATATCTCCTCTAGTGAGGGTTTTCAAACGAAAGGCATTATCTCCCAGAATCTCTGTAATCTGATAAGGGTCAAGCCAAAGTTTGTCAAATTTTCCATGCTCCCCCCTTTTGTCATGGGATTTATCCTAGTAGAGAACCAAGTCAGAGATTCTAAAGGCTTTCACCTTGGCTCTCTTATCAAACCATGTTTTCACTATACCCTGATGTTTGGAAAAAAATTCTAAGTCTTCATCTCTTCTCACTTCAAGGTGTAACAATTCAGTTAAGCAGGCTTCACGCTTATCTTCTCCATCATAATATTCATTGATGAATTGCAGGTTAGGGATCTTCAACTCGATGGGAAAGACAGGTTCCACTCCATACACTAAGTGATAAGGAGAGGCTCCTAAGGATTTTTTTTGTCTTGTGCGGTCTGCCCAAAGAGAAAATTTGAGCTAGGTATTCCAATCCTTGGGATTATTTTCTAGTAGTTTTCAGATGATTGTCAACAAATTTTATTGGAAGAATCGGCCAAACCATTCCCCTATGAATAGTAATTAGATGCAAATTTTATGGAAATTCCATTATCATAAGACCAGTTAGAAAACTTTAATGATGCAAATGCAGAACCATTATCACAAACTACAGCCAATGGACAACCAAAGCAATTGATAATACCTGACTCCATGAAATTGATTAGTACTTCAGTAGTGCATTATTTGCATGCAAGAGCCTCAGTCCACCTACTAAAGTAATTAGTTATGGTAAGAATATACCTGTGGCCTGCAGATGAAGATGGGTTGATTGGACCTATGAATTCCATTCCCCACTGTGCAAATAGTTTTACCTCTATGACAGGCCGAAGTGGAAGAGTTGCACACTTCTCCCTGCTTGCTGTAGTTTCACACACATGGCAAGTTCTCACATGGTGATGTGTGTCCTTGAACAAGGTAGGACAATAGTAGCCTACCCTTAGGATCTAATTGGTAGTGGAAGGTGTTGAACCATTGCCTGTGCTATATTTATCATGAAATTCAGTCATTACTCTCCAAACTTCTTCCTTCCCTAGGCATCTCAGGTAAACACCTTCATGATTTCTCTTGTATAAGACAACTCCCTTCATCATAAAACTACCACTCTTCAAATGTAGAGCTCTCCTTTGTATTGAATTAAGGTGTTTGAGACATTACTGATTCAAAAATTAGTATATAATGTCATCATACCAGCCCCCTGGAGAGACATTCTCAAGATTATAATGTTGGGTAACAAGGCCAGGACCCATTTCTTACATTGTCTTGGTCAGCCCCTACCCTCTTACCAACTTCATGGGTTGAATTTCAATATTATATTCTTGTAACATAGTTACCCACTTGACTCTACATTCACCCAACTCATTCTGCATCAACAACAGCTTGACTATAGGATCAAGGACTATAGCAAATACCTTATTTCTCAGAATATAGTTTTTGAACTTCTTCACACTTCGGATCAAGGCATAAGCCTACTTTTCAACATTGGGATACCTCATTTTAGCATCTTTCAAGGGTGCACTCATGAATTCTATAGGATTCTCATTCCCTTGATTGGAATTTTGTGTCAACAAGCCCGCACAGGAGTGATCAAAAGCAAATGAATAGATGTAGAATGGCTTAGCATAATCGGGACTTACCAAAATAGGGTCCTCAATAATAGCTCTCTTGATTTTTGAAAATGCTTCCTTAGCCTCCGTATTCCATTCAACCTTCGCTTCTTGTTTCAACATGGCATTCAATGGCTTGATTAATTCTACAAATCTAGTGATAAATTTTCTAACAAAGTTAATCTTTCCAAAGAATGACTTCATTTCCTTCTTGCTTGTAGGGGGTTGAATTTTTAGTATAGTCTCCACTCGTTCATGATCAATGGAAATACCTTGTTCTAAAATAACATGTCCTAACAGCTTTCCCTCAGTGACTCGAAAGATGCACTTCTTTGGATTAAGTGAAATACCAAATTCCCTACACTTTTGGAATACTTTGCATAAATCTACAACATGATCACTTCTCCTCTTGGAAAAGACTATTAAATAATCCATGTAGATGATTATGCACTTTCCAATGATGTCCTTGAAGGAAATATCCATAGCTCTTTGGAATGTAGCTCCAGCAATGATTAATCTAGAGGGCATTCTCCAATAAGGAAAGGTTCCCTATTTTGTAGTGAAGGTAGTTTTGTGCCTATCCTCCTATTGGACCATGACCTGGTTGTATCTAGAGTACCCATCTAGAAATGAAATCATCTAGGATCCATTGAAAACCTGAAGCACCTCATCCAGTGAAGGGACTGGATAATTATCCTTTTCTGATGATCTATTCAAGTTCCCAAAATCAACACATAGCCTGATTTCTTCATTTTTCTTCCTGACTGGAACCAAGTTTGGAACCCATGTTGAATTTATTATTGGGAATATGATTTGTGCTGAGAGTAGATTCTACACTTCCTTCTGAATAATGAGCTCCATCAAAGAATTAATTGGTCTTTGTCTTTTCTTGAATGGCTTAACATTTGACTTGAGGGGGATAGTATGTGTAGTGATCGAAGTGGCATATATCCTTAAGTCATCATAACTCTAGGATATCGCATCCTGATATGTATACAAGGCATCAATAATTATTTTCCTCTCCTCTAGAGTGAACACCTTACCAATAAAGACATTCTTGACATCACTTTGGGTCCCCAGGTTGTATGTTTCACACTGATAGTTGAGGGATTCCCTTTTCATTTTCTGCTCTTGATCTCTTATCCTATCCAGATCAAAGATCCTTTCTAATTGCACCATGCCTCTTGGGATGGTATTATTCTTTAGATTGACGACCCCTTCTAGGTCAATTTCAGCCTCTTGAGGCTCAACCTCATCAATTAATTGAGAATCAAACACATCACAGCCAATGATAAAATCAAGAATATGCTTATCATCATCAAACACCTGAAAATTGGTGACATTTTCAGGCACTAAGGGTACTAGAAAAAGTTCCACAGTGAACTTCTTTAAGCCTAAAAGTGATAAGGGTTGCAATGTACTTGCTACTTGTGCCAGAGAATTAGTAGTCTAATTCTTACTCTGAGGTATTAGCTAAATGTTGAAGGCATCAAATCCTTCAATAAGATCCCATATTTTGTGTTTGTAATTAGCCATCCTTCTATCATGACATGAGTATTGTTTTCTCACTTGCCTGACAACTAGCTCGGAATCTCCAAAAACTTGGAGAATTTTAACCTTCTTTCTAAGTGCCATTAATAGCCCATGAATTAGAGCTTCATACTCAACTACTTTTTTAGTGCACTAGAATTGGATTATGTCAGCAAAAAGGTAGGTTTTACATTTAGGACTGATCAGCTCAAGCCCTGCTCTAGCACCTTGCTTGGATTTGGATCCATCAAACCTTAATGTCCAATAGTCATTAGCCCCTGCTTTTCTTGGGATACCTTTGTCCTTGCTACCACCCAGAGGCTCTTCAAGAGGTTTTGGGTCCTTCCCTTTTTGACTCTTTTGAATGCTTTGTATGTTTAACTCAATGATTGGGGTTGTGTTTATGTGCCTTTGTATCTATTCTACTGCAGTTTGACACAAGAAAAATTCAAGTTCAGAATGAGGAGCATCGTGAACTCTACACCAATTAGGAAGAATCAATTATTCAAAGTTCATATTTCTACCCAACTGAATTTGATCTTCTACACACTTCCAGATAAACTCCTGGAAGTTATCCAACAGACTGAGTTGTCTATCTACCTAATCATCAAGTTCCATGGTTTGTTCAAATTGCACTTCGGAGCTACTGGCTTATGGTGTGGATTCACCAGAAGATCCCTACAACAGCAAGATTTTCTCTATGTGTGAAATAGGGGAGGCTAGGACATAGTTCCCCATACTGACTTCTGATACCAGTATTTCATTTAAATTATTCTGATACTGAGTAATGACATACTTCATTCTAGGTTCTCTCTCAATTCTGATTTGATTTGGGACTCCTTTCCTAGGGAGCCACACGTGAGAATGATCTATGGATGTGTATCTATTTAGTGCCTTGGTAAAATCTCTACCCAAGATCAGACCATAAGTTTCAGGAATGTCAGGTACCTGAGTATTAAGTACTTGTTGCACTCTAGGATTTGAGGCAACTTGCATGCGAACCATGCTTAGTTCTCCTACTATATTCACCTCTATTTTGTCCAATTGGGTGACCTTGTTTTGAGAGGCTGTAGGGGTAATACAAAGAGCCCTAAAGACAACAAATGGCATAAAATTTGTGGATGCCCTTGAATCTAGTAGGAAATTGTCTATATTTTTACCAAATATCCGAATATAAATAAGAAAAGGAGAGGTTTCCATTTTTCCTTGGAATAAATTAAACTGTGAGTCAGCTTGTGCAACCTGACCCTTATCTTTTTCTTTACCCCTATCCCCAAGTTGTGATTGACTAGGACCTTTGGGTGCTTGTGAACTAGGAGGCCTTACAATTGCCTCATTGGTTACTACTCCTTGTGTTTTTATACTTGAATTAAAGGACCCAAGGACTACATTTCTGATTTCGGGAACTCTTAATAACTCAAAATTAGAAAGACTCACATTAACTTTTCTAAGTTCCTCAATGACATATTCTCCTAGTTGTTGCACGTTCATATCAGTGTTGACCTCCTTGGAATGACTGGTCTTCCTATCCTTTGTTGCATCAACATTGCTTCCTTTGGAAACATCTGGTTGTCCTTCTTTTGTGAGGTATTGTGTTGGCACTTGAGGGTAGGATGGATTTTTATTGGCATGTGGATCTAGTGGAGTAGTAAAATTGTGTGGAGGGGCAGATGTAGTAAATGGTCCTCTAGCTTATAGATTCTTGTGGGGCTTACTCCTCAAATTATACTTGAACTGATAGGTTGCTAAAAATTTTTTACTTCTTCAATATCAACCTCTCCTTCATCCAATGGGCTATTGTTTTTTTCATTTTCTTCATCAAATAGTTAAGAGATTTCATCTTCATTGAGCACTTGTTATGCCTCCCCATTCTGGCTCCTTGACTCCTCATCCCTTGGGAAAGGGGCATGATTCAACACCAAAACTGGGGAATCATAGGGATTAGAGGGCACCAATTCTTGGTCGGTGGAGTTGTTTTCAACTTCATATTGAAAAATGGAAGCAACGGTTTGAAATTCAGGGAAGTCAAGCTTATATTTTTGACTTGTCTTATGAAGCCTACACCATCTAGACAAAGCAACCTCTGCTAAGTACGCACCACCTAGAGTTTTCTCTAGATTAGAAGGTTGATCAAGTGGAGTGGGGACTCCTCCATTGTTAGGCCCAGTGTTCCATGGCCTATTCTGCCTAGGTGGCTATCTTCTTTCAAATCCTTCTCCACCTTGTTGACTTCTATCAAAGTTCTAACCAGAACCTTGTCCTCTTTCAGAGTTCTGATTTTTTTCATAGTGTTTCCCTCTGTTATAACTTGATTGCATGCTCTTTTGATTGGCTTGGAGTTGACTATTTTGGTTCCTCAAGTAGGTTACCTCCATGTTTAGCTTCTTCACTTTCTCAGTTAGCTCATTTAGCCTTTCTTTATCATGGTTGTTGTAAGGGACTAGATTCACAGTGTTTGGGGGGTATCCTAACACTCCTCCAAAACTAGTAGACTGATTCAAAACTTCCAATTTTTGCAAATATGTAGGGAAACTAGCTTGTGACTTTGAATGGAGTGGATGGTTAGCATTTTTCTAGGGATAACCGAGCATTGGTTGGACCTCATTTATTGGATGACCTAGGTGAGGGACTGGAAGCAACTGTGGAATGAGATTCATGATAGGTGTGTGATTGGTCAGAGCCTGGTTGAGAGATTGGACTTGTCTTGGGTGAGTAGCAGGTCCTAGAGATGGTAGAGGTCCTGCAAAATGTTGTCTTGGGTCAAGACTGACCTTAACAATCTCTATATGTACAATGAGCAAGGTAGTTAGGGGATTATTTCTCCACTTAAGGAAGGTGGAAGCAAGACTATCAAGGGCTTTGAAGTAGACCTCTAGGGCAGTGTCCTCATTTCCAGCATAAGGTGCTTGAAGTCTAGTGTATGCTCGGTGCAACCTATTGTTGAATGATCCTATAGGCTCATTAACCTCTCTTTTTACCCCAATAAACTATATGTATAGCTCATTAACACTAATGGGAATTAAATTTCAGTAGGAATGCAGCCTCAAGCTCAACCCAATTAGAAATGGATGCAGAAGGTAAATGGTTATACTAATAAAATGCCTCCTCTCCTAGAGAATAGGGGAAAATTCTACAAGCAAAATCCTCATGATTAATCCCTCTATCTCTCAGACAAGTCTGAAAGATCCTAATGTTCTCTTTTGTTGTCCTATATGGGTCATTCATATTAAACTTGGAGAAAAAATGCTCAAGGTTCTTGGGCATAACATTGTAGGTGTTGAATGTCAGAGGTGATGGGTTATTCGCTAAGAAAGCCATTGGTGGAGGTGGTAATGGTCGATGGATGACTGGTTGGGGTTGTGGAATGAAACTAGCCTTAGAATCGGATGAAGATGAAGTGGATGGAGGTGAGGATGGTGGAAATGATGGATTGGATGATGGTTCCTCCCTTCTTCTACTCCTTCTTGACCTGGTTGGAGGTGGCAATTCTTGAAACTCTTCTTCTTCTTTGGGTATAGATTTGGTTCTCCTTCTAAGCCTCTTAGGAGAAATGGCGTTTAGAAAATTCTCTAGCTTTCTTCTTCAGTCCCTCCTTCTAACACCAATCCTGTCGTTTGGTGTTTCTGCATAGCAACAACTCAGAGAGAATAAAATTTAACCTATCTCTCTTGAAAGGTTGATCTCTATGAACAAAGAGATAATCCCAAGGTCTCATGGGTGTTAGGTCATGACAATGCAGTGGAACAAACTCAGTGATAAAATGTGGAAATGCTAGTAATCACAAGGGGTCTTACACACAAATGCTGGAAGCTCTAAACTCAATAGATTTTAAGATATGGTGATGCATTAATTTCTAGTTCTAACCAAATAGTAAAAGAAACAACAAAAGATGAGGGTTTTAGAAGTCCTAATGTTAACACTACTTCTAAGATTAACCTTGCAAATGATGAAATACTTGGAATGGACCAATCCCTTAAACTAATTTTTGTTTGACCCAGGCTATACTTGCAATCTTGGAGAAATCAATGTAATCTTCTAAGGTATTAAATATTTTTAGGCTGTAGGCATTCATTCAATAAGACTGAATGAATATTTACAATTGAACTAAGCACATGAATATGAGGTACAAGTTGACCTTGTAGAAAATTTCCATAATCAAGAACTTGCCAAAGTATGAACAGGGATTGCTACAACACTCCAAGCATTAAATCACAAGCATTACTATTTAAACCTAAGATGTATTCAAACATTTCCAAGCGATTTGAAAGATAGAACAAGAACCATGCAAGATTATTCAATGCAAGAGAAGGAACCAGTGATAACACAATGTCTACACCTTGTATTAAATCATCACATTTGCAACAATTCTAGTTTGCTACAACACTTCCTTGAAATGTAAAAACTAACTTCTAATCTTCTATCATGCTATTCTACTACTAAATCTTTTGATTACAAGTCTTCTGACTTAGTCTTCTAATCTAAGCCAAACCTAGCCAATTCGAACCTTTACAAATAAGGTAGAGTGCCATACTTATAGAAACATTCCTATGTGAACCATAGCTAGGTTTACAAAGAAGCTCGGCCACCAAAAAAATCAGCCCTAACAACCTATAATAACTTGCCATCCAGCATTGAATGCAGCAAGGATCCCATCAGATCAATCTAGGATCACACAAATTTAGTGGAATAGATCCTCGAGCCATGCCCACCATCAATGCTCCACCTACATTAAAAGTAATGCACATGAAATGCCAGGAGAAACACAAGCCACCGATCAGACCCGAACTAGGAAAACAAACAACTCAGATTGAACAAAACTAAGTTAAGCCCCTTGAGATCACGTATTCCCACAATTAATGTCCACCAACCAAATCGACCTTGTGTGTGGGGATGCGTTTCATCATAGAAGCCACAAAGTGCACTTGACTACACCTACAGATCTTGCCAAATCTTCAAAGTACACCCAGCAACCCCATACCGATCCAACCTACATTCAAATAGGCCACAATTAATGCTCAATACATCATCAAAATCCAAGTAGGTCCATTAGAGTTCCCAAGGCAAGAAAATCATGCACAAACCCAGGTGGAAGCGAAACCAAAAAGAGGTGGAGGAGGAGAAAAATTAGGGATAGGAATGGGAAAGGAAGGGAAACAGGAAGAAGCGGAGGCGGAGATGGAACCAAAATGAAAATGGAAGGAAGATAGGCGGAAGTAGAAACAAAACCAACCCCTGTGGAGGTGAAGGTGGAATGAGAATGGGAACCAAACCGTGAACTTTGCAAAAGTTCAAACTTGAGTTCCATCCCGGTCCCGGTCTTGATTCCAATGAAAGAAAGGAAGACCAAAGCAAACCTAAGGAAAGAAACCAACCCAAAGATCGAACACAGTGAAACAACAAAGACACGGGAAGCGGAGCCGAAATAGGAATGGAAACCAAACTGTGAACTTGATGAAAGTTCAGAGTTAGGTTCCATCCTGATTCTGCCTCTGACAAAATGAAAGAAAAGGAAAATTGAGTAAAACCTAAGGGAGGAAACCAACCCTTAGGCTGAAAGTAGGAAAAATAGTGGGAAAAACAAGAATGTGGGAGGCGGAGCCAAAACGGGAATGGAAACCGAACTATGAACTTTGTGAATGTTCAAAGTTCAACTCCATCCTGATCCCACCTTCAAAAAATGGAGGAAAATTTTTGGGAAAAGAAAACCTAGCAGAGGAAAGTGACCCCTAGGACAAAAACAAACAAAATGAAGGAGAAAGCAATAGAGTGGGAAGCAGAGCCAGAACAGGAATGGGAACCAAACCGAGAACTTGGTGAAAGTTCAAAGTTAAGGTCCATCCTAGTTCTACCTCTGGCAGAACAAAAGGAACAAGGCAAACAAAGAAAAACCCAAGGGAGGAAACCAACCCTTAGGACCCAAACAAAAACACCAAGGGAGAAAAAAAAAGGCAAAAGAAGACCACCCCAGAGAGGACATCTGCAAGACTCCAAAACCACTAGGAACCCAACACAAGGGCACCCACAACCAAGGAAAGCACCAAAGACCAAAACCCCAAGATTTTCAAAGATAAGCACCAAAGAGAGGGAAAGCCATAGAAGTGGGCCAAAACGAAAGGCCAAGAGAGGGTCCCCAGTTTCAATGGCACATGTGTGCAAAATTGTACAACATGACTAACACAACCATGTTAGCCCCTAGAGGGCACCAGTGTTTTTTTCTTTTCTAGGTGCATACTCAAGGTTAGATTTCTTGATCCCTTGAGAAAAAAATCCTTGGAAATTATATGGTGAGTGTCTCTAGGAAATATTCTTCCCTCCCCTTGCACTGCGAGTATTACAATGTCTAGTTACTAACTCAGCTAGATTCTACACTATGGTTCATAGATAGGGTTTTCGTGCAGTGTAGAAAATGATAAACTCCCTTAGGAGACCTCCCAACCTTTAGAACAAAGACTTTGGGAATGGTTATCTTGCACACTACCGCCAAGTTGGACTTTCATCAAGAACTCACATTTGATTATAGTGGGTTGGAATCCTTGGCTTTAGGTGTTCCCATTTAGGTCATTCCCGTAGGGTGAGTAATTTTTCCCACTAGGGAAAGCCTTCTAAAGGATTTAAAAAAAAGCATAAATTGCATGAAAATAATGGATGAGTCTGGCCTTTTGATCACCCAGTTAAGGGGAGAGCATAAGCCTATCACCACACAAGCACAATAATCAATGTTCAATTTTTAAATCCAAAAGGTAGTTTGCTATTCTACATGAAGATATTGCTTCACAAAATATATGATGCTCATTATAACTGATATAGAAAATGTATGATGACTACCTTAGAATTGATATATTTTAAACCAAATGACTACCCTAAGATTGGTTCTTTTCAGTCCAAATGCATCAAAATTAATTTATGACCACGGCCACGTTAGATCTAGAAAAGAAATTACATAAGTGCTAAAATAGACTACAAAAGTGCTATTTAATTCATCAGAAGTGTTGTAGCATTTGGAAGCGCTACAAAAATTGGTAGAAGCATTGTAGAATTCGGTAGAAGCGCTAAAACAAAATTGGACCTAGAATAGTAAACCTTCCTGAGAGCTTTGAGTGGAAGTGCTAAAATAGATTGTAGAAGCACCAAAACTTTTGGTGGAAGCACTAAAACAGATTGTAGAAGTGCAAAAACTTTTGGTGGAAGTGCTACAGAATCCTTTGATCACGCTAAAAGAAAAAACGCATTTATCCTAAACGAACACTTTTCAAAAAAATTGTTAAAATATGGGGTTAAAGGCCCCACGGTGGGCACCAAATTGTAAGTGTGGAATAATTAAATAGTAAATAACTAATAAAACTTCTTAATAAGACATTATATCAAATATTTAACAAGTATGAAACTAATTTGAAACATTAAATCTATTGAAAGCATCATATTTCTCTCTATCTTCAAAGATTTATTAAATCACTATGGCTCTAAAATTGTGTAAGTGCTTTGACTATTAAAATGACAATCTGGAGAATGAGATATGGTTAAATGAAGGAAACTAATCCTATATGATGATTGCTAAATGATATGTTGCAGCTGTAAACTAAATTGACATGAAATTGATAAATGAAAGCTACAAAAAACTAAGATGCAGCTAAATTACAAGCCATGATTATGATTTCTATTCTAAAATTCTTTGCTAATTTTTATTTCTTAATTTCTTGAATGCTCAATTTCTCTAATTTTATTTCTGCAAAGTAAGATTGCACAAAGTTGGGATCCTTTTCCTATAGAGAGAGGTTGTATTTATAGATTCCCAATAGCATATTTGTGAATTGGCAGAAAAGAAAAGGTCTGGATTCAATCTTGAGAATTCAATGGTGAAAGATGAAGGAATTTGAGAAGATTATGGAGATTGTTCCTCCCCACAAAAAAAATTCATCTAGATAATAGGAAAAATCCATGGAAGAAGATGAAGGAGTTGTCTACAAATTTGTCTTCAATTTGTCTCCAAATTTTCCCATGAAGGTTGAGTCAATTATATTAGACATATAATATCTAATTTTATTTGTGCACATTTGAGTGAAAAGAGGAAATAGTTGTAGAATGCATTTCAATTGAATATTTGGATTTATTCAATTTAGGAAAATAAGATATTTAATTTAATAAAACAAACTATAGAAGTCTATTTATATTAAATAAATATGGAAAAAATATGGTAATTAAATATAACAAAGTATTTAAATTTGTTTATTTAATTAAGAAGAAATAATACAATAGAGATTGAAGAATTAAAAGTGAACTATACAAATAAATATTTCTATTTATTTAATAGTAGAAGAAATAAAGGTTAATTAAACAAATAATTCGTATTTAATTAATTAGATTGCCCAAACCATTTTTAGGTGTATACATAAATATATTATGTAGAAGAGATGATGGTCATTTTTTTATAAGAAGTCATGTTTGAAAGGATCGTGTGTTACTTGTGGTGGTTTGAAAATTAAAAAAAAATGTTTACGTTTAGAGAGCACACATGAATTTAGAAAAAACTATCTACTTTTGGAAAATACAAGATAGTGACATATGGGGTTAAAGAAGGAGAAGAGTTTAAGATATGTGAGTTAGTGAATACAAATATTCATGTAGCTGAATTTATGGTGATTAATCAAGAGAAAATAGTTTATGAGTATGCAATGTATATACATAGAGGTAAATGGTAGGATAAGAAATGAAAGTTATGTAAGGATATATTTACTCTTGGTACCATTGTTTCTATTGTATATTTTTCTAAGAATTATACATTGTAGCTATAAAATGAAGTGCAATCTCAATATTACAACTCTATTCAGGTTATTATTTTTGTACACATAAAATTCATGCATGCACATGATAGGACATAGAAAGACAAAAGGATATTATGAGAGTATCACTTCTACATCAGTGACAATTATAATCATTTCAAAGAGTTTGTGCAAGGATGTTTTCAAAATTTCTATGATAATTTATGAGAAAGAAATATGAGACACAACCAACACATCATATGGTTAGATAACTACCCATCACAATTCAAGAATTCAAGGATGTTCTATCGGTTGACTAGGATGCATGTGACAAGTGGTATTCAATATTTTTGGAATTTCATTGAGGCTATACATGGAAAGCGAGAGCATGATGGTGTTAGAGCATGTGTAAAAGATCCCTAGCTAGAGAGGAGTTGAAATACCAAGGTTGTGCTAGGTTGACTGATGAAACAATAACTATGCCACAATGGAACTAGGTAATAAAAGTAAGACTATTGTTTCTAAATATTTTTGGTTGGTAAAGGATTCCAATTTTTCCAACTTCCAAGATTATTGTGCAATTATAGAATCAAGTGAGTAGCACTCATTAAGAATTTCAAATATAATTTCAGTAATTTATATTAGAGAGACTACATGTTTTTTTCTTCACGTATGGATTTTGTATGGGAAGATTATGAGTCAAAATAGTGGGTTGACGAATGGTCTTCTAGACCTTTAGTTCCCATTGAAACATATCAAGTTCCACAAGAACTATAGTTGAACCAAAAGGAAGTATCCGTAGAATTTGACCATGTTTCTAACCTAGTGCAACTTGGTATTGTGATTTATTAATTATTTGAAATGAAAATTTAATGTAATTTTTTTACATTTTACATGGTTTCTAGAATTAATGTATTCATTCAATGAAATGCAAGTCATGTTTATGCAGCTATTGTTGATGAGAATAATGAAGAAGGAACATATTATTTTGTATATCATTGTATAGAGGGGATAAAAATTGACTACCTCAATCATTGATGGAGAGGGTACTGAGTATCCAATAGGGTCTATTGTTATCACAAGAACATGTCTTTGAAGGTACCCTATAAAAATTAGATGTTTGATTGTTTGAGGAATTTGACACACATAGGAATATTCTTCATTACCCTAACCTTGGTGTTGCAATGAATATTCAATTGATTAAGTATTGCAGTAGAACACTTAATAAGAATTTATGGAAAGTTCATGAAGTTGAACATGATGCAGTACTTGAAATTATAAGGGTTAGAGCTTATCCACAAGGTTCAATAGATTGAATTTGGGCCAATTGTAGGTATTCAGGGTGTTGGAGCATTAGATCAAATCGATTCTACAAAAGGGTAGATTAATTTCAAAAAATTTGTATATATCATTGGTTGATTGACATATCATCTGTTCATTGTACCAATTGTACAAAATACAATTTTTTTGTAAATATCGTCAGTTTATTTGTATCTATGTACAATGAAATTTTTATATATAAATGGCCAAGATTTTATGGAATATTGGAAATGTTTTTTTTTTGTAAATATTGTTAGTTGATTTGTATCTATGTACAACTAAAATTTTGTATATGTAAACAACCAATATTCTACCATGATTGTACCAATTTATTGTAAATGTGTGAGTTTTGTACATTTTTTTAGTTAGTTTGTATATATGTACACTTCATATTTTTCATTGAAAATTTTGAAAAAATTTATGAATTATTTTAGCTACTCACTCTATGATCACCAACACTCACAATGCTATCTCCTCAAGATATTTGTCGCCCAAGAGTATATGTGCTTAGACATGACACAACCCCAATCATTAATTAACACATACAATGGAATATTGGCACACAATAAGAAAAATAAAATGTTTCAATTTTTAAATACAAAGGTTTTTCATAGATTGAAGACAATAACTAACTAAATCAAACCTTTAATACTCCAAAACTGTTGAAAATTGGACAAAATGCATCTTAAGAGAAAGTGTTGGCACAATGTACCCTAACATTTTCGGGAGAGTTGGGATGAAAAATATAATCATGCCTAGCATAGACATTCCCAGCTAGACATGTTGGCACTAATGGTTTAGCCCCATGAAAAAGAAAACAAAAATTAGGCTACCTTGTAACTTAACATGACATCTATCTGACATTTTTTGTGGCAACAAAAAAAAATTCACCATGGCCAGATGGATTGGATATATGAAAAAAAATGAGAAGATTATTGTAGAGGGACCCTACAGCTCCCTGTACCTTTAGAATTGTTTTTTTTAAGTGCCACAACTTTTTAGAAACAACTCATCAAAGTTTTTCACTTTTTGGCATTTAGGGTTCTTAAGAGAAAGCACTAGCACAATGTAGCCTTGAATGATCTAAAATGTCAGGCTGAAAAACATGACCTTTTCTAGATTAAACCCAACCACTCAAATGTGTTGGCACTATCATTTTGGTGCAACATTGTCGCTTTTCTTTGAACGCATCTAACGATTTTTGAGGTAGCATAAAAAAATTTACCATGACCAATTGGATTGTAGATATGAAAAACTAAGAGAGGTTATTATAGAGGGACCCTACCTGTCCCTAAATCTTTAGACACAATTTTTAAGTGTCATGGCTTCCAAGAAATAATTCATTAAAGTTCACCACATTTTGGCATTTATGGCTCTTAAGAGAAAGAGTTGATACTATGTAAGGGGAAAGTCTAATAAGCATTAAGATAATCAAATGAATTAATTAAAACTAATCTAATTCAAACAAAATGATGAGGAAAAGATGAATATTAGTGTTAGTGTGCTAGTTTGCTAGCTAGGACAATTTTAGGTGTCTACATTTTTCCCCTCTTTGATACATTATGATTTTGAGTGTTGTGTCAAAGAAAATTCAAAAAATAATGTTTAGGAGTTGCCCTATTATTCCTTAGTGATGGAGATTGAAATAGAAAAATAAGCTTAAAAAATTCAACTACAACCATAATAACAAGGTGATCGCGTGACTTTCTTGTAGGTTATGCATGAAATTTTTTCAAGTGCATTTCCAGAACCCACAATAGTTAAAAACCCACTCCAGTAAACATTAGTGTTAAGGACCATGGTCCCACCAAGAATGCTATAATGTGTAAGAGTGAAATTGAATAATTTTAAGGTTCGAGAATTTCACCTACCAATTATACCCCATAATTGCCAAAATAAATTAATAGAACAAAATTATTTTTAAAAATACGCAGAATGAGAGGAATAATTAAATTACTCTCATCATTAAATTCACATAGAATAACATACATCAATGAAAAAAGTATATCAAAACAAGGACATAACTTCACTATATTTAGCCATGTAGGCTTACACAAGAATTATCATCTCCGCAATACATGTAAATTCAACTATTGTAATGCAAAATAAGGAAATAGCAAGATAATCAATGCATCCACACAAAAGACCCATAAAATGAAGAAATTAATGAGTGGAAAACCATCATAGGGATGAAAAACCACTTGTAAAAGTGCCTCATGGGCTTAATCTGATAAAAAATGTTGTTTACAATGCCTCACTAGCAATACTATCTCACCGATTGATTTTTTAATGCCTCATGGCTATACTTCACTATCCACAAATACTATGTGAAATTCATACACATAGTACCACCTCTATTTCTCTCTAAAACATCCTTTGATCTTGCATCACTTAAGATTCAAAGGAAAAAGTTCAAGTACAACATAATAATGGACGTAAATATGCCTTTAGATACAACACTATGAGATGCTTCTAAAATTGATCAACTTTACAAAGCACTAAGTGTTCTATCAATGCAACTCTCATTTACAAATTATTAGTCAATAAAATATCTTATACAATCTAGGAATAATATTCCATTTATGCTCAATACCATAAAGATTGAATTCAAGTAAGTACATATAATGTTTTGACATTTTCAAACTGAAACATAGCTGCCATTATTTTCCAAACTATTCTTTAAAAAAATACACCCACCTCAAATCACTTTGTTACCAACCATTAAATAATACACACTAAAAATTTTGAAATAAGCAAGATGGAGAAAACTACCAATAAAAGAATGCCCATTTTCCCTTTCTTTTAATTAGAAGAGAAAACAAAATAAATGACAAGTTAATCAGGGCTTACCACTACAAGGGTTCAAAATAGGAACTTTCAGATGGCTTATGGACATGCACTAAAGAATAATGGTAGGGGGATTTTTGTTAGATGTTATAGTTGGAAATTCCCTAGTAGACATATATGCAAGATGCAGAATCATAGAAAAAACACCAGAATTGTTGACAAAATTCCTCAAAGAGATGTCATCTCATGGAATGAAATGAAATGATTGCAAAATGTGCATAAAAAGGATTTTTCAAGGAATCTCTCAAAATATTTGAATTAATGAAGCACTCTGGAACACATCCTAACATTGTAATATTTTATTGTGTTCTAGGTGCATGCAATCATGCAGGTTTAGTGGATAAGGGTTGCACATAATTCACACATTAGTAACCCCTATTGCATTACATATATAGTTGATCATTAGGTGTGCATGGTTGACCTTCATGCCCATGTTGGCTATCTTGGGGATACCATAAACCTTATTTCTAAGATGCCAGTTAAACCGATAGTGCCTATGGATCATATATGAATATAGGATGAGTATTTCCAACAACACTGCTATTTTTAGTTGGATCCTACAAATGCTACAACTTATGTTCTCTAAAACCTTAGTGCAAAAGAGACAATTGTGGAGAGATTGAAAAGTAAGGAGATTAATGAAAGATAGAGGAATTAAAAAGATAACCCGATGTAGTTGGATTGAGGGCCTTAACATGGTACATTATTTTTGTGTAGGAAACACATCAAAATATTTTGAGAGAGCTTGTGATCTCTATTGATGCCCACCCACATTCAAATATCAACACAATCCTGCAATTCTTTGTATCTTCTACTCGCTCAGATATACACAGAAATAAGTTACCGGTTTCCCCATTTCCTATCTACCTTTCCTCCCTAAGTGACACCTTTAACCATGAGAAAACTAACTCATATAAACTCATGTGAATGGTTTAAAGATATAAAGGAAACTCTCTGCTAGAGGAATCATAAACCCAACCTTATTTATTTATGATGAGGGAAACTTAAATTATTTCATTTGATGAAACACCCAAATCATCAAATAGCAAGGAAAGTTGAAAGAGCGAGATGAATAAAGTCACCTCAACCATTGGCTTGAATAGCACATGTCGCATCCACCATGGAATGACAACGCTCAAAGAGTTGCAAAGAAACCATTGAAAGACTCGATCTTAGAGGAGAAGGTTGTCAAGGCTAACTATTACCGTTACATATTTACAAAACCATTCATAACAAGGAATGCACTAACCCTTAATATCTTGAATCGAATTAAGGAAGCAGTTAAATAAATGTTAAAAAGACTAATAAATAATTTATACATATTGTTGTGAAGGATTTGGCGTGGTCCTAAAGCATCACTATAATATTCGTATCATTAGGTAGAACATAATACAAAGGGTTGTTATTGTAGTCGTAATAGATATGGCATGAAAAGAAGTTGGAATTCTAATTCTTTAATTGTTTAATACATTTAGTAATTGGAAACTCATATCACAATCTTTATCTTGCATCAATAAAATCATAAAATTAAATAGGTTCAAACAAGGTTAACTTAGAAGAGAAAAGGAATGAAAAAGATGTAAGTTCACAGTGTTATGACCTGACTACTAGATTGATTACCCATAAACCTAGGTGAGATGGTATAAGTATTGTTCATGACAAAGAGTGTTGAAACATTATTTGTGGCCTGGACTCAATTAGAACTGCTTTGTTTGCATAGTGATATTGTATGCTGAGACATTTCTCCTCTATGGAAAAAATTGAGCAATACCAGATCTAGAACTATGTGGCATGGTAGACATGTAAAAGACACACAAAATCCTTTCCCCAAATTCCCTTCAAAATCCATGATCAAGTCCTTTTTTTTGTACAAGCAATTTTCTTTTTGACTGCATTTCCCCCAAAAACCTAGAGAGAGAGATTCAAATTATGTCTGATAGAGCTTTTAATTTTGCTACAAATCCTGGCTAGTTCTATGAAATTTTTTGTTTGGATATTACCCTTGTGCTTAGGGGTCAGATACTAGGGTTTAGGGGTTTATTTTCATTGTCTAAAATCTTTACATCTTTTGAACCCTCACGTTATTTTTTCATGTTGATGTATTGCTCTAGGTGGCCGGTTACTTAATTCGTCAATGAATCCTTTTATGTCATGCATGAACCAACCCCATTTACCTAGCCTGTCAGTCTTTTTCTGCATTGGTACTTAATATGAATTTTCACCTAATGTCAGGCGATATGTTGCCACTTGTCATTTATGGTGGTGGGGCCTAGTCTGAATTCACTTGCAACATTAATAAAGGCTTTCTAATAGACAGTTGTCATGTGACAATAAGGATTAATTGTGTTCATTCCTCACCAACCATGTACAATTAAAATAATGGTTTTAAAAGTATTGTGAGGTGTGAGGAAGGGTGACACATGGATTCATTTGGCGGCACAAAGTGACATGTGGGTATTTTGACTGCGATGTGTATTATTGGCCGATGGGCCTACTGTATGATGACATGGAATTTTCAATGTTTTTTTACTCGATCCAAGTCATTCAACACACCAACTCATAGGTGCATCAATGGCTCTAATTCAAAATGTTCAATTAGCCATGTGATTGCTATTTGAGCTCTACAAATAACATGTATTAATGGTGCAAGCTCTTTGATGGATATTAAACTAATTTCCATGCATGCAAGGGGTTATATCCAAGAAATCATAATGAATAGTACATCAATTTCCATGAACTTGGAAACTAACAATGGTGAAATTGACGTCAGTGAATAATCATTCGCTCACTTTGTGCTATAGTTTGAGAATTGATGATCATTTCATCAATTTGATTTATAAATGTCTGTTGGTTATTCAATTGTTTCATAGTAATCCAGAGTCTAAATTATTTGTGCTTTTGTATTAGGTGGTTTTTTCTTCAAAAGGGGTTCTAGATTCGAGTGAGAGATGAGCAAGAAAATTAGTTTTGGCTCACCAATACACAGGTCTACGAGAATGGGTACAAGAAGGTCTTGGGAGGAGATGAGACAACTTGAATAGAGCACTACTCTAGGAATTTGTGGATCCAAAGAAGAAGATACAAGGGTCCCTCTTGGGTCTTACTAGGAGTAGTACTTGGCTTAAGGGTCAATTTGCAGATGTGAAGGTGACGAGCTGTGAATGGGAAAAGAAATTTATGGATCATGGTGAAGGATCAAAGGATGGGACGAGTTTCAATTGATACTCTCTAGGGTAGAATAATTTTCCCATTGATTTATCAAGAAGCTCTAGTAGTGATGGCTCTGAGACTGACTCAGACTATTATAGTTACCTCACTACATTGATTGAGTTGGTTGGTGTTGATGAAGAGTTCCTCGTGGTAAACCCAATTGTTGTGGTGGAACTGTGTGTTGGATTTGTTCCTAGTGTTAAGAGGAAGTTTTATAAGGGTAAGGTGGTGTCTTCACCTCTCATTGAGGTGAAAACATGAAGTGTTCCTCAGTATCATGGTTGTGGTGTTGGTTCTGGTTCTGGGAGTTGATATGGTTTTCTGGGTTCTGCTTTTTTGTTTTGGTGTTGATGCTATCTCCTTTTGGGTCTGACATGGATGAAAGTGACAAGGAATTGGTAGTGTTTTTCTATGATTATGGTGGTACCGACTATTTATAAGGGTTGTAACTATTTTGATTCCCCTATTCACTGAATGATGGCATTCAATTGTGTGGGAATTGTGAAATGCAAATGAAATTCCATTTTTGAAATGAAATTTTGTTGAAATGTAATGGAAATGAACCCGAAGCTTTTCGCTCTCCTGTTCTATAAAGGAGATCTCAAGGCTCATTGCAAGGGTCAATTTTTTGAATCCTGAAGGTCTAGATGGTATAAACTGAATGCATATAATGTAGAATTTAGGATGACTTAACTGGTAGATTGTTTTGGTTAGGGTACGTACATGAGGTAGTCGTAATAGGTCTTATGAAATTACTAATATCAGAAGAAATCTACAAATTTAAGGAAATTTATCTCATGTTTATGTTGTGATAGATTATGAATGAAATTATCAAGGGTTGTTTCATTTGTCTTCAATGGTATATTTGAATGTATGATTCTTTTTCTTGCCTTAATGAGTTAAGTAGATGCTTGAAAAGGGATTGTAGGTATGTGATAATGTGCTAAGGATCTAATAAGGAGTGTTGTTTTGAATACTATGAAGTCTTATGATGGAAGGCATTGTGAGAGTCATTCATTGATATCAAGGATAAATTTCATGTATGACTGAATATTTTATATGTGACTCTTGCCCAATTTGATGAGGCACTAGCTAATTCATCTAGGATTATTTTAAATAACTAAAATAAAAAAACCATTACATGTGGATTCAGGGTCAGAACATTATATAATTCAAATCCTATCTGTTTAGAGATGAAAATATCACATAATACCTATATTCCTAGCAAATATGTGGTCATTTGTGTAAATTTCAGCCAAACCTTTGATAAATCTTGTATGTCTACAAGTTAGTAGTAATTCATCTATGTGTGAAGTGTTCTTGAGGTAGGAAATATCATATGAACACAAATAGGAACACCCTCCTTGGTCTCATAGAGCCTAAAGAGTAGGGGTAAATCCCTGAGAAGCTTTACCTATCAGTTGGCTAGTAACTTTGATAATTCTTAAACATAGAGATTGGCTACCTCTTAGAGAGTTTCAAAGCTTAGCTGGAAAAAATGACCAACAATGACCAAATGGGAAATTATTCAAAAACCATAGAATTGATCCTTTTTCAAATGCTATAGTATTCATTCATTAAGAAAGATGAATTGAGAGCCCTTCAGTTACCCCCAATCTTCCCCTTTTAAAGATTTCTCCCTCCAATTTTCCAAATAACCGAATGTTAGATAAATTCAAGATTTATTTTCACATATGATATTTATCCTCAGTAATAATAACGAAATACCATTTAATTGAAATTAAAAATAATATTAGATAACCAATATGATTTATTAACTTTGCATCCCAATTATCTTTAAAACAATGAATATTAATTCTAATTTTCAAATAAAATCAATAAATGAATTTAAGCATAAACTAATATTTAATTAATTTTAGCAACTTTAACAATAATCTTCCTTATTAAATAAAATAAGATGCAATGATCATTAAAATAGTATTATTGAATTTATAAACTACTTAGTGGAAATAGGGATCATGATAATAAGTGTTACGATAATCAACTAAATGAATTGACACTAATCTAATTCACACAAAATGATGATGATTCATACCCATTACTCATAAAATGAAATTATGAAGAAATGTACTTAGACAATGCAACCAAAAGAGATAACATGCAATGAATTCAAAAATTATAGCGTTACCATCCCGTGTCGAAGTGTATTCAGAAAGATGCTAGATTGTTGTTGTATCAATACAAAGCCTCCATTTGTGTGTAGAAAAAGCTTCAAATTTCATGTTTGTTGATTGAAGATGTGTATTGAAGTTCTCAAGAAATCGATTATAGTCTTAGCATTACTTCATTTTTTAAAAGAAGTTGATTCTCCGATCATTTTTGAGGAAGAAGATGATTCTTATATATAATTTTTGTTTCTAAATGAATGCTCGAGATCATGTACTAGAATATCTTGATCAATGGTTCAACATGATTAAGAGGATTTCAATGGGAAGAATAAGTGGATTTTGATTACGTAATTGGTTTGATTAAAGAAATAAATTTGAGTATGTAATGGAATTGAGGAAATAGATTGAATAATCTATGGGATTGAAGAAATCATGTTGATCCTTCAGTGGGATTGAAGAATAGATAAATTAGTTAGGAAATAGATGGATCAGTCAACCAATCAGAGTGAGCAATTGGGGAATCTTAATTTTCTCAATCATAAAAGTGGGTGAGGGTAATTAATTAATTAAGCCTTTTGAGTTGAACGTGCAAATAATGTTTGACTTTTACAAAAAATGTTGTATTTGTTTGGTTGACCTTTTTGGATGATGTTTTGAATAATTTATTTAATTATTCAAGTTTAGAGGAAAGTGGTTTAATTAAACTATTAAGTATTAATAATTTAATTAATTTAGGGGAATGAAGTGAATTAGAAACATAATTAAATAATTGATATTCACTTAATTAATCAGGAGGAATAAAGAATTAAAGATATAATTAGATAAATATGATTTATTTATTTAATAAAAAAGATTGATTGAAATGAATTGATTAAATAACATACAGTCATTTAATTAATAGTGGAAATATGATTTTAGACTAATTAAATAATTGGAAATTTTTTAATCATTAGGAAAAGATGAATATTAGTGTTAACATGCTAGTTCACGAGCTAGGACAATTCTAGGTGTCTACATTTTCCCCCTCTTTGATACACTACAATTTTGAGCATTGTGTCAAAGAAAATTCAAAAATTGATGTTTAGTAGTTTCCCTAGTATGCCTGATGATGGCCAGATAACATGGTGCCCCCTCGAGAAATTTGATGAAAATTTTGGATAATGAGCCAAGAAAATTGACAAGCTAATGTGATGCATTTAAGTGCAAGGACTGACAAAAGAAATGTTGACTAGAAGAAAATTTTAATAAGAAGTGAAAAACAGTTGATGTTGTTAGTCATTGATGAGTTTTCTTTTTCTTTCATGGAGGCTTTTAATTTTTAACAATTCTTTTTGATGTAGCAAATAGATACAATGCACTAGAGTATTAATAACCAAGGTGGATTTGTATCCATTGCATGGACTTTGACTCGACATACAAAGAATACTCTTACTCATACTAGACATACAAAAACCTAGTTAGGATATATGGTAGAGTTGTGTTAAAAAATTTTAGACCAGCTACACAAAGAGGTATGAAATACCTAACATGCCACTGCTACACAAATTGTCTCAAAATAACTTCCATACACCAAATAAATCATATATTCATCGTGCTAGTATCCCAAAACTAGCTTACAAAACAAACTAATAAAAATCAACTATTAAGACCACCATTCCTTCTTCTCTAAATCCTTATGGACATCCTCGAGAGAACCTAGGAATTTTGTATTATGATAAATCAAAAATATAATACTATGAAAAGATAAAAAATGTTGTGGTATCACTTGCCATATCTGTTTTGAGGTTTCACGTTGCTATCCATTGTTTATAATGTCCACTATAGGAATGGATCATTTAAGGCATATCTCAAGATGTTGGTGAATTGTCAATAGATTGGTAGTAGCACTTGGGTATTATCTCCAATTGATAGTTGTCTAATCTTTTTGATCTTCACTTTTAGAATTTTTGATTTTTTGACATTTTTTCCTATTTGTTGTTTACATGTTTCAAAAGGGTGAATGTGATGATTTTTTTACTATGGATGATAAGTTTATTACAATTAGTGATGGTAGAGGTAGGATCTTTTTGATTTTCTAAGTTTATATGATGTTTTTTTTATTGTTTCAAGGGCTCATCAAAGATAATCCATGCCTATGTTGTATAGGTAGAGGCTCATAGTTCACTTGGTTTGATAAAAACATTTTATTGGTCTCTTTTGTTTTTCAAATGTTTTGGATTTTGTTTCTCTTTTTCAAATATTTTTGGATTTTATATTTTTTTTACTAAGTTGAAAGAAACCATGATAAAAACCTAAGTGGATTGACCTACGACCTCAGGGGAAGATAAGCCTTTCCTACATTATGCATGCAAAGACCATGTAGTTTGACTGGTGTGACTCAAAGTGTAACATGTTTTTGAGATTTTGATGTTTCTTACT
Organism: Sequoiadendron giganteum; assembly: GCA_007115665.2. Lineage (NCBI taxonomy): Eukaryota > Viridiplantae > Streptophyta > Pinopsida > Cupressales > Cupressaceae > Sequoiadendron > Sequoiadendron giganteum. Next base: position 437,367,835 of record CM021103.1, on the reverse strand, counting down.
TTGTTTGGTTTTTGGATATTTTTTATTTTTGATGTTTTTGACCATGATGGTATGTGCTAGGATCCAATTTATGACTAGTTTTGAGAAATATCCCCTAGTTCAAGACAAGACTACATTCATCAAGAGAGATAGATGTTGATGGTGCACCAATTTTTAACACTCAATCAGTTGTCAAGCTATGGTTGGACACATGTTTTATTATGGGAAAAATGGGTGGATGCTTCAGATGGTGATAGATAAGATGGTCCTATTTAAATGTAGTATTTGTTTGCTAGGTTTTCACTACAGTGCTTGTTCTAGAAGTGCTAGAAAGTGGTTTTCACTTAAAGAATATTTTATTTATCTTTACTATTTTTCTTTCTTTTTATTTTTATCCTTTTTCCTATAGTATTTTGATGTGTTTCAAGTATAGAATTTTTTGAGGTGGATGTTGTTTAGTAGTTTGACTGAGGGTTATCCTTTAGGAGTAGCTAATTGATAAGCTCTAGAACTATAGCTTTTTGTGATGATGAATAGATCTAACTAGTTGGGTTCAAACTTACCTTTACCATCTTGATTCAACTGTACCTTTTGATTCTCTTTGAGTACCAAGTCATTAATATGAAATTTTATATTTTGATCTTTTTATTGTAGCTTTCTTTGAGATGATTTTGATAAACCTAGAGATGGTTTAACATGCTCAAATGTCTTTCATCTAGGAGCTCCAACTCATTCAATATGGATACTCGATACTCTTCATTGTTGACCATGTATTTTAGTGATATTCAGAGTGAGGAGATTTTGACTTTGATAAGTAAGACTTCAAATCCATAAACCAAGTAAAATGGTGTGGCCTATATAGGTGTATGGATATGAGTTCAGTAAGCCCATAGGGTTGGGTTTAGTTGTAGACACCAATCATGATCAATGTCATTAACAATATTTTTTAGTATCTTCAAGATGGTTTTTTTAGATGCTTCAACTAACTATTTCCTTAGGGATAGTAGGGCATGGAGAATATGTGTTGGATAGAGAACTTGGAAAAAATCTCTTTGACATCTTCATTTTTGAATTCGGTTCCATTATCCATTATGATGGTTTGGGGAAATACATATTGACATATCAGATAATTCTAGATGAACTTGGATAACTATTTACCAATGATGTAGGTTAATGGAATTTCTTCTATCCACTTGGTGAAGTACTTATTTGCGGTAATGATGAACTTATGCCCATTTGAGGAAGCAAGAGAGATCTAACCTACCAAATCTAATCCCCACTACAAAAATTTTTGTGGTGCCATGTAGGTCTTAGCTCCTATTTTGGTGAGTGAATGAGGTCACTATGATGTTGACATTGGCAACATTTTTTTGTGTAGGCAAAATCTATGGAGGGCCAATAGTAACTTGTCCTTAGTAGCTTTTGTGCTAGGTTAGGTCCACTAGAGTGGGACCCACAAATGCATTTTTTTACCTCTTGTAAGGAAATATATGCTTCTTTTGCATCAAGACATCAAAGTAAAGTACCATCTAAAATTATATGATATAAGGTGTCTCCTAATATTGTAAATCAAGAAATCCTATAGAAAAAGGTTTTTGTTTTGGGTGGTTGTTAAGTGAGGGTGTATGATACCATGTTGGATATAATTAGATGTATCATGGTACCATGGCGAGCTAGGACCAATAGCAACAGACACTAGTTTAGATTTCAAGATCTCGAACAACAGTATTAAGAGTTGCTACACAAGGAATTCATACTTAGAATTTTTTTGTGGGATTTCAAGGAGTGAACCTATCATTGACATAGCATCTACTACTTTTTTGTTGATGCAGGGAACCTATTCAAATTGATGGTGACAAAATATTTTTTGAAATTATCCATTCTCTTATATGGTAGTAGATTGACATCCTTTGTTTGATACTCATCATTTACTTGCCTGATTACTAGTTGAGAGTTTACATAAACCTACAATTCTTTTATCCTCCATTTGATTTCCATTTTGAGTCATTTGATTACTCCTTCATACTCTGAGATATTATTTGTGTATGGGAAATAAATTATGTAAGACTTAGGTATACTATCTCCTTGTGGTGTGAGGAATAATATACCTACTCCCGAGTCATGTTGAGTGTGAGACCCATCAAAGTACAAGGTCCAATAACTTGTCTATTCTATTAACAATATGCTTTCATCTATGAAGTTTGTTATGAGAGGCAGTGATCTTCCATTTGTGCTTCTTCTAGTTGGTCTGCTATGATTTTTCCTTTGATGGCTCTCTTGTCTATGTACTCTATATCAGACTTGCTCAATATCATCACCCATTTAACAATCCTACATGTTAGAGCTACTTTTTCTAGTAGGTACTTTAGTGGATCTATTTTTTAAACCAACTTTACTTGCTTGCTCAAGATATAGTGTCTTAATTTTTGTGATGTGTAGACAATATTAAGACCCACTCTTTCTATGGGCAAATAGTTCAATTCATAGCCCACTGGTGTTTGGTTGATGTAGTATACCACTCTTTCTTTGTTATTATCATTTAGTTGTGCTAAGAGAGCTCTTAATGTTGCTTGTATTGTAGATACATAGAGTATCATTGCTTTATCTAGAATAGGTGGCATGAGTACTAGAGAAGTGAGTAGATACTCTTTGACTTTCTATAACACTTGATAACATCTTCCATCCCACTTGAATGTGAGGTATTTGTGTAGGAGATGGGTGAATGGATGAAACTTGTCTACCAATTGTGTGATGGATCACCTAATGGATTATAGTTTCCCTTGTAGACTTCTTAGTTATTTCAACATCTTCGATGGATGAATTTCTTGTATAGCTTTCACTTTTGTAGTATCTACTTCAATGCCTCTTCTTGACACTATATATCCTAGTAGCTTTCTTGATTGTACTCCAAATACACACTTTTTTCAGATTGAACCTCAAGTAATAATATTTTATCCTTTCAAACACCTTTGCAAGATTGGTCAAGTGGTCTTCTCTTTTGATAGACTTCGCTAGTATGTCATCAACATAGTCTTCCATAATTGTATGTAGAATGTCATGAAATATTATAGTCATTACTCGTTGATAGGTTGCTTCTACATTCTTTGGACCAAATGACATAACATTCCTATAGAAGGTCACCCATACAAAAGTGAATATCATTTTATGTTGATTGTTAGGTGAAATATTTATCTGATTATAGCCAGAGAAGTCATCCATTAGTGACAACATATCATGTCTTTTTGTTAGATCTAGAATAATATCAATGCTTGGAAGAGGGAAATCATCTTTTGGGAAAGCTTAGTTTATATCTCTGAAGTCCATGCAAATTATTATGCCCCTAGTGGGATTTGATACTAGTACTAGGTTTGATATCCATTCTAGATAATCAATTGGTCTGATGAAGCCTACATCTAGCAGTTTCTTTAGTTCTACCTTTACCAAAAGTGCAATCTAGGGATGTATCTTTCTTAGCTTCTTCTTGATGGGTTTAGCTCCTGGAAATAGGCTAAATGGTGTATTACCAATGTTGGATCTAGCCCTGGCATATTTGTGTATGATCATGCAAATTTTATCTTCCTTTCATTGATGAATGTTGTGAAGTTCATTTTCTCTTCAAGATCAAGTGAAACTCCATGATATGTGATCTTAGGTGTTTGTACTGTGCCAACATTTATAGGTTCCACTTATTCAACTAGGAGTGTTGACTTCTCTTGATATTTAGAAATAGGGAGATTGAGTCCTCCATCCTCGGGTGCCTTGGAATTTTTTTCACCCTTAGATTCATCATTTATTTTTCTCTTTTTTAGGGTCTAATAGAGCCACATAGTGGTTTTCCCTAAGGGGTCTCATTTTGATGTTTACATTATCTTTTTCAATTTTGTGACTAGAGGACACAATATCCCCTTTGAAATATGCTTGATGTTTGAGCTCCATGACAAACCTTGCTTTATGATCTCTTGATGGTATATCGGTTCAAAGTCACATAAACAACAATTATTTCATCAGTCTGGAATTGATCCACAATAGGCATATGGTTTCATTGGTCCCAATATATTAGTTGTGGGTATCAAAGGGGTAGGTTTTCATCGTTATCTTTAAATATTATGGAATTTGTGGAGATGGTCAATATGGCTCTAGCATCATTCTCCCATTGGGTATCTAGGTCATCATCACTAGAGCTGACAAAGGAAGGAGGATCCCATTCATACTCGTTAGAGTCTGTTTCATAAGTACAATCTTTGAATGTAGGTTTTTTATTTTGGATAGGGAATATACTTATGATAAAACTTTTAAATATGTCCTCAATGGATAAATCATTATCCATAAGATGGTAGATATATGATGTCTTAACGTCAATAGAAGGAGTTCATTTCTTAAAAGAGGCACGTCCAACACTTAGAGTAACCACATCTATCAAACCATAGACTAGTGTCATGTTCTTCTTTATTCCACTATAATAAGTTCTTGTATGCCTTGTTTATGTCACCCAAGGCTACCTTTCCCAATTTATCCAATTTATTTAGCTAGTTGATACCCTTTACTCTTAGGACCAATGAGGAGGGGTTATAGTTGTTATAGTTCTTTTTGGTCTTCTTTGTGGACCATTGATAAAAGATCCTCTTTAAATATTTCCTCATCATTGATATATCCCCACTTGGTAAAGATCATGCATTTTTCTACCATTGTTACTTCTTGATTATGTTTGATCTCCTTAGGCCCTCCATAAACATTTGGTGTTGGCAGAAGCATTCCAATGCAAAAGGCTTGATTGAAATGATAGTTCCCATTACCTTTGTCAAGTACTTGAATATTGGACTCGGATTTTGGTTTCTCACTCAATAGGGTTTTAGTTGAGGTTGGTGGTAGTGTGGATGGGTCAACACATGAGAAGGAGTGAAATGATATATCATTACTGGGTATATGTTGGATTTTATTATATTTCTCCTCTAATTTTACATAGTAGTGGAAGGGTTTAGGATCAATATATAATGTAACCTCCTTTCCTTTGTGAGGAAATTCTAAAAATTATTTTAATGTCAAAGGATTTTCTTGTAGTGCATGAATCCATGGGCTTCTTAGAAGAAGGTTATATGGTAGCTCAAGGTTAATTACCTAACATGTTGGTTTTGGTCCTATCTATATAGGTAGTGTGATTTTCCCTTCTAAATTCCTTTCTATGTCATCATAAGCCCTTATAGTGATGCTCTTTCCTTTGTCAATTAAATCATCAAAATACCCCAATTGTTTAAAAAATTTCAAGGTATAGATGTTTCTACTTGCATGGTTACCTATCAATACTCTTTTGACCATATGTTTGTGGACACCAACCTCTATATAGAGGGATTGGTTGTGGAATGAATTTTGTGGAAGGTCTTTCTCAAAAAATAATAAATGAAGATTGGTCATGATTTTTCCAACCATGGCTTCAAACTGATCAAGATTGAGGTAATTGGGGATCCATGTTTCCAAAGATTTCTCTACTATTTCCCTATGTGCATGATAATTTCAATAGATCTAGAATGGAGATCAAAGTGGGAGTCTTCTTTATTTTTTCCACAATAATATAGTCATTGGATGACTTAGTTGTGGGTTTAGGTGGGGCTCCTTGTATTATGACTTTCCCTCGATGGCTAATTGTGTTACACTCAGGGTCCTTGCTTCGTATAGTTAACATATTGACCCTAGTATCATTTTCTTGGGAGAGGGTACCTAGATAGTGTCACCATAGGTGGAGTTGGTGTTGTTATAGTCTTATTTTTTCCCTTTGTCATTTTTATTAACATGGTTTGGAATTGGATTCATGTAGATTTGGAGGTCTTTGTTTCCAGGATAGTGTTAAATATCCACTTATCATTTTTCAATTAAGTCTTGTATTATATGTTTAAGTCTCATTCATTTATTCATCATATACCATTTGATCTTGTGGAACTCACATAAGTCATTTTCATTGTACCATGGTGTTTTGAAACTTGACTCTTCATAGTTTGGGCAATCATTGAGTTCGATGAAGTTTTTTTGAACTAACTTGAGCATGATTGTCTCAATTTTTTCACCTAATTGAGTAAATTTTTTCCTTGGTTGGTCATATTGTCTTTTTTGTCCTCCTTGATTTGTCCATTGGTTATCTAATTGAGTATTTTCGAGGTAGGTGAGTTGATTGTTTTGTACATTGTTGGCAGCATAGATTTTTTGTACAACTTGAGGTTTATTTTGTAGTACATAGAGATTTTGTAAATTCTACACATCTCTAGCATCAACTACTCCATCATTTGTAACACTTTTATTCTTGGCACAAATCTTGGGTTTCTCATTTTAACTAGAAGGGTTATCTTTTGAGTTATTTAGTTTAATAAACCCTCTTGCTATGAGATCTCTTTCAATGTGTGGTGCCTTTTCAATAGTCTCTTTGAAGTTATTGGGACACAACATGGTGATTTGGTAATTGATTTCCACTTGGACATTTAAAAAAAATATATCCACTAGTTCTTTGTTGGGAATAGGCCACTTGCACCTACTAGCTTTATATCTATATATTTTTAAGTAGATGTAAAGGATTCTCCTTGGCTTTGTTTAATCTTGAAAATGTCAATGATGGTGACATATTATTCTATGTTGAATGAGAAGTGGTTCACATACTTGTTAGTCAACTCAACAAAACTCCTAATTCTTTATGGTAGATGGAAGAACCATTCCATAGCGTGACTAGTAAGACTACGTGGAAAAAGTATCATTAGGTAGGAATCATTATTTTTCATTTTCATGCAAGCCACCGAGAAATCTCACACATTTTCTACTTGATCACCCTTTCCCTTGTACTTTTCAAAATTTGTTATTTCAATATTTTTTGGGAATGGTGGCATAGTAATAGAGTGATCAAAAGGGAATGGAAATATATCCTATAGAGTGTAGGTCTTGTTTGGTTTTCCAATTTGGATGTCCAATATCTTTTGATTTAGGGATTTTATTTGCATTCCTACCTCTTTTTTTGGTACATTTGTTTGTGGACCTTGTGCGGAGTAGCCTTGTTGTCCCACAATGGTTTTTTGGTCATAGGTTGGTTATTATGGAGGTATGGGGCCTTGGTAACCATGTTGGGTGGAAGGAGGGCTAGGTACTTATTGAATGTAAGGAGGATTAAGTCCTTCTTGAATGTAAGGAAGGTTAAGTCCTTGTTGAATATAAGGAGGGTTAAGTCCTTGCTATGGGGAAGGAGTATTAAATCCTTGTTGAATGTATGGAGGATTAAGTCATTTTTGTGGTGAAGGAGTATTATGTCCTTGTTGAATGTAAGGAGGATTAAGTCCTTGTTGTGCTGAAGGAGTATTAAGACCTTGTTGAATGTAAGGAGGGCTAAGTCCTTGTTGTATGAAAGGAGTATTAAGTCCTTGTTGTAGAGAGTATTAAGTCCTTGTTGAATGTAAGGAGGATTAAGTACTTGTTATGGGTAAGGAGTATTAAGTCCTTTTTTATTTTGTTGAAGAGGTGTAATGTGATAGTGCATTGGTGGCACACATTGTTCTTGTGATAAACCATTTTAAAGGTTACCTTGATAATGTGTTGGTGGTACACCTTGTTGTTGGGATGAAATTTTTTGAAGGTTGCTTTGATAATGCATTGGTAGTACACCTTGTTGGATTGTCATGTTTGTTGAAAGATCAATGTATGATGCATTTTTTGGAGTGTATCCTTGTGGGGGGTTGTTACCTTATAGTATGTATTGAGATGGACCCCCTTGATATTGTTGGCCCACTGCCACTTGTTCGATTTGGGTTGGTTTCCTAAACAAAGGATTGTCCATTGGTTGTTGTTTTGGTTGTTCATTGCTTTGTGAGAAGATTGGTGGCATGTTTGGAATCTTTGTTGGTTTGGGTATTTTTCTAATAACTGAGTTACCCCCTAAGGGAATGAGGTTAGGATCCTTAAGACATTACACATTAAATTCTATAGGAATATTAGCACCACTTTGTGCTAATTTGATGAAGTATTTGGATACGTTCTTAGCAGTTTGTCCATTAGTTTGAGTACCTTGGCATTGTTGGAGTGTTGAAAGAATTCTTCCTCATCTATTTCTTCCTCACTATTCACTTCTTCTATGACCATGTCTTTTGGGTTTTGGTTTGATCTATCCATCACTTCTTGTTGTCTACAGATTACTTCCTCCTCACTTGGTGGTTGGTTTGATGTGTTAAATGTGGGTTCCTTTCGAGGAGTTACAAGATCGCTTGGTCTATAACCCCATGGGTCACTTCCATAATTTGTGGTGTTTGTGGGAGGCATTCTATGGCTAATTTTTTTTGCTTCCATCTTTTTTCTATGTTGTGATCTTGTAGCTGTCATAAAAAAGTGCCAAGAATTTGTGAAAGTTGGTGATTTCTAACTATGGAAATAAAAGAATGGTTTTTTTTGGGGGATTTTCTATTTTTTGAGTGCTTTGGTGTTTTATTTTTTTGAAAAGATGATATCTATTTCCATGCAAGAGGTGGTAATGCACACCTTCCAGCTGCAAGGTCTACTTTTCACTCTTGTTTTTCTAGGATATTTGTTTTTTTTCTCCATTGGGTTGGTGTTTCCTTTGTCTCAAATATGAAACTCCTCAAGATACTAATGATGTATGTTAGTTATCCTTCAATTTCATAAGGTTTGGTTGTTTGATAGGTTTCATAAGGTTTGGTTATTGAATTGGAGCAATAGGATTCCAAATGGTCATAAAGTGAGTGGTGTTTTGATATGGGTTTGTGATACTCAAGACCCTAAGGTTTGAGTGATGTTCTGGAAATTTTAGAAATGATGCTAAATTTTGGGTTTCAAAAATGTTGAAAACCTGATTGATATTTCACTTCTTTTTCTAGAGTATATATTGCATTAAATCTACTTGAACTAGCCTTGAGGTTCATGAAAATGTTGATATCTAAGAAGTTGGACTGAAGGAATAATCCAAAGTTGTCATTTTAAATTCATAAATGGATGATGGACTTTATGACGTATTTTGGGAGTCTAACTATTTTTGTTCACAAAAGGATTTGTAGCCAATTTAAGATTAGTTTTTTATTTTCACCATAAAGCAAAAGTGATAATCTGAGGGAAAGAGCGGTATTTTTTTTCAAAAGTGACCAAATTTTGGTCGACTACAACCAAATCTAGAAAGCAACTGTGGCTAATTTTCTCACAAGCAGCCTCTATGTGTAAATTTTTTGATAGGTGAATTTATGAAAGAAAAAATGGTTGTTTTGATCATGAGAAGCCAAATTCTAGGTGACTACTACCAATAAAATTGGTCAAGTGTGACATAAAAAAGATCAACTACATAAATTTTTAGATCAGGTGCATTCAGATTAGCAAAAGTGATGAGTTTCTGACAACTTTCTCAAAATCCACAAAGTAAAAGCGATAGATTTTGGGCCAACTGCAGCTAGTTTTTGTTAAGTGCAGTAGAAACAACAACAAATGTGGCTTCTGTTCAGTTTTGTTTTCTAGTTTCTATGTTGGAAGTAGTTTGGATGAATTTTGCAAATTTGGATGACATTATTTGATCTATTTTTTTCAAGTGTCCTAGTTTTGATATATGGAAAATGATACAACTATAATTGTATGGATTGACATGATGTTTTTACCACAAACGCTTCTTCTTTTATTTAAATTTCTATAGGTTTTTAAAGGCATGTTTCTTTCCACCAAGTTAAAATTAAGATATCAAAAAAGCTATTTTTTTCCAATGTTAACTTCAGATTTAACGTGACTTGAAATATAAGCCTAAATATTTAGAAACCTTCAAAGATATATTTTTAAGGCATCTTCTAGGGAGTGCAAACATAGGGCTCTTTTCAAAGTATTCAGACTAACCTTAAAGTGTTTGAGATCTTGATGTGTGTTTGAGTTGTTTTGGAATCAAGCAATGTGGTTTAAACTAACTCACAAGAAACACAATCCTAGCTCAAGTGGGTACATTCTTCTTGGTAGGCTTGCCTCATACCCTTCATAGTAGAAGGGATGATTTTACATGCAATCTAGGGAATAGTGTCGAGGGAGATTAAGAATGAACTCTTAATCTCTAAAATTTAACCAAAATTGTACATGGAAAGTAACTTCTTTGAAATAAATTCAAATGCGCCACTTCAAAGAACTCTTTGGAAGGACAGAGTTGGACACTAGAAACAAAGGTTTTTAATGAAAAAAATTGATAACACTTGTTGTTTCACTACTATTCATTTTCCACTTAAAGCTCTTCAATTTTTCCCTTCCAATTAAAGAGATGGATTATGTGCAACATGTTGATGCCTTGGGATTGAAGTTACTTTCTCATAATTTCATAACCATTGATAGAGCCTGATAGTAAAAATTCTTCAAGAACTTGTTTATGAATTCTCCATCATGGGATGTATCTCATAGCAAGCCCTCTCTTTAAGGATAAAAATAAAGAGACCAAAATGTGAAACACAAAATACTTTTCATCACCCAAGATCACCTAAAAGACATGAGGGGAGAGGATAGGTACTCAGTTCGTCAAACATAGAAGACACATTATACACTTCATTGTAATGTTCTTTTTAAACCCCTCAAATGACGCTATCTAAAATAAATGAAATAAAATGTGTACAAGATGGAAATTTATTTTTACATGCACTAAATGGAGTATTCTGGCTTTCAAGAAATTTAGATAGAAATATGAAAGTCAAAATTTTGATTTTTCCAATTTTAATCACCAATTAAAGTGTTTCTAACAATCCTTGTCTTATTTGGTCAACAAAAGTAAATTGTTCATTTTGTCAACATATTGGAAGTGTTTGGTCAAAAAGATAACATTCCACTTTAGAGCACCAAAAAGAAGTGTTGTTCTAATCTAAAAAAAATTTGAAATGTTATTTTTAGATAGCCAAATTGAAAATGTGCAAGTTGTAGGGTTCAATTTATAGCACTAATTCCAAAGTTTTCTAAGCAAGAAATCCCTTTGACCATTCTCTTCTAGCACCAATTAAAAAAAATTCCTAAGCTAGAAAGCTTTTGAAAGATCTATTTTAAGCACCAAATCAAAAAAATTTCTAAGCTAGGAAGCTTTGTGAAATTTTATTTTTAGAGCACCAAACTGAAAATGTGCAAGTTGTGGGTTTCATTTTATAGAACCAATTCAAATTTTTCTAATTTAAAAAGCTTCTAAAAATTTGAAAACTTTGACCATTCACCTTCTCTATAATAAACATGTTAGTTGTTTCTTCATGTAACATGTACCATATCCTATAAGAGATGCACAAGTGACATTAGCACCAATCAAACATCTAAACCAAGTAACTATTAGAAATCAAAAAATGCCTTGCAACTTTTGGATAAAACACTTTTGGATAAAAATTAACAGAGCAAAAGATAATTTTTTAAGCAACAACGGCCCTATTAGAAGAAATTGTGACTGAAAAAATCAAAAGTGGCCTCTATTTATCAAGAAGAAGCTACTAAAAAATGCAAAAGCGATTGAAATTGAAGAAGTAGTTTAAAAAAAAGAAATTGGAGCCAAAAGGATAGAGAAACCACGTGAATTTCCTATAGCTTTTGCATGAAATTTTTTCAAGTGCATTTCCAAAACCAGAAACTATTCAAAACCCACTCAAGGACATGATAGTATTAAGAACCATGGTCCCACCGAGCATGCCAGAATGTGGAAGAGGGAAATCAAAAAGTGTTAAGATAATCAAATGAATGAATTAAAACTAATCTAATTAAAAAAAAATGATGATGATTCATACCCAAATTTACTCACAAAATGAAACTATGAAGAAATAAAGTCAAACAATGCAACCAAAAGAGACAACATACAATGAATTCAAAAATCGTAGCATTACCATCCTATGTTGAAGTCTATTCATAAAAATGTTAGATCATTGTTGTATCAATGTGAAGCCTCCATTTCTGCATAGAAAAAGCTTCAAAGTTTGTTTGTGTTGATTGAAGATGTGTATTGAAGTTCTCAAGAAATCAATTATAATCTTAGCATTACTTTGTTGTGTAAAATATGTTGATTCTCTGATCATTTTTAAGGAAGAAGATGATTGTTATATAGAATTTATGTTTCAAAATGAATGCTTGAGATCATGTAGTAAAATATCCTAATCAATAGTTCAACACCATTAAGAGGATTTAAATAGGAAGAATCAGTGGATTTTGATTATGTAATCGGTGTGATTGAAGAAATAAATCTAAGTATGTAGTGGAATTGAGGAAATAGATTAAATAATCTATGAGATTGAAGAAATAATGTTGAGCCTTTAGTGGGATTGAAGAAAAGATGAATCAATCAAGAAATAGATGGATCAGTTAGCCAATCAGAGTGAGAAATCAGGGGATCGTAATTTGCTCAATCATAAAAATGCCCATGAGGGTAATTAATTAATTGAATTAATCAATTAAGCCTTTTGGGTTGAACGTGTAAATCATGTTTGACTTTTACAAACAAAGTTGTATTTTTTTGGTTGACCTTTTTGGATGATGTTTTGAATAATTAAACTATTCAAGTTTAGAGGAAAATGGTTTAAATAAATTATTAAGTAATAATAATTTAATTGATTTAGGGGAATAAAGTGAATTAGCGACATAATTAAAGAATTGATATTTATTTAATTAATCAAGAGGAATAAAGAATTAAAGATATAATTAAATAGATAGGATTTATTTATTTAATCAAGAAGATTGATTGAAATTAATTAATTTAAATAACATAAAGTCATTTAATTAATAGTGGAAATATGATTTTAGACTAATTAAATAATTGGAAATTATTTAATCATTAGGAAAAGATGAATATTAGTGTTAACATGCTAGTTCGTGGGCTAGGAATTTTTTAGGTTTCTACAAATCAAATGCAACCTAGAATGGTACGACATGTTGGGGTGTGAAACAAGACATTTCCTAGCATAAAACCTCTCACCTAGACATGTTGGCATTATCGACTTTACCACATGACAAGTAGAAAAATGGTTATACAATATTGCAACATTTTATTTGTTGGTGTAATTATTTATTTAATTACACTTTAGGATAAGTTTAATTAGGCATATTTTATTTCCTAGGTTAATTAATAATCTTTATCTTATTGAGCTATCTTGTTGCTCAAGATAAGATTAGGGTTGTGCATGTCTTGCTTTTTGCATGATTGCCTTTTGAAGGCTTTTCTAGTATTTGTAAAACAATTCATTCAATAATCAAATTCTGGCTTTTAGCTTGCATACTTTTGCTCTGAGGGTTTACAGAACATCTCTTCTTTTGTTCTGAATATCTGTTGCATGTGATAGGTGTTTGCTTACAGGCGATTCTTGGGGACTGTGAGGTTGAGTTTTATCAACTTCTATATGGTATCAGAGCTCCAGACCTATGCCTTCCTATTTGTGTTTTGAAGATATTCTCTCATAGCATCTTTATTTGTGCAAGGGTTTCAAGTCGGGCTGATTTATTGAGCTTCTAGGGATTGGCAATTTTTTTGCACATTTCTAGGCCAAATGGATGTCACCATCGTGTTCAGGACGCCCAAAAACCCTAGAAATTCCTTTCGTTTTGTCAATTTTGGACCTATTGAAAAAAAGTCAAAATTCTTTCCCAGTGAAGCCGTACGGCCTCCCCAGCACGTAGTCTGAGATGGAAAATTTCACGAAAATCGAAAAAAATTTAAAAAAAAAATAAAAAACCCGAAGGTTTTTTGCATGGCCAGTGCAAAAATCTTGCATTGCCACTGTGTCGCCCGACGGCCGCCATTGCTTCACCGCCACTAGCAGCCGCTCCCGCCCGCCGCTTCCCTCCACTACCGTCCCCGCGGGCCCTTCATTCCCTGGCCAACGGTCTTATCAGCGACCGAGAGCTTCCCTCCAAGCCCCCACCAGGTCCATCAGCACCTAGCCGTGGTTTTATCGGCAACCAAGAGCCAGCGCCCTCAGCACCGATGATCTATTTTGTAGAGGACGGTCATATGGGCAACCGAGAGCCAGCCCCCGAGTGCTGAACTTTTGCACCTGTTTAACATTGAAAGTGACTTTTTTGTAGGCCTTTTTTTGTTTTCTCATAACTTTTGCAAACGGAGGCTTTTTTTTGAAAACGAAATATTGGCAGAAAGCTGGTTCAATGCTCTTTCCAGTGGTGGAGGTTTGGTTTTCTGATTTTTGGGTTTTGGTGCCTTTTTCGCTTGTCAAAGCCAGAAGTTGCTGTTTTCAATCCGGGTGGCGTAACTTTTGCGTCCGGACTCCGTTTTACGAAAAAAAATAGGCTTCGGAAAGTTGATTCAGTGCTCTACACAGAAATCAGACCTATTTTTCTAGATCTTTTTACCAGGTATTTGATATTATTGTTTGATCTCAGCCTTTAGTTTTTCAATTATTTTATTGGGAAGCATGCAATTAGGCTACTTTTTTGAGATCAGTGAGCATTGTTATTTTATTTGAGAGTATATATTGCTGTTTTCTATCATGGATACACATAATATTGTACCCCTTACTCCATTCAACTATTTTGGTTGGTAAAAACAAATGGAGATTCATTTGAAACACAGAGGGTTGTATAGGGTAACCATGGGCACAAAAATCGAACCTACAGGTGCTGCTGAAAAGAGAAAGTGGTTTAATAGGTGTGATGAAGCTTATGGTACATTATGTCTATCTCTTTCTTCTGACCTTCTTTTTCACATTGAGTCTTGCACTACACCCCATGCGGTTTGGACTACTTTGCAGTCTTTGTTTGGGCAGTAGGATACTATGAGAGGGTTTCAGTTAGAGAATGAGCTTATTGGCTTGAATCCTAGGGATTTTGACAGCATCTAGGAGTTTTTCACCAAACTCAGGTCTCTTAGATTGCAGTTGTCATAGTGTGGTTTTCAGAAGGAAGACTCTCAGTTGATATTGTCCATTCTTTCTAAGCTTGGACTAGATTATTCAGTTTTTGTTTCTACCTTTTATGCTACTAGGGATGCACTTGGTATTAGATTTACTATGCCTTCTTTTGATGATTTTGCATCTTCTCTCACTCAAGAGCAGGCCAAGTTGGCTAATATGGGCAAGTTGAAGCCCTCTTCATCATAGGCACTTATTGCATCACAGGAGCCCAGAGATCAGAAGGCTTCTATAGGAAAAGGAAAGAAACAAAAACAAAAGGATTCCAAATCTTATGAGCAGTAGAAGGAGTCCTCATATTCATCATCCTCTTCTAAGGGGAAATCATTTAGGAAGGAGAAGGGCCCATGTGCATATTGCAAGAGAGAAGGACATGCAGAACATAATTGCTACAAGAAGGACATTGATGAGCTAAAGAATCTTCTTTAGAAACATCAGATTGATTTGTCTTGTAGGATGTCTGCATCATCTCCTTCCCCTCCTTCTTCTTCTTCTTCTTCTTCTTCTTCTTCTTCTTCTTCTTTAGGTATAGCTGGTTTACACACTTCATCAGATATGAGGGGGCATGCTCTTTGTGCTTCTTCAAGCCTTAAATCAGGGAGATGACTTCTAGATTTAGGAGCATCTCATCATTGGCTTCTACACAGACTATGTTCACTTCCTTTGAGTCTCACACTATGTCTCCTATTTTGATGGGAAACAATACATACATGAGTGTTACAGGGAAGGGGTCTATTAGTTTTGGGGACAACACTTTTCAAGATGTCTTGTGTGTTCCTCATTTGATGAACAACCTTCTTTCTATATATAAGATCACACATGGAGGCAATGGGAGGTCTGTGGAGTTCACACCTGATTCAGTTATCATCAGATACTTGGAGAGTAGAGTAGTTATTGATACTGGGGTGGTGGATCACTCATCTTGGTTGTATTCCTTTGCAGATTTTGCTATTGATGGTGCCTTTGTTCCTATAGTTGTTCATCACATTTCTAGTGTGAATCATCATTCAAAGGAGAAATTTGGCTTCTTGAACATTGGAGTTCTAACTTTAGATTCTATTCTTGAGCCATCCATTCCATCTCCACCTATTATTGTAGTTGCTAATACTTCTATGACTGTAGATGTGGTTTCTTTTGTTTCAGTGTAGCAAGATCCAGTTGTTCATCCATATTTGGAGGTTCCTATTCAGTCTTCACCTACTTTGACTTCTTCATTTGTTGAGGTCACACCTGCTTCTGTGGAGACATCTTGGGCTACACCTACTTCACCTTCAAAGATTGCATTCATTCGGCCTCTTCCCTCTCACTTCTTTCAGGAGATGCAGTTTCTTCAATTCTTTTGGGGCTACTTCATTCTGGGGGGATCTGTGGTCTTCTTCTTCCTCTCTTCTGGAGGGGTTATTTTATGTATCTTTGTGAGAGGTTATTGTGGATTTATCCTACATGACCCTGTAATTTTATAGAAAATAATTCTAAGTGCCATGAATGAGTTGATAATGGATGTAGGACAATCATACTAAACCTATGAGATCATAATGAACCTAGGTGACTCCTAATAAACCTTGGTCAATCATAATGAATGTAGGAAATTCCTAAAGAATGTAAGAAATTCTTGAAGAATGTAGGATATGCTCATCATCAAGTTGTTAGTAATTTGAATTTTGGTAAATAATATTTAAAAATTTAATACATGTATTATTTTTAATGTATTCATTATTGTCTATCTTGAATTTCATTATGTATATCTTTTAGATCAATCAAACTTGTTTGGAAATATTTGTCTTTGTTAATTTTTTTTTTGATAAGGTGATGAATTTAACATTTTAGTTAACTTATTGTGATATGATAGGAAATTATATTCAAAAAATAAAATTTGGATATGGGATATGTTTCATACATAGAATACTTGGGCTAAGTAAATTATGAGAACATTTTAAATTGTTTAAGCTAAAAATCTATGCATAAAATATTTATCTAAATTTATCTCCATAAGGCCATGAGATCATACAAAATGCCATGAAAATGTCATATAATTCCATCATGAGGAAAAAAATATGTGATCATGATGTAGATAGGGGTGGAACCTCCTCAAAATGAAAAATAAGTGAACATTAGATCAACCCTAGAACATATTTTAGAGATCTCATCAAAATTCACTATTGACTAGGACTGACCTAGTAGCACTCCAAACCAAGTTTAAGGGATTTTTCACTAATTTAAAAAAAATAAAATTGAAAAACTAATTATGGTTTAAGATACCCTTTTGAAAGTTATACAACATGTGTGAAAACCAAAGTCTACTCCTTTGGGACAAATTAGAGATTCATTAACATGCCACCACCTAGGCTAGTAAATTACCCCTCTTTTGCAAAGGAAATGGTATCTAAACACCTCATCTTCTTACAAACACCACAAAAAGTAATTAATAATGATGAAAAACCACCAAATACATGATCATATTTCCCATACAAGACCATTAACCTACTGCCCCAAGAAACCCTCCTAAAACATGCAAAAACCAAGGTTTTTGTTGGAATTCACACTTCCAAAGCTTCCCAAATCAAACCACTGGTCAAAAACCACCTAATACCCCTGAAAAAACATATTAAACCCTCAAAAAACCAAAAATATTAGTAGTTCACCAAAACACCACCATGGTTGCACATTTTCTCATAAAAATGGTTGTTGCCCAGCCTAAGGCATCACTCCCTTATCAATTTATCAGCCACTCTCACCTTTTAAATCATGGAAAAATCTAACCTAATATGTTATACACCAATACACTAAGTTACAGTTCTAAAAGAGTGGTTGGATTGGTGGAATTCATCATATGGTGCCTTTCAAACCCCTAAGATTGTGTAACAGGGTAGTCCCTGTATTTTGAGGATTTCTCACTATCAATATTGATCTGAACCTTCAAACCAAAATAAATTGGAAGTGTATACATTAATTCACCTACACAAAAAAACTCAGATCATGGAAGACTTGTATGAGCTCTTACCAACCAAAAAACTCCAGAAAAATCTAGAAAATCATAGTTTTGGCATTCAAAACAGAGCATATATTCCTCAAAATTCATTCATCAACCCCTCATTTGGGCTTTGAAGATGTTATTATAAATTATAAACTCTAACCAAATCCTCCAACATGCATAACTACCCCTAAAAACTTTTTAAAATCTAATGTCATTGCATTACCAAGTTGCACTTTTGACAATAATTACAAGTTTTTTTTAAGCAACTTTTACATTCAACATGTTTTGAAACTTCCTCATTGCTAATAAACTAAAAGACCTCTAATCAACATGTTTTTCCTTCAACATGGCCTTATTCAAGATAAAAAATCTAAAACTATCTCCTATCCATCTAAGCAACCTTCAATACTTCAATTTCACTCAATAAGGTGTAGGTGCTCCTACACCATACACCCCCACAAACAAAAGACTCTTGTCACAAGAGTAGAGGTTCATCCCATGCCAAATTGCTGCTCCACAGATCCTGAGACCTGCAACCTCCTTAAATTGGTTCAAACAAGGAGTTCTCTTGACCTATCTTCTCTCCTTGATTGTGTTCTCAATAAAGCTTTCCTTTCATCTTTGTACTCAGACCTACTGATTTATTTCCTCTTATACCTAGATCAAAATGTGATGCTATATTAGTCCTTAAACCTTCAACCAAACAAACATTAACCTTACCTTGTTCTAGCTTCTTCTTGGTTCCATCTACACACTTATATCTACCCATTATGCCTTGCATACTGTGCTTCACCCACTTTGTAATCAGACTTATGTTTCTTGGTTCATTTTATGCTTTCCTCACCGTCCTCAAACCTTCCATTCCACCATTATCATGTGCCCATGAATTAGCAACCTTATCCACCTCCACACTATCAAATCTCAATTTCTTTATAGCATTTCACTCACCTATAGGACATACAATGGTCCCAATGATGATTCCACATTGCTCCACAAACTTTCCATCAAACATATTACCCTATTTTCCTTGCTTCCCTACATACTTATTTCCATTCCTCTTTCTTATAGAAAAATCCAATCTATCTTCCTTCTTGTGAAAAAATAAACTCCTCACTGTCACTTTACCATTCACCATAACCAAATCAGGTTTAGGCATGAGTTCCTTCTCTGCCCTTTACAAAACTGAACTTGTCACTATCTTAGCACCTTTTGTGGGTGCTTCTCTTACTATCCTAGTACCATAACCATGTTCCTTTCCTGAAAACATGTTACCTTTTCTATCCTTAAGCCTTAAAGGATCCTTTTTGCTAAAAATCACAACTTTGGATTTACCTTTATATCTTGTACTACCCTACAAAGGAATTAGTTTGAAACTCTTATCATCCTTATTAATTGTATAGGTGTTCTCCCTACCATCATACACATACCTTCTATCAAATTTCCATGGTCTCCCCAAGATAAAATGGCGACAATCCATTTAAAATATATCACACAAAACCCTATCTTTGTACTCCCCAATCTGGAAATCCACATAGGCTTGCTCATTCACCACTAAGGTTTGACTATCATTCACCTAAGAAACTTTGGAGGGTGCTACATTAGGTACCTTCTCTAAATTTAATTTTTCTACCATCTCCCTAGACACCATATTATCCTTAGAACCCAAGTCAATAACAACTTGAAAAACTTTACCTTTGCATTTGCATGAAGTTATGAATAGACTCCTTTGGTTCATATCTTCCTCCTTAGGTGCTTGCAACAATGTTCTCCTCATCATGAGTGCTTCTTCCACCTTTGGATCAGAAGCATGAAATTTCACTCTTCTTCTTGGACCATTTTTCTTCTTCTTTCACTCTTCCTATCACCACTTGATGTTGAACCTTGATTTTTAGAACACTTGAAAGATGGGTGTCCAAATTCTTGACAATTGTAGCATCTCCCTGAAAAAGTGTTTGCATTCCTTCCCACCAAATCTGCCTCTTTTGTCTCTCCATCCACCTCTAAAATCAAATTTCTCTTGCTCCTTCTTGGCATCTCCTTGACTCTCATTATTTTTCTTTGAATTAGGGATGGATCCTCTACCTCTAGAAGTGTTGCCTCTTCCTCTTTCTACATTCTCCTGTCTCCTCTTTAGTTTTTTTGCTGACCTCATCGCCATTTGAAAGCATTGTTCAACTGATTTAGGTTGTAACAAACTAATCTCATCCTGAATGTTATGTCTTAGACCATTCAAATATTTTGCTACCATCTCTTCATCATCTTCTTCATGTTTGGTTCTTATGCTCAGCCTATAGAATTCTTCAGTATATGATTGCACATCTAGTTCCTTTTGTCTAAGATTCTATAATTTCTTAATAAATTGAACATTATAGTCAAAAGGAAGGAATTTACCTATGAATTTTTTCTTCATTTTCTCCCGAGAAGTGATCTTTCTTTTTCCTTTCATCTTGTACAAAATTCCACCATAGTAAAGCATGTCCTTTCAGTTTTGTTTTAGCCTTCTTTGCCTTATGGTCTTTATCAATCTCTTCATGGTCAAAATAGTTCTCCATAGCTCCAATCCAATCCAAGAGCTCTTCACTTTCAAGTTTTAATCCATACATAGGAAAATCTATTTTACCATTTCCATCCTTCTTCATAGCCTTCAAAAGCTTCATCATTCTCACATCCTCTAGATCCATCTCCTCTTCTTCACTAGATGTCTCTTCCTCTTCAGAATCACTATCTTCCAAAAGAGCCCTACCTTTAGCTTTCATCATAAGAATCTCCAACTTCAGGGCTTCTATTTATTTTTCATGGTTTTCAATCTTCATTACAACAAAATTCCCCTTAGGAGGCATTTTGATTCCTCCAATTACCTTCTCCTTCTTACACACAAAAGTTCAACCTTCTTTCACAAGATACCTAATCCCTTGCTTTGATACCACTTTGATGCAGATAGGTGTGGAAACCTCCTCAAAATGACAAATAAGTGAACATCAGATCAACCCCATAACAGATTTGAGAGATCTCAACAAAATTCACTCTTGACTAGGACTGACCTAGTAGCACTCCAAACCCGGTTTAAGGGATTTTTCACTATTTTTTTCCAAAACATTTGAAAGCATAATTATGGGTTAATATACCCTTTTGCAAGCTATACAACATGTTTGAAAACCAAAGTCTACTCCTTTGGGAAAAATTAGAGATTCATTAACATGCCACCACTTAGGCTAGTAAATTGCCCCTCTTTTGCAATGGAAGTGTCCTCTAAGAAGCTAATATTCTTAAAAAAACTACAAGTAATCATTAATCATGATGAAAAATCACCAATTCCATGATCATATTTCCCATAAAAGCCCATCACCTTGCTGCCCCAAGAAACCCTCCTAAAACATGCAAAAAGCATGGATTTTATTGGAATTCACACTTCCAAAGCTTCCCAAATCAAAAATCTGGTCCAAACACCACCTAATACCCCTGCACAAACATATTAAATCCGCAAAAACCAAAAATCTTAGTAGTTCACCAAAACACCACCATGGTTGCACATTTTGTCACAAAAATGGTTATTGCCTAGCCTAAGGCATCACTCCCTTATCAATTTATCAACCACTCTCACATTTTAAAGAGTTGAAACATCTAACCTAATATTTTACACACCAACACACTAATTTATAGTTCCAAAATAGTGGGTGGATTGGTGAAATTGATCATATGGTGCATTTCAAACCCCTAGGACTGTGTAATAGGGTAGTTCCTGTATTTTGAGGATTTCACACCATCAATATTGATCTAAACCTTCAACCAAAAATAAATTGGAAGTGTATATATTAATTCACCTATACAAGAAAAATCAGATCATGGGAGGCTTGTATGAGACCGTACCAGCAAAGAAACTCAAGAAAAATCTAGAAAATCACAGTTTTAGCATTGAAAACAGAGCATATATTCCTCAAAATGCGTTCATCAACCCCTCATTCAGGCTTTGAAGATGTTATTATACATTTAAAAACTCTAACCAACTCCTCCAATGTGCATAACTACCCCTAACAACCTTTTAAACTCGAATGACTCATTACATTACCAAGTTGCACATTTGACAATAATTACAAGTTCTTTTTAAGCAACTTTTACATTCAACATATTTTGCAACTTCCTTGTTGCTAATCAACTAAAATACCTCTAATCAACATGTTTGGCCTTCAACATGGCCTTATTCAAGATAAAACATCTAAAACTATCTCCTATCCATCTAAGCAACCTTCAATACTTCAATTTCACTCAATAAGGTGTAGGTTCTCCTGCACCATACACCCCCACAGAGAAAAGACTCTTGTCACAAGAGTAGAGGTTCATCCCATGCCATATTTCTTCTCCACATATCCTGAGACCTGTAACCTCCTTCAATTGGTTCAAACAAGGAGTTCTCTTGACCTGTCTTGTCTCCTTGACTATGTTCTCACTAAAACTTGCCTTCATCTTTGTACTTAGACCTACTGCTTTATTTCCTCTTATAACTGGATCAAAATGTGATGCTATATTAGTCCTTAAACCTAAAACCAAACAAATATTAGCCTTACCTTGTTCTACCTTCTTATTGGTTCCATCTACACACTTATATCTGCCCACTATGCCTTGCATATTGTGCTTTGCCAACTTTGTAATCAGACTTATGTTTCTTGGTTCATTTTATGCTTTCCTCACTATCCACAAACCTTCCATTCCACCATTATCATGTGCCCATGCATTAGCAACCTTATCAACCTCCACACTATCAAATCTCACTTGCTTTATAGCATTGCACTCACCTATAGGACATACAATGGTCCCAATGATG
The DNA here is from genome assembly GCA_007115665.2 of Sequoiadendron giganteum. NCBI lineage: Eukaryota > Viridiplantae > Streptophyta > Pinopsida > Cupressales > Cupressaceae > Sequoiadendron > Sequoiadendron giganteum. Next base: position 437,345,205 of record CM021103.1, on the reverse strand, counting down.
ATTCCACCTTGCTCCATAAACCTTCCATCAAACATCTTACCCTATTTTCCTTGCTTCCCTACATACTTGTGTGTTGTTAGAATATGTGAACTAATTAGAAAGTAAACTAACACACCAATGAAACATTAAATTGAAATAAACGAATTAAAAATACAAAGAAAACTCTAAATAACAGTAGCTCCTTCAAATGCTTTCCGTTTTCCTCTATCTCCAAGGATTTGATTAAATTTACTGGCTCTCAGTTGGTGTAAGCAACAACTTGTTGAAATGACAACTTGGGAGAATGAGATTTATGCAGGATGCATGTCTATTACTATGTTATTTAAGCCATGAAATGAACTTGAAATTGCTATGCTCTGAACTTGAAAATGATTATGCTAGGATTTTGATTTGAATGCAACTATAATGATTATGCTAAATTCACAAAATCTAGGTCCCTTTTCAACTCACAAGAGGGTTGTATTTATAGATTTTTGAAGGCAAGAACCTAGTTGGCCAAGATCAATGGTTGAATTCAAACTTGTCAAAATTAATAGTGAGAGATTGAGAAGTTGAGAAAAAAACGGAAGGTTGAGAGAATAAAGGGAGATGCTTCCTCCTATACAACTTTTTCCATTCAAAAATGAAGGAAAGATGCCATTTGTGCACTTCTTTTATGAGAAGTTAATTGATAGTTTGAGGAAAAATCTATAATTAAATAAATAAATTTATTTAATTATATGTGATAAAGAATTAGAAGCTTCCATAATTTAAATAAATAATATTTAATTATGTGTGAGAGATGATAAAAGCGTTTAATTAAATATATAAAATACTTAATTAAATATGAAAAGAAGAAAATTTCTAATTAAATATTATAGAATATTTAATTATAGAGGAAAGAAAGCTTTTAATTAAATATTTTTAGAATATTTAATTATGTGGGAAAGAAATATTCTAATTAAATATTTTAGAATATTTAATTATGTGGGAAAGAAAGCTTCTAATTAAATATTTTAGAATATTTAATTAAATGTAGAAAATGAATTTAGAAGAATATTTCATTATTTGAAAATTCAAACTTAGAATAATATGATAATTAATATAAATAAATTATGGAATTTATTTAATTTAATTAAGAAGAAGATGATGATAATTAAATAAAATTATTTATTTAATTAAGCTAGAAGAATTAGAAAGGTGAATGATATTAATAAATAATTGAATTTATTTATATGTAGATGACTTTAGAATATTAATTAAATAATTCATATTTAATTAATTAATAGGCTTGATTTATAATGATCATTTTTAGATGTGTACATTTTTTCCCTCTTTGAAGTGATGTGTTTTATGCATTACTTCAAAGAAAAATTTAGATAATGAAAATTTTGCCCTTGACTTTGAAAATTTGACTGATGATGCTATATGCCCCCTCGGGTGATGAATTGGATAGAATTTTGAATGTTTCGGATTTTTTATTTTTATTTTTATTTATTTTTTGGAAATTTTTGATGATTTTGAAAATGTGCAGTGATTTGTTGCTCGATTCATCAGCCGATAAAGATGATTCGATGAAAACCACTATTGAAAGATTGATATAAAATGAAGATGATGATGATGATGATGTTTTTCAATTGATTCATCATGTGATAGTGAACTTGTGATGATTGATTGATGATGAATGATAAGAATGATATGATAGACTGATAAATTTGTTTTCATGATTGATGAAAAACAAATAGTAAGATTGATAAATTTGCTTTCATGATTGAAAAAAAAATAGTAAGATTGATAAATTTTCTTTTATGATTGAAAAAAAAATAGTAAGAGTGATAAATTTGCTTTCATGATTGATGAAAAAAAAATAGTAAGAGTGATAAATTTTCTTTCATGATTGATGAAAAACAAATAGTAAGAGGTATAAATTTTCTTTCATGATTGATGAAAAACAAATAGTAAGAGTGATAAATTTGCTTTCATGATTGATGAAAAACAAATAGGAAGAGTGATAAATTTTCTTTCATGATTGAAAAAAAAATAGTAAGAGTGATAAATTTGCTTTCATGATTGAAAAACAAATAGTAAGACTGATAAAAAAAATTTCATGATTGAAAAAAAAATAGTAAGAGTGATTTGATAGAAGAGGATTGATACAAGAATTTGATGAAGATGAGTGAAAGGTTTAATGATTAAAGGATTGGATTGAGATGAGGAAGATGATGCAAATGATGGACAAGAGAGGATGATAAGGAATAGGAGAAAATGAGAAGAAACAAAGTACAAATGGATTCAAAAATAATTATGATGTTGCCCCAGGCAAACTACAAGCCAATATGGATTGATGATGATGATGATAGTGTTGTTGATAAGGGAAGGATACATCCCGATAATGATGATGATGATAAAGGCTTGCAATACGGCTAGGAACAAGACCAAAGGTATGATTGAATGATTTGTGCTAGATTGAATGGATTGATTAGATGAGATTGGAAGAAAGGATTGGATGAATTGATTGAGATGAGATTGGAAGAAATGATTAGATTGATTGATTGAGATAATGCAGATGAGATGTTATGGATATGATGATACTCATGCATAAACTAAGATGGATAAAATCTATCTAATATGAAGACTAAAATGCAAAGTTGTCATTTTGTGAGCTGCTTTATGCTTTACGTTTCATCATTGAGCTTCTTTTTTGAAATGTTGAAAGTTAGTACAAGCATCAAAGGGGATATTAGCACCAATGATGACCTGAGTACTGCTTCCATGATGTTTGATATATAAATTTAATACAAGCATCCAGGTATAATTGAACCAAGATGACTTGAGTATTGTTTGCATAAACAGACAAAAGTTAACCATTTTTCTATGCAAATTCCAAAATGTCATCAATGATACGTTATAGAGCATGTCCCATGAAATTTTTTCACAATACTAGTGATTAGCTTATAGATAGAAAGCAAAGAAAAATCATACTCCTTCCTTGAGATTATAGTTCAGTACATCATCGAACCACTCCAAAGATATGATGTCAGCAAAAAAACAACAATTCAACTTATGCCTTAAGTTTGTCATTCAATTTATTCGGATTAAGATCATCCAATTTGTTTCAGTTTTCTGTCAAACCATATTTGAGACTTAGTTTTGAATGCACAATTTGTTGTTTATGATATTCCAAATGCTTGACACATGTTGTCATTTTTTTGCCAAAAAGAGTTCTAAGAAGCAAATTGCCCCTAAATGACCTTGCACTTTGACTCCTGATTAAACACCTCTACTGCTAAGGATAACCCTGATCATCAAGCCATGATGAAATCCTTGTCGCTTCAAGGAAATGTTTGAATGGATGATGTGGATGTGATGGCCATGCATGTATGTGATGCCGATGAAAGATGGATAAGAGAGTCAAAGAAAATCACAAACAATGCCTATTTTCCAGGTTTTCACCATTTGTTTTTATTGCACTTTTTCTTGATTTTATGATTTTTTTGTTTTTACCAAGATGCTTGTTTGCCAGGTTTTCATCAAGGCAACAATTTTATTTTATTTTATTGATTTTTTTGAATTTTTTCAGGACTTTTTATATTGTTTTTTATATTTTCAGGCATAAAACTTCTTCAAATGAATGTTGTTGGTTGGATCTTCAAACAGGTCCCCTTCTGATGTTGATAATTAAAATGCCCCCGATCCATATGCAACAATGATAACGAATGGGCCCAACCAATTAGGTTTGAATTTTCCTTTCTTCTCTCAATCCTGCTGATTACAAGGGTTTTCTTTGAGAACCAAGTCACCCACTTGAGAATTTCATGTTTTGACTCTGTGATTATAGTTGCGGGAAATAACTTGTTGATATCCCTTTAAATGATTAACCGTAGTCTGACATCATTCGTCAAGCAATTCCAACTCTTGCAATCTTGATACTTTACAGTCTTCATCATTCATTAACCCCTTTAGTGATACTCAAAGTGAGGGAATCTCAACTTCTATTGGTAGAATAGCTTTTGATCCATAGACCAAAGAATAGGGAGTAGCACCTGTTGGTGTGCGAATACTTGTTCTATATGCCCACAATGCTGGATTTAATTAGACATGCCAATCACGTCTTGCTTCATTCACTGTTTTCTTCAAAATATTCAAAATTGTTTTGTTTGAAGCTTCAACTTGACCATTCACTTGTGGATAGTAAGGTGTAGAGAACCTATGTTGGATGCAAAATCTTTCACATAACTCATCAACATCTTGATTTTTAAAGGGTCTTCCATTGTCTATGATAATGGAGTTGGGAATACCATATCGACAGATGATATAGTTTAAAATGAATGAAGAGATTTGTTTACCAGTAACAGTTGTTAGGGGAACAACTTCAATCCACTTAGTAAAATACTTAGTGGCTGTAATGATGAATTTATGCCCATTTGAAGATGACGGGTGTATCTAGCCAACTAGGTGCAATCCCCACTGAGTGAAAGGCCATGTTGTGGTGCAATCCCCACTGAGTGAAAGGCCATGTTGTAATTCTTGAGCAGGAGCATGAATGAGATTTCCATGAATCTAAAATTTTACACATTTCTTCACAAAGATGAATGATTCCTTCTCCATGGTCGGCTAGTAGTAACCCAATCTAACAAGTTTCTTTGCTAAGGTTAGTCCACTTGAGTGTGACCCACAAATGCCACCATGTACCTCTTGTAAGGAATTTTCTAATTCATCATGTTCAAGAAATCTAAGGAGAGTACCATCCAGACTACGCCGGTATAAGAAGTCAAAAATTAAGGTGTAACAAGAGGATTGATGGATGAAATTCCTTTTCTAATTTCTAGACAATCTAAGGGTAAAATAGTATCCTTTAGGTAAGTGTAGATTTGGCCATATAAGGGAGAATCAAAACTAGTTAAGTGGCAAATTATTTGAGTTTTCGGAGTGTCGTAGGTGGGACAAAACAATTGTTTAACTAGGAAATCATACTGTGTTTGATTCTTTGACAACTGGAGTAGAGATGCTATTGTAGCCATTGCATTGGCTACTTTATTGTCAATACATGAAATTTGTATGAACTTAATATTAATAAAGTATTTCTTGAAATCGTCCACCATTTTTTTGTAAGGTATAAACTTGTCATCCTTAGTGTGACAGTCGTCATTGATTTGATTTATGACAAGTTTTGAATCACCAAAAACTTGAAGTTTTGTGATTTTCCAATCTACTGCAATTCTCATGCCAATTAATAGTGCCTCATACTAAGCTATGTTGTTTGTGCAAGGGAAAATTAGCTGATAATATTTTGGAATTGTATGTCCTTGAGGTGTAATAAAAATAATTCCTGCTCCTGAGCCATGTTGAGTGTAGGAACCATCAAAGTAGAGTGCCCATGACTATTTAATAGTTGTTGTGAATACATCAGCGTCAAGAAAATCAATGTGTATTGGGTGTTCTGCTAGAAAAGGTGCTTCTGCTAACTGATCTGCGATTACCTAACCCTTTATAGCTTTGTGATCCACATAATGAATTTCAAACTCACTCAGGATCATGACCCATTTAGCCAACCTGCTTGTTAAGGTTGCCTTACTTAGAAGATATTTGAGTGGATCAATCTTAGCCAAAAGTTTTATTGTATGAGTTAGCATATAGTATCGTAGCTTTTGAGAAGTGAACACTACTACTAAGCAATATTTTTCAATGAAGGTGTAATGTAGCTCATGACTTGTCAAAGTTTGACTGATGTAATAGATTTCTCGCTCTTTTCCTGAGTTGTCTTCCTGTGCCAATAATGCTCCTACGAACACTTCCGTGGTAGAAATATACAATATGAGATGTGCACCTTGCACTGGTGGAATTAATACTGGTGGATTCATGAGATACTGCTTTATCTGATCAAATGCTGCTTCACATTTGTCCTCCCATTTAAATGGAACATTTTTGTGTAAGAGATGAGTAAATGGTAGACTTTTATCTACCAGTTGCACGATGAATATTTTGATGGATTTGAACCATCCTTGCAAAGTGCATAGTTGACTAATGTTCCTTAGTGGTGGCATATCAAGAATTTCTTGTACCTTAGTTGGATCCACTTCAATTCCTTTTTCTAATACAATATAACCTAGCAACTTTCCCGATTTCACTCCAAAGACACATTTCTTTGGATTAAGTCTCACTTTGAATTGCTCCATTCTTTTGAAAATTTTAGATAAGATATCTATGTGTCCTTCCCTAGTGTTAGATTTGGCAAGGCGATCATCAATGTAATCCTCCATGAATGTATGCATCATATCATGAAAATTTGTTGTCATTTCTCATTGGTATGTAGCTCATGCGCTCTTTAACCCAAATGGCATTATGTTCCAAAAATAGGTACCCCAAGGACATGTGAATGTTGTTTTATCTTGATCCTTTGGTGCAATCTTTATCTGGTTGTATCTTGAAAATCCACCCATTAATGAGTACATCACATGTCCAGTAGTCAAATCAAAAATCATATCTATGTTTGGAAAAGGGAAGTCATCTTTAGGACATGCCTTGTTCAAATTCCTAAAATCTGTACAAATTCTAATGCTTCCATCTTATTTTAAAATAGGTACAATATTGGAGATCCATTTAGCACAGTCAATAGACGGAATGAATCCGACATCTAAAATTTCCTTTAACTCTTCTTTAACCAACAATGCAACATGTGGATACATTTTTCTGAGTTTCTACTTCATAGGTTTTGCCCCCAGTGTAATAGATAGATCATGCATGATGAGATCTAGATCTAATCCAAGAATATCCACATAGGACCATGCAAAACTGATTTGGTTGTTCTTGAGGAATTTTGTGAATCCTAGAATTTACCCCTTTGTTAGAGATGCAGCCAATTGCAAGACTTTAGGCTTTTCCGTAGTACCTATATTGAGTACTTCATGGGAATTTTGGAGACAAATTGGAGACAAATTTGGAATTTGATCTCTCAATCCTCTTCCATCAATCTTTCCTCTTCTCTTGCTTTGTGTTTTCATGCGTAGAGACAATCTCCCTCTTTCTCTCAATCTTCTCCATCTCTCACCTTTCAATTCTCTAGATTGAATCCAAGCCTCTCAAAACTTTCCCTGTGCATTTCTACAGCTAGGAATTCTATAAATAAAGCCTCATTGAACCAAGAAAAGGATCTAGATAATCAAGCTTTTGCACTCTTACTCTGCAGGAATCCAGACATCAAGTATCAAGCATCAACATTCAAGCAATTCAACAATCAAGCTTCACATCAATGGCTGCCTCTTGTAGCTGCAATTATCTATTTCATATAGGCTAGTTTAATTGATTTATCATTTAACACTACATTATCATTATCTTGTTCTTTGAATTGACATTTTAACAGTCTTATTTGCTTACACAATCTGAGAGAAATTTAGATTTAATAAATCTTTGAGGATAGAGAGCAATATGACACTTTCAATTGATTACTATTTTGAATTGGTTCAATTTGTTTAATCATTGATATAATGTCTTATTAAGAAGTGTTTTGATCTCATTCACATATTCACCACTTACAATTTGGCACCCACCGTGGGGCATTAACCCCAATTTACAAAAATTATCAATTTTCTGGAAAGTGTCATGCAGGTTTACAATGTGTTTTCTTTTAGTGCTTCCGTTAAAAGTTTTGGTGCTTCTGGTCCCTGTTCCAATGCTTTCAAAACTTCAGCGCTTCCAGTCACTATTTTAGCACCTCTGGTGTTTTAGCACTACTATGAAAAACTTCAGCGCTTCAGTTCCATATTTCCGCGCTTCGATGATTTAGTGCTTCCAAGGCAAACTTCGGCGCTTTGGTGTCCTGTTTCAGCACTTTTGCATTTTACTGCATTAGGTAACTATTCCATTGCTTTTGTAAAATCAGTCTGGATCCGACGCATCCACGGCTAGATTTATATTATTTACAGTTGGATTAAAATTGATCAATCTAGGATAGTCACTTCAAAGTTGGATTTAAAATTGATCAATCTAGGATAGTCACTTTCCAGTTTTCTAATAATTGATCAATCTAGAATAGTCATTTCAAAGTTGGATTTAAAAATGATCAATCTAGGATAGTCACTTCAAATTTTTTAAAAACTATCAATCCTAGGATAGTTATCACATTCTTACAGTAGAAGTTAAAAAGAACATCATGATTTATGTGAAACAACACCTTCACTTAGATTAGAAAATTTATTTTTGGGCTTAAAATAGAACAAACCGTATATGTTGTGCTTGTAGTGATTAGGCTTATGCTCTCCCCTTAATTGGGTGATCAAAGTGCCAGATTCACTTTTATTTCATGTCATTTATGCTTTATTAAATCCTTTAGCAGGCCTATCGTAGTGGGAAAAAGTACTCACCCTACGAGAATGACCTAAGTGGGAACAACCAAAGCCAGGTTATCCAACCCACTATAATAAAAATGCAAGTTGTTGATGAAAGTCCAACTTGATGGTAGTGACAAGATAACCATCTACAAAATCTTTGTTCTAAAGATTGGGAGGTCTCCTGAGGGATTTTATCTATTTGTCACACCGAACGGAACCCTTTCTATGAACCATAGAGTAGTTTCCCGCCGAGTCAGTATCCATACATTGTCATACTCATGGTGCAAGGGGAGGGAAGAATCTACGCCCAAGACACTCACCATATAATTACCAAGGATTGTTTGCTCAAGGGATTCGGTATCTATGTCCGTCACTTTGAGTACGCACCTGGAAATGACAAAAACATGGGCGCCCTCTAGGGGGTGACACTACTGTGTGAGTCAACATAATTCAAGATGTGGGCTATGAGTATAATGATGACCTACTTGTCCTTAAGTGTGAGTCTATTTGATTTATGTACAATTGTCAAAACAACCCGTCAAAATCAAGAAGCATCATGTTTGATTCTTAAACATACACTTGTTGTTTAGACTCTAGAAACAACTATTTTACATATGCTTCTTGTGTTTTCAAAACATTAATTCAGATAAGATCATCCTCAAAAACACAAAGAAAATGAAAATCTATTGGAAACCAATGACAGATAGTTAAAGTCAAAATTTGGATTTTTTATCAGAACATAAACTTTCCTAAATCAAAACAGTCTTAAACTTGCATAAATTAGACTTTACAAATGAATTTGTTCAAATAAAACCAAGATCTACCATCCAAAAGTGTCTCAATCAAACACATTTGATTAATAAGTTAAGTTTCAGGATCGGTCATCCTAAATCAAAGAAACGAAACCCTATAATCAAACTTATCAACTTAGTCTAATCAATAGAATCTATCATTCTATTTGACTTAAGTTAATATCCTTGACACTATACCAAACTAAGATAAAAAAGTTTATTGGAAACAATAATGTTCATATATCCTTTTTACAAGGTCAGGAAGACTAAAAATCCAAAGAACAAGAAATTGAAACTCAAACCACCATGGCCAAAATAGATGAGAATCAATTAAATGCTCTAACTCATCAAATGAAAAAACTTCAACAACAAATCTAGGATGTACAAAGGGAAAGAACCACAAAGAGATATTTGCTACCAGAAATTTGTGCTTATTCCTCTGAAAAAAATCTTGACATGACACCCTCTCCACCAACAACTACATCATCCAAGTTTGATGTCTTTGGATTTTTACAAAAGATCCATAAGCCCAAATCTAAATCCTCAAACACAAATGATATTGAGAAATCCTATCATGTGATGCATTTATCTCCATCCACAATAAGCCAAAATAAACCTCAAGATTCTTTCACTCAAGCTAACAAATCCATCCAATCATCCTCTTCTATCATATCTTCAACATCCAATGATTCATGTCAATCTCTCAATCCAAAGCATGCTAGCATAGACTCCCCTACACATCAAGATCAAAATATTCTTTCCACTCCATCCAATGATATCAAAATTCCAAAAACTCTTCCAATATTTGATCAAGATCCCATTTCTCAAGAATCTTATGATGATCCCCTCCTTTCACTTTTCATCCAAAAAAATTCCCATCCATCTCAAGAGACAAGTATCCTTCCAGGTTCTTCTTCCAAATCATCTCATCAATCCATATCATCTCATGATTCTATTTCATCACAAGAGCATGGTAGTTCTTCCATCCTATCTAATGATGTCTTACGAACTGATGATCAAGACATGCTTTCTACACAATCTCATGATTCCCTTCCTCATCAAGGTCAAGATATGCTTCCATTCAAGGATACCCTTTCATCCCATGAAGATGTTTATTCTTCTCATGATCAATATATGCCTTTCATACCACCTCATGATACTTTTCCAAGTCAAGATCAAAATACCCCATCATCCCCATGTCAAAATCCTATCACACCTATTCAAGCTATCCATGAACCCTACACCTATAAATTGGGATCCTCCACCTTTATCCATTCTGGTTTACTTCGAACACCTATCCTCTCATCCATATCATATCCTCCCCAAAATGGACTCGCATATTGTTTCACAAACAATACATATCCCACTGGTAAACAAATGTGTCAAAGTATGAATTACAAAGGAAAAGGATTAGGCCTTCATGAACAAGGTATCTTAGAAACCCTTTTTGTTCAAAGAAACCCATATCACCATGGCCTTGGTTATACACCTAAGTGTCCTAGTTCATCAAACCTACCATCTATCTTAGGTCCTCATCCTAATCCACCAAACATACCATCTATCCTAGGTCCTCATCCTAGTCCATCAAACCTTCCCTCTATCCTAGGTCCATATCCTATTTCTCAAGAAAAACAAAGGCACACATCCTTGATGCCCTTTCAAAATTCTACCCATATTAACTCCTCCATAATACCTCCATATCATTCATCTTAATCCAACTCTCCCATTACTCTTGGAAGAAATTTGGATGCCAAATATCAAAAGCTTCTATATCGAAATCTGCATGTATCAAAGGATCAACATGTCTCCTCGAAGAGACATGCAAAAATAAAAGAAAAATTGATCCAAAATCAAAAGAAATTTTCAAAAGGCCACAAAGGTCCATCAAAGAAAAAATCTCAAAGACCACAAAGGTCCATAAATCAAAAGAAAATTTCAAAAGGCCACAAAGGCTCATCAAAGCAAAAAGGAAATTTTCAAAGACCACAAAGGTCCATAAATCAAAAAGAAAAATGTGAAAGGCCGCAAAGGCCCACAAAGAAAAAATCAAAGTAAAAAATCATGTGGATTCCTAAAAGTCTCATAGAAGCAATAAAATATAAATTGGCATCCAAATTTGCTAATCCAAAAGCTTCCTCCAATTTTCCATCTAATAACCTATCACCATCCAAATCCATTTTTCCTCCATTACCACCCTTCAAGGTGTGTGCCAATGTTGATATTTCCATCCTTTCCATCTATCCATCAACAAGCCTTCCAAACTCCTATCCATTATCCAATATTCATCCCCAATCATTCTCCTTTAATCCAAACCTTTGCATAAGTCCTTAGATTCTTCCATCATATCATTAATCTACCAACATTTAGGAGTCTAATTCCCATTGCCATGGTTTATTAGAGGGATATTTTGTTGTGAAACTTGATTCTTAAGTCCTTCCTCCATTTCCCTATCAGCCATATCCTATCATCCATATTCCTCTTGAACTCTACACTTAGGAACAAGTTTCATCCATCCTATCATTCATGGTCATTATCCTTTCTATGCTCATTCCTTACATATCCACCTTTGATCTTGACAAGGTTAAGGATCTTCTTGAATGTCATATATCTTATCCTATACGCTTTATCCATATCTTCCATACCATATCCTTTATCTTATCCATATTCCATCATTCTTACTAAATACATCCTTTCTTCCTTTCCTTGGTCTTGATGAGGAATAGGAGAAAAATACTTGGGCCTTGTTTCTGTATCTTATCTAGTTAATCTTGATCATCTCCATTCATCATTTTTTTCCTCGCTTTCTTCCATTCCATATCTTCTAGCATATCAAAATTCATGTCATCATGTCTATTTGCAACCTCGAATCTTATCATACAAATCATATTTAAAGCCTAGCTACAAAACATTATCCAATCCTCATATCTTTTGTCAATCAATCATCAACAATCATCAATCTTATCATCATCATGTCTTATGGAATCGATCATTCCTGGCATCCTAATCAATCATACCATTATCATCTTTCGACAAGAGATATGTTGCTTGTGTGACATGGTTTTTAGTGAAACTTTCATTTTGATCTATCAATTTTCCATGGTTGTATTAACCCTATTGTGGGGCATCTTATTCCTTCAATCAACCATAGCATCTCATTTCATCTTAAAATATCCTAAAAAATACAAAAAAATCATAAAATTTGAAAAAAAGTGCAATAAAATCTCAAGAACATATCATTGCAATGTGGTCATGTCTCACCCTAGCTTGGGGGCAAAATACTAAAATCACTAGGGGCAATAAAACAATGAGCTTAGCAAAAACACAACAAAAACAATGATCGAAGTGTAAACATCAATCACCATCAGAACACTTCGAACATTCGTATCATATCAAAAATCCAAAAACATGTCAAAAATCAGTAAAAAAATCCAAACAAATGTCAAAATTTAGTCAAAACTCCAAAAAGATAACAAAAATCAGTCAAAACTCCAAAAACATGTCAAAATTCAGTCAAAACTCCAAAAACATGTCAAAAATCAGTCAAAAATCCAAAAACATGTCAAAAATTAGTCAAAAAATCCAAAAAATGTCAAAAATCAATCAAAAATCCAAAAACATGTCAAAAATTCAGTCAAAAAACACAAAAACATCACAAAATCAGGATGGATGATCTAATCTGACTAAATGAATGAAACACTTTAAGACAAATATGGATAAATTCCATTTTATTTTGATTATCATTTCTTTGGAGCAACTCAATGATGTATTGGACTAGAGAAGCAAGGAAGGAGAATGATATTTTTATTGTCTGCTGTCTGTAAGTTAATCATATGAATGTATGAATTGTTGGGGGATGTGCTTTGCAAATGTATCATCGATGACATTCAGAATTCATACATTGAAATGATTAATCACTACTTGTTTACGCAATGAATGCTCAGGTCATCTTGGTTCAATTATACCTAGATGCTTGTGTTCACTTGCAATATCAAAAATAATGAAAGTAGTACTCAGGTCGTCATTGGTCTAACATATACCATTGACGCTTGTACTCACTTTCAACATCCAATAAAGCTCTATGATGATACAAAGCACAAAAGTATTGTTAAAATGACAATAGTTTGCATATAGTTGCATGATAAAATTAAACTGCATTCATACTAGTTTTGCATCTGCATTATAGATTTTTCACATCGATTAAAGATATCTATATCAGCCTGTGCTAGATGCAGAATCATGTCCCACATCTATGGGAAAAACGCTAAAATCCTCCTATAATCAATCAAAAATCAAGCAGCCTATGAATCTAATCGGCTCTGGTGAGACTTCGATCAAATCTCATGAGCGACTATCATTAAACCTCACCTATCATGAGGTCAATCAATCAATCTATCATTAATCCTCACCTATCATGAGGTCAATCATCAATCTATCATTGATCCTTGCCTATCATGAGGTCAATTATCAATCTATCATTGATCCTTGCCTATCATGAGGTCAATCAATCAATCTATCATTGATCCTCGCTATCATGAGGTCAATCATCAATCTATCATTGATCCTCACCTATCATGAGGTCAATCAATCAATCAATCAATCAATCATTGAATCTCACCTATCATGAGATCAATAATCTTCTAATTTATCAGGATCAACAATCAATATCAAATCAAAGGTTGACATGATCAAAAATCATCAAACACAAGGAGGTAAGGCAGGGCAACATTTTATCATCTGCGGGCTAGATTTCTTCATTATTTGTCGGGAGATAAATTATTTCTTCATCAAATCACATCAAATCATCAGAAAATCATAAAAATTCTAAAAATTCTAAAAATCATCAAATCATTAATTTATCTCCCGAGGGGGCATATTATCATCAAATCATCTGAAAATCAATGTCTGGGGCATGTGTGGGGCATACAAAACTATTTTATATATATTATCAATCCTGGCAATAGCAGCAAAATTTTCTTCGAAGCAACGCGTAAACACATCACTTCGAAGAGGGGCAAAATGTATACACCTAAAATTGGTCTAGAGCATCCGATTAATTAAATACAAATTATTTGATTAATTATCCAAATTTCCTCTACTATTGAATAAATAGAAATATTTATTTATATAGTTCACATTTAAATTCATCTTAATTAAATAAACAAAATTATATACTTTGTTCGATTTAATTATCACATCCCTATTTTATTCTATCACATCAATCTCAAATTAATTAAATAAAGATCAAAACACTTTATTAATTAATTACCATATTCCTTTGTTTAATTTAATAAACAACTATCCTATAGTTTGTTTTATTAAATTATTTATCTTTCTTTTGCTAATTTAAATAAATCAAAATATTTGAATTGTTGCACAAGGAATATTCCAATCTATATTCTCTCAAAAATGAATTATATTTCCTATGTCTAAACTATGTCTAAAATATGTCATAATTAATGCTTTGAAACTTCACGTGAAGTTTTGGAGACAAATTTGGAATTTGATCTCTCAATCCTCTTCCATCAATCTTTCCTCTTCTCTTGCCTGGTGTTTTCATGGGTAGAGACAATCTCCCTCTTTCTCTCAATCTTCTCCATCTCTCACCTTTCAATTCTCCAGATTGAATCCAAGCCTCTCAAAGCTTTCCCTGTGCATTTCTACAGCTAGGAATTCTATAAATAAAGCCTCATTGAACCAAGAAAAGGATCCAAATAATCAAGATTTTGCACTCTTACTCTGCAGGAATCCAGACATCAAGTATCAAGCATCAACATTCAAGCAATTCAACAATCAAGCTTCACATCAATGGCTGCCTCTTGTAGCTGCAATTATTTGTTTCATACATGCTAGTTTAATTGATTTATCATTTAGCATTGCATTATCATTATCTCATTCTTTGAATTGTCATTTTAACAGTCTTATTTGCTTACACAATTAGAAAGCAATTTAGATTTAATAAATCTTTGAGGATAGAGAGCAAAATGTTGCTTTCAATTGATTACTATTTTGAATTGGTTTAATTTGTTTAATCATTGATATAATGTCTTATTAAGAAGTGTTTTGATCTCATTCACATATTCACCACTTACATAAATATTTTAGAATATTTAATTAAATGAAAAGAAGAAAGTTTCCAATTAAATATTTTAGAATATTTAATTAAATGTAGAAAATGAATTTAGAAGAATATTTCATTATTTGGAAATTCAAACTTAGAATAATATGATAATTAATATAAATAAATTATGGAATATTTTTAATTTAAATAAGAAGAAGATGATGAGAATTAAATAAACTTATTTAATTAATTAAGCTAGAAGAATTAGAAAGGTGAATGATATAAATAAATAATTGAATTTATTTATATGTAGATGACTTTAGAATATTAATTAAATAATTCATATTTAATTATTTAATAGGCTTGATTTATAATGACCATTTTTAGATGTGTACAACTTGTACCCATTCCTCTTTCTTATAGAAAACTCCAATCTATCTTCCTTCTTGTGAAAAACTAAACTCCTCACTCTCCCTTTACCATTCACCATAACCAAATCAGGTTTAGGCATGAGTTCCTTCTCCAACCTTTACAAAACTGAACTTGTCACTATCTTAGCACCATTTGTGGGTACTTCTTTTACTATCCCAGTACCATAACCCTGTTCCTTTCCTGCTAACATGTTACCTTTGCTATCCTCAAGCCTTAAAGGATCCTTTTTGCTAAAAATCACAACTTTGGATTTACCTTTATCTCTTGTACTACCCTACAAATGAGTTAGTTTGAAACTCTTATCATCCTTCTTAATTGTATAGGTGTTCTCCCTGCCATCATACACATACCTTCTATCAAATTTCCATGGTATCCCCAAGAGAAAATGGCAACAATCCATTTAAAATATATCACACAAGACCCTATGTTTGTACTCCCCAATATGGAAATCCACATAGGCTTGCTCATTCACCACTAAGGTCTGACTATCATTCACCTAAGAAACTTTGGAAGGTGCTACATTAGCTACCTTCTCTATATTTAATTTTTCTACCATCTCCCTAGACACCATATTATCCTCAGAACCCAATTCAATAACAACTTGACAAACTTTACCTTCGCATTTGCATGAAGTTCTGAATAGACTCCTTCTTTGGCTCATATCTTGCTCCTTAGGTGCTTGCAACAATGTTCTCCTCATCATGAGTGCTTCTCCCACCTCTGGATCAGAAGATTTGCATGAAATTTCACACTCTTCTTCTTGGACCATTTGTTTTCTTCTTTCACTCTTCCTATCACCACTTGATGTTGAACCTTGATTTTCAGAACACTTGAAAGATGGGTGTCCAAATTCTTGACAATTGTAGCATCTCCCTGAAAAAGTGTTTGCATTCCTTCCCCAACAAATCTGCCCCTTGTGCCTGTCCATCCACCTCTAAAATCAGATTTCTATTGCTCCTTCTTGGCATCTCCTTGACTCCCATTGTTTTTCTTTGAATTAGGGATGGATCCTCTACCTCTCGAAGTGTTCCCTCTTCCTCTTGCTACATTGTCTTGTCTCCTCTTTAGTTTTTCTTTTGCCCTCCTCACCATTTGAAAGCATTTTTCAACTGATTTAGGTGCTAACAAACTAATCTCATCTTGAATGTTATTTCTTAGACCATTCAAATATCTTTCTACCATCTCTTCCTCATCTTCTTCATGTTTGGTTCTTATGCTCAGCCTATAGAATTCTTCAGTATATGATTACACATCTAGTTCCTTTTGTCTAAGATTCTATAATTTCTTAAGAAATTGAACATTATAATCACAAGGAAGGAATTTGCCTTTTATTTTTGTCTTCATTTTCTCCCAAGAATTGATCTTGATTTTTGCTTTCATCTTGCACAAAATTTCACCATAGTAAAGCATGTCCTTTCAGTTTTCTTTTAGCCTTCTTCGCCTTATGGTCTTCATCAATCTCTTCATGGTCAAAATAGTTCTCCATAGCTCCAATCCAATCCAAGAGCTCTTCACTATCAATTTTTCCTCCATACATAGGAAAATCTATTTTTCCACGTCCATCCTTCTTCACAGCCTTCAGAAGCTTCATCATTCTCATATCCTTTGGATCCATCTCCTCTTCAGAATCACTATCTTCCAAATGAGCCCTACCTTTAGCTTTCATCATAGCAATCTCCAACTTTAGGGATTCTATTTATTTTTCATGGTTTTCAATCTTCCTTACAACAACATTCCCCTTAGGAGGCATTTTGATTCCTCCAATTTCATTCTCCTTCTTACACACAAAAGTTCAACCTTCTTTCACAAGAGACCTACTCCCTTGATCTAATACCAATTTTATGTAGATAGGGGTGGAAACCTCCTCAAAATGACAAATAAGTGAACATCAGATCAACCCCATAATAGATTTGAGAGATCTGAACAAAATTCACTCTTGACTAGGACTGACCTAGTAGCACTCCAAACCCGGTTGAAGGGATTTTTCACTATTTTTTTCCAAAACACTTGCAAAAATAATTATTGGTTAAGATACCCTTTTTCAAGCTATAAAATATGTTTGAAAACCAAAGTCTACTCCTTTGGGAAAAATTAGAGATTCATTAACATGCCACTGCCTAGGCTAGTAAATTGCCCCTCTTTTGCGAAGGAAGTGTTCTCTAAGAACCTCATCTTCTTATAGACACTACAAGTAGTCATTAATCATGATGAAAAACCACCAATTCCATGATCATCTTTCCCATACAATTCCATCACCATGCTACCCCAAGAAATCCTCCTAAAACATGCAAAAAACGAAGGGTTTTTTGTTGGATTCACACTTCCAAAGCTTCCCAAATCAAACCACTAGTCCAAACACCACCTAATACCCCTACACAAACATATTAAACCCTCAAAAAACCAAAAATCTTACTATTTCACCAAAACAACACCATGGTTGCACATTTTCTCATAAAAATGGTTACTGCCTAGCCTAGGGCATCACTCCTTTATCAATTTATCATCCACTCTCGCATTTTAAAGAATGGAAACATCTAACCTAATATTTTACACACCAATACACTTATTTATAGTGTCAAAATAGTGGGTGGATTGGTGAAATTGATCATATGGTGCATTTCAAACCCCTAGGACTGTGTAATAGGGTAGTCCCTATATTTTGAGGATTTCGCACCATCAATATTGATCTAAACCTTCAAACCAAAATAAAATGGAAGTGTATACATTAATTCACCTGCAAAAGAAAAATCAGATCATGGGAGACTTGTATGAGACTGTACCAACAAAGAAACTCAAGAAAAATCTAGAAAAACATAGTTTTAGCATTGAAAACAGAGCATATATTCCTCAAAATGCATTCATCAACCCCTCATTCAGGCTTTGAAGATGTTCTTATACATTTTAAAACTCTAACCAACTCCTCCAACATGCATAACTACCCCTAACAACCTTTTAAACTCTAATGAATCATTACATTACCAAGTTGCACATTTGACAATAATTACAAGTTCTTTTTAAGCAACTTTTACATTCAACATATTTTGCAACTTCCTTGTTGCTAATCAACTAAAAGACCTCTAATAAAAAAAATTATCCTTGAACATGGTGTTATTCAAGACAAAACATCTAAAACTATCTCCTATCCATCTAAGTAACCTTCAATACTTCAATTTCACTCAATAAGGTGTAGTTGCTCCTACACTAGATCAAAATGTCATAGAATACCATTATGATAATGCACAAAATATAATCAAAATTTCATACAATGACATGAGGCTAATGTATTGTCTCTCAATCTACAAAATATCATCAATACATATAGCCACACCAAAAATATTCTCCATGCGCATTGTATAGGTATACAAAATGTGTTCATCTATGAATATGGAACAATATTCTTGAAACATTGGACCTCTTTTAGCATGAATATTTAAAATTTGACCACTTTTTAATAGTCAATGTATTGCATTGTTGTGATCTCCTATGCTCCTCAATATTTTTTAGTCCAACCTATACATAAAAAATAAAAAAATAGATTTATGCAAACATCAAAAACTATAAAAATTCTTTAAAATGATACATGTATTATAAACACAGTGACATCATATTGGTAGTATTATTCTTCTTGCCTATGATTCTCAACATCATCAAGAGATTTTTTCCCTCACATAGGGGTGTTTACATCCATATATAACATAGCAAAGAAATATTTATCATTTATTGTCGATAGGTCTACTAATATCAATTGACACAGCATACACATTATTAAAAATATATATTCATACTCATACCTAAGTTAAGTACATTGACGATGAAATGTTGCACTAACACCATATTCCAAATTTTCTATTATGCCAAGAGGTGTGTCTATTGTATTCATCAACTAAAAAATAATAATGGAATAAACTCAAAAGCTCACAAATATATTTAAACAACAAATTAAAAATTTACAAAAACAAATTTAAATTTGTTATATTGTGCTTATGTAAATCCAATTTCACAAGCTCATCCATGACAACATGTGTACTAGATGGTGATGTGATGTCCACATATTCAATAAAAAATTGTATTATAAATTATTCAACATTATTTTTAATATCAAGAGTATTATTTTACTTTTATATACTATATAAATTTTACCTTTGATACAAATGCAAGTGTACAAGTTGTTGCAAGAATGCTCAATGATCTATAGACCTCTAACATTATGCCCTCAAATACATAACATTTGCATCATTTTAATTTAATTCTAAAATTTAAAATATATTTAGATTTACAATTTTTAAGTATTTAATATATAAAATGTTATAAATTAAAATCAACATACTTGCATTTGACCAACATACACCTCATTCAGTAACTCATTTTTCATCACTACATTATCTGATGCACCACCTTGATGACCCTCACTACTCCCATGACATCTGCACTAAAAATGAGAACACACATGAGAGGTGGAACCATTTGTACCCTCTACATTTATATCTCTCCCAATGCATATATTACAATAATTTTTGCATATATGAGAGTTTGGGGCACTAGAGCTAGATGGTTGAGTTGTCACATCATCATATGAGGAAAAAGGTTAGGAAAATTCTATGCCATGCTCTATAATGGTTTTTATTAGGATAATAATTGCATGGAGATTCTACACCTCCATGCTCTCCCTAATGGCTACTAGAATTGTCACATGAGTAACAAGTCTTTGTGCTAGTTTTCTTTGATGTGGATGGTTATCTATCTAGTGAGCTCTTGTTCTATTTTGGGTAGATCCTCCATCTCTACATTGAAACTCCCTCATATCAAAATAATTTGGAATTTGATGAAGGATAAATTCATAGTATATTTTTATTAGAAAATATAATGGCACCTCATAATTATTACATGGAGGTTGGTCAAAGACCATCCACCACCTATCCCAAAAACTATTTCTTACCCCATCATGATTACATCAATGTAATTGAAAACCTCTTTGAATTTGGAGGAATATGTTTGTTGTTTCTAGGATCCATAAAAAGAAGACATATGATTTATTTTCTTATGTCTTTATTTTTCACTTCATCATAAGACTATTTTTTTGCATAATATTGATGACATGAATATCTATAAGTTTTATATTGATTTATTTGATTTATGTCAAAATTCTTCATCATGGATTCCAATGCTAAGGCAAGGGATTGAAAGGAAAGAAGAGCATGGAATACACCTTCCTAATACTAATATTTAGGAGAGAGAAGCAAAAAATAATGTTTAAAACTTTGCAATTAGAGTTCGTTTAAGATGCACATATTATAAAAAACATGAATATAAAAAACATGAATAGACAATAAAACATCAACATAGGATTTACATGGGAAAAACCTTTTGCAAAAAAACCTACACACCAAAGTAGAGATCTCTTGTATTATAGTAAAAAAAATATTACTCACAAGTGTAGAGCTATGCTCTTTCAGGTGCTTTTCCAGAATGAAATCAGTAGCACTTCATTACATTCACTCTGATCTTCACTCACTATTCCAATGTGTTATGGTCCATTATGTACCAATTAGTTTGTGAGGTTGTTGATGGCTTGTTACTGGATACCACATCCCACAGCTCTCAATCTATGAGAAAATCTTCCATCTTGAGTTTCCATAACTCAAAATTACCATCATTAAATTTTTCTATTTCTATTCTTCTGAATGCGCTCACCATCTTAAATCTACAAAAAGACTACAACCAGGTTTCTCTATAAAACTCCCATTGAAACTAGATCAGAACAAAAAACCCTTCTAACCCATAAGGATAACAAAGCTAGCCTAACTTTAATACCAAATGAAAGGAAAGTAGAGCATGAAATACACCTTCCTAATACTAATCTTCAAGAGAGAAGAAAAAAAATTTAAAACTTTGCAATTAGAATTCATTTAGGATGCACATATTAAAAAACCATGAATAGACAATAAAAAATCAACACAAGATTTACATGGGAAAACACTTTCGAGAAAAAACCCACACACCAAAGCATAGATCTCTTGTATTACAGTAAAACAAATATTACACACAAGTGTAGAACTATGCTCTTTTAGGTGCTTTTCCATAATGAAATCAGAAACAGTTCATTACATTCACTCTGATCTTCACTCACTATTCCAATGTGCTAAGAAATTGCATACATACTTCCCAAGCATTCCAGAAAATTGGTGTTCTAACTTCCATACCAACTAAACAATCATTATATCTTTTAATTCCCATTTTTGCCTTGATATGTCTATTATTCAATCGGAGGGACTCCCAAGTGAATCCTTCCTATATTGTGAAGTCTCAATGATGAAGTCCAACCAAAATTTCAAAGAGATTTTGTAGCAACTCACACTGATATAAGGCCTCATCGATATACCTTACAACTTTGGTCGAGTAGTCCCTACTACCTACTTGTCATCCCTACCATCATCGTATAGCTAATGTCACCAATGTGATTTTATATATAAAGACTAAACACTCATTGCCACATGTCCTATTGACATCATCTTTCATGATCATTTGGTTTGACCTTATCGGCATGCCAAAGAGGCTAATCATTTCATCATACTGACATATTCCTATCTCTTTGATAAAGTGCTTATTGGGATGTCAAGGAGACTAATCATTTTATCCCACCAAAATTTTCCTATCTCTTTGATGAAGCACTTATCAAGATATCAAGGAGACTAGAGACTAAGTCTCATCAAAATCTTGTTACCTCATGTCATATACCAAGTGGTGGGGATTAGGGATCCCATGATCACCATACTATGTAGATCTCAAGCAAGTAGACTGACAACCATACCTCCAAATAGCAAAGAACAAATTCCTTTCATAGATCAAGATTTGAGGTTTCTCAATACCTCATACCACAAAATTGACAAGTAAATCATATGATGGAACTCCAAAGTCTGATTTCCAAAACCCTTCAAATTTAGCTATCTTGTACACTAGTAATTTTGAGACACCTTTTTCTCAACATGGATTTGTGATGCTAGTTTGATGTTGAACCCCTCAATTTTGAAAGTAATTCATGAATTATAACTTTCTTCCTCCCTATATGCCCTAACAAATCCTCTTGGATTTTTCAAGGGATTTTTGGAAGGATAGGGGGAGGGTTGGTCATCCAAGGGTTTTCCTAAAAAAATTATTCATTTAAATTTTGTTGTGGCTCAGGTTTTACATGATCTATTATATAATTCAAAAAAGGACATGAAATTGACAAAAAATAGTCTACTCTTCTAATGCAAAAAAAATCACTTACCTCTACTTTGGCATGGAATTGTGATGCTAGGTTGAAAAGGGAAAAGAAACATTCATGTTATGCATATTTGAGGGAAAGAAGAACATTGCAAAAAATGGAAGCAGCAAGTGAGAGAAATGAATAGGATTTTATTTTATAATTATATTGAGAAAAAAATGTACACATTTTTATTTTATAAAAAATGGTGTAGTCATGGGTGGAGGGTTTAGAAAGAACTGTCAAACTGTGCAACTAAGAGCTGACACATCAAAAATAACACAAGGAAATATTTTGAAAAAAAAGGTCTTTACTAAATTGGAAATCTTACATGCATCATATGCCTCATGGGAAAATAACCAGGGCTCACATGCTTAGCTCAAGGTAATTGAACATTACAACTAGCCAAATGCCTTATTCAAATCAATAATCCTACTAAATTGTGATATATATAACTACTAAATACTGAATTAAAATGAGTTACAATAATCTTAAATATGATTTTCTAGCTCCAACATCTTGGAAACAAGCTACATTGAGAGGGGGGGTGAATTAGTGTTGTGCAAAAATTAACTTTATTAATCTTTATCTTCAAATCACTTAAAAAATTCAACCAAAATGTATGAACATGAAGCAAAAAATCACAACACCATAACACAAGGATTTTTATGTGGAAACCCTGTTAGGGGTGTTGTGTATATTTTGTACACACCCTGCCGAATGCAGGGACCCCTTTTCTTTTGCTCCTAACATGTTTTTTCTCCCGATGGGTTGTTTTTCTCTCGCATCATTTTGTGCACCCTCGTTTCCAAGCCTAAGTTGGTTGTGAGCCTTAAAACAATTAAAAATCCATCAACCAGGTTCACCTAGCTAGGTTTCATTAAGTCATTTTCCTTCACGGGCTGGTTGCTACAGGGTTCTCGTGGCTTTTTGCCTAGTGTCTATTGGCCCTTGTAGATCCATATTTACAGTTCTCCTCTTGTTGTTCATCATCGGGCTCCATCATTCACTTATATCCCAACCCCGACGTCTGCCCACATGGAAAACCCCACATCCATCCTCGTTGCTACATCCTTCATGCTTCATAGACCCACAGCTGTGGGTTTCCCTATGTTGATCTTTGTTCCTTCTTCACTGTTGTTACAATGGCCGACCCTTGACTTCCTTTTGTGTGGCAGGTTCCATGTTTGTTCCTTCTACCTTTGTTATCCCCATGTGTCAGCTAACCTCATCACTTTAAATTTTCCAAGTTTGAGCGCTCACGGGTCTTTGTGCATGGTATGCCCTCGCTCGACTACTGTTGCCTAGTGGATTTCCCTTCACATCATCTCACTGAGTGGGGCCCGCATGCACCACTTCCTCAAAATGAAATCATGAAGTTACAATGAAATCTCAAGTCCATGTTCACTACGGGTCCACCCTTGCAGGCTGCTACTTTTGGAAGGCCATTTACTTGGCATTGTTTCATAGCAGCAAGGCTTCGCCACCTCCCTACCTTTTAGGTCTACAACCCACCAGCACCATCATCATTTTTGGCTACCATCCACCTCCCTGCCACTACAAATGGATCTCTCATGCATCATACCCCCAAGTTCCACCCACATGCACATATTTAATGTCACATTCCCATCACTCACTAGGTCATTCCTAAACAACATCCTTAGTGGCATTCAAGACATTCGAGGACTCAAAAATGATGTCACACATTGCTAAATTAAGTGGGAGCTTTAACATTATTGATGATGATATTTATAACTAGCACTGACAAACATCATCTATGTGGGGGCTGCAATACAGGGCTCTCCCTTTTCTTCACAATTATCTTTATGATATTCCAAACTCGACGCTCCACATTCCTTCATCCGCAACCCCAACAACAATTCTCCATGCAAGATCCGAGGTCTGCATGGTCATCGAAACAACTTTTCTTTCAGATGGGCCCACTAGATCCTCAGACTATGAAGGAGGAGGGAAGAACAACCATTGATGATTTGGAGTAAGGATCATAGAAGTAGAATGATAGGTAGTTAAGGGTAAACATGCAAAATGAAGAACAAAGACATCAAGTTTGAAACTAAAGACTTGAGGAAAAAGGAAATGCATCACCCACCCTCACACAAGCATAGTTACTTATGAATCATCATTAGGTTGAGATGATATTCATTGAGTCGCTCTAAGAACCATCTTGTGAACACTGAAACAATGAAGAATACATGCTACGTGCATCAATGGCGAGGGTCCGATCGGTGTTTTCCATCTTTGAGCCCATGAAGGATGACATTATCTTGGACTCCATTAGGAATTCATAATGCAGGTCTCCCTCCAACATTGGCTGTAACTATGACGGAATCCCAACTCTAGCATCTTGCCCATTCTTACCCCACTATCTCAATGACCCCTTTTACTATGGAATCCTCACCTGCTGGGGTCATCTTATGAGTTGTACCCATTCAAAATGTTAATGGATATCACCGTTGTGGAACCCGCAGTGTGGACTTCATGTCAATCTATGTCGTTATCTCCATGGCATTCTCCTATCGGCTCTCCATAGACTTCCTTCTGCATACTCCCATTAGACCTTCCCATTCTTGGGTCACTCCCTCATGGGAGCCATTGCCTCCATGGCTATTTGAGAAAAAATTTACTGGCATGAAATTCTCGTGAGTCGGTGCTCTTGGATGTTCAATTTCTTGTTCTACATTATTCTATGTATACCTTTGAATGATGTTAGGGGGGAACAATTATGGTTTTTGTTGAATCATTCTTAATGCAGCTGATGAGATCGCAATGAGGTTTCCTATAAGAGATGTTGAACAAGGTGATGAACAAAATATTTTTTAATCGTGATAAGAAAAGAGCAGTAATATTTTTATTTGGTCTTAGTCGATGATAGAAAACTAGTAGCCCACTAGAATGGAACAAGGAGGCAATTTTATCATGCACAAATGAAGTTGGGTGCATAAAATTTCCCATTATTTGATAGGGTATCACTAGGAGTGCCAATCAAAATCATTATTCATGTGAAATAATAGAGACATTCGTGGGTACCTACCAACCGCTCTCTTATCCCTAGAGATAGCACTAGCTAGTTCTTGGTCTGCATTCTTGACTGCATCATTAAAGTGGCTCATCCATAGGGTGACTAAGTTCTTATAGTTTGAGAGTTTGGTTTTTATCCACGTGAGGGGACTAAAACATGGGAGCTTTGGTATTAAAGGCATTAAACATTCGAGAGGTGATGATCTTTCTGTGATGATTAAGTGAGGAGAGTTTGGTTCACCATCAAGTTTTGAGTTCCATGGAGGGGCAGTCAACCAATAGTATGATCATAGAAGATCATCCAGACTTGCAGATCCTACCCCGGTGTTGGTTGTTTGTGTTTTCCATTTCCAAAATGGAATCGTATTCACGTCCTCCCACATGAGCACCTCCATAGAATTCTTGTATTTGGAGCCTGCATTTTCCTTTTTTGTGAAACCTTTAGAGAAGCTACTCATGTGTCAGTTCTTCCACCTTCGAGGCCATCCATTTCCTAACAATGATTTCATAACGACATTTCGCATCCCTTTACCCAAAAAAAATTCTCCCGGTAGGTTATGATGGTTATGATGATGTTTGGGTTTCTTTTCTCCCAGATTTTATTCCTGATTTACCAACAATGACATTCTAATGATGTCGGCTGGTGGTGAGCCTGCATCTCCTTTCTTGCTATGAGTTTTCTTAGATTGGTTGTTCAAAATTCATTTCTCTCTCTTTCCAACCCTGCAAGAAGCAATTAAATTCCTCTTGATGATGTAAGTATACAGGGGTTGCATTGAAATAAGGTAAAGGAAATGCAGGACTCCAAATTTTGTGCATGTTGAAAGGAATGAATGAGAACCAATGATTAAAATATTTTAAGTCATGACTTCCCCACCCCTTCTCACTTATTGATTATTTTCTAATTTGAAAACCAAGAGGGATGATCATAGGGGCTTTACGTGTGCATGTAATGGTTCATAGGAATTAGTTGAATTTTAGAGGAGGGTAGTTCAAAGCTTGAAATATTGTACGACATAATTTTGGCCTATAATTAAGTAATTTTCAATTCCCTTTTTTGTAAATCATGTTGTTTTAAATAGCCTAATTATTGTAAATGTTGCTTGTAGGAATGATTTTTGCAGAAAGGGGGACTTGAGTGGGACACTACTCATGTGTCCCTACCTACAACATTCAAAGGGTGAAGTCTTAAAAATGTAATTCAAGTGGGGATCTGCATTCTATCTACCAATTTCGTAGAGAGAAATGAAAGTCAAAGATCACCTATGGAGCCAGGCTAAGGAGAATATTTTAATTCACAAGATTATGCATACTAAGGGAATCAATGCCAAGAGATCCTGAAGCTATTCACTAAAGTCAAAGGGGAGAGGTTGTTTCATAAATGATCCATTAGGAGTTGTTTCACAAGAATCGGGGGTGGTTCATCTGCTTCTTGCTAACACAAATCTACAATAAATGCACTTAATTGGTTAAGGAAATATTGTAAGCCCATCAAGCGGTTTCTACTACAATAAAAGGGCAATCAACTAGATGACAAATTTGCTATAGTGACATGTCACTAGATGACAAAATAGGAATGAGACAAATGATGTATTTTAAATTCCTATGTAATGGGGGTAGGTGAAACCCTAATGTAGAACAAATCCAAGCCACTCATTGTAAATCAATCCTAGCCATTCATTTGGGCTTTGGAAAACTATAAATAGGGGCTTGCCCCTCATTTGCAGATGGTTGGAGAATTGGTGTAAAGGAATTTTGTAGTAATAGAGAGAGGCATTGCATGGTTTTATGGGTGTTTCTTTTGATCTTGTTAATTATGCATGCATGGTTCTACTTCCATGTTAGTCTTAGCTTGTAGTTTCTTGAATGACTATTATAATGGAAATTGTTGTTATGGTATTTGGTGAGCTTCCAACCCATACTTTTGGTAGTTGTTGATGGCAAGCTGCTGTGAAAAGTTAGCTTGGACATCCATATTTCATTTCTGCAACTTAGTTCAATTGCATGTTCATAATGTGCATATTCAATCTGAAAATTAGCAGTCCTTAGAAGATTGCACTAGTTTTGTGTAGCTATAGGCTCTCTTGGTCAAGAAAAACCCAGTTTAGGAGTTTTGTCTACTATAGTAGCTACCATTGTTACTGTTCATGCATGCTTAGGATTTAGAATAGTTTTCTTAAGCCTTAACCTTTTACTATTTATTTAGTATCTTGTTAGGGTAGGATTCAAAGCATCAAAATAATGCCAAATCTGATGAACATGGTGAGTTTCATCTTTCTATTTTGAGTGGGCAACCATTGTTCATTCACTTCCAACACTTTGAAACTCCATTTGCAAACCCAACTTCCCATGCTTTGTGACTCATTTGTAAGTCCACCATGTTTTACTAGCAAAACACATCAACCAACTGAGATATACCATGCATGTCATCACCGGACACCCGAGAGACCTTGGGGTGACTTTTATAAACTTGTTGTTGAAAATTTCCTTTCAAGAGAGGTGATGCACCTATGCATTGCTTGTGTTGAGAAGTGCTAAAAAAAATCAACAGAACTAGTGCTAGAAGGAGGGCATAGCTGAGCTTGAGGCTACAAAGCTGAAGGTTGGAAGTTGAAAGCACTCTCAAGTAAAAATATGAGATAGGAGATCTCTCTATATGCTAGAAATTTGAAATTAGAAGATTGGAAGATAAGGTAGCAGCTTAATTGAAATGGAACATATACAAGTCAGCATCACTCAACTACATGCAGATTTAAATAGGATATTGATGTGAACATTGCAACAATTTTCATTAGCTAACAAGTGTAGGATCCATAACACATGCATAAACAATGAATTGGACTCCCTAACTTTCTTGGGTAGAGTTGAGAGGGCATTGCAAGGATAAATTCTCTTGTGGGAAATATACCAACCCTTGGCTCTTCCAGACCTAGAAGAGGAATTTTCTAACATGGCAACCAAGGCCTTCAAGGAGTTGATTCAAGAATAGATGAGCCTTGAGGATGGACCAAACTTAGAAGAAGTGTTGATATCTAGATGGTGTAGATTCCACAATGCACCCCACTAGGAATTTATTTTCCCATCATGTGCAGATGTCATTACCCAAGCTAGGAGCTATTTGGAAAAGTTAGAATAACCATCTCTCAATGAAAAAGAGCCATCCCATAAGGCATGTGAGTAGTCAACATCTGAAGGATAGCATACTGAAGCTGAATTGAGAAATTTTGTAGAAGCCAGTGCTGGGACAACAAACACTAAGATTGAAAACCAAGGGGAAGGAGCTGATTTTCTTTAGATAGTAAAGAGCCCCCATGAAGATTCATTTGAACATGATTTTAGAGAAATTTTCTCCATCAATGAAAGACCACGCTCCACTCAAGAAGAGAAATCATTGGTAGTTGAAGATGAATAAAAAAAAATAGCAACATCATATGCTAGAACAACTAATACAGATGCTAAAAATTAGAAGGAAGAAAAGGTTGAAATTTTTGGGACAACAAAAAATGGTGAAGAAAAAAAAGTGAAATAAGATTAGAAGAAATTTCCTTCATGAATGATAGTGATCAAGCATCTAAAGATGAAGACTTAGAGGAGTGGGAACATCCATAGGCCAAGGCCCTCTACCATTGAACCTCCTTCCCAAGTAATGATGAGGATCTAGTAGTGGAAGGATATGACAAACTCATGTCAAGACTCACAAGGGATTGGTTCGAGCTAGGACATCAATTATATTTGGAAGTGTTGTTGCTCCCAAATTGGTGTAGACTCCATGACTTGCCACATTCTGAATTCACATGCATTCTATGCCAAGGGGTCATCAAAAGGGTCGAAGAACAAGTAGGACAGCCAAGTGATCTGCTCCCTGCAGTTGCTTTAAGGACTAAACCAGAAGTCCAGGAACATGAACCTAGTGCTAGCTTAGATGAAGACAACTCCCAAGAAGATGTTGGGACAACAATGGTATAAGAACAACACAGTCCCAAACCTTTGAACAATGAAGTGGATCAAATGGGAGCATCGTCCATAGGTGATCAAGAATTTTTTCCTCTTGGAGAGCATTTGTATATGTTAGATGATGGGCCTTATAGGGATTCCTTGAAGGGAAATCATATATAAAATTTTGGACCCCTTGATGAGGTACCATCAATGGATGAATTATTTCCACTAGGAACTATACTTTGGAGGTATGCCAACGCTGAGGAGGAATACATTAAAAAAGTAGGTAGTGATGAAGACATGCTACCTGAACCTCCAGATGGTGAAACATTAGAGTCTTCAAATTGAGAAAGGGGTTCCTTCTCCATCTATAGTGACAGTGAACAAGAAGAAATGAACGAACATCATGGTGAGCTGCATGAACTATAGGGATAAGAAGACCAAGGTAGGGGTGTTTTGGTAGCTGAATACAAAGAAGATGTGCCTTGCCAATCAAGGGGTGCAACTGGGGATATTTCTACCTTGACCATTGATGATTCTCCTAAAGACTCAAAGAGCTAAAATAAGATAGATTCATCCATGTCATCATCCTATGAAAATGAACATCATAAAATTAAAGTCAACACCTAGGAAAGGAGATGGGACAACACAGTACCTCTTGAAGGTAGCAATCATGTGGAGGCTTGGCCTACGGAAGATCAATAGGATGAAGTCTATCTCCTTGAAGAATAGCTGATGAAGGCCACGAGTCCCACTAGTAACTTGGAAGGGGTGTTTACTATCCAATTCTCCCAGCCTTATGAAAGCCCAAGATCAATTGATAATGCAAGAGGGATGTTGCACCACTCTTTGCGTCCACCTGAGGTGGACAACACGAAGATCAATGATGCAATGCTCGCTCTCGACTATCAAATGCTGCCACATATGCATAACGGCATCCAAGATCTATCTTTCCTTACTCCTTTGAATACTTACAACTACATTTATCATTTCAATTATGGGAATGAGGGGAGACAAACCTTTTTATGGACCGACCATGGGTTTAATTAATTACCTCAATTGTCAATTCTTACTAAGTGTGTGATTGAATTTGAGTGCTGCAACATGAAACTTCATTTTTCTAAATATAAAGATGAATTTACATGGCTTAGAACCATAACGATTTCCCTTCTGCTTGTACATGCATTACGAAATCTAATGGGCATAAGTATTGGTTTGCCTTGCCTAAATGTGGCCCTTTGTAAATATCTTTGTACATAGCTCTTTTTTTAGTAGTATAGGTGTCATGTAAATAGTCTCACTTTCCTGCTTTGTTGGGTTAGGTTGATTTTTCATAGTTTTTTTTTTCTTTAGGGTAGTTTCCTTTTCATTTTCTCCCGCTTTCCCGCTTTAGTTAGTGTACGTGTTTTCTTTCTGTTTGCTTCTTGCTTGCTTTCCATTTTTATTTTGCTCTGCTGCCACTCTACTTGGGGTCCCTTTTCTTTTAGCTGGGCATGTTCATTTGCACAAAAATAATTTTATTGCCTGGGGTTGTTCTATGTATTTCTTCAACAAACTTGAATCATTTTTTTAGAATGGATAGTGAAGGTCTTTTAGTGTCAAGTGACATGGATGTTCGGTTTGAAGGGGATAGGTCATTGGTTGATTTGACTTAGATGTATTCTAAAATCTTACATATATCACATACTTTAAGAATCCTAAGGTCATTATAGTTCCTTTTGCAAAGTCTAGTTAAGTGAAAAATCTAAAATTCTACTTCAACACCACTATGATTCTCAACCCCGATTGCAAGCTTCATTGCTTGTGGGTTGATATTAAAGAAGAGAAAATAAAATCAAAAGAAACAAAAAGAAAGAAAGAAAAATAATGAAAATCAAAAGAAATAAAATCTAGCTTTCAGGAGGTTACAAACAACTCTACTGGGGCTATGAACACCTGGCCGACAATAGAGAAATGTTTGGGTTAATCACAACCATAACCTTGTCGGGGCTATGGATGCCTAGCTGTGAGTGAGGAAATGTCTTAGATGCTTTTGGAGTTAGAATAAACTATGTAGCTTAACTTGACAAATCTGAGGTTTGTGTAGCAACCGAAGGATGGGAATTAATGCAATTGCATAGACTTTGATTTTTCAGCATACTGAAGGTTGGGTTAGCTAGTGGTTTTGATCCTTTGGTTGAGTGTTCAGTTTGTTTGTCCTAGCATGAAGATCAGAATCAAAGATTGTGGCTTCATGATTCTAGTTTTTCATCAAATTCTCTTGAGCATTTCCCTAGTGAGTCACCATTTTTTGTGCATAATTTGCACATGCCCCACCGAAGGAAAGGACCCCCTTTCTTTTGCTCCTAATGGGTCATTTTTGCTCCTGGTGGGCTATTTTTTTCTCACATCATTATGTGCACCCTCATTTTTGGGCCTAAGTTGGTCGTGAGCCTTAAAATGATTAAAAATCCATCAACCACATTCACCTAGCTAAGTTTCACTAAGTCATTTTCCTTCACGGGCTCGTTGTTGTGGGCTTCCTGTGGCTTTTCGCCCGATGTCTGTTGGCCCTTGCAAGTCCACATTTGTGGGTCTCCTCTTGTTTTTCACTGTTGGGCTCCATTGTTCACCTATAGCCTAACCCAGACGTTTGCCTACATGGTGGACCCTGCATCCATCCTCGTCGCAACATCCTTCATGCTTCGTGGTCCCGTAGTTGCGGGGTACCCTATGTAGATCTTCATTCCTACTTCGCCACTATCATGACAGCTGACTCTTGGCTTTCATCTGCATCACAGGTTCTATGATTGTGCCTTTTTTCTTTGTCATCCCCATGTGTCAGCTGACCTTGTCACTTTAAATTGCCTGAGTTTGAGCACTCGCAGGTCTTTGTGCATGGCCTACCCTCACCTGCCTATCGTTCTCTGGTAGCTTGCCCTTCACATCAGCCTGCTGAGTGGGGCCATTATGCACCACTTCCTTGAAATGAAATCATGAAGTTATGATGAAATCTCAAGTCCTCATTCGTCGATGGGTCCACCCCTATGGGCTGCCACTTGCGGAAGGTCATTTACCCGATGTTGTTTCATAGCGGCAGGGCATCACAGCCCTCCCACCTTGTAGGCCTGCAACCCACCAACATCATCATCTTTTGTGGCTACCATCCACCTACCTACCACTGCAAGCGCATCTCTCATGTATCATACCCGCATGTTCCACCCACATGCACATATTTAATGTTGCATACCTATCACTCGCTAGGCCATTCACGAATGGCATCCTTAGTGGAATTCAAGAGATTCAAGGACTGGGAACTGATGCCATGTGCTACTAAATTGAGTGGGAGTTTTAACATTATCGATGATCATATTTATAAACGACACCAATGGCCATTAGCTATGTAGGGGCCACAATATGGGGCTCTCCCTATTCTTCATCATTGTATTTATGTCATTCCAAACCCTGCACCCCACATTCCTCCATCCGCAGCCATGATGATAGTTCTCCATGCAGGACCCGAGGTCTAAATGGCCACTCAAATAGCTTCTCTTCTAGATGGGCCCACTAGATCCTTAGAATAAGGAGGGAAGAATAACTATTGATGAATTGGAGTAAGGATCACAGAAGTAGAATGATAGGTAGTTAAGGGTAAACATAAAAAATGAAGAATAGGGATATCGAGTTTGAAATTGATGACTTGAGGACAAAGGGAATGTGTGACCAACCCTCGCACAAGCATAGTTACTTATAGATCATCAGTAGTTTGAGATGATATCTGTTGAGTCTCTCCAAGAACCATCTTGTGAACATTGAAACAATGAAGAATATGCACTCTGTGCATCAATGGCGAGGGTCTGATCAGTGTTTTCCATCTTCGAGCTCGTGGTGGATTCCATTATCTTGGACTCCATTGATACTTCACAATGTGGGTCTCCCTCCAACATCGGTTATAACTATGGTGGCATCCCAACTCTGATGTCCCATTGATTCTTACTCGCACTATCTCGATGACCCCTTTTACTATACAATCCATACCTCCTATGACCATCTTATGAGTTGTACCCATTCAAAACATTGATGGATATCATGGTTGTGGAACCTACAGTGTGGAGTTCCTCTCAACCTGTGTCATTATCTCCATGGAATTCTCCTACTTTCTCTCCATGGAATTCCTTTCGCATACTCCCATTCGACCTTCCCATTCTTAGGTCACTCCCTCATAGGAGCCATTTCCTCCATGACTATTTGAGAAAGTGTTTATTGGCATGAAATTCCTATGAGTCAGTGCTCTTGGATGTTCAATTTCTTGTACCCCATTCTTCTTTGTAGACCCGTAGATGATACTACAGGGAACAATTATGGTTTTGGTTGAATCATTCTTAATGTTGTTGATGAGATCGCAATGAGGTTCATTATAAGTGACATTGAACGAGGTGATGAACAATAGTATTTTTTAAGTCACGATAGGAAAAGAGCAGTAGCATCATTAGTTGGTCTTAGTTGATGATAGAAAACTCGTAGCCCACTAGAATAGAACAAGGAGACAATTTCATCGTGCATAAATGAAGTCGGGTGCATAATATTCCCCGTTATTTGATAGGGCATCACTAGGAGTGTTTATCAAGCTCATTATTCATGTGAAATAATAGAGACATTCGTAGGTACCTACTGACTGCTCTCTTATCCCTATAGATAGCACTAGCTAGCTCTTGGTTCACATTATCGGTTGCATCATTAAAGTGGCTCATCCATAGGGTGACTAAGTGCTTATAGTTTGAGATTTTGGTCATTATCCACATGAGGGTATTAAAATGTGGGAGCTTTGGTATTAAATTCATTGATCATTCAAGAGGTGATGAGCTTACTGCGATGATCAAGTGAGGAGAGTTTGGTTTGACATCACATTTGGAGTTCCAGAGAAGGGTGAGTGACCAATAGTATGATCGTGGAAGGTCATCCAAACTTGTGCATCAACAAGAAATCTTGAAGCTATTCACTAAATTCAAATGGGAGAGGTTGTTTCGTAAATGATCCATTAGGAGTTGTTCCACAAGAATCGGGGGTGGTTTATTTTCTTCTCGATAACACAAATATACTAGAAATGTGCTTAATTGGTTAAGGAAATACTGCAAACCCATCAAGTGAAAGGAAACCTTCAGGTGGTTTCAGCTACAGTAAAAGGGCAATCAGCTAGATGAAAAATTTGCTAAAGTGATAGGTCACTAGATGACAAAATATGTATGAGATAAATGATGTATTTTAAATTCCTATGTAATGGGGGTAGGTGAAACCCTAATGTAGAAAAAATATGAGCCACTCATTGTAAATCAATCCTAGCCATTCATTTGGGCTATGGAAAACTATAAATAGGGGCTTTCCCCTCATTTGTATATGGTTAGAGAATTGGTGTAAAGGAATTTTGTAGCAATAGAGAGAGGCATTGCATGGTTTTATGGGTGTTTCTTTCGATCTTGTTCATTATGCATGCATGGTTCTCCTTCCATGTTAGCCTTATCTTGTAGTTTCTTGAATGGTTGTTATGATATTGGATGAGCTTCCAACCCATACTTTTGGCACTTGTTGATGACAAGTTGTTGTGTAGAGTTAGCCCAAGCTTCTATATTTCATTGCTGCAACTTAGTTCAATTGCATGTTCATGTTGTGCATGTGCAATCTAAAAATTCTCATTCCTTAGAAGATTGCACTAGTTTTGTGTAGTTGTAGGTTCTCTTGGTCAAGAAAAACCTAGTTTAGGAAGTTTGTCTACTATAGAAAACACCATTGTTACTATTCATTCATTCTTAGGATTTAGAATATTTTTCTTAACCCTTATCCTTTTCCTATTTCTTTAAGTCTCTTATTAGAGTAGGATTCAAAGCACCAAAACAATGCCAAATATGATGAACATGGTGAGTTTTAGCTTTCTATTTTGAGTGGGAAGCCACTGTTCATTCACTTCTAGCACTTTGAAACTCCATTTACAAAACCAACTTCCCATACTTTGTAACTCATTTGTAAGTCTGCCCTATGTTACCAAGAAAACACATCAACCAACTAAGATATTCCATGCATGTCATGGCCTAACACCCGAGAGACCTTGGGGTGATTTTCAGTAACTTGTTGGAAATTTCCTTTCAAGAGAGGTGATGCACCTATGAATTACCTATGTTGAGAAATGCTAAAACACCCATCAACAAGGGGAAAAACCATGGTGGATAGCCAATCCACTTGCATTAAGGCACACTTCCTAGAGCTCACTACTTAAAGAAGACTCACTTTCTTACAAAGATAATTAGATTAAATCCATCTAAGAGATTGAACTAAGAGATTAGCATCTACATATGCTTGATTATAGTTTCGGCTAGGCTCAACAATTGATCTTTTGTCTTTTTGACTGATTCTACACTTCTTCTCTACTCTACTAAAACTCCCATCACAAAATCTTTAATGCACAAGTGAAACTATGTATAATCTCTCTTTTTCACTTCTAATATTCACAATTCACATTGACACAACCTACACATTCTTCAAAATGATATGAATGATCTCTTATATATATCCACAACCAATAATTTAATCACAATATGTTGGAATCAGTAGAACAGAAAAATATTTGCAACTTTCAGCTCAAATCATGTGTAAACCTTAATGTGCATCCACAACGGTCGACCACAACTTATTTAGGACCCAAACAAAAATGTTTGAACATAGAAACACTTGAATAATTATACTTTGAATATTTGCAATATGTTATGATAATCGAGTAGGCCACATGCACTGGTAAATAGGAAATTAACCGACTGAATCTTCTAATTTGTACAAAAATCAATACGAGGCAATGAGATTCATAGATAACAAAAAATATACATCGATCAACCTTCCCTGAGATATGCAATGCAAAATATTAACAAAAAATGTTCATGAGAATCGATGAAAACAAAACTATCGGATGCTTTGTTCTTCCTTAACTGTTTGCAATCTGACTACCAAAATGACCAAATGATGATGCACGGATCCATTCAGTGACTAGAGTTTCCATCAATGACAACACCAAATGATATTCACAGTGTATCTTTCCAACAATCTCCCCCTTTGGAATTGATGGCAACACTTAGTGAAAAATGGCTAAGTGTCAGATCAGTACCAACATCAATTACACTACCATTCTTCAAAATTTCAAAAACAAAACACTCCCCTGAGATGATTATACATTTTTTACTCTATTAATCTCCCCCTTTGACATCAATGGAAAAGGCAGGAATCCGCATAACAAAAAAATCAAACAAAATCTTCAGACTATACAAGCACAACTTACACAAACTTGAAAACATTTGTAAAATCTTTCTTCAGCATGCTCAAATTTGTATCCCAAAACCTTTTGAGACTCCAAATTGTTATGTGACCATAGACTAAGTAAGATTGTGTCTCCACAGACTCAAGGTTCATTGGATCACTAACTGCCATAGCATCTTCAACTTCTTTTAATGCACTCAACGTAATTTTAATCTTTGGACCAATTAGTCTTCTAATCCCACATGATCTTTCCAAAAAAAATTCATTTTCATGTTTCAAGCTCCTTATCTTGTCAAGCAGAGATATCACCCGACCTTCTTTCTTTTCAACATTGCCAGCTAAAGGATCAAAAGCTTCAGAAATAGCAGCTAACTATTTTTCAAGATCTTTAACTTTCTTTTCATCGACCTTAGTAAATTTAGACAATGAAAAACATGACTTATAGATCTTTCCACCTTCAAATAGAGAATTTTGACTATTCTTCACATAGGTGACTAACAAATTTTTAACTTTAGCTATCATTTCTTTCAATCTGATGAACCTTTTGGCATCAAATACCTTCTAAACTTTAACCATGGCTGACTTCTCAAGTGACTCAAAAGGCGTACTTCTAGATTTTATGAGCTTCTTCAATTCACCAAAGGAGGAACTGGAAGGATCTTTGACATGAGTAGGCCTAATCTTCTCCAGAACTCCAAATGCAAGAATTAAGAGCTCACTATCCTCAATGTGGGACTTCAATAGTTTTTCTCTTTCTTTTTCTTGGGAAAATGATGCAACTTTCATTTTTTGAATTGGAGATAGAGTGGATAGGTCGATGGGGCCTTCAACCAATTAAGGGTCAAATTCTTCCTTTTTCTCTACCAGAAATTTCTTCACTACCTTTGTAGTGTCTCTTGTTTCCACTAGGATTTCTTTCACATCAACTTTCTTTTCTTCAACTACTAATTCCTTAGCTGGAGGTTCTTGCTTATCTTCAAGAATCTCAACTTTTTCTACTGATATAGTTTTAGAAGCATCAATCTCCATGGGTATTTCTGTATTGTCTAAAACATGAGGAATCTAAGTATCCTCAACCATATCATCATTTACCTCTTCATTCACTGGATCGGATGTAATAACTTCAACATTCACTTCTTCAGCAACAACATCAATTCTTTAATTTAATAGATCTTTTCTCAAAATTTGTTTAGTTTCTTTTGCAACTTCCTTAGTTTGACCAATCATGAGCTTATTCACTCGTGTCTTGCTCTTGAATTCCCTTTTTGTTTTATTCAAGATTTCTTTCATTTCTTCCATAGATATCACTGGACATAATTTAGCAAGAATTATTTCTCTCATTTTCTCTTCTTTTGATCTAGCATTTACTCTTCTCATTTCCAAAATCTCATACAATATTTTAGGTAAATTATTCATTATTTGAATAAGAAATTTATTGAAAATATTCAAATGCTTTATTGGAGCCTCCTCAAGAGTTCTTTGACCATATTTATCAAAAATTTCATACCACTTACAAAGTGGCTTAAGATTTCCATTTGAATTTGGGACGGGGTTTGTCCTTGACTACAACTACCAATGAAGTAGCCATTTACATCAGTTCACAAATTCATAGGGTTTTTCTAATAAATACCTTTTCATCTGATCGGAGTTTAATTGATGAAGGCTTCTTCACACTTGAATTTCTCCTTAATTGGCCAAAGTTCACCTCAGAGCTCTCCAAAATTCTTTTCTTCAAAATGCAAAGTGACAAATGAAAGATAAAAGTGAACGTTTATCACTTGCATAGTTAACCCTTTTTGACACAATAAATTCTTCTACCCTAACTCATCCGGTTGCACTATTTCCATGTGTTGTGAAAGATAATTCTTCTGTGGAC
Source organism: Sequoiadendron giganteum (assembly GCA_007115665.2). Lineage (NCBI taxonomy): Eukaryota > Viridiplantae > Streptophyta > Pinopsida > Cupressales > Cupressaceae > Sequoiadendron > Sequoiadendron giganteum. Next base: position 437,306,249 of record CM021103.1, on the reverse strand, counting down.
CTCCAATATTGCATAATACTCTCTCCAATAGATTAAACAATATTTTTAGAGCATCTATGCACTTACTGAACTTATCCACATCTCGGTGTCATTTATCGGTAGGGGGTTAAGAGATGTTCTTGATAGCTCCCCCTAGGCCAAAGGCCTAAATATAATTCCTAGAGGAATTACCAAAAGTGGATTCTGGTGCTGGCACATTTCCTTCAACAGAGGGACCTTTCATCACCCATTTCTTCTACATTTTATTTTGGATCACATCTATAGTGACTTTTCCTTTTCCCTTAACATCCTTCTGCATGTTTCTCCTTTGATTTACTAGACCTTTTCAATTCCAATAGAATCTAGAAATGTGAAAAAATTTGTTGCAGTTATAGCACACAATTTTTTTCTATCCAGACTAGTTGCTCAATTGGTTTTCTCTTGATCTACACTGGTTAGCAGTCTATTGCATGTATAACATCTGACATCTCTATGAAATTTTTTCACCATATTTCTGCATTCATTTGACTTGTGACCAAACTTATTGCAATTAAAACACTAACTTCAGAATGATGGACCACTTGGATTCATCCTACTTCTACATTGGGTAGCCATGTGGCCAAATTTATTGTAACTAAAATAGTATCCATTGAATATTTGAGCATTAGGTTGCCTGAGTGGATACCTTTCAGCATAGTTCATCTAATTTCCTTCCCTAAATCTCCTTTGTCCAGATTTTGAAATTTCTCCTTCCTCATATCAAAGACCTCTCTTGTCACCATCAGTTCATTGAAATTTAATCACTTCATCAAGCTTGGCTGAGATAAATTTGAGCTTCTCTTTGTACTCATTTGCAGTAGCAAGTTCATTTCAAAGATCATCAATCTATTTTTCCAGTACTTCCTCATTATTTTTAGATTGTTCCAATTCATTGTCCAAACGATTGCATACTTCATATTTTTCTTTCAGAGACTGTGAAAGCTTCTCTTCATTCTTCTTTATGTCTTCAATCTCCTTGGTCATCCTCATCATGATAGATTATGTTTTGTTCTTTAAGACAATATTGTCTTTGGTAAGCTTTTCACATTCTTCTGTCTTTTCCTTTAGGGCTTGATTGAGTTGCTCATCTTCAATTATTTTACTATCATTCTACTAAATCTGATCATAAAGTTCCTTTCTCTTCTCCTTGGAATTATTGATTTGGTCTTTTAATGATTGAATGAATTTTTTAGCATTCTTGAGACTTTATTGCAATTCTCGGTTCTCTGATTTTGATTGGTCAAGATCATCTAAGGCAACAAAATGTTGTAGTTGAAGACTACTTGAATCCATTGAAGCACTTTCCATGATCTCCCCAAGTTGTTAGACTTCTTTCGAGGAACAAGATATGATACCAATTGTTGGGAACAAGCTACATTGAGAGGGAGGGTGAATCAGTGTTGTGAAAAAATTAACTTTACTTATATTTATCTTCAAAGAACTTAAACATTCAACCAAAATGCATGAACATGAAACAAACAATCAAAACACCATAAGACAAGGATTTTTTATGTGGAAACCATGTTAGGGGAAAAACCATGGTGGATGGCCAATCCATAATATGATCTGAGTATACTCAAATGAAGTTTACAATATGGGGAATGCACTTGCACTCAAGCACACTGGCTAGAGCTCACTGCTCAAAGAAGACTCAATGTCTTACAAAGATAATCAGATTAAATGCATCTGATAGATTGAACTGAGAGATTAGCATCTACATATGCTTGATTATAGTTTCAGTTATGCTCAACAATTGTTCTTCTATCCTTCTGACTGATTTTGCACTTCTGCTCTGCTTTGCTCAAACTCACATCATAAAATCCTTAATGCAGAAGTGAAATTGTGCATAATCACTCTTCTTCACTTTTGATATTCACAATTCTTGGTGACACACCTTGTAAATTCTTCAAAATTATATGAACGATGTCTTATATATATCTGTGACCAAGAATTTAATCGCAATATGTCAGCATCAATAGAACACAAAAATATTTATAACTATCAGCTCAAATCATGAGTAATCCTTAATTCACATCCAAAATGGTCAACCACAACTTAGTTAGGACCCAAAAAAAAATTCTTGAAGATAGAAACACTTGAATAATTATTCTTTGAATATCCACAATATGTTATGATAATCAAGTCAGCCACATGCACTAGTAAACATGAAATTAACCAACCGGATCTTCCAAATTGCACATGAATCGATACGAGGCACTGAGATTCATGGATAACACAAAGAATACATCGATCAACCTTCCCTAAAATATGAATCACAAAATATTAATAGAAAATCTTCATGAGAATCAATGAACACAAAATTGTCAGATGCTCTGTTCTTCCTTAACTGTTTGCAATTTGACTACCAGTATGATTAGATGATGATGTGTGAATCCATTCACCAACTAGGGTTTCCATGAATGACAACACCAAATTACATTTGTAGTGCCTCTTGTCAGCACAACAAAGGTCTACATCAGTGACAAATGTTTACATAACCTGATGATCAAATTTGGAGGTTAGCCTCAAAACATGAAGAGATAATTCTTTGCAAAGTGAAACATATTACAAACATTCAATATAGATCCCATTGGACCTAAAATTCTTCTATGATTCCCCATTATGTTCCAAACATACTAGAATAGGTCCACACTAATAAATATAGACCAAGTTAGCCCCAAATGCTTTGAATATTAATTATAGTGAAATTCCTAGAGAAATAACTTTTAGTAGATAAATGCAAATGATCTAGAATTTGGATATGTTGTAGATGGTATATCCTACTCCACGAGCTCAAAAAATACAATGCAGTGAAATCTAGAATGAAATGTTGAAACTACTATAGATTTAAATTAAAGAAAGAAATGCTCTAGTTGATACAATATTGCTTTACAACTAGAGATGCTCCTGCATCAGACACCCAGGGTTAGAAGAAAAATGAGTCCCTCACTTTCCATGGGCTATAGGATAACCAAAATGGTCCACCTCATCTTGAGAAATCCATGATGAATCCTCCACTAATCTACCTTTCCACTTCACCAAATATTCCTTGTACTACTTGTTCCTAGTATTCCTTCTAGTTCTGATATCCAAATTTTTCTCAATCTCCTCTAGTTGTTGTTGTGGTAAATTCTCCTTCCAATCCATTTTATTTCTACTACCACTTGACTATCCTACATGATACTTGTAGATGTCTATAATATTAAAAATAGGTGATATACCAAGTATCTCCAACAACTCCACTTCATATGAATTTTTGGAATCAATTTTTTTAAAAAATTTATATGGTCCAAACTTCCTCATTTCCAATTTATTATATGCACCTAATAAAAATATCTCCTTCTTGAGATATAACATCACTTCATCTCCAACAAAAAGGTCCTTATCTCTCTTTTTCTCATCTACCTTCTCCTTATACTTATTGTTCATGCCTTTCAAACTTTATTGTGAAATTTCTCCATGTATATTTTGGGAACTCTTCTACTACTACACTCCCCTTATCCTCAAAATTGATGTTTCTTAGAATCCATGGTTGTAAAGAAACCATGTACCAACCAAAAACATTTCTTTCTTGCATTTTAGTTTGTAGCAATTTCAACATTTCATTTTGGATTTCAACCCATTGTCTTTTCTCAAATTACGGAGTAGGATATACCATCTACATGGGGTCATCTACAACATATCTAGATTCCAGATCATTTGCATTTTTCTACCAAAATTTATCGCTCTCAAAATTTTATTGTAATTCATATTTAGAGAATTTGTGGATGTTCTGGTCCATATTTCTTAGTGTGAAATTATTCCAATGTTTGTGGAACTTAATGGGACATCATACAATAATTTTGGATTCAATGGGATCTATATTTGATTTTTGCAATATGTTTCACCTCAAAAAGAATAATATCTTCATGTTTTGAGGTTGACCTTCACATTTAATCATCATTAGGTTTTGTTTAAACTTGTGGCTGATGTGGACCTTTGTTGGAGCTAGAGACTCATATTTAAGATCATTATAACTAACTGTATTTCAGTATTTAGTTGTTATGTAGATAGATCACAAGTTAAGAAGATCGGTTGTTTGAATAAGGTCTTTGGCTAATAGTAATGTTGAATTCCCTTGAGGTAGGCCTATGAGCTCTGGTTATTTTCCCATGGGGCATATTATGCATGTAAGATTACAAATTCTGTAAATACCTTTGTTTTCATAATATTTCTTTGTGTTATTTCATAAATGTCTACAATATTAGAAATAGGTGATATACTAAGTATATCTTGTAAGTCCACTTCATATGCATTTTTACAATCAAACTTTATGAGAATTTTACATGCTCAAAACTTCCTCATCTTCAACTTGTTGTATGTACCTACTAGAAATATTTCCTTCCTAAGTTATACCATCACTTCATCTCTAAAAAGAATTCCTTATGTCTCCTTTTCTCATCTTCCTTCTCCATATACTTATTGTTGATGGATTCTAAATGCTTTTTGACTTGATTATGCAATGTCACCATGTATTATGTGAACTATTCTACTTATACACTCTTCTTATCCTCAAAACTAATGTCTCTTAGCTCTATAAATCCTTTAGCATGTGTTTCAATTACAATATCAAATGGTGACTATATTATACTCTAGTTCACTAAATTATTATATGTAAACTTTTCTTGTGGTATAACTATGTCCTTGTTTCTAATATTATCTCCAACCAAATATCTCAACAAGTTACCCAAACTTCTATTTACTACCTCTATTTTTCAATATGTTTGTGGGTGATATGTTGAATTAAACTTTAGTTTTGTCCTCATATTCATCCACAATGTCCTCCCAAAGTATCCAATGAATTTGGTTTCCCTATCTGAAACTATACTCTTTTCTAATCCATGCAATCTTACAATCTCGTTGAAAAATAGGTCAACAACATGCCCACCATCATTAGTCTTCTTGAAAGGAAAGAAATGTGCCATTTTAGAAAATTTATCCACTACTACCATATAGAATCATGTCCTCTTTGTGTTCTAGGTAATCCCAAGATGAAATCCATGTACGTTTCTTTAGTGTAGTCAAAGGTTTATACAATCTAGTATTCTAACTACTTTGTTTTGCTACTTTACAAATCATGCAACTCTAAACATACTTCTTTACATCATTATATATTTGTGGCTAGAAATAATGTTCACTCACCAAAGTTACTATTTTTCCACTCCATAATGTCCTACTATTCCTCCTCTAAATTTCTCCTTAATGAAATTATCCCTCATTGAACTCCTTAGAATACACAATTAATTCCCTTTGAAAAAAATTCCTTATTGAATGAAATAATTCAACCATTGGCTATAGTATTTCACTACCAGTTCCTTACATGCTCTCCAAGCTTTAGAAAAATATGCATCCTCCTTATACATGTGCTTTAGTTCCACAAAACCTAATACTTCTATCCTCATCTATGTCAACAAATTTATTCTCCTACTCAATTCATCAACGAATTTGTTTGACTTGCCACTCCTATGCTTTAACACAAATTCATTTCTCTACAAGAACTCAACCCATCTCATATTTCTCTGATTCAAATTTCCTTAAGTGTTCAAATAATGCAAAGCTTGATGGTCAGTATACAATACAAAATCCTTAGGAAATGGGTAATTTCTCCACTTTTTCAAGGCTTGAACTATGGAATAAAAATTTTGGCCATAAAATAAATATCTTCTTCTAGAATCATTCAAATTCTCACTAAAATAAGCTACAAGTCTTCCCTCTTGACTCAATACCACCCTTATTACATTCCCACTTGTATCACAATCAACTTGAAAGACTTCATCAAAATTAGGTAATACTAATACTAGTTTCTCTACCACTTTATATTTTAATAATTGAAAATATCTTTTTGCTTTGGATTTCCACTTGAATTTTTTCCTATCTCCTCTCATTATCTCTATCATAGGTGTAGAAATTCTAATAAAGCTTCTGATAAAATTTTAGTAGAAACTAGCCAATCCATGAAATGATCTCATCTCTAAAATGTTCACTAGTATAGGCCACTCAACAATTTGTCTAACCTTTTCACTATCCATCTTTAATCCTTTAGAAAAAAGGACAAAACCCAAGTACACCAAATTTGTCTTCATAAATCTACACTTCTTGGAATTAATTTGTAACTTATCTTCTCTCAACCTCTGATTCATTAATCTCATTATAGTGATAGGTGCATGGGTAATTCTTAAAGGAATTACTAACAAATCATACAACCCTTCATTAGTCCTAAATGTACTCTTCCATTTATCTCGTTCTTTGATTATGATCTAGTGATATCCACTCTTTATATCAATCTTTGTTAAATACCTTACTCCACTCAAATAGTCCATAATGTCATTTATCCTTGGTAGTGGGAATCTATTCTTGAAAATTATCCTATTGATTACTCTTTCAAGTATGTATACATTCTCCACTCTCCATCCTTCTTTGGTGCAAGTACATCAGGTACCACACATGGGCTTAAACTTTCTTTGATCAACCCTTTCTTTAAAAACTCTTGTATTTGTCATTTCAATTCAACATTCTATACCAGTGCCATCCTATGTGCTGCCTTGTTTGGAAAATTTTCTCACAATATTAGCTTTGTATGATAACTGATGCTCTAGAATGGTAGGAGTCCATTTGGTACATTTTCTGATATGATATCTTCATATTTTGTCAATAGTTCAACCACTTCTATCTATGCTGGATCTTCACCCTTTTCTACCTCTAGACTACTACCCTTCTTTGGAATCAATACAAAACACATATTTTCATGCCTCAATCCATCCAAAAAATCCCTTTCATCTACCAAACATAGTCTACTAGTGCTACAAACTTCAATTTTGTCTTCTTCCTCCAAAGGTATCAACTTAATTCTCTTGCCATTTTAAGTCATAGTATAAGTATTTCTCCTTCCACCATTAATTTATTTTTTATTATATTTCCACGGTCTTCCTAATAGTAAATTATATGCATCCATAGGAATAATATTTCACAATACTTCATCCTTATATTGTCCTATATCAAATTTTACTAAATATTGCTCATTCACCAATATATTATGTTCATCTTGAATCCATGCTATCCTAAAGGGGTTTAGATGTTTCAATCTCTCCAAATTCAACTTGGTTACCATCTCTTTAGAAACTAGATTATTAGTGCTACCACTATCAAAGATAACTTTGCATACCTTCCCTCTAGAGTTAGATCTCATTCTAATCAAACCTTTTCTTGCAGTGGTTCCTTAGTCACTTCTTCATGCATCAAAGTTCTCCTCATTAACAATGATTCACCTTTCTTAGGTTTCCCAACTAAATTATGGGATTGAACAAGTTCCTTATCCATGTAGGCTACTCTTCTAGTATGCTCAATTTTCTTTCTGGTACTTCCTTGATGGAATTCAAATGCTCTATTTCCTTCACCTCCACACTTGAAACAAGTTCCTTTGAATGGTATCTTCTTAGATCTTTCTTCGTCTATCTAGTATCCATCATTGTGGTAATAATTACAACTTACTCTATCACTACAGTAGGAATTTCTATATTCTCTTTCTCTACTTTATGAATTGTGATCCTTTTGTTCACTGTGGTAATATTTTCCATCTTTTTTTTATTTACATAAGGTCTTCTTTATCTAGATTGTGATTCACTCCTCTATATGTTGGTGTAATTAATATTTAATTACACTAGCATAAGTTTACTTAGGAATAATATTTAATTAATTCCTAGGGTGCTAGGCAATTATTGATAATGGGTCCATCCCCCTTCACATGATTAGGATAAAATATTCCTTCTAGAAGTCTTATCTAGACTTCACATTCTACTAAGTAGTTAGTTAGGGTTCACATGTTGTTAGATCAAGACACATGTTAGCATCTGCAAACACTGAAATTATCCTGATTGATATCACACACCTGATCCTGATTTACTAACACCAGTTCTTCCTTGATCACTCCTTTACTAGCTAGTTAATTAAATAATCCTTATTCAATTAATTCATCACAATTCCTCTTTTAATTAAATAAATCATGTTATTTGATTAAATCATTATTCTCTTTTAATTAAATAAATCATTTTATTTAATTAATCCTAATATTTCTTCTTTGATTAAATAAATCAATTTTATTTAATCCTAATGTTCCTCTTTTTAATTATATAAATTAGTTTATTTAATTAAATCACATTCCCTTTCTTAATTAAATAAGTCCCCCTTATTTGATTAAATCTAACATCACCCCTTTTAATTAAATATATCAAACTTTATTTAATTAAAATGTCCACTATTCCTCTCATTTGATTTAAATAAATAAAAAAATCTAAATCAAGTGTCAAATCAACTAATTTCCATTTTAAGTTAATTAAATCCTAATTAACTCTAACACTAATCCATCAAATCCTCTAGATTTTACAACTTGCACAAGTAAATCAATTTAATTGATTTATTAAATCCTCAATTTTCATTCAAAAGGGAATCTTTTTGGAATATTCCTTCATTTTGAAATCTCCCTCCAAAGGGACTTGTCCTCCAACTTGGCATTTATATCTCTTACAAGTCATTTTGCTTGAGCCAAGTGGCATTAACTCCATCTTCACATCCTCTTGTGCAGGCAAACTTTTAAATTTCAAATATCCACCTAACTACATTTATTTGAACATTCAACAAAATGTGTTCATTCCTCCTCCACTAGCATGTTGACAAGTGGCACCTTGCCATTGGCTCATGTTTTGTCCCATATTCATCACATTTTCTCATTCCTCCATCATTCTCTCTTATAAATAGAGAGGTTCTCTATTGATTTAAGGATCCACAATCCATGCAAGCTTACTCTACTCAATTTCATTCATAACTTCATCCATTTTTATCTAAGTTTCATAGTTTTTATCAATATTATCAAGGTTATTGTCAAATTTCATGAAGGAGCATTCACTCTTCATCAAATTTCATTAAGGAATTGGGAAATGGTTATTTTCCACATCAAAATAGCACCAATTCCCACATAGGATAGTGGTTTGAATGTTTAAGAGCAAGATTTGATAGCTTTTATTGATTATCTTTGTTTTACTTCTTATTCTTAATGTTTAAATGGATTTCATAGGGAATGATTATTGAAGACTTCTTTTATGACTAATACTATTTTTTTGATGATGTTTGAATAGGTTTAGGATAAGCATTCACATTTTGGCGATAGAAGGAGGGAAATTCTCAAGGAAATTAACATGTTTTTCTCTAAGTTCTATTGTTTTTTGTCAAGTTTTTGTCTACAAGAAGGAGCGACATTGCAAAGGTTAAACAACAATCCTATCATTCCAGTGTCACTATATACAATGCTGCATCTACTCCAAAGTGCAACACTCTTGTCATTTTCAACCCAGGCCGACCAGTTGGTTTCCAAAGAGCAATTCTAGGTGAAACAGTGACACAATCATGCTCTTTGTTTCTCCACAGAGCAACGCTATCATTTCCAGCATCGCTGTACAACGATGTTGGCTTCTTCAAACAATGATACATTTTAATATTTTGATGCTAGAGTTGGGTAAAAGGTCAATTTTTTTTACTCAAGGGAACACTGAGAGGGGGGGGGGCTGAATCAATGTTTAGCAAATATCAACTTTATTATTCTGAAACTTAAACCATTATGTCATTATATTAGAAGAAAGATGCAAGCATTCAAATGAAACATTCATAACACCATGACACAAATATTTTTGCATGGAAACCCTATTAGGGGAAATTCCATAGTGGAGGTTAATCCACAATTTGAGTACTCAAATAAAGTTTTACAAAAGGGAATGCACTTGCATTTAGGCACACTCCCTAGAGCTCATTGCTCAAAAGGGAAGGCTCATTGCCTTACAAAATTTTAGATTAAAACCATTTGAAGGATTAAATGAGATAGTAGCATCTATTCATGGTAGGTTATAGTTTCGATGAAGCTCATAGATTAGATTTCAAATCTTCTTTCTGACTTTGCACTTTGCTTTGCTTTTCTCTACTCTTTTGTTCTCTTCGCATCACACATAGAAAATTTTTCACTATTACTCTGCTGAATTTTGCACCATATTTGCATTCTCTATCTTCACATACTTATCCACATATGACACACACAAAATGATAAAATCAATCTCATATATATATCCACTATCAAGGATTTGATCATTCTTATGTCAACTTCATAAAACATTTAGTTCCTATCAAATGTCGACTAGATCCATCACTAATTCTTTATCCACATCCTCCAAAGTCAGTTAAGATCAAGAGAGAAACTAAAAAAACATAATAGAGCATGAACACATTTGATTAATTACTCCTTATACATCTGCAACTACTATATTCACCAGATCGGCCTTCTAGCATAGATAATAAACAAATTAGTGTACTAGATCTCCTAGATCATGTACTAGTGAATACGTATCAGTATACTTCACAAATAAGAATAAAAAAATATCAACAAACCTTTCTCAGAGATCCACGACCCAAAATAATAGTCTGGTGAAATATTCAGATCAGCTTTTATACTTATAACTGGATGTCTTGTTCTTCACCCTATTTTGTTGGTGTAAACCAAAACTATACTTTAGATTGGATGCATGACTTAGGTTTCCATGAATGAAAACACTTACAAGCCATATGCCAATAATCTCCCCCTTTGGCATTGATGGTGTTAGAATCAAACATATTCTGATACCATGTTAGAATTGGCTATGGATGCCAAGATATATGGACGAAATGGAAAGCACAAAGAAGAGAGAAAATTATGTGACAAGAATAAACTGTACTCAATGCCAATGATATGATATCAATTTCTTGTAAAAATGTAGTAGAGACCCCTTGGTTATATCCAAGGTGAGAACATAGGAGTGAATAATATTATGACAAGTGTCATAATCTTATTACATGAGACAACAATGAAAAACTATCATGCCACCTAAAGTGGGAAGTGATAATGTGATAACCACCACAAATAGTGGATCACCCATAAAAGGTGGAAACCTAATCAAATGATATGTCCATGAAAGGTGGAGGTGATAAAGTAATAAGAAGATAAGTCCACCAAAGGTGGAAAATCTCCAACAACTCCTATGTGGTCCCTAAGTAAACTTAACTAAGGTGTAATTATGACCTAGGACAAGGTACAAGAAATTTAATTACACCAACACCCCCCCTTAAGTGCAACTTAGGGAGAATGTACACAAAAGAAAACAATGCAAGATGGGTCCTGACAACTAGGCCATGTTAGGTACCCATGTACATATGCAATGCAATCTCTCACAAATGGAGAAAAGGAGAAAACCCAGTGGGACAAAACTCCTCCCCAAAAGAGAGATGAAATACAAAATAGAAATTCTCTCAATGATGCATGAGAAGGTAAAAACCCCATGTGAGGAAAAAGACCCCCCCCCATAAGAGAGAAGTATAAGAGAGACAAGGCAACCTCCCCTCAATGTTGAGTCTCCTGCAATGATGGTAGAAGCTCGACATTGAATGCTAAAGATGATCCAATCTCGCCAAACAACATTCCTCCCCTTAGGAAGAAACAAAACCAAGAATATATGCAGGATGTATGATGTCTCTAAATGAAGCTCAAGTATCTCCATGTCGATGCCAAAAGCTAACACACTCCAAATAGGTGTTCTAGGCCACACTGCTAAAGAGGACAATCCAACATCTAGTAGAGATGAATGTAGAATATGATCCAAAGAGAAAGATATCCCTTCTAAATACAAATAAGCCTCCTCCAAATGCTATCCAAAAGTATCCACACTCATGTCAAGTTGTGAAGAATGATCATGTAGAGAATGAAAAAGAGGGTCAGAGTGTTCCCTCACAACAACTAAAGAAGGAGAAGCTTCATCAAAGAGAAGATGAATTTCATCAACGATGTCCCCCAAATCTGAAATATGGGACTCCACAAACAAGTCCTAAATACCTATCAAGAAGCCATCCAAAGTAGCCATATCTGGAAGACAATGTATATCCTACTGCACTAAATCACAAGAAACCCAAACTGTGGAATCACAAGTATCATCAACTACGAAAGTAGATGATTATGCCAATGCTAGATCACAAGAGTCCTTAGCATCAAGATGTTGACTCATAGATGAAGAAGATGAACCCTCTAAATCTGGATTAGGAGCCATAGAAACTAAAGTCTCAATAGATGTCTCTATAAGAGGAGAAAGAGAAGGTTTTGTGTTATCAAAACTACCATACCATTCCCAATGAGCAAGTGTTTCAGCTATTTTATCATCAATAGGTCGAAACTTTGTGAGTAGAACAAGACAATCCACAACAGGATCCTCTAGAAATGGAGGTTCATTCAAGTCTCCATACATCTCCCAAAGTTTGGTCATAAGGTCACGAGGGATCTCAATACCATCAATGGCCATTATTGTATCAATATCATAATTACAACCAATTAATCCCAAGATAATTTCTATTTTTATGTCCCACACAACTCTCTTCCATTTTGATGAAGGTTTAGGAACTAGTCCATAGAGATATGGCAAAAGATTGAGGCACCTACAATGTGTTAGGATTCCATCTTGCCAAGACTTAAAGTTCCATAGATTTAACCTTATTATAGCGAGATGTATTTTGATGCCCATATTAAACTCCTCAACTTAGTCACACAATAGACCAATCAAGAGACATAAACCAACAAAGGCAAAAGATTACCCCCCAAAATCACTCAATCAAGAAACCCCCCAAGAAATATCTGATTTGGCACTTTATACTTAGTGCATTTACAATTGCCATTGCCAAAACAACAAAGTGGACATTGATCTTGGTACATGCAAATTGCCAAAATAGGTCTCAAGCTCAAAGTGAAAAATTTACTGTAGATGAGATAAACTTGATTACACCAATTGAAATTACACAAAAAATCATGCACTTTGAAAAAAAAATTCACCCAAAAATGTTACTATAGGAGCAAGATATGAGCTCCCGAAGTTTCCAAAATAATAACGAAGTAGCAACACCTATGAGAATCTGAAATTTCTAGAAAAACCAGAAGCCGAAACCAAAAAATTATTGCACCACTATGAAGAGCGTGGAAAATTATCCCAAATAAAAAAAAATTGCTCAAAAAAAGGAGCCAAAATGACCAAGTTTTGAGCCTTCAAAGTTGGACTACAAACTCAAAAAGCCCAATGGTGAGGGGGAAATTTTTTTTTTAGAAAATGATGACATCAACAGTGACATGTCGTGGACTTGTGGAGATTAGAGGTTTAAAATTGATGGCTCGTGGCCCATCATTGGAAAAAAATGCCCATGCCGTAAAATTTTAGATTTGTGATAGAATATTCCTTTCTGATGCCGCCAAATTTTTTGAAAGATGTTGGAATGGCCAGTGCCAGAAGTATGAAAATGTTCGCCAGATATTGATTTTGCAGCAACTGGTTGTATCGGGCCCACCCACCAATGGCCTCCTACCACGTGGCATAGGCTACGGGTGGTACCCTGCATGGTACAAGGTACCCTGCTTTGCAGGGTACAACGGATTTAATCCGCAAAAAAAAATTTATTGTTTTTTCTTTTATAAATTTTTTTAAGAAAAATTCAATACAAATTTTTGAAAACGAATTTTTTTCAAAAATTATTTGTAAATAAATTATTATTTTTTTTCAAAATAATACCGACTGTAATAATGGTGACCTAGGGGGGTGTACAACTCTCGGGGCAAAACAATTTGCTTCACCGGATGACTTGCTCCAAAATGGACGAATGGACAATCAATCTTAGATTTTTTGGCCCTTCTGGATGTGATGGCAGGGTTGGATTTGACCCAAAATGCTCCAAAAATGTAGCTACCTTTTGGATCTAGCAACCACAATTTAGCTTCAAACCCTCATAGATTTGGCCTCGTATGTCCGATTTGGATGAAACAAAAGGAAAAATCGACTTTCTCAAATATTTTAGATGCAATGGTGACCTCAAATTTGCACCAACAAGTTCCAATATAAACCCACAATAAAGAGCCAAAAATGGACCCTCCCCAAATCTGGTACCTCTCCTCAGAAAAAGACTCTCCAATGGCACCCAACCCACTCTGATACCATGTTAAAATTGGCTATTGATGCCAAGATCTATGGACCAAATGGAAAGCACAAAGAAGAGAGAAAATTATGTGACAAGAATAAACTATATTCAATGTCAATGATATGATATCAATTGCTTGTACAAATGTAGTAGAGACCCCTTGGTTATATAGCCAAGGTGAGAAATAGGAGTGCATAATATTATGAAAAGTGTCATAATCTTATGACATGAGACAACAATGAAAAGCTATCACTCCACCTAAAGTGGAAAGTGATAATGTGATAACCACCACAAATAGTGAATCACCCATAAAAGGTGGAAACCTAATCACATGATATGTCCATTAAAGGTGGAGGTGATAAAGTAATACGAAGATAAGTCCACCAAAGGTAGAAAATCTCCAACAACTCCTATGTGGTCCCTAAGTAAACTTAACTAAGGTGTAATTATGACCTAGGGCAAGTTACAAGACATTTAATTACACCAATAGATGGCAACACTTAGTCAGAATCATTTTAATTATGATGCCAAGCTTTGTTGCACTCTCTTCTAAGATTTATAAAGAATTTTTCACTGCATTCTCTCCCCCTTTGACATCAATGACAAAGCATAATACCATATGCCAAAAAGACAAAACACGTGTTCAAAAATCTTCAAAACTCGTGATTATATACTGATAATTCTCCCCATTAGACCAAAACTTCAAAAATTTGAAAACAATTGACTCCTACTTTAGAAAATTATCTTATAATTTTTCTTCATTTTCAGAAGGAATTTCTTCCAAGAATCTATTGTGATCCCAATGATAATGATCAAATTTTTATTCTTGGATGTTTTGTTGACAATTTCAGTTAAAGATTCTGAAATAGTAATTACTTCTTCCAGTTTCTTACCTTTCCTTAGAATATCCACCATCTACTCTAGTCTGCATTCTGTTAGATCCTTCAACTTCCAAAAAGTATCAACAAGTTTGTTCTTAGTGAATGGAATTTTGGTGTGTTTAGACTATAACTCCTGAATTCTTTTTCTGATGGTGCCATCCTGATCCTACAACATGTCAAAGCTTTTCCCAATACCATTCAGTTCTGTTTCAATTTGTTCCAATTTCTCTTTGTAATTACTAATTACATGGGGCCAATAGATGCAATAGTTGTAGATGTTATTAGCTAAATTTATGCATTTCCTCAATTCATTCATTTTCTTCTTCATTTTAGCAAGTGATATTCTTAACTGCTTCTTTAAATGAGAAATGACTTCACCTTCTTGTTTCTCTTTATCTTCATATTTCATTGTTTCTTTACTACATTCAATCATTTCCTCAGGTAGAATGTTCTACAAGCTTTCCAATTTGATCTTGCAATGCTCAATATGAGAATATAGTACACTCGGGATCATGTCTTGATCATATGATGGTCTAAGAGACCATAACCTAATGATCTTCTACATTCCACCTTCTTCCGGAATAAGTTGTTGTAGTTTTTCTTTTTTTAGATCATCTTCTTCCTCACTGGATTTTTCTTGTTTTGATTCTTTTTTCTATGGGTCCTCAATTTCTTCATCAGATTCTTCATCTGGAATATCCACAATCTCCTTTTCTTTACCTTTTCCCTCAATTTTGGGAACTTTTCATTTTGGAGGGTTGTATTCAACAACTTTTTTTTCTCTTTTTTGTTTTTTATCCATGCCACCGAAATAGGAACCAAATTCAATTGTTCTTATCAAAGGGGAAATATAGATTGAACCACACTTTCCAAGCACATTCTTAAAGAAATTTTCAAATTCTAGATCCCAATCAGCCAAGCTCCTAGAATATGAGTAGATTTTTTTGCAAACCGGTTCATTTTCTTTCCACACCACATTGGAAAATTTTGGCAAACAGTTCAAGAAATACATTACTAAGCATATGATCAAAGTGTCAAACCTAAAAGGGTAGCCTATTTCTTCTGTTAGTTTCACATTCTCCATTAGTTGATCCTTTATCAACCCACACAAGTCAAAGTCCTTACCTTCGATTATCATTTTGTGAGAAATTTAGACTGCATGAGTCAAGGTCCCTCCTTCTCGGCTTCTATAAGAGGCTTTATATGAAATTCCATGTGCAATGTATTTTGTAATAGGATTCTTGATTGTTGCAATTACCAGTGCCCTCTGATCTCTCATTATTCTAGTTAGGGTTTCTTCCTTGGTACATCTCTTTGCGTAATCCTGTCAAATTCTCAATTACCTCCTTTGATATGGTGTAAGGTTTGTCCAAAGTTAAAGTATCATCATGTAATCTGCTCAAGATGAATTTGACAAATTTTGTATCCTCAAAGTATGGAAACTCATTCCAAATATCCAAATTTCTATTTTTGGCTTCACTCAATTGCTTCAATTCATTGGGTAATAGAAAATTCCTCATGGACCTAATATTTCCACTATTGTATTCATCCAAAATGATTGTCCTCTTGATTTGTTCTATTTTCCTTTCGCACTTAGGTTTAACAACTGCACACCAAATTATATGAAAATTCTGAAGACAATTGAAATACCTGATAGATTTTGAGTTTCTACGACGAATCAATTTCTCTGCTTCAAAATTCTTCTACCAAGTGCTCTCCTTCTTCTCTTCTTCAATGCAAAGTGACAAATGTTGATTCCAACTTGACTTTTATAGTTCACGCATGTGTAATAAATGGATTTTCCCTAAGTTTTTGGGGTGCTTTTTTTTCTCAGACAGTGAGAAAAATTCTCTTGCAGACCTATGAATTCTTTGAATTTCCTTGTGAAATTTCTCCAAAATATCTACACATCATCAATACACCTTTTTGACTATTCTTCGCATTCTGGTAGCATTCACAGATAGGGGAGTAAATTTTTTCTTGAAAAACTCCCCTAGGCCAGTGGCCTGAAATCAATTACCAGAAGAATTACCAAAAGGAGTTTCCAGTGCAGAACCATTTCCTTCATCATAATCATTCTTCCTTACCCATGTATTCTTTATCTCATCTCTTATCTCATATATAGACACTTTTCCTTTTCCTTTGACATCTCCCTATATATTTTTTCCTTCGTATATCGAACCTATTCTATCCATAGTTTTGTTTCTATAGAATCTTGCAATGTGAACAAACTTATTGCAATTGCAGCATATGGTACTTCCTTGTCCATGCCAATCATTCTATAGATTTCTTCTTGATATGCATTGATTAGAAATATGTCCAAGTTTCCCACATGTATAACATTCAACATTCTTTCTATTGACAGAGTAGTTTGACATCTTTATGCATTCATTTGATTTATGACCAAACTTCTTGCATTTAAAATACTGACCAGAAAATGATGAATTTCTTGATTTTATATTACTTCTACACTAAGTAGTCATATGGCCAAATTTATTGCAAGAAAAAAAATATTCATTAAATTTTTGAGCATTTGGTTGTCTTACCGGATACCTTCCAGCTTTGTTCATCAAGTTTTCTTGCCTGAAACTCTTCTGTCCAGGTCTGGAACTTTCTCCTTTTTCATATCCAAGACCTATCTTATCATTACCACTCCTTTTCCCTTGAGTCAGCTCATCAAGCTTCACTGTAATGATCTTAAAATTTTCTTTGTACTCATTTGCAGTAGAAAGTTCATTTATGAGGATAACAATCTATTTACCAAGTTCTTCTTCATTGTTTCTGGATTTTTGAAATTCACTTTCCAGCTGAGCAAATTCTTTATTTTTCTTTAATGCTCATCATATTTCTCCTTTAAGGATTGATATATATTCTCTTCATCCTTCTTCCTTTCTTCAATCTCTTTAGTTAGCTTCATTGCCATAGATTCCATCTCATGCTTTAGGGTAGCATTTTCTTTGGCAAGATTTTTACATTCTTCAATTATTTCCTTCAAGGTTTGATTCAGGTGAGCATCATCCATGTTTTCACTCTCTTGTTTCTCTATCTGATCATATATATTCTTCCTTTTCTCCTTGGATTTGACAATCTGATCCTTCAATGACTAAATGAATTTCTTAGCATCTCTAATATTTTCTTTCAATTCCTATACTTATTCTTTAGACTGATCAAGGTCATCAAGTGCCACCAAAAGCTGTTGCTGAAGACTACCAGAGTCCATCACATTCCAAGATCCACCTCAAGCTTCTAAAATTCTTTCGAGAAATCAAATACTCTTATACCAATTGTTGGACTCAAGGGAACACTGAGAGCGAGGTGAATTAGTGTTGAACAAATCTTCACTTTATTATTCTGAAACTTAAACCATTCTATCATTATATTAAAAGAAATATGGAATCATTCAAAGGAAACATTCATAACACCATGACACAAAGATTTTTGCGTGGAAACCCTATTAGGGTAAAAACCACAGTGGAGGTTAATCCACAATTTGAGTACTCAAATAATTTTTTACAAAAGGGAATGCACTTGCATTCAGGCACACTACCTAGAGCTCACTACTCAAAAGGGAAGGCTCACTACCTTACAAAAGTTCAAATTAAAACCATATGAAGGATGAACTGAGATAAGAGAATCTATTCATGCTAGGTTACAGTTTTGGTGAAGCTCATAGATTAGATTTTGAATCTGCTTTCTGACTTTGCACTTTGCTCTACTTTGCTCTACTCTTCGCATCACACATAGAAAAATTCACACTATTACTCTGATTAATTTCACACCATATTCGCATTCACTATCTTCACATACTTCTCCACATATGACACACAAAAAATGATAAAACCGATCTCATATATATCCACTATCAAGGATTTGATCATTCTTATGTCGGCTTCATTAAAATTTTAGTTCTTCTCAAATATTGGCCAAATCCATCACTAATTCTTTATGCACATCCTCCAAAGTCAGTTAATACCAAGAGAGGACCTAAACAAACATAATAGAGCATGAAAACATTTGATTAATTACTCCTTATACATCTGTGATTACTATATTCTCTAGGTTGGCCTTCTAGCATAGATAATCAATAGATTAGTGCACCGTTTCTCCTAGATCGCGTAACAGTGAATGCGTATTAGTATACTTCATGAATAAACATCCAAAAACATCAAAAAACATTTCTCAGAGAGCCATGACCCAAAATAATAGTCCGGTGAAGTATTCAAATCAACTTTTATACTTATAATCAGATGTCCTATTCTTCACCCTGTTTTTCTGGTGTAAACCAAAACTATACTATAGATCAGATGCATGACTTAGGTTGCCATCAATGACAACACTTACAAGCCATATGCCAGAATTTTTTTTTGGTTTTTCTTTAACATGTGCTTTCATATTTGATCACTTTGACTTTTTGACTTGTTTATGGCTTTGTTTTATGTAGTCCAACCATCTTTTGTAGGTTGAACTGATCAAGGGAAGAAGGATGAAGCTAGGAGAACATCTCTATGAAATTTTCTTTCTATTGTAACAAGTGTTTTTAAACACTTTGGAAGCTTTTATAATTCCATCCAAAGGATTTTTCTATCTTTCAATTTTAGGAATCAATAAATTTCATTTGGGATCTAAAATAAACAAATCAAAAGGCTTAAAAAGAATCTTAGGAACCTACTAGTTTTCAAATTGGATTCCAAAAATGAACAAGAAAATCTCACACTTCATCTTGATGCTTTAAAAAGAACTCAATTTTTCTTTTGGAATCTAAAATGCATAGGTGTATTTGGTCCCTTCTAATCTTTTTCACAAAGTAATATCATTTAAAAGATGTATGCATTTCTCTCATGCTTCATGGTGATCTTGAGAATCAAAATTCTTTTGGTGATATTAAGTTGTATAAAAGATTGCCTCCACACTTCAATTTGGGCATTTTAAAATTGAACCAAATCTTGCTAGTGTGAATTAAGTATATCGTGTGTGTTCCCTCTTTGTTCACATAAAAAAAGATTGATCAAACCACTGATGTACTTGCTCACTATTTTTTATCCTTAAAGGAACTTCCTTGGTGGGAAAAAGTATGCACCCCAAGGGAATGACCAAACTGAGAACACGGTAAAGAAAAGCGACTTCCAACCAATCTATAAGTGTGGGTACTTGAGGAAATTTCAAGTATCACAAGGATTGTTCTGACAAGAAGGGAAGCAATGGTGTCTTTGTGTATGGATGATCCCCCATGAACAGACTACCTATACTAGATCCCTTGTTATAGTGAACCAAATCCCTATCTATTTTCTGATGCAAGAACGGTTGTTCTGAAGCTGTCCCATGTACTTGTGGTTCAAAGAAGAGATGTAAAGTTCATCATGGGAGAGTCATGAGAACTAAAGCTTGATTGAATCGAGAAGTGTGTGCCATGAAAGGGGGAGCCAGTGTGGTCAAGCTTCTAGTCATCCAGTTTGAATAAGAATGGTTGGATTTATCCAAGTGGGAACTCAACAAATATTGTCTCTTTTCATCCTAGGTTTATGCATCATTTTGAAATAAAAACTCTTTTCTTGTATCTAAAACACTTGAAAACAAACATTCACAAAATCCTCCAAATTTCAAACCCTTTAGGAGGAGCAAATACCTTTGAACAAATCTAAGTGCTCTTGCTTGCCCTAGGGGTTTCATCCTTAGAGGCTTCTAATTATTTGGATTTACATCAAAATTTTCTCTTACTAAAGTCAACATAAATAAACTATTGCCTTGATTTCCTTGATTTCCACATTATCATCCTTGTACGATGAAAATAAATTAGGAAATTAGACATTTAGCTTGAAACCTAATAAAGAAAGTGTTTGTGGTAAAAGGAATCAATCTAAGCAAGATAACATTCAATTGAACATCACATGTGCCTGATCCCATGATTTCCTTAAAAGACACAATTCCCAAACCAAGTCATCACAAGTTCCTTAGTCCAAAAGCCTGTGAGGAACATCTTTCAAGACTCCACAAAGTTAGAGAAAGGTTGGTCTATAATTTTTACAAGAAAGCTTTAAATAACAATCCTAATTTGTACGAATTTTATTATAGTCGAAACCCAAGTCTCTTTCAAAGATTTTCATTTCTCACATAGGAATTACAATCATGTTCTCCAATCCTAAGGTCTTGTAGAAAGGAGTTCTATCTAGGTCTAATATAGGATCAAAGTCAACACTAGCATCCATCCTTCAAATGTCAATCAAATTTCATCCCACCAAACAAATCTTCGAATATTGGAAAAATCAAATCATGCTTGACTTTCGGAAAATCCTTTAAAACAAATCAAAAATCATCTTTTTTGACTAAGTATGTGTAGATGAATCCTTCTTCATGTGCCTAGTTAAATTATCAATCATTTTGAACAATTGTATCCCTTGATAACAGCCAACACCTTGGGGTTTATGAGTTCATTATCCAAATCCAAATCCAAAACAAATCAAATCAAAAATTAAAAAATCCAAAAGTCCTAAAGTCAAGTGTCCCTTCAAGATTCTTAAGATTTTAATCATTCACACCATCCACCCTTCATCTATCTCATCACCATTCTTTGATCCTTGAAAAAACTTGGTGTTTATTCTTTGTACCTAAAATTTGATCCTTCTTTTATGGTGAAAACTCGATCTCAATACAAGAAAAGCATGGAAGCCAACAAAGAAACATCTACTTCAAGTGACCTAGGTAAAACGACACCTGAAATCAATCCTATGGGGTCTAGAAATCCCCCACCCAATCTTCCTCTATTACCACAAGATCCTGAAGAGGAAGGTTAAGTGGAAGACATCACCAATAATGTCTTGGGAATGACTCAAGATGAAATCATAGAAATGGTCCAAAATCTTGAGAATCACAAAATTGCCAATGCCATGATGAGCCTCAATCCTTCACAATACATGCCAGAATTAGAAAAAGAAGGGGATAAAATCCCTTCGGATTTTGAAGTAAACACTATTGTGAAGAAACCTCTTGGGATTATTCCCCTAGTTTCATTCACACCATATTTTCAAAGCATCGTTCAACCCATTCCCCAACCCACATCATCTCTTGCTCCAACTCAACCAATTGTCAACAAGGGAAGTTCACTACTTCAGGCTCTCCTAACACATCCCCTTGTGAACAATCAAGACTTGGATGCAAACACCATCTTGAGTCAATCCATCCCCCAAGATCCAAAACACCCCTACATTCCACTCGTCTTTCATGACACCAATAATTCATCAACCTTCTCCATGACACCAAAATACTCTCTTAGGGCACAAGTCTTTGTCCCCATGGTATCACAAGAGCTAGTAGGTTTATTTGGACAAGGAGAAATCTTTGATCCCTCATCATAAATTTTCAAGGAAGCATACCACCTATCCCTCCACCAATTCCCTCGATAACATCAACACCCACACCAATCCTTGGTTTAGGTCAACCCCCTTTACTTATCCAAAATTAGACAAATCAAATAAATCTACCAAGCATACTAAATCCTTCGAGAATACCACCGACATCATAAAAATAGGTGGTGCCAATCTAAACATCTCAATTCACCCTTACACCATCCACAACATCTCAAAACATGGTCTCTCAAGGACCCATATCATCCACTATACCCTCCACCACACAACTCATTATCATCATTCAAACACCTCAACAACCACCCCAACATAGTCTCATCACACCATCCCATACCATTTTGAATCCCCAACCTCTGCCACCCAATCCAAACATGGCCAATAGATATAGCATCACTTTGCAAGTAGCTCAATACATTTATCAAAGGGAACTCCAGAAATTCCAAACCTAGCAAATTGCGCAAGCTGCACAACAAGCTCAATAGGCTACCCAAGCATAAGGACAAGATTTATTGCAACAAAAACAAGATGCTCAAGCCATGCAAGATGCTCAATCCATGCAAGTTTCTCAAGCCACTCAAGCTACCCAAGCTGCATAAGCACAAGCACAATCCAAACATCAAGAACAAAAATCTCAAGTGCAAGCCTTGTTACAATGACATGCATATCAACAAGCTTTACATCAATATCGAGCACAACAATAAGCATCCCAACAACAAGTGTTCTTGGCACAACAATAATAGAAAGCCCAACAACATGAATTATTGGCATAACAACAACAACAAGACCAACAAAAAGAATTTTTGGCACAGAAACAACAAAAAGACCAACAACAAGCTTTGTTGGCACAAAAAAAACTACAAGCATACCAAAAATCATTGGCTATGCAAAAAACTCCTGCTAATGCACTACCCAGTTTGCAAGTCACCTCATTCATCATCCAAGTCGCTACACCAACCCAAAACATGTTCATCCCACCACCTAACCCTCAAAGTGATTTATCCACCCAAATCAAAAGACTCTCACAATAGGTGTTGGACATCCAATCATGGAAGACCCCTAAATCATAAGGGAATCTATGCCCTTATTCATTTAATAAGAGAATTGTAATTAAGCCATTTTTGCAAGGCTTTGAGATCCCTAAATTTGACAAGTACTACATAATTGAAAACCCTAAAGATCACATTAGGGAGTTCCACATGCATTGCATGGAAGTGGCCTACTCTTATTTAATGAGGCTCTTCCCATGGAGTCTAGCTGGCTTGACCATGGAATAGTTCTCCTAACTTCCTCCAGGGATCTATAAATTCCAAGAAATTATGGACGCCTTTATGCAAAAGTACACATTCAACACGGCAATGGACATGATCCTAGAGGAATTTTCCAACCTCAAGAAAAAAAGGGAGAATCATTTGAATATTTCTTACAATGATGGTAATCCAAAGCCAATAGAAGCAAGTGGACCATGCTAGAAGAACAAAAAGTCAAAACTATCATTGCAAATCTTGAAAGAACTATCTCCTTCCATCTCAAAGTCCACTGCATCACCTCTTATGATCAACTCATCACTAAATCTCTTAGCATCAAAAAATCCCTCATCGCACAATGGGGGACACTTGCTTATCAAGATAATTTCACATCAACAAGTTATAATGACAAACCAAAAACATGGTTAAAAAATAATAATGTTACCAATGATGGTGTTGTTGACGCTAAGGTTGTGATCAATGCTCTAAAGCTAAACATGCAACAACAAATGTATCAAAAAACTCAAAATAATACCCAAAACACCCCTCAATCAAACACATCTCAAAACAACACGCAAAAAATCAATAATGTCAATGAATAAAGTGGACCATCCACAAAAAACCAATATCCTCCAAAATGCAAGTACACACCACTTGGAGAATCAGTCGAATCTATCATGAAGTAGCTCATTGATGCCAATATCATCACACTCCCAATCATTGAGAATTTCCAAGAGCATCAAGTTAAGCCACCATGGTATAACGAGAAGCACTTGTGTGACTTTCATAAGATAAAGGGGCACACAACAACCAGTTGCATGAGGCTCAAAAAACCTAATCCAAGACCTGATTGAAAACAAGACCATCAAAGTTGAACAATCGGCTAGAAATTAGAACCTTAAGATATACATGAATCTGATGCTGGATCATGACAAGTCAAATAAAAATGGAAAGGGAAAGAAGTATGACAGTGTCAACCACACTTATGACCATATTTCCATTTCCTTAGATGAATGGGTAGGTTTTTTCCATATCCCAGGGTCCAAATCTAACTATGGATTCACCACACAAAGCAACAAAATCACCATCTCTAGACCATTCATGCAAGCCAGAGCGCCCGATACAAATTCAAAGTCAGTCCCTAGTGGCTATAATGTTTTTGAACAACTAAAGAATACCCCCACTTAGATCTCCATCATGGATTTATTGAAAAAAATTCCTATGCATAGGGATATTTTAGAAAAGGCCCTTGTTGAGTCTTCTGTACCCACAAACCTTGATGTAGATCAATTCCAAGCTATGGTTGGAAACATCACCACACCACATCTCCTTTCTTTGAACAAGACTTCCCAGCCCAAACATCTCATAATCGTGCACTTCATTTATAATTATTTTTCCATAAAAATAAATTCAAATGGGTCTTGGTGGATGGAGGTGAAGGGTTGAATATTTTCTCCCTCAAGCTAATAAAAAATATAGGATTTTCTAGAGACATGATTGCAAAAAGGAAAAGTATCACCATCTGGGGCTATGATGATCAAGAAAGGGTGTCTCAAGGCACCATTAATCTTCCCATCCAAGTAGGACCGACCATGATGGAAACTACTTGCCAAGTTCTTGATCTCAACATCCCTTATAACATTCTCCTAGGGCACCCATGGATCCATGGGATGAAAGTTGTTGCATCCACATTTCATTAATGTGTTAAATTCCCCTATGAGAACCAAGAGGTTACAATTCATGGTGATCCCAAGCCCTTTGCTTATTACAAAAATATAGAAGAAAATTTCTATAAAATGCCTCAAGTCCCAAAGAGTTATGAAGGCCATACAACTTCATACAGATCCAACTACCCTTGCCTCCACTTCTGAGACAAAGAAACCCATCATTTTGGACATATTTGATATCAAAGTTATTATCCAAGATAATGGGTGTGGAGACTACAAAATGAAGAAAAGTTCCTTTGCAATAGGAGAGTTACCTCAATCTCCTAGGACTCGAGGGAAACCACAACCAACTAGCACAATGTCTCAAACATTCAAAGAAGACCCCTCTCAATTCAAAAGTTGGGGAGACCTAGGTTAGGAGGTGGTCGATGAAAAAGATATATGCAATCTCCTATATCAAGATGAAATACTTGTACTAGCCCTTCCTATGGATGATTCCAACAAAGGTCTACAATTAATATTGGGCTTGGGCTATAACAAGAATGAAAGCCTTGGAAAAAATAGCAGTAGCTGATTAGAATACATCATTGCTGAGAAGCACACAAAAAATATTGGCCTTGGATGTACCCCTCTGAGTATAACCATATGTGGTAGAAGTCCCCCCGTTAAAGCAATCAAAACTCCTCTTCAGTTACCAGTATCCACAGGTCTACCCTTAGACAACCATACCTTTGATGTAACTGATGTATTTAGTGATAGTGATGAGGATCACCTCACTGACCTACCCATGTTGTTTGAGGATTCTTCCCTATTCATGATTTCCACTATCTCTTTTGAGTCAAACAACCAAACCCATGAAATAAACCTAGTATACCCCTAGCTAATAGACAATGACCAATGAGGACCACCAATTTTAGACACATTCAAAAATGATGAGGCGCTCTTAGAATTCATGGGACTATAGGATAATGTACCTTGTGGTGACAAAAATGTTGGGTTTGACATTGAGCTAGACACACATGCCTATTATAGGGAAACGATTGAATCCCTCAATTGCAAAAGTGAAAATTTGAGAATAATCTCTAGGTCTTTAAGTGAAAACAATATTGTGGCACTTTCAAACCCAAAAATAGTAAAAAAAGGGGACACATCTAACGGTGAAAACCTCTCTGAGGCACCAGAGGATGGGGGATTCAATCTTCCTCTTAGTGCTATTTATTAGGAAAAGCCTATAGTCTTAGCAAAGAAGTACAATCCAGTCAACTTGGGGATAAAATAAACACCACATATAACCTTTTATGTAGAATCACTTTTGACAGAAGAATGGGAAATTCTAGCTACCAAAGAAAGGTGAACTTTGCATGGACCTACACTGACATGTCAAGTCTTGATCCAGAAGTCATGGTTCACCATATTGTTGTATAATCAGAGGTGAATCCAGCAAAACAAAATCTAAGGAAAATGCACCCACAAATTGCATTGTTAGTCAAGCTTGAGTTGAAAAAACTGTTGGATGTTGGCTTCACACGACCAATTGATTATCCAGATTGGGTTTCAAATCTTGTACCTATTTCAAAGCCCACTAGGGGCATCCACATCTACACTGACCTCAAGGATCTAAACAAGGCATGCCCCAAGGATGATTTCCCTCTCCAAAACATAGATATGATTGTGGATATGATGGTGGGACATGAAATGTTATCACTAATGGATGGATTCTCAAGATACAATCAAATCATGACAGCTAAGGATGACCAACACAAAATATCTTTCACTTGTCCATGGGGGACATATTGCAGGAATATGATGTTGTTTGGGATAAAGAACACAGGACCTACCTATCAAAGAGCTATGATGTTGATCTTCCATGATATGACTATAAGATTGTGGAATATTACATCGATGACATACTAGCCATGTCAAGAAAGCAATGAGATCACATATCAGCTTTAGGGTCCATTTTGATAAGCTAGAAGAGTACAAGGTCTGGCTCAATCCAAAGAAGTGTGTCTTTGGGGTACAATTAGGCAAGTTACTAGGGTAAATTGTATCCATGAGAGGAATCAAGATAGAGCCCGCCAATGTCAAAGAAATCCTCAAGATGGAAGCACCAAGAACACTAACACAATTAAGGGGTTTGCAAGGAAGACTTCAATCCATCTGCCGGTTTATAGCACAATTAGCAAACAAGGAAATCCCATATTCTCATGTACTCCACAAGGGGGTAGCATATAAATGGGATGAGAAATGTGATCAGGTGTTCAACAAGATCAAGGAGTACTTACACCACCAGTTCTTATGCCACCAATTCTAGGAAAACCATTGATGTATATATTGGAAACACCATCAACCCTTGGTGCTCTCTTAGCATGACATGATGAAAATGGGAAAGAGAGAGCTATCTACTACATCAGTAGAACCATGGTCGAACACGAGCTAAACTATGCATCCATTGAGAAGGCTTAATGCTTAGCAGTTGTGTTCTTAACACATAAATTCAGACACAATATGTTGGCACGTTAGATAAAAATCATCACCAAGATAGATCCTCACAAGTATATGCTCTCTAAAGCAATGATCATAGGATGAATGGATAAATGGGTTATGATCCTGATAGAGCATGACATTGAGTATGTATAACATAAGGCCATTAAAGGACAAGTGATTGTAGATCAGTTAGTAGAAGCATTGATATACTTAGAGAATCTACTTGTATCATATTCCCTAATGAGTCCATCTTCAATGTAAGCATAGTAGATCACTAGAAAATGTAGTTTGATGGATCCTACACACAACATGGGTTAGGAGATGGAGTCTTCTTCATTACACCACAAGGAGATTGCATACCCAAATCATACAATTTGTCCTTTGCTTGCACAAACAACATTGCAGAGTATGAGGCTCTTGTCATAGGGTTGACAATTTTGGCACAATGGAAGATCATGGAACTCGAATTCTATGGGGATTCGCAGCTTATCATCAACCAAGTCAATGATGAATAGAAAACAAAGGATGATAAATTGACTCCATACAAGAAACCGGTGGAGAGCCTCAAAGAGTCCCTCATTGATATCACCTTTGAGCAAATACCAAGGGAAAATAATAGAGTAGCGAATGTTATGGCAATAATTGGAGCACTACTAGATGTCCCATGAAATTTCCCAAAGCAACAATTACTTGTAGAGCAGCTTCTCATACCAGATTTTGAGGTACCAAAATCAAAATTTGTGTGTGAAATTGTTGGCCCTGGTATCTTGTGGTATCATGACATATAAAATTATCTAAGAATAGGAGTCATCCATGTCGGTATCACTCCGAATCTTAAGAAAAACTCTATCAAGAGGTCAACTTGTTTTGTTATCCTAGGCAACACCCTATACCATAGGAGTATTGAGGGAACCTTGTTATGATGCTTAAACATTGAGGAAAATTTGACTACTTTAATAGAGGTACATAATGGAATTTTCAATTCACATTTGAGTGGTATGACCTTAGCCAAGAAACTTCTGAGAATGGGGTACTATTAGCTGACAATGGAAAAGAAATCCCATGAGTATGTCAAGAAGTGCTTGCAATGTCAAAAACATGGGGATCTCATCGATGTACCAACTCAAGAGCTCCACCCGATAGTTACACCTTGGCCCTTCTCACAATGGGGGCTCGATCTCATTTGAAAATCACCCCCACCTCATCTAATGGACACAAGTTCATTATCACCACCATAGAGTACTTCACAAAGTGGGTAGAGGCCATCCCAGTGACCTATATTATAGGAAAGAAAATTTCCAAGTTCATTTTGAATTACCTCATATGCCACTATGGTGTCCCACAAGCCATTATTTCAGATAATATGACATCTTTCAAAAACTAGGATGTTCAAGACCTATGCTAGAAATCTAACATACAACACCGCTTTTCTACTCCATATTACCCCTAGGGTAGTGACCAAGCTGAGGAAACAAATAAAACCATCCTCAGAATCCTCAAAAATATAGTCAATGAAGTTGGCCATGACGGGCACTTGTAGTTGAATCCTACCTTGTGGGCCTACCAAAAAATCATTTGCACACCAATAGGGGCAACCCCTTTCTCCCTGGTCTATGGATCAGAAGCCATCCTCCCCATTAAGATCAAGCTCCCATCCCTAAGAATATAATTTTAGAATCTCATAACAAATGAAGAATATCGGGTGTCACAACTGAACGAGCTAGAAATACTAGATGAGTGATGCATGGATTCCTTAAACCACTTGCAAGTCTACCAGAACTATCTAAAGATGATCTACAACAAGAATATCTAGAACCGATCATTTCAAGTCGGTGAGCTGGTATTGAAGGAATATCAGAGAAACGTGCCAAATCCAGATAGCAAGGGAAAGTTTGAACCTAATTGGTTGGGACCGTTCATCGTCAGTGCAAGCTACAAGCCAGGGGAATATCAACTATCAACGCCTGAAGGGAAGCCTCTACAAGAGCCTATCAATAGCTCCTATCTTAAAAAAAATTATGCTTTATCTTTTAAGGGTAAAACCAAAAATATTAAAAAATAAAAAAAAATAAAAAATCAGAAAAAAGATTAAAAATAGTAAATATAAAAATCGTCCTTTAGTGAAAATCACTTCGGTGGTGCTTTGGATAAGCTAGCAATTCATCATTTGTTTATGTCTTCATCTTGTAAATTGGTCAAGTCATCAGTTAAAATACGTTGTCTCTACATATATAACATAGGAAAGGATAATATTTGATCAGCCCCTGAGACCCCTAGGATAGGTCTTTAGATCAAGTTCTTGGTCAAAATCTTGAAAACACCAAAAAAAAATCAGAAAATTTGAAAATCAAAACATTTGTAAAAAAATCTTGAAAATCCTAAAACAACCTCAAAACATTACAAAAATCCAAAAACATTAAACAAACCAAAAATCATCCATCCCATTTCTCTTTCACCCAAAATAATTATCTGCTCATAATAAATCAATCATTGCTTTCACCCTTTGGCAAACCAATCGGAAACAAGTCTAGCAGGTTAAAAGTGCATTCTCAATCGTCAAGGGTCATAGGCTTAGGTTAGTAAGTAAAAAAGTTAGTCAAATCAGATTATCAATAGCCCATCATCTAGTCAATCCCAAATTATTTGATAACATCATGTCCTAGGATTAATCCTTCCTACAATGGACATCAACATTAGGCATCATTGTAGTTTAGTCTTTGCTAGCAGTATGAAGAACATTAGATTGTTTGTTTACTTGATATGTTATTTTTATTTATCTTATTGCGCACATTCCAATGACCTCTCGATGATGTCTAAACAAAAAATATTAAGAGAGAAACGAATGGGGCAATTATCATTATCTTTTTATCTGCTATGCTTGTTGGATGTTCTTGTAATATAACCTTGTTCATGCGTAGTTTGTTTGGTTTGTAGGGAAGGTGTTTTAGGTGTCTTGTTGACCACAAAGGAAGGATAACCATAATTTTTAATAAGGTTTCATATGCTAGGTGTGCATAGGAGTACTCCTATTTGATTTTCAAGCCAAAGTCCATCACACTAGGGGAAACACCATCCTGGTTCTTAATAACTTGATGTATCGAACCTAGGTGTGTTATCATTCATAAGGTAAGTAATCTCCTTTAAAATCCCAATTCTTGATAGGCAAACCATCATCATCATATCTTTTTTTTTTAGAGCAAAAACTTGTTGGATCTATTAGTGTTTTTAACTTTTTCTAGCTAAGGCTTTGTAACTCTCTAAGAGCTAGCCAACCTTAATATTCAAGAATCACAAAGGCTAGGGTCAACTGAAATGATTCAGTCAAAGACTGAAATCTCCTACACTTTTGGCCCTATGAAACCAAGGAAGGTTTTCCTAAGTGTGTTCATAAGAATGTTTCATGGCCTGGTAAGAACACTTCTTCTTATAGATATAGTCCCCACCAATGCAATTAGATAGAAATTATCTTGGTTGTGGCAAACCAAAGAATAACAATAAATATCTTAAAGCAACATGACTAAAAGTTAACATAAGATTTTTATCTCCAAGGAGATTAGGTTTGATATATTAGATTTCTTTAGATTTTAAACCACCGTGCTTAGAACTACAACACTATACTCTCACAAGAGGGATCCTGAAGAAATTATCCAATTCTTTATCCATTGGGCAAGAGTCATATAAAGCATAATAAAGATATCAAGGACATATCACCATAGTGATTTACACTATGAGACTTTTAGTTATCAAAATAATACTCCTTAGGAATCCTGAAGACAACATCATAAATTTGTAACTCATTTTAAGCAGTTTGATTAACTCATTAAGTTAAAGCAAGAAAATGAGGTACACACTCAAAATATACCATTGAAGCTGAATGAATGTATCATTAATAAACTCATTCATAGTTCATGACTTCAAACCGGCAGAGAATTTTTTCTAACATATTTGTCATTTATTGCTTCAATATATTTAATTACATAAGTAGAGCCTGCTTGTTTTATAATATTCCTGCCCTAGACAAAACATACCAGCAAATACCTTCAAATAAAACCCTACAATAATAAACCAACTGTACAAAAACTAATCCCTCAGATACCAAAAATCTGAACATTAACAATGAGCCATGAAATATCCTTTATAGAATAGGAGAGCAACAAGCCTCGGGCTCCATTGTTAAATTCAAAATTGAATTTCATTCAAAAATGAAATAAAATTCGAATTCACCACCCCCAAAAAATATTCCCCATCATTAGAAAAACAATATGGTTACACCTAGTAACCAGTCAGAGAAAAAACAAAACAAACCATGCCACGCATGCACATGTCCATAACCACCACTCAAAGCACCACCCACAAGAAACACATGGCCCCGATACAAGAGACTACTTCTGGTTCTCCACTCAGTTTGAGGTGGAACCACTTTCCTTTTTCTATCCACATCAACACTAACCCCAACAACTTGACACAATGCCATTGCAGTTATTGGTGAAACTGCAAGGACCTCTTCATCAATACCCATGAGCTCGGTCATGGCTGCAAGATAGCAGCGATAGTCAGAGTCAGTCTCAAACCCATTGCCACCAGAGCTCGAAGAAAGCACGGTAGGAGAACTACAATGCCTAGACCGTTTGCTTGCACCTCAATCACTCACCTCAAGAGCATCAGGAGCATGTTGTTCCTCCTCATGCCAAGAATTCCTCACACCTACTCTCATACTTTGATGCAACCCAGACTTGTTCATTGAAGATGTGTAGCTTAGAAATTATTAAACAAGTCCACTACCTGCAAACAGATCAACTGAAAAAAAAAGCAATGATAATACTGAGCAATTCAAGAGGTATTTATAGAGTAATCTAGTGCAGGGAATAATTGCCCCAATGCTTCCACAAGCATGCGAATGATTAGTGGCTAATATTACCACCAAAAATTTATTTCAGGTATACAACCCATCATTGTATTTATCAGGAGGAAAATCCACTAAAAAACTCGTGCCATTAATGAAACAAGTTACAAAGTGAAAAAATTCCTCAAATGGATGAGCAATACCTTCTTTGAATTTGAAAAATTGATGTAGAATAGACTTGGCATGTCGGATGACTCAGATCAAGTCAATGAGTGTTGAAAATCTACATCAGGGCCTAGGAAAAACCACAGCCAATCACAACCCATGAAAATAGGAGATTGCAATCGGGCAACAGGCCCCACCTAGCTCAGTTGTTCCAAGAGCCAGGCCATGTGTCACCTTTTTGTAAACCTCATGGTACATTTGGAACATTTACTCTGATCATGAAAGGCCTACAAGGGACAACCATCATTAATCCTCATCATTAAATTCCCACTGGTGAAATGATGCCCACTTGCCACCGCTAGCACCTCGGGAAAAAGGTCCCACTCCTCTGTATATGAAAGATAGTGGCATCTTGCACACCTCGCACCACTCAAGTGACATCAGTAGGAAAACCCATGAGGTTTGTGAAAAATGGTCCAAATCAAAACCCATGATCGAACGGTTCACCAAGCTGCATAAAACTCATAGAATATACTAGTGGGGTCGGCTGGAAAAAACCTTCGATGACATAAGAATTTAAGCCCAAGTGGAAAATAAGAGACCGATAGGTTGGGTAAAAAGGGGCCGGTAAGAGCATGAAGGAAAGGCTCAGTTAGATAACTTGAGTGACTGGTAACCCTCCATAGCAAGTCAACTTTGAAATATAACGTGAGGGTTTTAATCAATCTATCATGAGTGATCAAAAACCCTTTACCAAAAAAATTAGACCTCATCACTATTAAAAGTAACCAGTCATGCCCAATTTAGGCAAATTTTTGACAAATTTTAAAAGTTCCATCAGTGGCTCCAATTGGGGATGTATGCCCCTTGCGAGCATAGCAAGAATTTTGAATCTCTAGCTTTGAAGACCAAACTACTAAATCACACAAATTCCTTGACAAATGTTCTACCTTGTTAATTTGAACTTGTGTATATCCAATTTGGTGGCCCCAGGCCACCAAACCAGATAAATAAAATTTTACCCCTATCAAAAACAAAATTCTCTATTACCTAGAGTAAACCAAATCTACAAATTTCAACTCTTGATGTTTCTGAGTTACTGGAGTAATCAGTATCCTTGGAAATATCATAATGTTTAATTATACTCCCATGTATTTGATTGGTCAACACCTTGTGTCCAAACATTAACTGTAACATATGACCATAATGACATTTTACCTTATCTTGCACTTGGTCATATTTCATAGAATGCTGACTTAATTGAGCTGAGAAGTGGAAACATTCATAACTTATCTGGTCTACAACATCACACATCTTGGCATCATCATCAACTTGTACATAGAACTGAAAACTTTCATATAAAACTATGTGTATGTCACACAGACCCTCATAGTACAACAAGGAGGACACGTAACTTGGGGAATCCTTACCTTGATGCTTTCCATACAATCTTGGTTGCCAACACCTATGTTCAAGTGTTTTGGAATGCATCCTAATACCACAGAGGTGGGCAATCTAAGTTACAACTTTCTCCAAGGAATGTGTAAACACATTCATCTCAAGTTCCTCAACATGCATTCCTTCCTGCAATCCTTCATCCATTTGCAAATGAAATACTTCAAAAATAGAGTCAAACACATCAATCTCATCATGGGAAATAGAGAAACAATAGTATGCACTAGCCTCCTTTTGTTCAACACCACCTGTTGTATGTGTTAATTTATAAGTGAAAATTTTGGCACAAGCTGAAAAATTTTCACCAGCAATATCAATGTCACCTTCATTACAAGCTGGAAAATTTTCACCAGCAACATCAATGTCACCTTCATTATAAGTTAGAAACTTTTCACCAGCAATATCAATGCTACCTAGTAACAAAAAATCACTCTCAACTTGATACAAACAGTCAGGAAAATCAATAGTACCAATATTTTCATCAATATGTTGATTATCTCTAGTACTATTTTTCTGATCACACACCTCATTGTCCTCAAATTCCTCCACATTTATACAATAAACTTGTTCCATTGCTAGTATACCTGGAGTATACTCTAGATATTTATCATTTGAAAGTTGTTCCTTCATTTGGAAACAAGTAAAATAATGAGGTTCCACATTTCCATACAACTCTGGTAAAAGGAGAGGCTCAACTCCATCCTCGGTAATGCAATCATCACTTCTAAAATCAAAATCACTAGCCTGTAACAAAATCTCAGTGACATGAGCATTATACTCAGGATAAGGAAAAATAATGGGTTTCTCCCTTAATCCTTCATCATTTTCCCCCTCAAATTCTTTTGCAGTTATCCATCTTTCTTCAAAAGGGCAAGCATTATCTTCATTTTGTGAAAATACATTCTTGGTTGATTTTGCAATTTCTATCCATTTAAGGACTTGAGCCAAGTTAGTAGGTTTCAATTCTTCTGGCAAAGCACTTAGCCCTAGTTCATAAAGTTCACAAAACAAGTCAATGCATTCATAGTCATTAGGTCTGAGACCTCTAGGAATTTGTATTAAGGCTTCTAAAAATCTCAAGAAAAACTCATATGGTGATTCTTTGTCTTGGCTCTTCATTTCATACAATTTTGGCACAAAAGAATTTTGATCATCATCATTCAAATTGGATTGGCTTTCAACTTGGATCTCATCATCATCACACTGCACTAGTGGACATATTATAGTTTTTGTGGACATGGAAAATGTGCAGATTCAGTTTGGCACACTTGATCCTGATTACTAACAACATTCCTCCTAAATCATACTCTCAGCTTTTCATCATCTTTTGTCTCTTAATTTAATCAATCTTTATTTATTTGATTAAGTCTTTCTCCTCCATTGATTAAATTAATCAATTTAATTTAATTAACCTTATGTTTCTGTTTAATTAAATAAATCATTTTATTTGATTAAAGTCTCTAAAGTCCTCTTATTAATTTAAATAAATTAAACCTTATTTGATTTAATCTAACATTTTCACACTTAGTTAAATAAATCAAAGTGATTTATTTAATTAATCATTTCCTCTCAATTCTGATTTAAATCAATTCATCAATTTAAGTCAAAATTGTCAAATCATCTAGTCCCTAAATTAATCAAAATCTTGATTAAGTTAATCCCTATCACTAAATTCTTCTAGAGAATGCAACTTGCACATGAAAACAGATTTAATTCATTTATATCTCTATTTTCCCTCACGTGGCATCAAAAGGGAATATTCCCTCAAGTTTGAATTCAAAAAGTCCAAGTGGATGGGTACTTCCAACAAAGCATTCACTCCTCTTACATGTCTTTGTGCATTGAGTCAAGTGGCATTTATTTCATTCATTTTTCCCTCTCACATGTTATTTACTCAATTTTAAATTCCACCTAATTGCATTTATTGGAACTTTGGCCAAAATGTGCACAACCATCAACCATTCACATGGTAACAAGTGGCATTTCGCCATTGGGTGAAAGTTAGTCCCACATTTCCTAAATCTTGCCCTTTCTTCCAAATTCAAATCTATAAATTGGAGGCTTCTCTCCTCATTCAATATCCACAATCCCATGCAAAGTTACTCTCTTGACATTGAGAGCTAATTTTGTGTGCATCATTCCACATATTCACCATTTTCACATCTCATAGCTAGGTTATGCTCAAATCTCATTGAGGAGATTTGATCAATCTACACATCAACATTGTAATTTAGGAGTTGGGAAATGTCCAATTTCAACATTTCAATTGGCACCGATTCCCCCATGGGATCACTAGTTTGCTCACTGAATTAGGATTTACTTTCATTTATATAGTTTTCTTCATTTTCCTAGTTTAAGTTTGAGTAGATGGATTTCATGGGGAATCCTTCATTCTTGTTTGCATTTGATCTAACATCTTGATTTGTTTGTTGTTCTTTTGCAATTGTAGGTTTAGGGGTTCACATTTTGGCGCTAGAAGGAGGGCTTGTGCAATTTTCAATCACTTTTTTCACAAAATTCCATGTTTTTCCCATTTTATTTTGTAGGTTATAGGTCCGCGGCTCTATATTGCACTGAATTTGTAGGCACAACGCTATATCGCACCGCATCTTTTCCAAAGTCTGCCGCATCTATTTCCCGTGCCTGAATTTTGAAATTGCAAACTTTTCCATGGATCCATAGTTTCAAACTTCGCCGCACCTGGTCCCATGGCTCTGTATTGCGTCGTATTTGCAGGAACGACACTATATTGCACTGCTATTTTTCCAAACTATGCCGCACCAGCATTCGCACTAATTTTTTTTCAAATTTGGCCAACTCTATTGTGGATTTTAATTACAAATTGCGCCACCTACAAAACTATGCCGCACCTGTGGTTCTATTTCTGTAGAGCACCCCACCCAGTCAAATGCGTGGTGCTATATAGCACCGCATCTTTTCCAAACTGCACCGCACCAGCTAACTCTGCCGTGAAAAATAGTCAGAATTTAAATTTTAACATTTTTTTTTTGAATTTTTAGATTTTCTAACTATTAACCTATTTCTTGTCCTTGTGCTCTCTGGTTTTTGTCAATTTGTAGGTTACAACAAGGGAGAAAGAAAAATGGGAGGTTTCATCATGGCATCATGTTCATCATACACAAAGTGTTTTTAAACACTATAGTGTTGTTCAAAACTTTTTAAAGGGTCTTTGATTCTGTTTAAAAGGAATTTATTTACTTTGATGCCTTAGAAACACTAAATTTTCCTTTGGGTTTTAAAAAGAACAAACAAATTTTCTTTTCCAAAAGTTTACAAAAAGGCTAAAAAAAACCTTAGAAACAATCTACTAGATTTGGTTTAAGGTTTAAAAATTGAACAAGGAAAACTCTCACACTTCAAAGTTGGTGCTTTAAAAAGAACTCATTTTCTACTTTGAGGATTAAAATGAACATGTGTATTTGATGTTTTGTAATCCTTTTCACAAATTAATATCATCTAAAAGGTGTATGTGCTTCTCTCATGCCTCATGATGATCTTGAGAATCAAAAGTCTTTTTGTGATATTAAGTTGTCAAAAGAATTACCTTCACACTTCATTTTTTGGGTTTAAAATTGAACAAAACATCTTGTGAGTGTGAGTAGGCTTATTGCATGTGTTCTCCCTTTATTTCTAAACAAATTTTCATCGAACTATGAATATGTTTACTCATTTTTGTTTATCTTAGCGGGCTTGCCTTGTGGGAAAAAGTACTCACCCAAGGGAATGACCAAACTAGTAACACACTAAGGACAAGTGTATTTCTAGCCAGGATATAAAAGTGGGTACTGAAACAAGAGCCAGTATCATGTGGTTGGCTCGAACGAGAAGGGAAGCAATGGTCTCTCACCGCATAGGTCAATCTCCATGAATGGAAAGACTAAATTAAAACCCTTGTTTAGAAGGCCAAATCCTTATCTATTTTGTTGGTGCAAAAGGTCATGTCCTTTGAAGCCGCCCCACATTATACATGTGGTTCGATTGTAGAGATGAAAAGTATGCCATGGGAGATTCATGGGTACTAATACTTGGCTGACCTGAAAAGTGAGTGCATTGTAAGGGGGAGCCTGTGTGGTCAAGAATCTAGTCATCTGCATAGAATATGCGTAGCTGGATTCATCCAAGTGGGAACCCGACAAAATATTGTCTCTTCATCCTAGGGTTGTACATGTGCTTGGAAATGAAAAATAC
Organism: Sequoiadendron giganteum; assembly: GCA_007115665.2. NCBI lineage: Eukaryota > Viridiplantae > Streptophyta > Pinopsida > Cupressales > Cupressaceae > Sequoiadendron > Sequoiadendron giganteum. Next base: position 437,267,870 of record CM021103.1, on the reverse strand, counting down.
ATTGCTTAGTCCTCAAAACAATTGAAAAAAAAAAATTCACAAAGAGCTCCAAATTTCAAACCCCTTGGAGGAAACAAATATCCTTTGATGAATCTAAGTACTCTTGCTTTCCCTAGGGATCATATCCTTAGAGGTTTCTAAGTGATTGGATTTTATCATCATTTATTTTCACTAAGGTAAATCTAGGAAACTTTTTCCCTAATTTCCTTGATTTCCACATAATGGACCTTGTGGGATGAAAAGAAAGTGGGACATTAGACATGCAGTTTGAACAATAATCAATAATGTGCTTTTGGTAAAAGGAATTCACTAATGAAAGATAAAAGACAAATTGGACCTCACATGTGTTGTCTCAAATGATTTCTTGAAAAGCCAAAATCCCAAAACCAAGATTCAAAAGGATTAGTCTAAAAGCCCACGAACAACGTCTTGAAATGCTCTTTGAAGTCAAAGAAAGACTAGTGTATAATTTCTATAAGAAGGCTTCAAGAAACAACCCAAGTTTGTATGCATTTTATTATCAACAAAATCCTGAGCTTTTTGAAAGGTTTTCTTTCCACACATAGGAAGTATAGCATGTACTTCAACACCAAGGTTTTGTAAAAAAGAGTCATGTCTAGGTCAAAGTCTACGATCAAAGTCTTCACTCTCATCCATCTCTCCATCAATCAAATTACATCCCACCAGTCAAAATTTTGAGAACTTTAGAAAAATCATTCATGCTAAACTTAAAGGCTAAATCAACATCACTCTATCTTGTCTTAATACACCTAGCCAAATATTCAAATCTCTTGAACAAATTTACCTCTAGGATAATGCAACTTCCTGAAGTCTACTAGTTCATGATCAACTTGGTTGGCTTGAAATACTTAGCCAATCCATTCTCTTGTGTGAGTTCTCCCTAGGATAACACAACTTCATAGGGTTTACAAGTTCACTACCATCTTGTTTGACTTAATACACCTAGTCAAACTATCACAATCAATCCAAGCCCTAAAGTTTAGCATAACCCCTAAAATGTTCTTCAAAATTTTCACTCATTCACTTCATCCATTTATCTCATCATCATCCCCACCCCATTTTGACCCTTTTATTTCCCTAGTTCTTCTCTTTTGGTCCTTAAGATTAAGATCAAATGATCCCTAATTTTATGGTCCAATCAAGATCACAACACAAGAGGAACATGGAAAAAATCAACGAAATATCAACTTCCAGTGACTTGGGTCAAGTAACCACCAAAGTAAACCTTACGAGACCCAACAATCCTCCAAGAAGCTCTTCTCTACCATCACAAAATATTCAAGAGGAAAGCTATGAAGAGGACATCACAAACGAGGACTTGGGAATGACACAATCAGAAATGCTAGAAATGGTTTAAAATCCAGAGAATCATAAAATTGTCAACTCCATGTTTAAACACTTATGCATGCTAATAGAAGGAGGGGTCCAGTTCCCTTCCAACCTTGACATAGGCACTAGAATGGACAGGCCTCTTACAAAAACATCCCCAATTTCAACTCCAAATATCACTCAAGAAATTCCTTGAACCATATCGACAATCACACCAACCTCATCAATTGTAAACAAAGGAAGTGCAATGTTTGGTGAGTTACAACAAAGAGGTAAATGTCAACACCACACCAAAAAACTCTATCCTAGTGAATCCATCACACCCATATGTCCCACTCACCTTCCATAATCATGTAGATTCATCCTCATTCCATGCAACACTAGCCTATTCGTTAAACATATAAACTTCTCTACCGTAAGGAGAAGGCGGTTTGTTTGGAATAGTAGGATTCACTAACCCATTCTCCTTCCAAGGGAACTTACCACCCTTTCTTGCATTACCGCTCACATCCACATCACCTATTGGATTGGGTCTTCCCCCCCTACCCACATCTAGTTTCTCAAATTTAGGCAATCTGAGCATCACATCGAATCCTCTCCTTTTTCGTGTAGCATCACAACAACAAGTGGCAACCACTCAAGCCACCACAACCAATACATCAGTTAGTCCTCAAATCTCTCAAAACATACCTTCTAAAGGACTGAGCATCTCAACCACACCTCCAACAACCCAAATCCCGATCACCAACACAACCCTTTCACTCGTCACAACGGTTGGCACCATTCCCAATCCACCACCAATTCCACCAAAAGCTAATGTGATGAATTCATTCACCACCTTGATCCAAACCATCCATAAATCCAATCATTAGAGGGTATTGAAACAAAACCAACAAGCTTCATAGTAGGTTGCTCAACAAGCACAACAAGCCGCACAAGTTGCGTAAGCAGCTCAAGCAGCCCAACAAGCCGCACAAGTTGCGTAAGCGGGTCAAGAAGCCCAACAAGCACAACCTAAAACTCAAGCCCAACATCAAGCTCAATAGGAACCAACACAATACTAAGTGCAACTACAAGCAATTCATCAACAAGCATACCAATAAGCCCTGCAAGATTTTTAGGCACAACAACAAGCTAAACAATAAGCTTTATTGGCACAACAACAACTAGACCAACAAAAATCTTTGTTGGTACAACAACAACTAGACTAGAAACAAGCATTGTTGGCACAACAACAAGCTTTGTTGTCCCAACAATAGCTAGACCAACAATAGGCTTTATGGGAACAACAACAGATGGACCAACAACAAGCTTTGTTGGAACATCAACAAGATCAATAACAAGCATAGCTGATGCAGATGCAGGCATATCAACAGACCTTGAATGCACAACAAAGCTTGTAGAAAACTCCCACCAGTACTCCTCCCACCAATCGAACACCCCAGACACCTCAAAAAATATTCATCCCACCTCCCGATCCGCACAAAGATGTCACATCACAAATCAAACTGCTCTCATAGTAGGTGTTGGACCTCGAAGCAAGAGAAAAAACCAGAACACCAGGAAAATTGTGTTACTATCCATTCAATAGATATCTCACAATGATACTATTCCCAAAGGGATTTGAAATCCCCAAATTTGATAAATAAAATGGAATGGGAAACCCTAAAAATCACATCAGGGAATTTTAGGTGCATTGCATGGAGATTGCATACGATGACACATATCTAATGCAAATTTTCCCCTGAAGTCTAACTAGTCCTGCCATTGAATGGTTTCCTCACTTACCCACAGGCATTAAAACATTCTAGGAAATTGTGGAAGCATTTCTTAAAAATTATGCCTTCAACATGGGCGTACATGTTAGTTTGGAAGAGCTATCAATGCTCAAACAAATAAAAGGAGAGCTATTTGCATCCTTCTTGCAAAGATGGTGATCTAAGGTCAATCAAAGCAAGTGGACCATGCCAAAAGAACAAAAATTTTGCTTGATCATATCTAATTTGGATGAAAACTTGCTATTCTACTTAAAAATTCAATGTACCACATCATACGATCAATTGATCCCAAAGGCGATCAACATCGAAAGAGTCCTTATTGCGCGAGGAGGCGCATCAATATTTACTCCACCATAGGATAACCGACCATACAACAATTAAAATGATAAACCTCAAACGTGGTTGATGAACAAAAATATCACAAACGATGGGATGGTTGATGCTAAATTGGTCATAAATGCTCCCAAACCGAACATCCAAACTCATCACTAGCCACAAAATTATAATCACAATAATGTGCAAACTAATGCAGTAGTAGAACAAAAATAACCACTTCCCACCAACTAGATAAATAACTTGGGCAATCAAGGAGGACCACCTCCCTGAGGAAAATATCTTCCCAAGCAAAAGTTCACGACTCTTGGGGAATCCATTGAGTCCGTAATGAAGAAGTTGGTCAAGGAAAACCTTATCAAAGTCTCCAAATCTAAGCAATACACAGAACCCATGACCAAACTGCCATGGTATAATGAAAATCTCCTTTGTGACTTTCACAAGATCAAGGGACATATAACCACAAATTGCATGAGGCTAAAGAATATCATCCAAGACCTCATCGAAGACAGGATCATCAATGTTGAACAACTAGCTGGGAACCATGATCTTAAGATATACAAAAATCTTATGCCAAATCATAATCAAGGAAATAGTCAAGGAAACATCAAAGCCAAGCAAAAATATGCTAGTGCTAATCTAGTATATGAAGAGATAGTCACATGTGTAGATGAAACGGTCATGGTCATTAATGTCAAGGGTGCCAACACCAACTATGGAGTCACCACATGTGGCAGAAAGGTCACCATTATAGGAGCACTGAAACCATCTAAGACCCCCATTACAAATACAAAATCTGTTCCCTACGACTATAGTGTCATCGACCAGCTGAAGAGAACCCCCACACAGATATCCATCATGGAACTATTAAAATTTTTCGTTGCCCATAGGAAAATTCTTGATGAAGCTTTAGCGGCATCCACCATCTCCACCACCCTTGAAACATAACAGTTCTAGGATATGGTTGATAATATCGTCACCCTGAACCACCTTACATTCTTCGATCAAACCTTCCCCCCCAGCCATCTCATAATCATACACTTCACCTTCAAGTGTTGATCCACAAAAAGAAAGTTAAAAGGGTCCTGGTGGATAGAGGTGTAGGCATTAACATTTGTTCTCTCAAACTTATAAAGAACTTGGGATTTGGTGAGGATTCCATTAATAAGAAAAAAAACATTACTATAAGAGCATATGATGATCAAGAAAGAGTGTCTCAGGGCACTATTAAAATCCCAATCCAAGTGGGATCAGCAACCATGGAGACTACCTCTTAGGTCCTTGACATTGACCTACCATATAACATCCTCCTAGGACATCCATGGATCCACGAAATGAAAGTAGTGGCCTCAACATATCACCAATGCATCAAAGTCTTGTACCAAAATGAGGAAGTCACTATACACGGGGATCCTGAACCATCCGCCTATTGCAAAAACTTGGAATCCAAGTTTTATAAAATCCCCCAAGTACCAAAAAATGATGAAGGCCCATCCACTACATACATCGACCCAGATAACCTCACCTCCACTTTTGTGATAGAGACACCCACCATCCCTGATATATCTGACATCAAAATCATTATCCAGGATAATGGATGCAGAGACTACATAATGAAGAAGAGTGCATTTGTTGTAGGAGAGTTACCACAATCTCCTAGGTCACATGGGCAACCTCGAAAACTGAAACACATGTCCACACCCTTAGGGAAAACCCTTCTAGATTTCACCATTGGGGAGACCTAAGTCAAGAAAATGTTGGTGAGGAAGATATTTCAAGCACAATATACTATGATGTAGAACCCACACCCACATTACCTATGGATGAAGCCAATAGAGGGCTACAAGTAATGCTTGGCATGGTCTACAATAGAAATGAAAGCCTTGGAAGGAATAGTGATAGACGGTTGGAGCCCATCATTGCATAAAGAAGAATGCAGAACCTTGGCCTTAGATGTACTCCCCTGAGCATAACTATACATGGAAGAGGTACTCCTATTAGGGAAGTGAGGCACCTTCCCCAAGTATCAACAACCACACTTAGACCACCCATATGCACAGGTATCCCACTTCACAATTTCACTTTTGACATAACTGATGTCTACGCCAGTAGTGACGATGATGATACCATAGTAGGCCTTCCCATGCTCTTTGAGTATTCCTCCTTACTAATGATTAGTGCCTCACCTGCTGAATCAAACCAACAAACCCACAAAATTAGCTTAGTATACCCTCATCTCATCGATCATGACCAATGAGGACCACCAATTCTAGACTCATTCAAAAATGATGAGGCTCTCTCAGAATTCATTGGACTAAGGGATACAGCTCCATGCGGGGATCACAAGGTGGGTTTTGACATCACATTAGACACTCAAGAATATTATGGGGAGATGATTGAATCCTTTAGTCGCAAAAGAAAAATAATAAGAATAAGTTTGGGGTTATTGAGTGAAAACCACATTGTGGCACTTTCCAACCAAAATATAGTAAAAATAAAGGATGCATCCAATGGTGAAAACCTCTCTAAGGCACTAGAGGATGAAGGATTCAATCTCCCCCTACTACTCTGCATCAAGAAAAATCAGCAGTCTTGGCAGAGCAGTGTAATCCTGTTAACTTGGGAATAAAGACAACACCATAGATCACTTTCTAGGTTGAATCGCTCCTGATAGAAGAACAAGAACTACTAGCAGCATTTCTAAAAAAAAGGAAGGTAAATTTTGCATGGACATATGCTGACATGCCAGGTCTAGATCTAGAAGTTGTGGTTCATCATTTGGCTGTTTACCTTGGAGCGAAGCCAGAAAGACAAAATTAAGAAAAATGCATCCCCAAATAGCCTTTCTAGTCAAGGTGGAATTATAGAAGCTCATGGATGTTGGCTTCATACACTTGATTGACTATCCATAATGGGTATCCATTCTTGTACCAGTTTCAAAACCAAACAGGGGCATCCACATCTGCATGGACTTCAAAGACCTCAACAAATAATTTCCTAAGGATGATTTTCCACTACCTAACATTGATATGATAGTGGACATGATAGCTAGACATGAGATGCTATCACTGATGGATGGCTTGTCAGGGTATAACCAGATAATGATTGCAAAAGAAGACCAACATAAGACAATATTTATATGTCCATAGGGAACCTACTATTGGAATATGATTCCATTTGGGCTATAAAATGCAAGGGCTACATATCAGAGGGCCATGACACTAATCTTCCATGACATGATACACAAAACCATCAAAGATTATGTGGATGACATATTGGAAAAATCAAAGAGGAGACAGAACCACATAGCAACGCTAAGTGACATATTTGACAGACTGGAGAAGTATAAAGTCAGGCTCAACCCCAAGAAATGTGTCTGGGGTACAATCAGGTAAACTTTTGGGATACATAGTGTCGATGAGGGGAATAGATTTGGATCCCACAAAGGTTAAGGAAATCCTCGATATGGAAGCACCAAGAACACTAAAACAACTCAGAGGATTGCAAGGCAGACTCCAGTCCATTTGGAGGTTCATAGCACAATTGGTGGACAAACAGATTGCCTATTCACATCTACTCCAAAAGGGCATAGCATACAAATGGGATGAAAAATTTCATTAGGAATTTATCAAAATCAAAGAATATCTACTCACACCACCAGTATTGATGCCACCCATTACAGGAAAACCATTGATCTTATACATCTCAGCAACAACAATAGCTTTGGATGCTCTTTGAGCTCAACACGATGAAAATGGGACATAAAGGGCTATCTATTACATCAGCAGAACAATGGTTGGCCATGAGTTAAAATTTTCATTTATTGAAAAATCCTGCCTACCAATAGTGTTTGCATCACAAAAATTCTGACATCACATGTTGGCACACAAAATCAAACTCATCGCCAAGATAGATCCCTTAAACTATCTACTGTCAAAAGCTATGCTCACAGGAAGGATGGCTAAGTGGGTCATAATAATATCAAAGTATGAAATTGAGTATGTGGAGCGAAAGGCAATCAAAAGACATGTCATTGTAGACCAGCTAGTAGAAGCTCCCATCTATGCAAAGAATCCAATCATATCAAAATTTATAGATGATTCCATTTTTAATATCAGCATAGCCGATCACTGGAAACTCTACTTCGATGGTTCCCACACACAACATGGATCATGAGTCGGTGTCTTCTTTATCACTCCACAGGGAGATTGCATACAAAGATCTTACAAATTGGCATTCCCCTGTACCAACAACATTGTAGAATACGAGGCTTTAACCATAGGTCTTAAAATTATGACATAGTGGTGAATCATGGCATTAAAAGTCTATGGGGATTCACATCTTATCATCAACCAAGTCAATGGAAAATACCAAACTAAGGATGATAAGCTCACACCATACAAGAAGCTAGTAAAAGGCCTCAAAAAATCTTTTATTGATATCACCTTTGAGTAGATACCGAGGGAAAACAATAGAGCGGCTGATGCAATGGCAACAATTGGATTCTTTGCTAGATATCCCACGCAATGTCTCAAAACATGAATTCTTGATAGAGCAGCTACTTGTACCCACTTTGGAGGTACCAGAATCAAAATATGCATGTGAACTCATTGTTCCTAGTGATCTTTGGTATCATGACATTTCCACCTACCTGAAATTAGGAGTCCTCCCAGCCGATATTACCCCAAACCTCAAACCAACCTTTGTCAAAAGGTCCTTATGTTTTGTCATCCTAAGGGAAACTGTCTTCCATAGAAGCATTGATGGAACCCTATTAAATTTCTTAAAACTTGAGGAAGCCCTAACTTCTCTGACTGAGGTAAATAATGGCACTTGCGGTTCACACTCGAGCGGTATGACCTTGACCTTGGCCAAGAAGTTACTAAGAATAGGGTGCTACTAGTCGACAATGGAAAGAGAGGCACATGACTTCATCATAATGTGTTTATAGTGCCAACAACATGGAGACCTTATTCATGCACCAGCTCAAGAGCTTCATCCTATTATCACACCATGGCCCTTTTCACAATGGGGGCTCGATCTCATAGGTAAAATCACACCCACCTCATCCAACGGCCACAAGTTCATCATCACCACCACAGAGTATTTCACAAAGTGAGTCCAAGCAGTTCCCATGACCTACATCAACAAGAAGAAGATATCCAAGTTCATCCTGAACTATCTCATTTGCCGATATAGTTTTCTCCAATCTATTATCTCTGATAATGGGACACCTTTCAAGAATCAGGATGTCTATGACTTGTGCGAAAAATTCAAAATCCAACATCGCTTTTCCACTCAATATTACCCACAAGGCAATGACCAAGAGAAGCTACCAACAAAACCATTCTGAAAATCCTTAAGAAAATAGTCAATAACTCTGGTTGTGACTGGCATCTATAGCTAAATCCAGCCTTATGGGTCTATCACACTAGCATCCACATGCCAACAAGCCCCACCCCATTCTCCCTGGTCTACGGATCAGAAGACATCCTCCCAATCGAGATCGAGCTCCCATCACTAATTATATCATTGTAAAACCTCATCATAGATGAAGAATATAGGGTCTCATGACTAAATGAGCTAGAGTTACTAAATGAACAGCACATGGATGCCTTGAACCATTTATAGGTCTATTAGAATCATCTAAAATGTAGCTACAATAAGAAGATTAGGCAACACACCTTCCAAGTCGATGACCTTGTGCTAAAAGAGAACCAAAGGAATGTGTCGAATCTAGAGAGAAAAGGGAAATTTGATCCCAAATGGCTAGGACCTTTCATCATCATAGCTAGCTATAAATTAGGAGCATATCAATTAGCAACACTAGAAGGTGAGCCTTTGCAAAACCCTTTGAACAGATCCCATCTCAAAAAAAATTATGCCTAAGAAATTGCAAGGTATTGAACTGAAAAATACAAAAAAATCAGAAAATGTCTTGAAAAAATGGTTACCTTGATGAAAACCTAGCAAATAGGCATCTTGGTGATAAAAATAAATAAAAAAATACAGAAAATCCAAAAAAAATTAGAAAAAAGGATTGAAAACAGTAAAGAAAAAAATCGTCCTCTAGTAAAAACCACTTTAGTGGCGCTTTGGACAAGTACCATGGTGAAAACATGGAAAACAAGTGTCAAGTGTAAATAAAGTACTCCCCATCCACCAGGATTTGTATGACTCACTCATCCATTCCATCACATTTCATTAATTATCCATCTACCCATCCGCTCGCATCCATACCATAGCCTGAGCTGATGTGACCATATCATATTCCATCATAGTACTACTTGGCATATTCTTAAGGTCAGTTTGTCCTACCTTTATTGAAGTAGTCTATTGTTTAAATTTTGGAGGCATGTCCTTGAAAATGGCAGTGGATCAGATTTGTGTATATCTTTTGTGCTCTTCCCAAGACATCAAAAAACCCAAAAACATTTGGAAAATTCATCAAAAATCCAAAAATATGTCAAAAATCTTATAAAATATTCAAAAACATTCATCATGGAGTCTTGTCAATCTTCCACCTTGTCCGAACTACGTCATCTTTGAGCTTGAACATAGGCAAGGTTGATCTTTGATCATCCCCTGAGACATCTTAGGCCAGTCCTTAGGCATCTGTCGCGATAAATTGGCAATCCGTTTGCCCATCATTGAGTCAAGTCTATCATCATTCGAACTAAGTGGTCTCTACATGTATAACGTAGGCAAGGATAATCTATGGATCAGCTCCCAAGACCCCTAGGATAGGTCTTTAGGTTAGTCTCTTCATCTAAAATCTTGAAAATACCAAAAACATTGAAAAATGTGAAAATACCAAAAACATTTGCAAAACATCTCAAAAATACCAAAAATAGCCTCAAAAATATCTAAAAATTCCAAAATGGTGCATCCATCTCATCTCGCTTTCACCCACAAATTTCATCAATCCTAATAAATCAATCATCGCCATCACCCATTGGTGAGTCAGTCAAAAGCAAGTCTAGAAGGTTCAAAAGTGAACACCCTAATCGTCAAAGTCTCGAAAGTCTAAATCAGTAAGCAAGCAAGTTTATCAACTCAGAATATCAATAGCTTATCATCTAATTAGTCCCATCAAAACCCTAATCACAACATGTCCTAGGATGAATCTTTCCCATAATGGACATAAGCATCAGGTACCTCGCAGTAGTTTGTATTAGCTAGCATTATGAAGAACATTAGCTTGTCTGGTTTGCTTTATTTGATCTTTTATTAGCTTATCTTATTTTGTGTTAATTCCAAGGACCCCTCGATGATGCGTAAACAAAATAGGTTTAGAGAGAAAGGAATGGGGCAAAGATCATTGTGTCTTTTATCTACTATGGTTGTGGGATACACTTGTAAAATAACTTAGTCATATGTATTTTGTTTGGTTTGTGGGAAGGATGTTTTAGATGTCTTGTTGACCACATAAGAAAGCTTGCTTTCCTATGTTTTCGCTCGAGATGTTTAGAATTTTTGAACTACATCTGAAATGAAGTATGCATGCTAAGTGTGAACACGAATACTCCTATTTGATTGTCAAGTCAAATTCCATCACACTGGGTACCATGCCATCCTGAGTCTTTATACCTTGATGCATCGTACCGAGGTGTGTTATCAAACATAACATAATTGACCCTTTGAAAATATTGACTCCTAGAAAAGAAAGTCATCATCATCCTAACTAACTCATTGATTCTAAGTTCTTCTATCTTCTTTTCATACTAACATGGTATCATGACAGTACTCGGAACATGGCCAATGCATACACTCTACATCCACTAGATCATTAGCATAAAAAGCATATGGCATCGTATCATTATCTTAAGTTATGAGGAATAATATAAATTTGTTATTCTAAGAATCTTAATAAATCATTACATCATACATAATCATTAGCATCCATTACCATTTACATCCATTGCACCATCATTACCATACATTACATTCATAGGATCATCGTTAAAATTCATGAAAAAGATACAAAAAGAAATGCATCCATTAGAAACATCATCATGTTGCATGAGCATAAGAAATAGGAACATCTCATAGCATATAGGAAAGTAAGAAATGCATATCATACATTGCTAAACATCTCATAAAACGGTGAACTATCTCATATATCATCAAATAATAAACTATTATGATACGAAATCAGATCAAATGTACATCGAAATACATGGTACAATAGGGGCAATAATGTAGCCCATGAATAAAAAAAGAATAAACTATTTGTGACCAAGGGCTAGCCCTGCTAACTGTGCCCCTCACCCTCTCCCACCTGCCTATCACCATGATCCTTTAGCGGCCACATCCCTATCTGTTGGGAGAAGTCTGGCACTCTCTACTAGTGGAACTGCTTGCCTGTAGTGTTTCTGATAATACCCAACCTCCTTGACCACCTCTCTGTATTCCCATAGATCAATTGATCGACCTTGAGATGAGGAAGTTGTGCTCTCTAGTTGCTGCCATCAGCCAATCTCCTGATCCCTCTCGGATCATGCCTGGTCCCTCTTGGTAGTAACTTATGCAACCTGCTATCTGGCCTCATCTCTCTCTACTGTCAGCACTTGAATCTGACCCTACAACTATTGGATTAGTGCATCTCTATGGTCAGGTTGTGTTGCTGGTTGTTGTTGAGGGACTACTCTCAGCTGACCATCCTACTCCCCTACTCAGGGAGGTGACTACTATGATGGATCCCTAGGAGGTGTCTAATGAGGAGGTGGTCTACCTCCTCCTCTGCCCTATCCTTGGATTTTGCCTGCTTTCCTACCTCTGGGTCTCCACTGTGGAATCATTGTACCAGGAACTATCAATCTCAGGGGAGGCCTGAACTAAGCTTTGTATGCTGGAGTAACCCCTGCATCTGCTAGCCCCTAATTATATGGCCATGGTCGAACTACCAACTGTCTAAAAGAGGACACTGCCTTAGCTGATGGAATGGGCTGGCCCCATGTTGTCTCTTTGGTTGTATGGGAGAAGATCAACACATACTGGTCATTTGGCTTGCCTGTACCTCTCCAAACTATCTGGCCACCCTATCTGGGAGATACCACTCTATCATGGTATGCACCCGAGCCTGCATCCACCTATCCTATTTGGTATAGAACTATTGAACATCATCATACCATGGGCCAATGCCCATCCAGGGTCTCCAAATGAACTCTCTCATCTCATCAAGAACTCGTCAGTAGTATGCAAGACCACCTATGCTAGTATAAGTAAAGTGGATATGTGCCCCGTCGTACCACCAAACAACAAGATCATTTGTCTCAAGAATAACCGATGTGACATCTAGTCAAAGTAGTGGGATCTACTCTCATGCCCAAATGTGTAATAAAGTAACACTGGCCCTGAGGGACCTGTTGTCCAGGTATGAAAACTCATGAAGATACCTATATAAGGATGCTAGTAATACTTATCCCCAAGCAAAGAACTCCCTACATTGAACCATCTGCTCCGATGCCAGTCCCCAACCTGGACTAAAGTATCAAACCCATCGATTAGGTGTCACAAGGCCTAAAATGATAGTCACAATGATCAACCTATAAATTTGTATGCAACCATGATATCTCTCTAAATCAATATGCCCATCAGAAAACTGAATCTCATCAAGCTCCATAACACCATAGAAAATATCCCTGCCAGCATCGAGATCATAGATGACTCTGGCCCCATGGATAGGTAATCAGAGGATGCACTAGACATCCTCGAGGGTAATAGTAGCCTTGCCAATAGGAAGGTGGAAGGAAGAAGTCTCGTTGTGCCACCACTCGGCCAAGGCTATCATCATGCCTAAGTGCACCCAAATAGGATGGGCATACACAATATACCAGAGACGAAGAGAACCAAGCTACTCCTAGACCAGCTCATGCATATCTTGCAATCTGTAGACCACCGACCATTTGTGCTCCAACAAGTGAAGTACATCAAGCTCCTCCTGGACAAGGGAAGCCATTACATCAAGAAAACCAAACAAATCTATATCTCCTGCTAATTTTTTCACATCCTAAATAGCAAATGCGACGCTGTTTGCAAATGCAGTGCACTTTGGAAAGCTACAAACTATGCCCCCGTGGCTGAGTTTGCAAATTTCTAAGTTCCAAAGTGACCTACATGATGCTATTTGCATGTGCAACCAACTTTGTGGCAAACCATAAATACCTAATTGTGTCATGTGGTTAAATCTTCACACACGATAGAGTTTGACCATCAAACCCTAATTGCCAAATTGAGAGACACAACGCTATTTGCATATGCGGTCCAATATAGGATCGCACGGTGATGATAAAGCATTTTCAGTGGTGCTATATAGCACCACTCAACTTAAAAGACACTTCTACCCTATTAATGCACGTAAAATGAAAAAATTGAAATTTGGATAAGGGTACATACAATGGGTACACTGACTGGCCATTTGTGCACTCATACTCTCTTTGACATATGCCTGGGAAGCTATCATTGCGCCATTTCAACCAAGACTTAGAGGTAAAAGTGTGAAATTTTCTAAGGGCTAAGTATGCAAATGTGTTCAAAGTGACCCCTCAAGGTCTATTTAAGCCTACAAATTATGGTTTTTTGAGCTTATTTGACCTTCCAACTAGGGTTTTAGTTGCTCAATCTCATTTTTGTCCAATCGAGTGCCATTTTGCATCTTTTTTGGTGTTTGAACATGTTTTTTGGCAATCCGAGGCATTTTAAACCTGTTAGGCACCTTGTCATCAATTTTTCTCGAGATCATCCAAAAATCAAAAATTTCATCCGATCTCTCGAGGGGGCATTATACCAGCACAATCCTTCTACTGAGGCAGTAGTGGGACATTTGAAAAAATTGAGAAATTTTGAACTTCGATCACAGCAGTTTATTCTTTGAATAAATGCAACAATTACATTGCTTCAAATAGGGGCAAAATGTAGACATGGAAAATGTGCAAGTTCAGTTTGACACACTTGATCTTGATTACTAACAAAATTTCCTCCTAAATCATACTCTCAACTTTTCATCATCTTCTGTCTCTTAATTTAATAAATCATTATTTATTTGATTAAGTCTTTCTCCTCCATTGATCAAATTAATCAATTTAATTTAATTAACCTTATGTTTCTGTTTAATTAAATAAATCATTTTATTTGATTAAATTCTCTAAAGTCCTCTTATAAAATTAAATAAATTAAACCTTATTATATTTTAATCTAACATTTTCCCATTTAGTTAAATAAATCAAAGTCATTTGTTTAATTAATCATTTCCTCTCAATTCTGATTTAAATCAATTCATCAATTTAAGTCAAAATTGTCAAATCATCTAATCCCTCATTAAAATAATCAAAATCATGATTAAGTTAATCCCTATCACTAAAATCTTCTAGAGAATGCAACTTGCACATGAAAATAGATTTAATTCATTTATTAAATCTCTATTTTCCCTCACATGGCATCAAAAGAGAATATTCCCTCAAGTTTGAATTCAAAAAGTCCAACTGGATGGGTACTTCCAATAAAGCATTCACTCCTCTTACATGTCCTTGTGCATTGAGCCAAGTGGAATTTATTCCATTCATTTTTCCCTCTCACATGTCATTTCCTAAATTTCAAATTCCACCTAATTGCATTTATTGGCACTTTGGTCAAAATGCGCACAACCATCAACCATTCACATGGTGACAAGTGGCATTTTTCCATTGGGTGAAAGTTAGTCCCACATTGCCCAAATATTGCCCTTTCTTCCAAATTCAAATCTATAAATTGGAGGCTTCTCTCCTCATTCAATATCCACAATCTCATGCAAAGTTACTCTCTTGACATTGAGAGCTAATTTTGTGCACATCATTCCACATATTCACCATTTTCACATCTCATAGCTAGGTTATCAATGAGATTTGATCAATCTACAAATCAACATTTCAATTTAGGAGTTGGGAAAGAACCAATTTCAACATTTCAATTGGCACTAATTCCCCCATGGGATCACTAGTTTGCTCACTTAATTAGGATTTACTTTCATTTATTTAGTTTGTTCTTAGTTTTCCTATTTTAAGTTTGAGTAGATGTATTTCATGGGGAATCCTTCATTCTTGTTTTCATTTGATCTAACATCTTGATTTTTTTGTTGTTCTTGTGCAATTCTAGGTTTAGGGGTTCACAGTTTTCAAAACACTCTTATCATAATCAATGTTCTATGCAGCCAACTCTGAAATTTTACTAGTATGAGCTAGGCCATAGTAATCAATACTTCCAGCTTGATACCCTTTCATCATTGATTATTTCATGTTGTTCTCAATCTCCATATCCATTGATATGCTTGGTGCAGGTTTTTAGGTTCTTTATCTCTTAATAGGTAAACCATCCTTTGTCAAAAGAATGAAGATATACAACCAAGCATTCAACCTCACTTGGTATTATTTCTCTAGGGATTTCTCTTAAAGCTTTTGAAAATCTGATACTAAAATATGGGGTTAGCTCCTCTTCTTTTATGCAGATTCCCATAAAACCTTTTCTTAATATGTTGGGATTGACTCTTTCACCAAATTGTTCAATAAAAACTATCACCAATTGATTCCATGAGTTAACAGAATAGGCAGGTAAATATGAAAACCAATCCTTGGCATCACCCCTTAAGGATTACACAAAAAGATTCATAACAACATCCTCATGATTTATTTCATAATCCCCCATTACATCTAAAAAATCTTGTAAATGCCTAGAGGCTGATTCTACACTTTGCCCTATGTATTTAGGAAAATAGTTCCTAATCTTCTAGGAATTAGATTAGGGTAACCACTGATATCACTGAAAATAAAAGGCATATACCTTTGAGTTACAAAACCCCCCGAAGGGCTTAATGAAACTTGTCCTCTTTGCATATTTATGTCTAACTTTACATATGGGAAATCACTTATACCCATTTAAAATTCATCAAAACAATACATGTTTATCAAACATATCATTTATCATTTCAACCATGATTCCATTGGTGACTGAAATTATTATTTCTTGCTTTCAGAGATATGATGCAACATAAACATTGTTTCATAAGTCCTTTTACATATTGCATCATTAAAAGTATGGAAAACCTAATCATTGTTCCTTTCTTGATGCTAGACATCTAATTTGGAACCATGTTTCACCCTTAATTACAAACACCCCTACCAATTAGAATAGTGAATTGTTTAGATTTAATAAAATACTTGGTAATTTTGGCAGCAGTTGTTAATCTTCTCTCCCTGACTGTAAATATCACAGATCTGGGACTTTTCCTTCATATATCAACTGGTTCTTTAGACAGATTCACCACCTCTTCAACAGAGGACTGAATTTCAACAGAAATATGAAATTCCTTTTCAAAGCTTGTTAGATTTTGGGTCTTTGTCCACAACAGAGTCATACCTCAAACATTCTAACACCATACCACTACCAATTTCTTTCAAAACCACAATCCATCACCATTAAAATTTAACATTCGGCTCCACTTAAACAAATGATTCTTGATAGCCGCCTCCAACTGCTGTGGTTTGTCTTTTCTCTTTTTCTTTTAAATTTCTCAGAAGTTCTCCCCAATAAAACCACCATTCAACTAATGATTTAGGTAGAGGGCCTGTTCCATTGAGTTTAACCTTTAAGGTTACTAGTAATATTTCAGATATTACAATGAAATTTATGACAGGACTATCTACACCCAAAGCTCCAGAGTCCTTTTCCAGTGGAGCACCACAGATCATATGATTGTCAAGTTCATTTCAACAACCTCTTCCTTCTAGGGTTGATAACATTCACTATGTAAATTTAGAATGAAAAATTATTTGACTCTTATGCAATGACTCTTAAGAACACTATCTGTAACCAAAACATCAGAGTTTGTTCCCCAGCGAAGTCGCCATTTTGTTGGTGTTTTTTACTTTTTCCAGCTAAGGCTTTGTAACTCTCTAAGAGGTAGCCAACCTCAATATTCAGGAATCACAAAGGCTAGTGGACAACTGATAAGTTTTAGTGAAAGACTGAAATATCCTACACTTTTGGCTCTTAGAAACCAAGGAGGTTTTTCCTTAGTGTGTTCATAAGAATGTTTCATGGCCTAGTAAGAACACTTCTTCTTATAGATACAGTCCCCACCAACACAATTAGATAAAATTTATCCTAGTTGTGGAAAACCAAAGAATAACAACAAATATCTTAAAGCAATAGGACTGAAAATTAACATAATATTTTTATCTCCAAGGATATTAGGTTTGATATATTAGATTTGTTCAGATTTTAAACCACCATACTTAGAACTGCAACCCTATACTCTCACAATAGGGATCTTGAAGAAATTATCCAGTGCTTTATCCATTGGGCGGGAGTCATATAAAGCATAATAAATATATAAAGGACATATCACCATAGTGATTTAAACTATGAGACTTTCAGTTATCAAAACAATACTCCTTAGGAATCCTGAAGACAACATCATAAATCTATAACTCATTTTAAGCAGTTTGAATAACTCATTAAGTTAAAGCAAGAAAAAGAGGTACACACTCAAATATACCATTGAAGCGGAATGAATGTATCATTAATAAACTCATTCATAATTCATGACATGAAACTAGGAGAGAAATTGTTCTAAAATATTTTTCATTTATTGCTTCAATATCTTTAATTACATAAGCAAAGCCTACTTGTTTTATAATATTTCCACCCCAGACAAAACATACCAGAAAATACCTTCAAAGAAAAACCTACAATAATAAACTGACTGTACAAAAACTAAGCCCTCGAACACCAAAAATCTGACCATTAACAATGGACCGTGAAATCTCCTTTATAGAATAGGAGAGCAACAAGCCTCAAGCTCCATTGTTAAATTCAAAATTGAATTTTATTCAAAAATCAAATGAAATTCAAATTCACCACCCCTAAAAAATATTCCTCCTCATTAGAAAATAATATATGATCTGAGGAATAAAAAAAATGGTTACACCCAATAACCAGTCGAAGAAAAAACAAAATAGAGCATGCCATGCACATGCACGCCCATAACCACCAGTTGAAGCACCACCCATTAGCAAAACACACCAACAATAATTTAGTCAACAAATGGCCCCAGTATAGGTGACCACTTTTGGTTCTAGCCTCAGTTTAAGGTGGAACCACTTTATTTTTTCTATCCACATCAGCACTAACCCCAACAACTTGACACAGTGCCATTGCAGTTATTGGTGAAACTGAAAGGACCTCTTCATCAACACCCACGAGCTTCATCATGGCTATAAGATAGCAATGATAGTTTGAGTTAGTCTCAGACCCATTGCCACCAGAGCTTGAACAAATCATGACAAGAGAACTACAGCGCCCAGACCCTTTGCCCGCACCTCAAGCACTCACCTCAGGAGCATCAAGAGCACATTGTTCCTCATGCCGAGAATTCCTTGCACCTACTCTAGTAGGTTAGTGCACCTTGGAATTGTCCATTGAATATGCATAGCTTAGAAATTATTAAACAAGTCCACTACCTACAAACAGATCAACTCAAAAAAAACAATGATAATACTGAGCAATTCGACAAGTATTTATAGAGTAATCTGGTGTAGGGAATAATAATTACCCTAATGCTTGCACAAGTATGGGAATGATTAGTGGCTGATATTGCCACCACAAATTTAGTTCAGGCATACAACCCATCATTGTATTTATCAAGAGGCTACTGCTCGCATGCAAGGAAATCAGGAGGAAAATCCACTAAAAAACTCATGCCATTAATGAAACAAGTTACAAAGTGCCAAAATTCCTCACATGATGAACAGTACCCCCTTTGAATTTGAGCCATTGATGTGGAATAGACCTGACAAGTCAGATGACTTAGATCGAGTCAATAATTGTTTAAAATCCACATCAGCACCTGGGAAAAACCACAACCAATCACAACCCATGAAAATAGGAGGTTGCAATCTGACAACAGGCCCCATTTAGCCCCGTTGTTCCAAGAGCTAGACCACATGTCACCTTATCTCAAACCTCGCGGTGTGTTTGGAATATTTACTCTAATTGTGCAAGGCCTGTGAGGGATGGTCATCATTAATCCCCATCATTAAATTCCCACTGGTGAAATGATGCCCACTTATCACCGCTGGCATCTCGATAAATGGCCCCACTCCTCTGTATATGATAGATGGTGGCATCTCGCACACCTCACACCACTCAAGTGACATCAGTAGGCAAACCTGCAAGGTTTGCAAGAAATGGTCTAGATCATAACCCATGATCGACTGGTTCCCTAAGCTACATAAAACTCATAGAATATACTGGTGGGGCCAACTAGAAAAAACCTTCGACGACATAAGTATTTAAGCCCAAGTGGAAAATAAGAGACCGATAGGTTGGGTAAAAAGGGGCCAGTAAGAGCACGAAGGAAAGGCTCAGTCAGATAACTTGAGTGATTGGTAACCCTCCATAGCAAGTCAACTTTGAAATATAATGTGAGAGTTTTAATCAATCTATCATGAGTGATCAAAAACCCTTTACCCAAAAAATTAGGCCTCATCACTATTAAAAGTAACCAGTCATGCCCAATTTAGGAATTTTTTTGACAAATTTTAAAAGTCCCATCAGGATCCTCTTCTAATCATCTTATTTCTTCTTTCTTTTTTCCATGCTAACATGATACCATGACAGCTAACCAAAAAAATCACTAATGCATTTATCCTGCACTCACAAATCATTAGCATACATATTATTATCAATTGTATATCATTGCATGGTCATTTCACATCATTTGCACATCGTTACACATCACATCATAATCATTGCACAACATTAATCATTACACATCAATAGATATTCATATCATATGCAAATCACATAATCATAATCGTCACATATCATAAGCATTTACATTTCACATCATCGCATATCATTGCATAAATCATATCATAATCATGACATCCACTTCATTAAACATAATCATTGCATAACATAAAGCATATCATGGTTATTTCATATCACATCATCATTGCATTATACAAACATGAATCATCTTATAAGAATAACATATCACTACATCCATATCACCGCATTTCATAATAAGTACATACATGTTCTATAATCATCTTAGGAATCATTGCAAATTATGGCATCCATGCCATAAATCATTTGCACATCATTGCATATCATAACCATTGCATCTGCATCATTAAACATAATCATTGCATAAATCATAATCTTCACATATCATAGGTCATTTCATTTACATCATTACAAACCATTCTATTATTTCATATCACATAAGAAATTATTTACATATCATAAATCATTCGCATAATCATTTTTGCATCATTAATAGAATAATCATTTTTTCACATAAATCATACCATAATCATTTCACATTATCATTTGCATATCATCACATTTACAACACTACATTCATTATCATCACATAACATAAACCATTCCCATATCATAATCATATCATAAATGATCGCACATCACCTAGGTCATCACATGCATATTATTACATTTCATAATCATTGCATGTCATAAACACATAATCAATCCATTTCACACTTAGAACATCATATAGATTTGTTATTCTAAGCATCTCATAAATCATACATCTCATCATCAAATCATCTATATATGCATAGAAAGATACAAAAATATATGCATCCATAATCATTTGCATAACATAAAAATCTGCATAGCATAATCATACATCCATCCATAAATGCATAAATAAAATAGACACATCTCATAATAAATCAATCATATCATATATATATCTAAATATAACTATCATGGTACAAATAAGATCATGTGTATGTATCAATCAAAATATACATTTCCCATAGGGTTATAAAAAATGAAGCCTGTCGATCTCAAAAAGAATAAGTGCTAATCAAAAAATATTGTGGTAGCTAGCCCTGCTAGCTACTCCCCTTGCCCGCATGTATCTCAGCCTGGTCCTCTGCTTGTCTCATCCTAGGCTACTAGGAGTACTCTTGAATCTAGGTTGTTGCTGGTACAAATTTTTGATAGTGCAACCTATAATACTCCACCTCTTGTATGGCCTTGTAGTACATCTGCGCTGAGAATATCCTGCCTTGGGATACAATGGCCATACTCTCTAGCTACTGCCTATGGCCCACCTCCTAAGCCAACTGAATCTCTGAGGCTTGCCTCTACTACATCTCCTAATCCCACTCTACCCTGGCCTAGTCCCTCTTGACTTTCAAGGTTTGTACCTATGCCTGGAGCACTTGAAATTTCCCCTATAACTGATGTATTTGGGCATCCCATGGGTCTTATTGTGGTGGCTATTATGGCTAATACGGTGGGTGATCCATCTATTTATAATCTGAGGGTGGTGTGTGTTGGCCCCTCTACTCTAGCTAATGTGGAGGTGGTCCTCCTCCTCCTCTACCTCCCCCTCTAGGTACCCCTGGATCCTATCCCCCTCACCCCTAACCTACTACCCTACCTCAAGGTCTCCACCACAAGGGTGCTTCCCCTAGAACTATCAATCTAAGAGGGGGCCTAAACCAATCATCATAGGCATGTGTAGTTCCTGGATCCACTAGTCCCTATGCATAATCCCATGGTTGGGTCACCAGCTATCAAAAAATATCCATGGCCTCGGTTGTGGGGATCGTTTGACCCCATGTAGTCTCTTGGGTGGACCAAGCAAAAATGGCATTATATGGATCATCAAAATGATCTTGAATGTCCCCAAACTATCTGGCTACCCTATCTGGAAAGTAGTACTCAATCATGGTGTGATCTAGGCCCTACATCAACCTATCCTATCAAGCAAAGAATAACTATTGAGCATCATCATACTAGGTTGGCATCTACAGCCATGGCCTCTAAGTAAAAACTCTCATCTCATCTAGAAATCTCCTCTAGTGAGGGAGACCAACCCACCTTGTGTGCCTTAAATTGATACCACCTCAGTACCTCCAGACTTCTATATCTTCAGGCTCCACATCAACAAATGTAACAATGGGAAGAATCACGATAATGTGCTCCTAGGCCCAGATGAGTAGAAGTGTGACATCAGCCCCAATGGCTCGGTTGTCACAATATGAAAACTAATGTAAATCATGGTAAAGTGAGGCTAGCATCACTGGCCCACACACAAATAAAGTCCTCCTAAAGAGAATCTACTCCCAAGCTAGACCCCATCCTAGACTGAAATATTGGCCTTGCCAATCTGGGGCTACTAAACCTAATATAACGACAACCACAATCAGCCAAAAAGTGGGCACCTGACCCCTGTAGTACTCAAGGTCGATTTTCCCCTTAGTGAAAATAATCTCATTGGACTACATGAACTCAAAGCACATATCTATGCTAGAATCTAGATCATAATAACTCGATCACCATAGATTGGCAACCAGGAGATATGCCAAACATCCTCTAGTGTGACGGTGGCCTCGCCAGTGGGAAGATGGAACAATTATGTGCCATTGTGCCACCTCTCAACTAACACAATCATCATAGCTAGGTGGGTCCTCATGGTTGGTGCATAGGATATGTACCATAATCTAATCATGCTAAGGTACTCTTGAAGCAACTCATGCAATTTGGTCAATCTGCTAAGCATCGAGGGTTGATGCTCACATGAGTGGATGGGCTCTCTATCCTCCTGTACCCATAAAGCCACGACGTCAAGTTTCAAAAAAAGACGGGATCCTGTTTGGAGTTTTTTTGGCACTGAAACATCATATGCATCACTATCTGCAATTTTTTCTATTTGCAAACTCCAAACAGGGATGCTAGAACCCCAAAGATCCAAATCGGGTCACGATGTCGCCATTTGCTCGTGTGCCCCTACTTGACTAGAAACCCTAAAAATCTAACTAGATCACGACATCGCCATTTGTAGGGGCATCACCATTTAGCTTTTAAAATCCTAACTCCTAACTACTATGTGGCATCGCAATAAGAAAAGGTGGAACTATTTGACCTTTCGTGTCACCGAATAAGCACTTTTAGTGTCGCTATATAGCGACACTGAAGGTTTTGACCTTTTTGAGCATAATAAATGCACCTAAAAATTGAAATTAAATGTTGGGTAAAGATCACATACCACTATTCCTATGCCTAGAGGCCTCTGGTAGACTCAAACTCACTCAAAAATGTGTTGCGGAAGCACTCTTTATGCCATTGTTAGAGTTCAAAATGCTGGAAAACTGAAGGTGTGAATGTGAAAATGAATGGAAAGTAACCCCTTGTGGGCTATTTAAGCATGAAAATTAGGGGTTGTATAGCCCGTCTAGCTAGGGTTTTGTGCCCTCGATCATGTTTTTTTCCAATTGAAGCTTGTTCTAGGTCTTTTTCTCATGTTTTCGGCATCCTAGAACCTTTCTAGACCCTTTGGGTAGTGGTGCAGGAGCACCTAGGTCATGAAATGCCTTCAAAAGGCTAATATGTTAAATTTGAAATGTTCAAGTCAAATTCATGTGTCAAAGCCATTTTAAAGGTTAATTCCAATGTATTCAAGTCATGTAAATGGGTCTAAGGTGGTCAAGGAAATGAAAAGTGCAAAACTAGTAACATTGTCATATTGTCAAATATGTTAAAAGAACAAAAAAAGAAGGAATGTGAAAAGACAAAGTGGAATAGGTCATTCAAGGTAGTTGAAGGGGTCTTTATTATTTTATAAAGTTATAAAAATCATGTAAAGGTGATGAAGAGAAGAACTTTGTGTTCTTGTAATAAGATTTTGAAATAAAATTCACTATTTCTGAGTTTGCAACATCTCTTTTCTTTTCTTCCTATATTTGTGTAGAAAGTTTAGCAATATTCAAGGCTAATTCCTATGTGATATTTTTTATAAAGAAGTTAGTTTTGATTTCAATATTTGGAGGGTTAAATTTTAAGAAACAAATGAATTAGAAGGCAACTTCCTATGTCTCAGGCAATAAACTGTTCACAGTGGTTTGAGAGTCTATTAAGGAGTCCATGGCCATTCAACCAATGTAGGGATAGATAATCAGTGGAATGGATTATATTTTTTTTATTTTTGATTTTTTGAAGTGTTTGGTTGTAGGGGTAACAAGAATATGAAGTCAAGTTGCTGATTTAAGAAAAAATTGTAAGTTTTCCACTTGAAAATAGAGGTTACAAGCAAGGTATTGAGGGAACAATGCATGCATGGACTAGAGGATGGATTCAAAAGAATAAGTAGAAATATTTTGATATTTTCCAATTATTGGCTGAAGATCTTGAGGTTTGTAAGGGTGATATTCATGGAACCCTAATTATTTGTTGGTGTTTTTACCCTATAATCAAGGGTTTAATATAACAGTCAATTTCAAATATTTCCAATGTTTAAAAGATGAAGAATTATGAGTTTTGTGATTGGTTGAAAGATTTTTTGAGGTTCTTTGATGATTTGGAGCTGATATTGTGGGAGATGCTTTGTATTTGTGGCCTATTTAGTAGCCTTAAATCATGAAAAAGTGATTGGTTTTGTTGATCTTTCTAACACAAATATATCTAAGGTTGTGATATGATTAAATTGATATAAATGGCCTTCAAAAAAGTAATTGGATTCAATAATTTTCATTGTATATTGACTGATATACCCGTTATGAATGTAAGGCAGTGCTACAAGAGTTTGGGATTGTGATTGCAAAAAGATGAAATTATGTGAATATAGAGATCTAAGAGTTTTCTTGTGTATTGGAGCTGATAGAATAGTGATGGTAAAGCTTTTACAATGGTCTGGGAAATATCTTGAAGCCTAGTGTTTTGTTTGGGGTGTTTGAGAAATATTAATCTAATGGGTAAAGTGGTGTCATGACTGTAGAGATAGTAAGTCTCTTGGACTAGTGCTTTGGGAATGAGTATTCTAGTTTCCTCAATCAAAATTCTGATGTTCACAGTATTTGGGAAGTTTGATGATAGTTGGGAGATAAGAATGCATGATTTGAAGTTACTTTTTCATGGGTGTAAGTTCTATGAATCAAGGAAGAATTGAATGGTTTTGTGTTTTGGTATAGTCAGGTTGATGAAGGTTTAAGATGTATTTGTATCTGATAGTGGTGTGGATTATTGATTTTGTGAAATTGATGAAAAGATAAAGCAATTTAGTTTCTTGTTTAATTTGATCTTCTCCTGATTCAATTAGGGATTGAAATTCCCTAAAAAATGAAGGTTTTGTTTTAATGCTTTGCATTAGGCAGTTTGTCATCTTTTTCTGAGATTTGCCCCAAAAATCCAATTTTTTGTCTGATCTCTCAAGGGGGTAGTATACCAGCATAATTCTTCCACTGGGGCAGTAGTGGGGCATCTAAAAAAATAATAAAAAATTTGAGCTCTGATTCTAGCAAGGTTATTCTTTAAACCAATGTGGGAGGCACATTGCTTCAAAGAGGGGCAAAATGTAGAAACCAAAATTATCTTGATTGATATCACACACCTAATCCTGATTTACTAACACTAGTTCTTCCTTGATCACTTCTTTACTAACCAGTTAATGAAATAATCTTTATTTAATTAATTCATCACAATTCCTCTTTTAATTAAATAAATCATGTTATTTGATTAAATCATTATTCTATTTTAATTAAATAAATCATTTTATTTAATTAATCCTAATATTTCCTCTTTGATTAAATAAATCAATTTTATTTAATCCTAATGTTCCTCTTTTTAATTATATAAATTAGTTTATTTAATTAAATCACATTCCCTTTCTTAATTAAATAAGTCCCCCTTATTTGATTAAATCTAACATCACCCCTTTTAATTAAATATATCAAACTTTATTTAATTGTCCATTATTCCTCTCATATGATTTAAATAAATCAAAAAATCTAAATCAAGTGTCAAATCAACTAATTTCCATTTTAAGTTAATTAAATCCTAATTAACTCTAACACTAATCCATCAAATCCTCTAGATTTTACAACTTGCACAAGTAAATCAATTTAATTGATTTATTAAATCCTCAATTTTCATTCAAAAGGGAATCTTTTTGGAATATTCCTTCATTTTGAAATATCCCTCCAAAGGGACTTGTCCTCCAACTTGGCATTTATATCTCTTACAAGTCATTTTGCTTGAGCCAAGTGGCATTAACTCCATCTTCACATCCTCTTGTGTAGGCAAACTTTTAAATTTCAAATATCCACCTAACTACATTTATTTGAATATTCAACAAAATGTGCTCATTCCTCCTCCACTAGGATGTTGACAAGTGGCACCTTGCCATTGGCTCATGTTTTGTCCCATATTCATCACATTTTCTCATTCCTCCATCATTCTCTCTTATAAATAGAGAGCTTCTCTATTGATTTAAGAATCCACAATCCATGGAAGCTTACTCTACTCAATTTCATTCATAACTTCATCCATTTTCATCTAATTTTCATAGTTTTTATCAATATTATCAAGGTTATTGTCAAATTGCATCAAGGAATTGGGAAAGGGCTATTTTCCACATCAAAATAGCACCAATACCCCCATGGGATAGTGGTTTGAATGTTTAAGAGAAAGATTTGAGAGCTTTTATTGATTATCTTTGTTTTACTTCTTGTTCTTGATGTTTAAATAGATTTCATGGGGAATGATTATTGTAGACTTATTTTGTGACTAATACTATATTTTTTGATGATGTTTGAATAGGTTTAGGAAAACCATTCACAAAATCATATTACTTACTACATATCAACCTTGCCTATATAAGGAAGCTTCTTGTACTCATTTGTATAATACTTCACAACTCATCATTTGAGAGGTATTAATATAAGTCAAACTCATATTCTTGCATATCCTCTTGTGGAAGGTTTTTCATTGTTTTTGCAAGTTTTCTTAGGTGTTGAGACAATATTCATCTCTTTCGTGGTATCAGAGCCTTGCCTACAAGACCATTTTCAAACCTAAGGATTGAGCTACGGCTATAAGATCTTGGTGGTTTTTAGTAAGGTTGAGTATGCTCTTCTCTTGCATCATATGATGCTTTAGAGAATAAATTTTTTTGAAAGAAATACCAGATTTGAGGATTTTTCTTGAAGTTTCCATTACAGGTTGGAGGGTTTGCATCTCAAACAAATTTCTGGAGCAGATTGGGTCATAACCGACCCTTCCATTACGTAAGGAGGGTCCAAAACCCCCATTTTCATATAAAATACTTCATATTCTGAGGTAAGTTTATTTTTCGGTGATTTTTCAAAAAAATCAGGTGACTATCTTAAATTTGATGGCCAAATGATCGTCATGGAAGCCCCATCATGCCTTAATTAGATTATTTTTTGTAAAATCACCATAAATTTTGACTCAAGTATTGGATTTTCACAAATAAGATATCATTGGAAAGATAATTCCAAGGACTATCTAGTGGTGAAAGAATAATTACTATATTTTATTCTTGTAATATTTTATTATTGTTTGAAGTCAAATCTCCCATTTGGTTCTTTGAGCTCATAACTTTCAGCGAGTTTCTCCGATTTCGGTGATTCAAGTTACATTTGGAAGCTATTTAGGAGCTCTCTCATTGTGCCCATGCACATTTTCTAGTAGGACCATTCATCTCATTGTGATGAGTCATTGGGCATGTCTAGTGATTCATTAAAAGTATTTGATTATCTTCCTGATTGTGATTCCTATCTATCAAACATTGCATCCTTATTTTTGGAGTCTCACACTTTAGATTTGGAGGACACATTTGAGGGGATATCTCTACTATTTGATAATAGCCATTTCACAACTATTGTCAAACTATCATGGTCTTTGGATATTGTTTAGCATCAGTTTCCACATAGTCTTGATTTGTCACCTTATTCATTGATTAGGAAAGTACCTAATTTTTGTGGCATCTTCATATTCATTGGATAAGGAGACACATGAGTAAAGTTCAGAGACATCAACATCCATATTAATCCTTCCTTATTTAAAATCCTTTCCAAAATGGGGAGAATTCCTGTATTTATACTTGGTTTTATTTCTTCCAAAAGGGAGACAAGTTGTTTGTCAACATTGGATCATGTTTTTTCTTCAAGAACTTACCATTTTTGTAGGCGATCATATATTGTGGGGGGGATATATAGTCTCTCTCTTTCCCTCCTATGGGGGAATATTTATTTTAATATATCTATTTGAAGGATGGCATACTTGGGGGGTATCATGGAGTCATGCATCCTTCCTCACTTATCTACATTTGATCTCCTTTTTGGAGAGGGGTTATCTTCCTAGGAGGTTTTCCCCTTTTCTTCATTTGTGGGAGAGCATTTGCATTCCATTATAATTTTTAAATGCGTACCTAAAATGGCCATCATGTAGCTAGGACCCATCATTCCATCATCACATAATCATTGCATTTTCATTTCCTCCCTAAATTGCATATATGAGGGTGTAGGTGTATTTAATATTTAATTACACTAGCATAGTTTTACTTAGGAATAATATTTAATTAAATCCTAGGTTTCATTTACTATGAAATTAGTTATAAAGGGGCCATCCCCCTTCACATTCTTAAGATAAAAGATTCCTTCTATAATTCTTATCTAGACTTCACATTCTACTAGGTAGTTAGTTAGGGTTCACATGTTAGATCAAGAAACATGTCAATATAATATTACTTGCTATATCTCAACCTTTCCTATATAATGAAAGTGCTTGTACTAATTTATATCATAATTGATACCTCATCATTTGAGAGGTTTTAATATCAAGCAAGCTCATATTATTTCATATCCTCTTGCGAAAGATTTTCATTGTTTTTGCAAGTGTTCTTGGGTGTTGAGCTAATCTTTAGCTCTTACACTAGAATCTTCCTCCTAGACTTCTTTTCCTTTGTTCAAATTTCTTATTCAGATTCTGTTCCACTTTTAGTGTAAATCGATATGCTTCTTCAATTGTTGCCATCTTCACTAGGCTTAGTTCTTCTTGAATGTTTGTTCTTAGTCCATTGATGTACCTCACCACCTTTTCTTTTCTTTCTTCACTATGTATGGTCCTAATGATCATCTTGTAGAATTATTCAGTATACTCCTTCATAGATCTCTCTTTTTGCCTTAAATTTTGTAATGTTTTCAACAATTCTAGTTCATAATCAATATGAATGAATTGATTCTTATAATTTTTCACCATTCTATCCCATTTGATGATTTTCTCTTTCCCTTTTCTATTCCTATCCAATTGAACTTCCTTCCACCATAAAGAAGCATGACCTTTCAACCTTTTTTTTTAGTAAATATCACTCTTTTTGGATCTTCAATTTTTTCATATTCAAAGTATTACTCCATTTCATTGATCTAGTTAATCAATTCTTTTGAGTTTAAAATTTCCATGCAATTTTGAATTTCAACTCTCGGTCACTTATCCATCTTATAAATAGATTTTAACATCTTCATTTGATATGATTCCTCTTAATTTTCACCTATGTCTTCTTCAATTTGATTCACAACACGATCTACTTCATCATCACTTTCATTGTCATGTCTAGGATTTAGACCTCACCTATGGTCTTCTTCAACAAAATCTAATTGGATTCACATTTCTCACATCATTTCCAACATCTCATCCATTCTTCTAGTGACATTTTCCATAAAAATCACTCTACTTGATAGCATCTATCCCCTTGAATTTGGTTCAACTACCTCAATTTAGTGATATAACTATAAGGGTTGCAATTTCCTCATAATCATCGATCGATTGAAAGCACATGTAGTCTACCTTAAGTTGATGATATGTTCACCAGAAGGAATTCCTACAAGACTCACAATTCACTCTTATACCACTTGGTGCAATCATGGGTGGAGGGTTCAAAAATAATTATCCAATTGTGCAGCTAAGAGTCAACTTAACATAAATAACACAAGGAAATATTCTACAAACAAAGGTCTTTACTAAATTGGAAATCTTACATGCATCATATACCCCATGGGTGAATAACCAGGGCTCATAGGGCTACCTCAAGGGTATTCAACATTACAACTGGCCAAAGGCCTAATAACCCGGGATCTATCTATCTAACTACTAACTACTAAATTACAATGAGTTACAATGATCTTAAATATGATTCTCCACTGCAACGTTGAAAAAAGGTTCCTTAGGATTTTTTCATGCTCATTTAGCTCCTCCTTGTGTATTTTGGACTTAATTTTTCCTTGATCTAGTGTTGTGAAGTGTGTTACACATCCACATTAGGTCTTGCCCATTTTAAGCTAAATTCACTTAACTTTGCCCTAATTTTATGTTGTAAAGTGTATCTATTTACATATTTACATTTAATTTGGGAGCCTTGTAAATCAAGTGGACCTAATATAGTGTTGTAATGTGTCTTTCACATTCACATGGGATTTAGGTCCCTTCTAAGCTAAATACACCCAATTTTTCCTTAATTTAGTGTTGTAAAGTGTATTTATTTATACGTACACATTGGATTTTGGGCCTTATTACATTTATAACCTTAATATCATCATATTTATGCCCCTATGACCCCATATTATGCATCCCAATGCATATTTTGATGAAGAAAACCTAACAAAATCAACATCTACTCTTAATTTATGCATTCCCCAACACTTTAGCCCCTGAAATAGCCCTTGTGGGATCCATTTGCCACCCTAGGTGAATGAGTCCCATCCAAGTTGAACTCATTCACCCAAGATGGAAAATGAGTCCTATTTGGCTTATTTTTTACATTTGAGTAAGAAAATTTGGGTTTTTAATTTAAAATTATTCAATGTCAGCCTTGGGGATCAAATTAACTATAATGTGAGTGGATTTCCTATATAAACAAGCTTCCAAATCATTATTTCATCTCTAAGCATTCTTAGAAATCCAAGCAACATCATAGTTTCATGTCACCAAGTCAAGCATTCAAGAGTTAAGCATTCTAAGGTCATCAAGATAGCTTTCAAGTTCATCTAGGGGAAAAAAAATTCATCCATTATTGTAGAAATTCAAGATCTGTCATCATGTCAAGCATATAAAGGATCAAACATGTTAGTGAGCTAGTGTTGTGATGTAGAATTAGAGATCCAAGATAAAGCATTATTTTATTCTTATTGTCAAATATCAAGATCTACATCCTTCATGGTCATTTCATGTTGAGTTGTAGATTTACAAGACATCATTCAAGATATCATTGTTCATGTTTCATGTTCATCTTTTATCATTTCATCATTTGGTTTAATTACCTAAATGAGGTTTGACCAAGGCAAACCTCCATTCCCTAAAAATCAACATTTTATCTCTCTTGATTTGTGTACTTGAAGATCTAGGTATCTTGGAGCTTGGAGAACATTGAAGAATAGGTTTCAAACTTATTGGAGTCATCTCTCTACTTGCAAGGCAAATATCTTCACAAAAATTCACTTACAGCCCCAAAAATCAAGGTTTCAGATCTGAATAGTTGGAGGAATAAGAAGAGCAGATCAAGAGGTGAAGATCAAAAATTTGAATTTCTAGAAAATCTAAAATGGACTCATTCACACAAGTGGTGAAAGAGTCCCATTTTTGGTCAATTTTGATATTTTGGCATTTTTGGATACCCTTTTTTGAGAAACCTGTCCCTGTGTAAAAACCCCAATCTAGGACTGATTAGCCCAGATTGGTGAATGAGTCCTAGTGGGCTAAAATTTTAGAATCAGTAGCTTCTCCAGTCTTCATTCAAGCCTCTACAAGTTTCCAGGTGCACACTTTCTTTTTTGTAGCTTTTTGTGTTGTTTTTTAAACTTTTCTAAGTCATTTTATAGGTCATTGCATCAAACTAGGGTTTTTCATTTCATCTATCATTGCATTGTCTTTTTCAAGTCTAAACTTGGTGATGAACCCATCATTTTACATTCTTCAACCCCTTAGAACATTCACTTTCTCATATTTCAATCTCCTTTGCATTTAAATCTCAAGCATTTGTTCTTGAATGTGGAGTGTAGAAAGAGTTGTTGCCATAGGTCCTACAACCTCTAGTGGCAGAAATTTTCTACTTTGCATCCACGTCCAACAAAGTTCCATGTTAGCCAAAAAGGTTGGTGATAAAATGTGAAGGTCAGCCTCAAAATATGAAGAGATAATTATTTATGAAGTGAAAAATATTTTGAGCCTCCAAGATAGATCCCATTGCACCCAAAATGCTTGTATGATGTCCCATAAGT
Organism: Sequoiadendron giganteum; assembly: GCA_007115665.2. Taxonomy (NCBI): domain Eukaryota; kingdom Viridiplantae; phylum Streptophyta; class Pinopsida; order Cupressales; family Cupressaceae; genus Sequoiadendron; species Sequoiadendron giganteum. Next base: position 437,235,325 of record CM021103.1, on the reverse strand, counting down.
TTTGCATGCATTGGAATAGGTCTGCACTAAGAAATCAGAATAATTCTCTAACTCTGAATTATACTGAAATTCTAAGAGCGATAAGTTTTAGTAGACAAATGAAAATGATCTGGAATATGGATATGTTGTAGATGACCTTGTGTAGATGCTATATCCTTCTCTGTGAGCTAAGAAAATATAATACAATTAAATATGGAATGAAATGTTGAAACTACTATAGACTAAAATGTAAGAAAGAAATGTTTTTGGTTCATACAAGATTGCTTTACAACTAGGGACTCTCCTGCATAAAAAATTCAGACACATTTTGTTTTCCTAAAAATGCATATGTGTTTTCCTTTCAGAATAACATGTGCATGTTATTTTTTCAAATAACATGCTTGTGTTATGGCTTGGATTTTTTGATTCATAGCATGAGCGCATTATTTAAATGTCTTCAAACATCAGTGTATTTTTCTCATTTTTGAGCATTTGGCCACATTTTTTTTCCCTATCTTGGTGCACATTCCCATTCTCACAACCATTTATAAAAAGATAGAATGTAGAGTATTAAATATTAGAATAACTAACAAAATATATTATTGAATCTTATAGGTAGGTGTAACAAAAAGGTCAAAGACTTGATGTCATTTCTAGAATAAAATTTAATGAGTTATGTTAGGAAAATGGTGTCTCAACCATGTATATACATGACGTTACTATTTATAATCAGCTTACATTTGAGCATGGATTGATATTAATTTATCCCCAAAGCTTCATATTGGCTAAATTAGCATGTGCCCGTAAAGTTAGCATATTGACATGAAGATATTAAATTTCTCCTTTCCAAAATTTTAAAGTCTTGTTTGAAGCTATTAGAGGAATTTTATGGGCCCAAAATTGATCATAACTAGTGTAGCAGTTTATAGCTTCGTAGAGTGCTTCATGATCTTTCTAGTATTTCAAATGGTTCATCAATCAAACACTCTAGTCAAAATTTATAGCCTCCAAAAGCTAGGTCCCTAAAATGGGAGATGAAAAAATGTGATGGATACATAAATGAGCTATAAAGGGAGAGTTATATGTGGTGGTGTGTTTCATGACACATCATAGGAATCCTTCATTAGATATAAAGATGGGTGCCACTTTTAGGTGGTTTTAGCTTATCATTTTGTAATACTATCTGATAGTTTCATGTATTGTATTTCTTGTATATTAGGTGAATTAAAGATGGAGGATGTGTATAAGATTTTTATAGCTGTTGAGTTTCCTCTAAGTCTCTAGTTGGTGATGTATACACTTAAAATTATCCTAATTAATATCACACACTTGAATCTGCTTACACTTAAAATTAATATCCTAATTACTTGGTGATGTATACACTTAAAATTATCCTATTTAATATAGTTATTGAGTTTCATCCATTGTGGTTCAAATCATCCATTATCACTCATCAATGTATCAAACCAATTTGGTCTCAATCTAAGGGATTAGGAAAGGGCTGAAATTTCACCTTAGTGTAGTGCCAATCTCCCAATGGGATGAGGTTTGAGGCTTTAGAATAGGTTTTAATTATTCATTTCTTGTTGTTTATGTTTAATGGCTTCCTTATTTAATGGTTTTCAAGAATTTAATTGGGATTATAGCTTAACTAGTTAAGTATTGCTTAGGATCTAGTGGATTTGGTGTATTTATCTCGTGTTATCATTATAGTCACATTTTGGTGCTAGAAGGATGGAAAAACTAACTAATTTTTGAAAAATTTACTTGAGTTTCCTATGTTTTGAAGGTTATAGGTAGTGAGGCATTTTTATTTTTTACCAGAGTACCGCTTTTGAAGAACAATGCTTTTGCATTAAAGAGGTGCTTTTGAAATATAGCAATGAATTTTACCCCTCTATTTTTTCGTAGGTGCAATGGAGAAGTGCTTTTTAATTTCACTAGAGTGACAATTTTGCATTACAGTGGAACTTTTGTGGAATAGTGACACATTTGTTATCTGACAAAGAGGGGCTTTTTTGGCACAACAACATGTTGATGGTGTTTTTTACACAACAACAACTTAGACAGAATATATAGTATCCTATCTCACTTGAAAGGTCAATCTCTATTGAATAAAGAGATAACCCCAAGGTCTCTCAGGTGTTAGGTCATGACCTACAACAAAACAACTCAGTGATAAATATGAAAATGTTGGTAATCACAAAGGGACCTTACAAAAAAATACTGGAAACCCTAAACTTATCAAAATTTGCAATATAATGATACTTGAATTCCTTGTTTAACCACAAATCAAAGAAATAACAAAGGATAAGGGTTTTAGAAATCCTAAGATTAATACTACTCTTAGTATTAACAATACTAATGATGAAATACTTGGAATATACCAATGCCTCAAAACTAATTTTTTCTTAACCTAGGCTATACCTGCAATCTCACAAAAATAGTGCAATCTTCTAAGGAATTAAAGATTTTTAGACCATAGAGATTCATTCAATTGAACTAGATAAATGCCCATAATTGAACTAGGCACATAAATATCTAGTACAAGTTGACCTTGCACGAAAAACCCACAATCAAGAAGCTGACCAAAGTATGAACCAAATATTGCTACAACACTCCAAGCACTATCGAATCATTTAACTCTAAATCTAAAATGCATTAACACATTTCCAAGCAATTTTATAGATATAACAAGAACCATGCAAGATTAATCAATCCAAAGAAGGCACCAATAATAACACAATGTCTTCACTTGCATTGAATCACTAGTAATAGCAACAATTCTGATATTTTGTGTTACAACACTTGCTTGAAATATGACTAACTCCTAACTCTAACCTTCTTCTCTAATCTTCTAATTAGTATTCTACCTAATTCTAACAAACTAAACCACTATCTAACCCTTTACAAATGAGGCAAAATGCCATACTTATAGATACTTCATCCTATGCCAACCCGAGCTAGGGTTACAAAGAAGGTCGACCACCAACCAGATTGGCCCTAGACAACCCGCATTAAATCACCGCCCTGCATTGAGTGCCCGAGTCGCCTTCCTTAGATTGACCTGGGATCTCTACAAATCCTAATTTAGATTGAACAAACCCCGCAAGTCCCTTCCACCATTAATGTCCCACCAGTGCTAAGCAGAGGAGCGATAACATACGCGCAATGTGAGTTTGAAAAAGGGCCACTGATCGACAATCGAGCTAGGCATCTCCAATAACTCCAATTGAGTCCAACCTGTTGTAATTTTCCGTGTCACATCTAACTCAGGTGAATGACCAATGAGCATGCTAACAAACCTTCCCATGCACATGCAATTTTTACCTGCCCATGGCTGCAAAGTGTACTTGACTATATCTTGTGGATCTCACAACATATTTTAAGTATGCCCATCCTCCTCCCGACCCTGCTAGCAATAACATGCTCGATCTAGCCTGCACCCAAAAGGCCACAATAAGTATCCAATATAGCATGAGAATCCAAGTTATTCAATCACAAACAAAACATTCAATTACCAAAGAGATCAAAATAGCCATTAGAATCCCTTAAAATATCATTAAAGCATCCGTTCTGAAAGTTTGGGATTTTCACCCCTTCATGGAATTCAGGCCAGGAAGGAATTTTGGGGAATTCCAAGCTAGGCAAATTTTAGCAATGAAAGCACAACCAGCACGGAAAGGTACTCAATCAACATCTAATACTCAAGAAACACTTGCAAAAACCTTAAAATGATCCAAATCAACCATGCAATGCACAATCATTAAAAATTAAGCCATGAATCCTTTCAGTTCATGATAAATAATAGATCTTCAGAAAATTTTGTCGAGGACAAAAATCTTCGAAACCAGCAAGACTTAACACATCTCGGGAAAATGAAGGAGGAACAAATTTTAGGATTTTCCTAAGGAAGTGGGTTCTCATGAAGTCAACATAATTCCCACATCATTCATTGAAAAATTTGACCTTCTAACTCCTCCAAGGTATCAAAACTGCACTATCGCAAGCCACCAATCTAACCTGCGAGGTAAGGCGGTAAACCACACCACCGCAAGCCCAAGTGTGAAGCCCTCATGGTATGGCGATAAACCGCACAACTGCAACCTGGCCTGGAGACACCCACGACATCATGGTACCACCAAGCTACCACTCCATTTGAACTACCCCCATGCTACTACACCTTGGAATGCAAACCCCCATGGTATGGCGGTAAGCCACACCACTACAACAAGACAACCAAAGATGCAACTCAGGAATTTGATGAGGCAAAGGAAATTCAAAAAAATTTTGAGGAAGAGGAAATTTTGTGAAGCATTAAAATCTTTGAAGACAATGCAAAACTAACCCCCGTCAAGTTTTTTAGGCTATCAGGGAAATCCACCAAGGGAGGAAAATCTCAAAACCAGGAAAAAACCCGAGATTGACCCAAAGACTCAAAATTTTCAAAATGTTAGCTCAATAGGGGCACATTACAAGCAAGATAAGAACTAAGGAACATTCCAAGGTGACCATAACCCAAGACCAAAGCAACAAAAACCAAAAGGCAAAGCCATAGAAAAGAGCCAAAAAGACCAAGCAAAGAGGGTCCCTACTTTTAGTGGGGCGCGTGTGCAAAAACTGCACAACACAACACTTTTTTAAGGTTAAACTGAGAGCTATATTTTAATGTTTGCTTTGATTTTTCAATTAAATCCACTCTTTGATCATTTACTGACTTCTAGTTTTTTTTCTACGAGGCTAACTGATTTTGCAGATTTGGAAAGGAGTGAAATCTTGAAGTAAAGAAGCATATTATCACTTGATTTATATTGTAAAATTATTTTAAACACTTATGAGATGATATAACCCATCTTATGCTACTTTATTTCATGATTTATGAAAACTAACTTTAAATTGGGTTTAAAATTTATAATGCTATATGTTGAAATGCACAAGATAACTGAGGGGGGTGAATCATTTGTACCAAATTACCTTCACTTTTGATCTTAATCAATTACACATTCATTTTAATCTATTATTTAGTATAAACATGAAATTTAGATAATAAAAAGAAAATACTAGAGACACCAAATTTACATGAAAAACCCAATAAGGGATAAACTATGGTGAGGATTAACTCACAATATAATAGTAATGCAAAAACTAGATACAAAGGCTCACTACTAGAGGGCTCTCTACCTAGAAAGGACTCACTATTCAAATACAAAGCCTCGTTTCCTACAAATAGGACTCATTGTCTAGAAGGAGGCTTATTACCTACAAACAAAGAAAGATAATAGAAAATCTACCACAACAAGTTTCACACATTCAAAGCCTGATTAAGGAATTACGGACACCATTAGCTCACTACTTTCAGGAATCTAAGATAGTCAAGTAATATTACCTTGATTCACTCTTTTTCACACTCTACTCTTCACGTTTATTTAACACACTTCTTCGCATAAAATTAACATCTTGACTTTCATTTATACCATCTTCAAGCTTAGAAACTTTCTCAAAGGTCGACCGCACATTCTCTATTTTAAAAGCTCAAATTAGGTCGGTGACTCAACATTCCTATGGTGGATAAGAATGAGAGTGGAACAAATACATACTTAATAAGGAACCAAATAATATCTTGGATCAGTCACACACTTCCTTAATTGATGCTTATTCTTTATGTAATGTGTAAACACCAGGTTTTCCAAACCTAATAAAAACACTAATGAGCTTTGAAGTACATGCATTCACAACAAGATGATGACACATAGATCACACAACATGCTTCACCAAATACTGAAACACCCCTTATAAAAATTTAGATACATCCACAACAACTGCAATGATCTTCATACATAGAACTCTTACCAATAGTCCAACCAGACCATGCAGACACACATAGTATCTCTAGAACAAGTCTTTCGGAGTACCAAACCATGAGAGTGTTTTCCAAAACATAGATAAAATCAATATCAACATTCTTCAAGATCCACAAGATCTGAGACAAACCACTAGAGGATTATAGAGTAGAGACATCTCTCCTAGTCCATAGACAAATAGTTCTACCAAATTGGTTCACACAACTTTCACTCTTCATCAACCCTAAAGCTATGACTCAGGATATATTATCCAATGAAGCCCAAAAATGATACTTCAAATCCACAAAAGTATAGGATAAACACAAAAGAAATGTAGAGCACATGATCAAAGCACATTTAGGACACACAAAACTCTATCTTTATTGTTTATTAATTTTCTCAAAATCACTTGATATTTGGACACTTGCAACACCAAAAATATAGCTCCATGTACTCTCAACATGTCTACAATATCTCAACTATACGTGTACCACGTAAAACACTTTATTCCTTTCTTTGCAACAACCTGAATTATGTTGACATCAATGAAAACATTAATGACAACATCACCAAACACATTCATACTTGAAACAATCTCCCCCTTTGTCATTGACGGCAACAAATGATGTGAAAAACCATCGAAGACAACATACACACTCTCCTACTTCTTCTTCCCTTTATTTTTAGATTAGACAGCCTACACAATATTTCTATACTCTCTTCTCCTTGCAAGATTCTCTCCCTTTCAGCATTTTCAGATAGATAGGCTTTCTCACATGAATCTCTCTCCCCCTTTGACATCAATGGAATAGGAAATTTTTTAATGAAACTTCTTCCATATTAAATTCTAATCACTCCCCCTTAGGACTTCACCCACATCTCATACTACAATAATGATACTCTCTACTCCCCCGAGGAGTAGGCCTCAATCATCAGTCCAGACAAATGAAGAATTTGTAGATCCAATGGACTGATGCACCTCCATGTGCACCTATTTCAAAGAAGGAAGGTAAATAACCCCTAACTTCTCTTGAGATACTCAAAAGTATCCTTTAGAAGAGCCTTAGTAGACACATATTCAAGCCTAACTTCATTCTCCAACACCTTCTCACTCAAGAAATGATATTTGATAGATATATTATTTTTCCTAGAATGCATTACCAAATTATTTGAAATATTTATTGCACTTGTATTATCACAAACGATAAGGATAGGCTCATCACACATCACACCTATATCCTTCAATTTTTGCTTCAACCAAAGTACCTATGTACAACAAGATGTAGTTGCAATATACTTAGATTCTATAGTGGACAAAGAAATTGAATCCTATTTCTTGCTTAACCATGAAACTGATCTTCCTCCAAGAAATAATGCACCACCACTTGTACTCTCCCGGTCATCTACACAACCAACCCAATCTGCATCAATGTAGGAATTCAAAGTGAAATTAGTATCCTTAGGATACCATAGACCATAATCCAGAGTTCCTTTTAGATATCTGAATATCCTCTTCATAGTTGTAACATGTGCTTCCTTAGGTTCTGCTTCAAATATGGCAACCAAACATACTAGATGCATGATATCCAGCCTAGTAACAATAAGATATAAAAATCCACCAATCATAGACTTATACATGCTCTGCTCAATTTTAGGAGAATCATCATCCTTACTCATTTTTCATCTAGCCACCATAGGGGTATAGACCAGTTTGGATTCATTCATTCTAAACTTCTTCAAAAAAAAATTAACATACTTAGATTTTGAAATGAATATGCCCTTATCAGTTTGATTCACTTGAATTCCAAGAAATAAATTCAACTCACCAATCATATACATCTCAAACTCTTTTTGAATCTCATCTACAATTTTCTTGTGCATACCCTCATTTACTCCAAAGATAATATCATCAACATACACCACAACTATCAATATTTTTTTTCTTTCAACTATCTTCCTTAGTCTTTTATTCAAGCATCTATATTCTTTTCTCTTAGTTGAATATCCAAGGAATATACCCTTATCACATCTTGCATCAAACTTTCCAAGATTCTCACCATCTCTTTTAATGTAATATTTGCCTCCAAACACCTTAAAGTACTTAATAGTAGGAGTCTTACCAGCCCATAGTTCATAAGGGATCTTTGTGTTGTTACCTCTAATCTAAAATTTTTCAACCATATAAATAGCATTGTGGATTTCTTCTCTCCAGTACATGTTAGGAACATTTTCCTCTTTCATCATAGTCCTTGCAGCCTCTTGAACAGTTTGATTCTTTCTTTCCACAACTCGATTCTGTTAAGGAGTCCTAGGAGCAAAAAAATGTTTCTCTATAGCATTCTCTTCACAAAATGCATTAAACTCAATAGAAGTGAATTCTCCACCTCTATCAAATGTTAAAAATTTGATTCTTAGGTTCACTTCATTCTCTACACTTTCCTTGAACACTTTGAATCTACCTAGAGCTTGAGCTTTCTCCCTAAGAAAAGTAACCCATGCCATTCTAGAATAATAATCAATTAAAAGCATGAAATCTTATCACCATTAAGACTTCCTATTATTGTGGGATCATAGAGGTCTATATGAATTAATTCCACCATTCAAATAGATGATTGTTCTTTTCCTTTAAAATGCATCTTGTTTGTTTTCTCAATTGACAACTTCTACAAACAACATTGGTAGGCTTTGTAATTCTAGCTAGATCCCTAACGACTTTTCTTGAACTAGTCCTTATCAGATTATCAAAGTTTACATGTCCCATCCTCTGGTGCCACATAAAAATTTCATTAACTTGAGAAACTAAACGCTGGCCATCACCACTCTTAATATGATAGATGTTTCCATATGTTCTTCTTCTTGTAGCTACCACAGTTCCAGACCCTTTTCTGATTTCACAAGTGTTATCCTAAAACACAAGCTTGAATCCTTTGCTACACATTTTTCCAACACTCAAAATATTATACCTTAAGCCCTTAACATAGTATAAATCATCAGTACTATGTTTTCCATCAACACTAATTGTTCCTTTTCCAACAATCTTTGCACTAGAATCATCTCCAAACATGACTAATCCTCCATCATACTTTTCAAGTTTAGTAAACTTACTTTTGTATTTGGTCATATTATTTGAACATCCATTGTCAATTACCCAATAGTCTTCATCTGGTCTAGCATGAAAGGTAGCAACCAAAGTACCTTCCATCTCAATATTCCTGCTCTCTAGACCATGTTCCCTTGCACATATTCCATGGTTAGTAGACATAGATTTATTCTTCAAGGATAGAAACAAGCATTCATCTTTATCATCCTCAAAATCAGACTTATCATAAAAAAATACAGCATCTTCTCTAACATAATGCAATTTCTTGAACTTTATGTCCTTTTTGTCTTTATTATTATCTCTATTCTTATTTTGTACAACTCTATTTGGACATCTTGAAGCATAGTGACTAATATTTCCACAACTAAAACATTTAAAGGGTAACATACCTTTATACTTATTGATACCTTTCTTCAACTTCCTTGTAAATTTTGCTTCCAACTCTTCTGAACCATCACTATTTAGATCATCTTCTATATTAGTTTCTCTGAAGGTTGTTTCTAATTTCTCCTTTTCTCTTCCAAACTTCCTCATCTCAAATACAGTCAAGGTGCCAAATAGTTTTTCTTTAGTGAATTTCTTTGTATCATATATTTCTTCAATAACAAAGACCTTTTCACTATAATTATCTGATAAGGTCATAAAGATATTCTATATTAAATCTCCATCTACCATAGTACTACCTTGATTCTTGACTTCATTTGTTGCAATTTTAACTCTCTGAAAGTAGCTTGCAATGTCTTCACCTTCTTCCATTTTCAAGTTCTAATATTTACACTTTGCTATTAGCTTCTTTGATAATTTTACTCTATCATTCCCTTCATAGATATCTTTCAAGTTTTCCCATACTTCATAAGTATTACCTAAAGAAATAAATTTTTTCCACTCAGTCTTAGATAAAGCACTAAATATAGCATACCTTGATTTTTCATTCTCCTCATAGGCATATATCTCATCTACAGAAGAAGGACCACTAGTTGGTTCAACATATTTTATCTCAACAGCTTTCCAAGTCTTGAAACCAAGAGAGATCAAGTAACCTCTCATCTGCACCTTCCTATCACTATAGCTAGCTCCATCCAATATATGGGTTTGTAACTTGTGTGCCATGTGATCTACCTCAAGCGGTTAAGGTTTTCTCTAAAGAACCAAAGCTCTAATACCAATTTTTGAAATGCACAAGACAACTAAGAGGGAGCGTGAATACGTTGTATTAGATTACTTTCACTTCTAATATTAATCAATTCCAAATTCATTTTAATCTATTATTAAGTATAAACATGGCATTCAAATAATAGAAAGAAAATACAAAAGACACTGGATTTACATGGAAAACCAAATGAGGGAAAAACCACGGTGAGGATTAACTCACAATATAATAGTAATATAAAAACTAGATACAAAGGCTCTCTGCTAGAGGGATCACTACATAGAAATGACTCACTATCTAGATATAAAGGCTCATTTCCTATAGATAGGACTCACTATCCAGAAGGAGGCTCACTACACACAAACAAAGAAAGATAATAGAAAATCCACCACAACAAGTTTCACACATTCGTAGCCTAATCAAGGAATTACAGACACCATAAGCTCATTGCTTTCAAGAATATAACACATTGAAGTACTACGGCCTTGATTCTCTCTTTCACACACTCTTATCTTCACATTTATTTCACACACTTGTTTACATAAAACTCACAAAATATTGACTTGCATTTATACCATATTCAACCTTAGAAACTTTCTCCAAGGTTGGTTGCACATTCTCTATTTTACAAATTCAAATTAGGTTCAGTAATTCAAAATTCTTGTGGTGGATAAGAATGAGAGTGGACCAAATACATACTTAATCAAGACCCAAAAAATACCTTGGATCAATCACACACTTGCTTAATTGATACTTATTCTTTATGTAATGTGTAAACACTAGGTCAAAAAAACCTAATGAAAACACCAATGAAATTTGAAGTATAACAAGATGATGACACATGGATCACACAAAACGCTTCACTAGATACTAAAAAACCACTTAAAAACATTCAAATACATTTGTAGCAATTGTAATGATCTTCATACATAGAACTCTTACCAACAATCCAATCGGACTATGTAGAAACACATAGTATATCTAGCACAAGTCTTTTGGAGTACCAACCCATGAGTGTGTTTGCAAAAACATAGATAACATCAATATCAACCTTCTTCTAGATCCAAAAGATTTGAGACAAACCACAAGAGGACTGTAGAGTAGAGACATCTCTCCTAGTCCATAGACAAATAGTTCTACTAAACCGGTGAACACAACTTTCACTCTTCATCAACCCAAAAGCTATAACTCGGGATATATTATCCAAAGAATCTTTTAAAAAATACTACAAATCCAAAAAAGAATAGGATCAACATAGAAGAAATGTAGAGCACATTTTTGAGCACATTTCTAAAGCACATTTAGGACACACACACAACGATGTCTTCATTGTTTATTAATTTTCTCAAAAGATCTTGATATCACCACACCTACAACACCATAAACATAGCCCCATGTACACTCAACATCTCTACAGTATCTCAACTATACATGTACCACCTACAACACTTGATTCCTTTCTCTGCAATAACCTAACTGTGTTGACATCAATGACAACATTAATGACAACACCACCAAACACATTCATACTTGCAACAATATAATCTTTTAAAGTTGGTTAAAAGTGAACCGACACATCCTCGCCATTATAATCTTGGATTAAAATTTCTCAAATAAAAATTCATACTTCAGTTTGGTTCTTTTAAATTGAAATCATCATTGCCTTTTAGGATTTGAAAAGAATGAGTGTATGCCATGTTTTTCATGCTTGTGTGAAATTTTAATGTGTATCCACTCCCCTTGTGCCTCATGATCTTGGGTGAAGTGGGTGAAGAGAAACACTCCAATTTTACAAAATTTTTGGTCACACTAAGAACTTTCTACATATCCACTCCCCTTATACTTTGTGTGATCTTAGTTGTAGAGAAATTGATTTTTTTTGTTTTTCTTAGAGAGGGCCTACCATGTGATACATCCCACAATGGAGAACACATGGTGACCTTCAAGCCCATTTATCAATAGGCTATATAAATCTTGTGAATACAAAAGCTATTACTTGTATTCATGAATGGCTACTTCTTGTTCCAACTCTTATGCAAACAAATGGGTTGCTTAGGGGAGGCTAGAGACTTAAGTGTCTCACAAGAACCATACACTTCATGATGTTAATGATGTCATTAAAAACCTTGTCTTGGCAACCTATCCTTGTTTTTTGAAACATGATTTGATGCAGTGCATGTGCACACCACTCCCAAAAGTTACTTACTACATTCGATTTTTGGTTGAGGAAATAATAAAATAGGGAGGGGAATGTTTTTCTTGGTGTGTCAAGATGGTACATTTCCTTGACATGGCCTATTTTTCCACTCCATCTTCATGGATTACATCATTCCTTAGGGGATGAGATAATCCTAACAAGAAGTATGTACCTACTCTCTAGGTTTGTTATTTCTTGTTCATTTTGATTCAATTTGACACTTTGCTTGATTTAAAAAGAACTCAAAAAAAACATCAACATGTTCTTAAAATTTCAAACCCTTTGTACTTAGTGTGAATACATTTTAAAAGCCCTATATTACTGCTTGTCTCTAATTATTTTTTTCCAAAATATTATCTTTAGAGGCTTCTAAATATTTGGACATATATCTCAATTCACACATTCCAAAGTCAACATCGGATACTATGGATTTTGCCTCTTTATTTTCACATATTGGGCTTTTTGAAATGAAAGTTACTTAGTTAAAGATATTTAGATACAAATATAATCAAGATATTTGAATGTGGTAAAATCAATATCACTAATCAAATTTTAAATAAAATGAACACACCACACATTCGACTTATTTTCAAAACACATTGACTTCCAAGCAATAAAGTGACAACAAGGAAATGTATTGCCAACATTGTAACAAAGATCCATTATCCAAAAAACATTGAGTTATTAGGTTTATCACTCATAGGGTAATACATATTTTTCACTACCTTGATCTTGTAAACAAGTCCCTTTGAGGTTAACACATTTGGATCAAACATCCCATCCATCTTCACACATTTGAAATCCCACCTCAAAAATAACTTTGAAACTTTGGACACATCAACATTATAGACCTATGTTATCATCAAATCAACTCCCTAACTTACGTATATGTGTGTAAATGAATCATTTTCCATAAAATTATTTGAGTTATTCATCATAATTTTTAACAAGTCGATCCTAAAGGTCACAAGTATACCTTTAGATTCACAAGTTCATTAGCACCTTTTATCCAAAATATCAAAACATCAAACCTTTTCGTCTAAAGAATTTTCCAAAGTATAGACAGTTCATCCTCCATTTCACTCACCCCTTTTCATCATCCACTCACATCATTGGTCCAAAATGGAGAAAAACACAATACAATACAACTAGAGAGTACCAACAATACAAATCTCAACAAACCTCTCCCATAGGTGATCCATAATTTATGGTAGCAAAAATATCACAAAACAAGAAAAACATGGAGCAAAACACAACTAAATCTACCACAAGTGATACCAGCCAACATGAATTCAATCTTAGGAGCCACTCTACCCCATAAAAACAACCACCAAATCCACTAGAAATGGAGTATGAGGTAGAAGATGTCATGAAGAATCCACTTGAGCTCACTATAGAGGAATTTCTTGAATACGATCAAGATCCTAAAATAAGCCATATCATCAACTCTTTAATGAAAATGAACCCTACACAATACATTCTATCTTTAGAAAAGGAAGGGGCTAAAATCCCTTCAATAATCATTTTGAAAACACTTAGGGCACAAACTTTAGGAAAGGTGGCCTATATTCCTCAAGCTTCCATCACACAACCCTTGGCACAAGATTTGACTCAATCTATAATTCAACCAACCCCATCACACACACCAAGTCAACCTTTGACTATTAGTCTTGCAACATGACTTGCAACCAACCTTGGTATCACTCCAAATTTATGAGGCAACACAACTTTAGGTATCCAAGACACCCCCTTCCACAAAACATAAATTGGAAACCAAAATTTAGTACCCAGGTGTATTCTTCCACCACTAGAAGTACCCAAAGCCTACCTAATGTTACACAAAGTCATGTGAACCAAGTAGCCCAAGTAGGTGAACAAGGAAAATTCAATACCATAACACAAATTAAAAACTCCATGCAATGAGGTCCATCTACATAGAACCCCCAAATTGACACATCAAAACAAGTGGTTCCACTAGCCAATCCACCCAACCCACAAAACACATCAAACCCACTTGTTAGGATATGATTGACCAAGATAACACCTGTTGATGGTGGTTTTTGCAAAACAACAACTTAGACAGAATATGATATCCTAACTCTCTTGAAAGGTAAATCTCTATGGGAAAAGAGATAACCCAAAGGTCTCTAATGTCAAGTCTTGACAATGCAACAAAACAACCCAAAGATAATGTGAAAATGTTGGTAATCACAAAGGGATCCTACTACAAGAAAATACTAGAGTTTGAATTTATTAGATCTAAACAATGAATTGATATTTGAAATCCTCAATTGAACTCAGATAATAAAGAAAATAACAAAATATAAAGGGTTCAGAGATAATTCTAAGACTAATTCTAACCCTAGGATTGACAATGCCAAAAGATAAGATGCTCAAAATGGACCGATCTCTCATAAACTACTTTCTGCTTGACCCAGATAAATCTACAATCTTCTGAGGTATTTAAAAAATTTCAAATCATAAACATTCATTCAAGAAAACCCTGGTGCAACTGAAATTAAAAACATTCATAATTGAACTAAGCACAATTTTAAGTCCAGGATAACTTTGCAAAGCAGTTAACAATCAGCTAATTGCAAAAAGTATGGACTAGAGATCACTGCAAACATTCCAAACATGAAACCCTAAGCATCACCAAACTATCTATTATTGAACTTAACCAATTTTAAAGATAGAACAACAAGAACCATGCCAGATAAAACTCAACACAAGAGAGATACCAAATCACAATATCCTTTCTTATATTAGGTCATCAAAAATGGCAACAATTCTAGTCGTTTGTTACAATACTTGCTAGAAGGTAAACCCTAGTTTGCTCAAATCTATATTCTATGTCTATTTGGTATCACTTATCTCTCTAACTATATTTTAAAAATGAGGCAACATGCCCAATTTATAGAGAATCTCCCAAGATAGGTCGGCCCAATTAATAGTTTTACAATAAAAATGCCACACAAGAGGTCAGCCTCAAAAGATACTCGAACGCAACATGAAATATGCAATTTGCACCAATTTCATCCAAGTTGGCCTATGGACTCTAAAAGTTGGCCCAATGCATGTAGATAATGGGAAGCACAAACTTTGATGTATCCCTATATAATTACTTCCCATCCTTGTCCTTAGCTTGATCCACTTAAACATGCACTGCCAGCAACACTCTGTCCAATTTGGCAATAGGTGGCACAGGAAAAACCCTAAATCTTCTTTCAAGAGACTTAATGTCATCTCTTGCCTGCCTTACTGTGCCATCCCAATCAAGCCTATTTGTTAAATACCTATCAATAACTGAAATGTAGGTTGCAACATCATCTAGCTGATGTTTAGTGACTGGACCATCACTGATTGGATAATAGACATCTCTCCACAATTTCCTAATTTGTTCCAAATTGAAATGCTTTTGAGCTAACTTCCTCCTCCCTATCATAATTTCAAAGAATGAGATAAACTTATCATGAATTCTAGTTAAAGTGTCCTCAATCTACCTCCCTTGTTTGTGAATCTTCTTCAAGGCACTTTGCCTAATCTACAAGATTCTGAACCATTCCCAAGGCTCAGAAACCCTTGGAAAAGGAAGAATCCCACTCTTCACCAGTTTATCCTCACTAAACTCCATGATTGTTCTTGTTTTCTACAACAGGAGATCAATGTCCTCTTTGTCTTGGGCTAACACAGTCTTCGACCAATCCACTAACCTCATGGAATCCCCTACAACTGACAAGATATCCTTGATAGCACCATCTCCTTTGGTTTGGATTCCCTACAACCAACCAACTATGGCATGTGTAGTGCCTTTCATTCTTTCAAGTTCGAAGATTGTTTCCTAGGGCAAGAAACCTGTAGCACATGAGGAAGAGCCAATAGATTGCAAGGGTTTCATCAACTCTTGCAAGTACTTCTTCAATTTCTCATTCTCTCTTTCCAACTCATGCCTAGTTTGTACCTCTTTCTTTAATCTTCCCACAATTACAACACTGGAGCTTTCATACTCGTCAATGTCTTGCTCCATAGAAGCATGCCCTAAGTCAATGGTCTACACATGATAATGCTTTGCAGTCACATTATCTCAATCTTTGTCTAGAGTAGGGGTAGAAATGTGAGCCACCCTATTGCTTGAATTATCTCTCTCAATCCTAGATAAAACCCTAGCCTTCTTCTTGGTTTAACCTCTTTCAATGTTGGCCATTAGGTCATCCCAATTGGGAGGAGTGTCTTCCACTATCACCAGCTTACTCTTTAACTCTATATCCAACCAACCTAGAATAGTGGATTCGATTGGCACCTTATCCTATTTATCCTGCTCCTGCTGGACACTAGGTGCATCCTTCTCAATACTAGGCCCATTAGGGATCTTCATAGTTGGATCCTCCTTGTTTAAAGACTTATCCTCTACAACCTGTGTCAGTGAAGGGATCCTAGCTGGATTCTCCTCCTGTTGAGGGGATTTTTTCAATTTCTCTTCTGCAGGTGAATCCGGATAGGCCACCAAGGGACACTAGATTACCTTATCTATTTTTTCCTCAACATTTTAGAGGTCTCCTACCTAAAATTATTCCTCACCCAAGTCCTTAGGATCCTCATCCTTCCTTGGCTCTTCTTGCACATTGCTAGTATCTTGAGGACGGGGAATGTTCTCTTGTTCAATGATAGGAGTAGTCATAGGAACATCCTCTTTTGTTGTAGCATCCTTTGGGGAAGGAGACCTTGACCTCCTCATATATACCTATGTTCTTTCCCCTAAACTTTCTATCTCCACCACAAGTGTATCAACTTCCTTTTCTAACTTAGAAGTTTCCTTCTCTTTTTGTGATATTCTCACAAGTTTTCTTCTTTTGAGCAAAGGAGCAAAAACATCTTCCTTCTCCTCCTTATCTTTCTTAGCCTCTTTTCTTGAAACATTCCTTCTCTTTTTGGCAATAGAATTTCTTTGTTTACTGACATATGCTACCTCTTCAATTTGAACATCTCTAACTTTAATCTTGAAGGGAGAGTCCACCTTAGCTTTACCCTTAGGATCTTGTTCATGTGATTCCTTAGAAGCAGAATGAGACTCCAAGTCTCCCATCAAATCATAGGTGTATTGGACACCTTCACTTTCTAGCTCTAATATCTTGTGCTTCAGTCACATTTTAGTATATTTTATCACCGGAGTCATAA
Source organism: Sequoiadendron giganteum (assembly GCA_007115665.2). Classification (NCBI taxonomy): domain Eukaryota; kingdom Viridiplantae; phylum Streptophyta; class Pinopsida; order Cupressales; family Cupressaceae; genus Sequoiadendron; species Sequoiadendron giganteum. The sequence goes on along the minus strand of CM021103.1, from coordinate 437,217,884 downwards.
TTTTCTCCAACTCTATCTTCTCTTCTTCCAACCAGTCAATCTCTCCCACTAGTTTGTCTTTCACAGCCTCGAAGATATGACCTTGAATTAGATTTCCATCCTCTTCCACCTAGTCAGGAATGGCCTTTATGTTGTATAACCATACCAAGTCCACTGGCAACCTAGAGAATTTCTTCTTCCTTACATCAAATTCATCACCAATGTTAGCCCAATAATTTTCAATGTTATCTTTGTGGATGTACTCCCTGCTGGCCTTCTTTTGTGCCTCACCAGTAATATCAAACCTCACTCTCTTAGAATGGAAAGAGAAACCAAAAGTACTCATCTCCTCTTCAGAAGCATGAGTAGAGTGGATGGAAGGGAAGACCTCATTTGTTCCTATCTTCAAGGGGAAATCATTCCCAAACCCTATTTTATGCTTATCCCCCTTCACAATCACATCAAAGTCACAAATCTGCCTAGTGACCTCCAATAGTATGATGTGATTAGTTGGGTACCTTGGGAGTTTGTAGGGAGCCCTTTGATAGCCATCAATCCTAATGTAGGAGAAGGTGTGGAACTGGATGAAGCATGCCCCATACCTCCTTATCAATTACTTGGCATTGTTTGAAATTCTCACATGCTCTGCATGCTGTAGCAACCTGGTAATGTATATTGTAAAAGCATCATTTTTTCTTTTGTAGCTACCTCTTGCCAAGTGCAGCTATGGATACACATCATAGATTGCATCCTGTCTGAATACACCTCTAGTGCTCAACCCCTTGTATGGGTGGAATCATTCCAATGCATACACCAGGTAGGAAGTCATGATGAAGGTCTTGGTGTGTAAGACATTGCACATCTACTCATGGATTACTGCAATTTATTGCACCTACCCAGTGGTAATCTATACCCTACTCCATCTGAGCAATGACATTAAAAATCCATCTTTCAAGAACTCCTACACTCTTTAGCCCTACAAACCTACCGAGGAGAGTGATAACACTATAGTACTCCTTTTTTAACTTAAATCTAAATAGCTATTTTGGAAACTTGGAGAAGTGGGACTTGGGCTTCTCCAACCAAGAATTGATCGCCTCCTAAGACTTAACCACATTCTCCTCATAATATTTATTTGTTGTATACATATCAAAGTCCACCACATGTGACCTATCAAGTATATCAAAATTCTTAGCAATGGAGACAGGATCAAAGCTCGCTACAATTTTTCCCTAAGGGCCAACTATCCTTTGTGTTCCCTTGTCATATTTTCTTGCACATTCAAGCACCAACTCATAGCATTGTATTGTGGAGGGGGAACCAGCTACATGTGCTAACCCAGATTCTAGAGTTCTTCTAGCCAGCAAAGGGAGGTTATGTGCTACCATCTCAGCCTTGAACTCCTCATAATCCCACATACCCACATTGGTATCAGTGATTCCTAACCAGACGGAAGTCAATCTACTCTTAGGAATCCTACTCTTTATGTCCATTTTCACCTTTTTTGCATCAGATATAGAAAGAACTTTCAACACTTGGATCGGTTTCCTTTCCCTTGCCATGCCCAAAAACATCTTGTCCTAATCCTGCCTCCAAACAAGTAAAACAACCGCAATGAGATCCAAGAAAAATAGCAAGTTTCAACATCAATTATTTCAAAGTTCGGGGTTTAGCCTCCTCTGCAGAATCCAAACTGGAGAGGAATTCTAGGGAAATCTGGACCAGGCAATATCTAGTGAAATAAACATACAAACCCACAATATCATTTCAATCAATCAGTATAATAAAGGAATAACTTGAAAGCACTTAGCATAAGTTCATTTGATCATCTAAATGTATTATCGATAAACAAATTCCTCATGTAATTATAAGATTCTTTATTCCAACAATGCTTTTGAACAATCCGCCAAAGATGGAAATCCTCGAAAACAACAACAGTTTCAGTAATATAGGAAAATGAAGGAAGCCCAAAATGTCTAGGAAAATCCCAACGGAGTGAATTTTAGTGGAACCAAGACAATGACATGAAAGTGCACAACAAAGAATCAAAAATAGAAGAGGAAGAGGGCATATCCACATACCATGAGAATAGAAGGAACTGAAACCAAGGATTCCAGCAAACAACCTTCAAGCATGAGCATAATACAAGCAATGCCCTAGAAATCCAAATGCAACACTCAAAATCTCCTCCAAATGCAAAATCTAGCAACACACCTCAAGCTCCAAGAGTCCAAACTCAAATGACAAGTAAATAATCAAACTCAAATGGAAAATCACTTCCCGAAAGTCAATATATCATTACCCCAAAAGGTTGTGCAATCGCCATTAATGTGATCGACAAGACGACTGATACCAAAATACGACAGAGCAATGAACACCGGAAAAATCCAGACACGATGGATTTCCCTGGACTTGAGCAGAAAGGCAGCCATTTCTTAATGCCAAAGGGAAACTGGGAAAGTCCAGCTAGGGTGGATTTTCTCAAACACAGTGAAAAAGCCGAACTACACCCAGAACTCAAGGTCGACAATATAAATCATAAATGGGCCACTCTAACTGGCAGGATGAACATCAAAGCACATGCCCAAGCAAGCAAAATTCCAAAATAGAAAATCCAAGACACCACAAAGTTAAGAAAATGAGGGTCCCAACTCTCAGTGAGGCGTGTGTGGAAAAACTGCACAACAAATGGTGACTCCACTAGGGAAATGCTCCAAAGCATTTCAAGAACAAACTAGAATCAAGAACCCCGAATCTCTGGTTTCAATCCTTTCATCAAGAAACCTATGGAAAAAGTTTCAAAAACCACAAGGAAGAAGACTTTTTCCTATAGTAGGGTCCAAGTGTGTGTATTTTGCATTTATTTCCTATTCCTTAGGTGCAATAGGAACCAGAGCAAATCTAACTAGGCTACATAAAAGTTCCAACTTCAAAATAAACCTGGATAGAGCTTTGCTACCAGTCAAGAATCCATAGCCCTAGAGAGGTTATTGTTGTGATCCTCCCAAGCATAGCTCTATTGCCAGCCAGGCATCTATAGCCTCAGTAGAGATACTAAGATACCCCTGATAAGGTGAAAGTTGTTTTGATTTTCGATATTTCTCTTTTCTCTTTTCTATCCAAACATTTAATTTAACCTTTCTTTCACCTTGTAAGTAACAAAACTCACACTCAGGGATGAGGAACATAGTGACATTGAAGCAGAATATAAGATTTTTCACCAGACCAAATTACATAGGAACCCTATGCAACTCCAGAATCTTTTATTTTAATGTGAATGTGTGAGACCCAAATGCATTCCAAAGCTTATCCAAAACAAGTGACTCTAATTCTAAGCACAAGGGACATTTAGATAAAGGAATTCCACCACTTGAATCTGAAAAATTGGTTAGAGTTTGTAAAAGAAATTCCCAAAACACCCCAAGCAAATAGCCCATTATACAGATGCAACAACCCCAAGAAAGCAAGAAAGCAAAAGAAAAAACCAAAATGAAAGAAAAAAGGACCAAAGCAAACCTACACAAACCAAAGTAAACAAGCAAAGCAAAGAAGAAAGTAAACCTAATCTAGCTATATACAGGATGAGTCACAAATAGCTCAAGGTTGAAAATAATGCTTTAGATACTGCCCATTGATAGGCAGCAGGATATCCTCACTAGTGAGGGTTTTCAAACAAAAAGCGTTATCTCCTAGAATTTTTGAAATCTGGTAAGGACCAAGCCAAAGTTTATCAAATTTACCATGTTCTCCCTTACGGTCATGGGCTTTATCCCAGTAGAGAACCAAGTCAGAGATTCTAAAGGTTTTCACCTTGGCTCTCCTATCAAACCATCTCTTCACTACACCCTGATGTTTAGCAAAGTTTTCTAGGGCTTCAACTCTTTTCTCTTCAAGGTGTATCAGCTTAGCTAAACAGGCTTCACGTTTATCTTCCTCATTGTAGTATTCATTAATAAATTGTAGGGTAGGGATCTTTAGTTGGATGGGAAACATGGGTTCTAAACCATACACTAGGTGATAAGGAGAGGTCCCTATGGATGCCTTCTATCTAGTACGGTCTGCCTAGAGAGCAAATTGAAGCTGGGTGTGCCAATCCAGATTTTGTTCTAGCAACTTACAGATAACTATTAATAGGTCCTTATTGGAAGACTCAGCTAGACCATTACCCTAAGGGTAGTAATTAGATGAAAATTTAATAACAATCCCATGGTCAAATGCCCAATTAGAAAATTTTAGTGATGCAAATGCAGGGCCATTATCACAAACTAAAGACAATGGAAAACCAAAATGATTAATGATACCTGACTCAAGAAAATTTATTACCACATCTGAAGTACACTGTTTACAAGCAAGAGCCTTTGTCCATCTAGTAAAATAATCAGTTATAGTAAGAATATACATGTGTCCCATAGAAGATGGAGGATTAATTGGACCTATGAAGTCCATTCCCCACTGGGCAAATGGTTTTACCTCTATGACCGGCTGAAGTGGAAGAGTTGCATGTTTTTCCTTACTTGTTGTAGTTTGACATATGTGGAAAGTCCTCACATGTTGGTGTGCATCTTTGAACAAAGTAGGCCAATAATAACTGGCCCTCAAGATCTAATTTGCAATGGATGATGCAGAACCATGGCCCATGCCATATCTTTCGTGAAATTCAATCATCAATCTAGTAGCTTCTTCCTTTTCCAAACATTTCAGATATACACCCTCATCATTTTTCTTATATAGGATAGCTCCTTTCATCATAAAAATTCCACTCTTCAGGTGCAAATCTCACCTCTGAACTATACTAAGGTGATCAGGACATTTCTAATTTAGTAAATAAAAAATGATTTCATCATACAAATCTCCTAGAGATACCTCCTGAAGATAATAGTGTTCAGCCGTGAGATCAGGAACTGTCTCATCCATTGTCTTTGTGAGTCCCTTTCCTCTCACTAATTTCATGGTTTGAATCTCCATATCATATTCCTATAACATAGTCACCCATTTGGCTCTTCGTTCACCCAACTCATTCTACATTAACAACAACTTTATTGAAGGATCAGGCACTATGGCAAAAATCTTATTCCTCAAAATATAGTGTCTGAACTTTTTGACTACTCTAACTAAAGCATAGGCCTGCTTTTCAACATTGTGAAATCTTAATTTTGCATCCTTTAAAGGGGTACTCATGAAGGCTATAGGATGCCCATCGCCTTGATCAGACTTTTGGGTTAGCATTCCAGCACAGGAATGATCAGAAGCGAATGAATATATGTAAAAAGGTTTAGCATAATCTAGACTCACCAATACTAGACCTTCAACAATAGCTTTCTTGATTTCTGTAAATTCCTCCTTAGCTTCCACATTCCACTCTACTTTTTCTTCTTGTTTCAACATAGCATTCAATGGCTTCACTATCTCTGGAAATCTAGTGATAAATTTTCTAACAAAGTTAATCTTACCAAATAATGACTTCATCTCTTTCTTACTTGCAGGAGGTTGTATCTTCAGGATAGCCTATATTCATTTGGGATCAATAGCAATACCCTATCCTGATATGATATGTCCCAACAATTTACCCTCTGTGACTCCAAAAATGCACTTCCTTGGATTAAGTGAAATCCCAAACTCTCTGCACCTTTGGAATACTTTGCATAAATCTGTTATGTGATCACCTCATTTCTTAGAAAAAATTGTCAAGTCATCCATATAAATAATGATGCACTTACCAATTATATCCTTAAAGGAAATGTCCATAGCTCTCTAGAATGTAGCTCCAAGATTGATCAACCCAAATGGCATCCTTTTGTAAGCAAAAGTTCCCCATTTTGTAGGGAAGGCATTCTTGTGCCTATCCTCATATTGCACCATAACTTGACTATATCTAGAATAACCATCCAAGAAAGACATCATCTAGGATCCATTAACTATCTGAAGTACTTCCTCCAATGATGGAACTAGATAGTTATCCTTTCTTGACGCTCTATTCAGATTCCTAAAATCCGCACACAATCTGATTTCTCCATTCTTTTTCCTTACTGGAACCAGATTTTCAACCCAAGTTGAATGTCTTACTGGAAATATAATTCATGCTAAAAGTAACTTCTACACTTCCTTCTAAATAATGGGTTCTAACAGAGCATTGATTGGCCTATGTCTCTATCTAAATGGTTTGGCATTTGTCTTCAAAGGAATGGTCTGTGTAATGATTGAAGTATCCTATGTTTTCAAATCTTCATAACTCTAGGCTATCACATCATGATATGTGTGCAATGCATCAATAATCCCTTTCCTTTCCTTAGGAGTACACACCTTACCAATAAAAACATTCTTCATGTCATATGATGTCCCTATATTATATGTTTCACATTGGCTACTGAGAGACTAGCTTTTAACTTCTTGTTTCATGATCTCTTATCTTATCCAAATCAAAGATTCATTCAAGCTGCACCATACCTCTTGGAATAGTGTTGGTATTTAGGTTAATGATTCCTCCCAAGTCTTTTAATGCTTCTTGGGGCTCCATCTCATCAATGACTTGAGAATAAAACACATCAAAACTTGTGATAAAAACCAAAATATTCTTATCATCTTCAAATACCTAGAAATTAGTAATGTTATTAGGCACTGAAGGTACTGGAGTGAGTTTGACTGTAAACCTCTTCAATCCTAAAAGTGATAAAGGTTGCAAGGTGCTAGCAGCTTGTGCTAGAGAGGCAACAATTTGATTCCTGCTACAAGGGATCAACTGGATATTGAAAGCATCAATTTCCTCGATGAGATCCCACACTCTATGCCTATAATTAGTCATTCTCCTATCATGGCATGAATACTATTTCCTTACTTGTTTGACTACTAATTCTGAGTCCCCGAAGACCTATAATATCTTAACTTTCTTCCTTGATGCCATTAACAAGCCATGGATCAAAGCTTCATACTCATAAACATTATTAGTGCATTAGAATTGGAGTCTATGAGCATTAAAATAATTCTTACCTTTAGGACTGATCAACTCAAATCCTACTCCAAAACCCTTCTTAGATTTAGATCCATCAAATCTTAATGTCCAACAACCATCGGGCTCTAGTGGCCTTAATTTATCTTTCAATTTTCTACAAATAGAGGGATTCTCAGGAAGCATTAGGCTCTCATCCTTATCATTATCTAACTCTATCTACACATCAAGTCCAATAGTTGATACTGGACTAATGCATTTCTATATTTGTTCCACAATAGTTTGACACAAGTCACATTCTAGCTCGGAGTGAGGAGCATCATGGACTCTGCACCAATTGGGAAACAATAGTTCTTCAAAATTCATCCCTCCTCCTAGTTGTATCTAATTTTCCATACACCTCTAGATGAATTCCTGAAAGCTATCCAACAAAGTAAGTTGTTCATCTTCTTGATCATTAGTTTCACCTGTTTGTGCAATCAGTGGTCCAGAATCACTGAACTCTTAGAAAAATTATTCTAAGGGGTCCTATGACATAAATACCTCTTCATCTTCTGAAGCTACTATAGCCAATACATAATTTACCATGCTAACTTCAGACACCAACACTTCATTCAAAATATTTTGGTATTCAGTGATTACATACTTTATTCAGGGTTCTCTTTCAATTCTAATCTGATTTGGAACTCTTTTCCATGGTATCCAGATGTGTGAATGGTCTATATATGTATATCCATTCAATGCCTTGGTGAAATCCTGACCTAAAATCAATCCATAAGTATCAAGAATGTCAACAACCTAAATGTTGATCACTTGGTGCACCCTAGGATCTAATGCCAACTACATAGGGATCATGTTCAATTCTCCCACTACACTTACCTCTATTTTATCCAATTGAGTGACCTTCTTTTGAGAAGCTATAGGGGTAATACCCAATGCTTTGCAAATATAAAAAGGCATAAAATTTGTAGATGCTCCTGAATCTAGAAGACAATTATAAAAATTCTTTCCAAAGATACGAACAAAAATTAGGAAAGGAGGGGTTCCCATCTTGCCTTGAAATAAACTCAACTGAGTGTCAGCTTGTGCAAATTGACCCTTATCTTTATCTCTCCCTTTATCTATAGGTGGAACTTGGCCTCTAGGTGCCTATGAATTAGAAGACCTGGTAACAACCTCATTGGCAGTTACCCCCTACGGTACTATATGTGGGTTGAATGACCCTAAAACTGCATTCCTAATACTAGGAACTCTTAATAATTCAAAAGCAGAGAGACTTAACTTTACTTTCTTGAACTCTTTAGTCACATACTCACCCAATTTCTCCACATTCAGATTAGCATGGGTTTCCTTATGGCCACTAGCCTGCCTATCTTTTGAAACTTCAGCATTGTTTCCCTTTGACAAGTTCTATGTTGGTACATGAGGTTAAGGTGGATTATTACTAGCTTGTGGATCGAGTGGAGTGGTAAAATTATGAAGAGGGATAGAAGTAGTGAAAGGATCTCTAGCCTACGGAGTCGTGTTAGGTCTATTTCTCAAATCATATCTCCTTGTTGGTTGTTGAAACATCTGAACTTCTTCAACACTAACCTCCTCCTCATCCAAAGGGCCATTATCATTCTCATTTTCTTCATTAAACAAATGGGAGATCTCATCCTCATTTAACACCTACTCTACCTCATTCTCCTAGTCACTAGACTCCTCTTCTGGTTCATTTTCCTCACCTTTTGGAAATGGTGCATGATTGAGTACTAGCACTAGAGAATCATATGGATTTGAGGGCACAATTCCTTGACTACTAGAATTGTTCTCAACTTCATATTGAAGAATGGAAGAAGCAATCTGAAACTCAGCACAATCCAACCTAGAATGCTAAATTGTCTTATGGAGTATGCACCAACAAGACAAGGCTACCTCTGCCAAGTATACACCATTTGGAGGCTTTTCCTAGGTAGAGGGCTGATCCAATGGAGTAGGAATCCCTCCATTATTAGGTCCAGTATTCCATGATATATTTTGACTAGATGGTTTCCCTCTATCAAATCCTTGTCCACCTTGTTGATTCCTATCAAAATTTTGGCCAAAGCCTTGTCTTTTTTCATAATTTTGATTTTTGTCAAAATATTGCCCTCTTTCAAAGTTCCTACTCTCCCTATCATAGTTAGATTGCATGTTCTTTTGAGTAGCTTGAAGTTGTCTTCCGATTTCTCAAATAAGTTACCTCCATATTTTGTTTTTTAACCTTCTTAGATAACTCATCCAGCCGCTCCTTATTTAGACCATTAGGTGATGCTGAATTTACATTACCAGGAGGGTATCCAAGTATTCCTCTAGAACCAACACTCTGATTTAAAATTTCTGAATTCTGCAAATATGTAGGAAAATCAGCTTGTTGTTGATGAAGGGGTTGATTAGCCCTTTGTTGAGGATAAGATGTTATAGGTTGAGCTTGAATTAATGGAGGACCTAGATGAGGGACCAAAGGCAATGAGGGTATTGGATTCATTAGGGGAGCATGACTAGTCAAAGCCTGATTGAGAGCTTGAACTTGTCTAGGGTGAGCAGCAGGTCCTAAGGATGGTAGAGGTCTTGATAAGTGTTTCCTCAAATCCATGTTGACCTTCACAAATTTTGCATATGCAGTGAGAAAAGTAGTCGAGGGGTTGGTCCTTTGTTTAAGGAAAGTAGTTGTAAGGATATCCAAGGGTTCAAGGTAGACTTCTAGGGTAGTGTCTTTGTTTCGAGCATAAGGTGCCTAGAGTTTGGTGTAAGCTTGATGAAACCTATTATTGAATGACCCTAATGGCTCATTTATTTCCCTTTTCACCCTAGTAAATTGCAAGTATAGCTCATTAGCACTAATGGGGATCTTAAACTTCTGCAAAAATGTAGTCTCTAGTTTAGTCCAATTATGGATGGAAGCAGCAGGTAAGTGATTATACCAATAAAAGGCCTCTTCCCCAAGGGAATAAGGGAAAATTCTGCATGCCACATCCTCATCGTTTATTCCTCTATCCCTCAGAAAGGTCTTGAAAATCCTAATATGCTCTTTTGTTGTCCTATTGGGGTTATGAATATGGAACTTAGAGAAAAAAATGCTCAGGATTCTTGGGCATGACATTGTAATTATTGAAGTTTAGTGGAGATGGGTCGTTGGCAAGGAAAGCCATTGGTGGGGTGGGGGTGGTAATGGCTGGTTTATGATTGGTTGTGGCTGTGGAATAGGAATTCCCTCAGAATCAGATGAAGATGAGGATAATGGAGATAATGGAAGTGGGTGAGAAGATGATGATTCTTCCCCTCTTCTGGCCCTTCTTGACCTAGTAGGGGTCTGTAATTCTTAAAATTCCCCTTCTCTTGGAGTAGATCTAGTTCTTCTTCTAATCCTTTAAGGAGAAATGGCATTTAGAAAATGCTCCAGCTTGCTTATTCAAGGCCCTCCTTCTAGTGCCAATTTGTTAATTGTGTTTTCTGCACAACAACAACTCAAAAAAAATATGATATCCTATCTCTCTTGAAAGGTAAATCTCTATGGGAAAAGAGATAACCAGAAGGTCTCTAATGCCAGGTCTTGACAACACAACAAAACAACCTAGAGATAATGTGAAAATTTTGGTAATAAAAAAGAGACCTTACTACAAGCAAATACTGGACTTTGAATTTATCAGATCTAAACAATGAATTGATGTTTAATATCCTCAATTAAACTTAGATAATAAATAAAATAATAAAAGATAAAGGTTTCAGAGATAATTCTAAGACTAATTCTAACCCTAGGATTGACAATTCCAAAAGATAATATGCTCAAAATGGACCAATCTCTCATAAACTACTTTCTTTTTTATCTAGATAAATCTGCAATCTCACAAGAATAGTGCAATCTTCTGAGGTATTTAAAGATTTTTAAATCATAAACATTCATTCAAGACAATCCTATTGCAACTGAAATGAACATTCATAATTGAACTAAGCACAATTTTAAGTCAAGTCTAACTTTGCGAAGAAGCTAACAATCAGCTAACTACAAAAAGTATGGACTAGAGATCACTACAAACATTCCAAACATGAAACCCTAAGCATCACCAAACTATCTAACATTGAACTCAAGAAATTTTAAAGATAGAACAACAAGAACCATGCTAGATAAAAATCAACACAAGAGAGATACCAAATCACAATATCCTTCCTTATATTAGGTCATCCAAAATGGCAAAAATTCCAATCTTCTATTACAATACTTGCTTGAAGGTAAAAACTAATTCACTCAAACCTATATTCTATGTCTATTCTATATCACTTATCTCTCTAACTATATTTTATAAATGAGGAAACATGCCCAATTTATAGAGAATCCCCCAAGATAGGTCGGCCCAATGAAGAGTTTTACAATAAAAATGCCACACAAGAGGTTGGACTAAAAAGATACTCGAACACAACATGAAATGTGCAATTTGCAACAATTTCATTCAAGTTGGTCTGTGGACTCTAAAAGTTGGCCCAATGCATGTAGATAATGGGAAGTACAAACTTTGATGTAGCCCTATATAATTACTTCCCATCCTTTTCCTTAGCTCGATCCACTTCAACATGCACTGCCATCAACACTCTATCCAATTCGACAATAGGTGGCACAGGAAAAACCCTAACTCTTCTTTCAAGAGACTTAATGTCATGTCTAGCCTGCCCTACTGTGCCATCCCAATCAGGCCTATTTCTTAAATACATGTCAATAAATGCAATGTAGGTTGCAGCATCATCTAGCTAATGTTCAGTGACTGGACCATCATTGAATGGAGAATAGAAATCTCTCCAACATTTCCTAAGTTGTTCCAAATTGAAATGCTTTGGACTGAACTTCCTCCTCCCTGTCATAATTTCAAAGAATGAGATGCACTTATCATGAATTCTAGTTAAAGTGTCCTCAATCTGCCTCCCTTCTTTGTGAATATTCTTCAAGGCCCTTTGCCTCATCTGCAAGATCTTGAACCATTCCCAAGGCTTAGAAACCCTTGGAAAAGGAAGAATCCCAATCTTCACCAATTTATCCTCAGTAAACTCCATGATTGTTCTTATTTTCTACAACAAGATATCATTATCCTCTTTGTCTTGGGCTAACATAGTATTTAACCAATCCATTGACCTCATGGAATCCCCCGCAGTTGAAAAGATATCCTTGATAAGATAATCTAATTTGGTCTAGACTCCCTACAACCAACCAATTATGGCATGTGTAGTGCCTTTCATTATTTCAAGTTTGGAGATTGTTTCCTAGGGAAAGAAACCTATAGCAGATGAGGAAGAGCTAATAGATTTCAAGGGTTTCATCAACTCCTACAAGTACTTCTTGAATTTCTCATTCTCTCCTTCCAACTCATGCCTGGTTTGTACCTCTTTCTTCAATCTACCCCCAATTACAGCACTGGAGCCTTCATACTCCTGAATCTCTTGCTCCATAGAAGCATGCCCTAATTCAATGGTCTGTACATGATAATCCTTTCTAGTCACATTATCTCTATCTCTGTCTGGAGTAGGCATAGAAATGTGATCCACCCTATTACCTAATATATCTCTCTCAATCCTGGATACAACCCTAGCCTTCTTCTTGGTTTTCCCTCTTTCAATGTTGGCCATTAGGTCATCCCAATTAGGAGGAGTGTCTTCCACTATCACCAACTTACTCTTTAACTCTCTATCCAGCCAACCTGGAATAGCAGATTTAGTTGGCACCTTATCCTATTTATCCTGCTCGTGTTGGACACTAGGTGCATCCTTCTCAATACTAGGCACATTAGGGATCTCCATAGTTGGATCCTCATTTTTAAAGACTTCTCCTCTACAACCTATGTCAGTGAAGGGATTCTAGCTGGTATCTCCTCATATTAAGGGAATTTGTTCAATTTCTCTTCTATAGGTGAATCTGCATAGGCCACCAAGGGACACTAGATTACATTATCTATTTATGCCTTAGCATTGGAGAGGTCTCCTAACTAAAATTATTCCTCACCCAAGTTCTTAGGATCCTCATCCTTCCTTGGCTCTTCTTGCACAGTGCTAGTATCTTGAGGAGGTGAAATGTTATCCTGTTCAATGATAGTAGCAGTCACAGGAACATCCTCTTTTTTTGTAGCATCCTCTGGGGAAGGATTCCTTGACCTCCTCATATATACCTATGTTCTCCCCCTTGAACTTTCTATCTACACCATAGGTGTCTCAACTTCCTTTTCCGACTTGGAAGATTTTTTCTCTTTTTGTGATATTCTCACAAGTCTTCTTCTTTTGAGCAAAGGAGAAGAAAAATATTATTTCTCCTCCTTATCTTTCTCATCCTCTTTTCTTGAAACATGCCTTCTCTTTTTGGGAATAGGCTTTCTTTGTTTACTCACATCTGCTACCTCTTTAGTTTGAACATCTCTAACTTTAATCTTGAAGGGAGAGTCCACCTTAGCTTTACCCTTAGGATCTTGTTCATGTGATTCCGCGAAAGTGGAATGAGACTCCAAGTCTCCCATCAAATCATAGGTGCATTGGACACCTTCACTTTCTATCTCTAATATCTTGTGCTTCAGCCACATTTTAGTATATTTTATCATCAGAGTCATAATTTTCTCCAACTCTGTCTTCTCTTCTTCCAACTAGTCAATCTCTCCAACTGGTTTTTCTTTCATAGCCTCAAAGATATGACCTTGAATCAGATTTCCATCCTCTTCAACCTGGTCAAAAATGGCCTTTATGTTGTATAACCTTACCAAGTCCATTGGTAACCTAGAGAATTTCTTCTTCCTTACATCAAATTCATCACCAATGTTAGCCCAATAATCTTCAATGTTATCTTTGTGGTTTTACTCCCTGTTGGCCTTCTTTTGTGCCTCAATAGTAATATCAAACCTTGCTCTCTTAGAAAGGAAAGAGAGACCAAAATTACTCATCTCCTCTTCAGAAGAATGAATAGACTGGATCAAAGGGCGGACCTCACTTGTTCCTATCTTCAAAGGGAAATCATTCCCAAACCCTGTTTTATGTTTATCCCTCTTCACAATAACATCAAAGTCATAAATCTTCCTAGTGACCTCCAATAGTATGATGTGATAAGTTGGGTACCTTGGGAGTCTTTAGGGAGCCCTTTGATAGCCATCAATCCTAATGTAGGAGAAGGCAGGGAACTGGATGAAGCATGCCCATACCTCCTTATCAATTCCATGGTTTTTCTAAAATTATCACATGCTCTGCACCCTCCAGCAACTTGGCAATGTACATTGTAAAAGCATCATTTTCTCTTCTATAGCTACCTCTTGCCAAGTACGGTTGTGGATACACCTCTGGTGCTCAACCCCTTCTATGGGTGGAATCTTACCAATGCATACACCAGGTAGGAAGTCATGGTGAAATTCTTGGTCTGCAAGACATTGCACATCTGCTCTTGGATTACTACACTTATGGCACCTGCCCACTTGTAATCTATACCCTGCTCCATCTGAGCAATGACATTAAATATGTAGCTTTGAAGAACTCCTGCACTCTTTAGCCCTACCAATCTATTGAGGAGAGTGATTAAATTATAGTACTCCCTTTTGAACTTAATTCTAAATAACTATTTTGGCAACTCGGAGATGTGGGACTTGGGCTTCACCAACCAAGAATTGATCATCTGTTGGGACTTATCCACATTCTCCTCATAATATTTTTTGGTTGTATCCATATCAAAGGCCACCACATGTGACCTATCAAGTATATCAAAAGTCCTAGCAATGGATACAGGATCAAAGCTCGCTACAATTTTTCCTTGAGGGCCAACTATCCTTTGTGTTCCCTTGTTGTAGTTTCTAGCACATTAAAACACCAACTCATAACATTTTACTATGGAGGGGAAACCAACTACATGTGCTAACCCAAATTCTAGAGTTCTTCTAGCCAGCAAAGGGAGGTTCTATGTTGCCATCTTAGCCTTGAACTCCTCATAATCCCACATACCCACATTGGTATCAGTGATTCCTAACTAGACTTAAGTCAATCTGCTCTTATGAATCCTACTCTTTATGTCCATTTTCACCTTTTCTGCATCAGAGATAGCAGAACTTTCAGCACTTGGATCGGTTGCCTTTCCCTTGCCATGCCCAACAAGATCTTGTCCTGATCCTACCTACAAACAAGTAAAAAAACCATAATGAGATCCAAAAAAAACAAGTGTCAACATCAATTATTTTAAAGTTTGGGGTTTAGCCTCCTCCGCGGAATCTAGACTAGAGAGGAATTCTGGGGAAATCTGGACCAGGCAGTATCCAGTGAAATAAACATACAAACCCACAATATCATTTCAATGAAATAGTATAATAAAGGAATAACTTGAAACCACTTAGCATAAGTTCATTTGATCATCTTAATGTATTATCAATAAACAAAATTCCTCAAGTAATTATCAGATTCTTTATTCCCACAAAGCTTCAAAAGAATCCGCCAGAGACAAAAATCCTCGAAAACAGCAATGGTTTCAGTAATCCAGGAAAATGAAGGAATCCCATAATGTCTGGGAAAATCCCAATAGAGTGGATTTTAGTGGAATCGAGAAAAATTCACCATGGAAGCACGAATTTAGCAGAATGGCTAAGAAATGAACACCGAGAAATCTAGAGGAAGCGAAATTCCATGATGTGAACAAAAGTCCATATTAATATAAAATTATGAAGAAAGAAGGAGAAACAGGAAGATTCAAGGAAATCCAGCAGGGGCAGAATTCTGCGGAGGCAATGAAAACCCGAACATCTATGTTTTCCTCATCCTCACCTAAAATAGATCAAACGGCATGGACCAATAGCTTGCAGCTCAACAATGACTTAACCTATATTTTCAATGGATCAACCATGAATTTAAAAATATCCTCTCAACAATTTGAAAGGGATTGACTATGCCCTAGGTCAAGAACCTTGAAAACCTCCGCCATGAAAGCACGAAAAAACTCAAGCACAACCTGCTTACAAAATAGGAAAGGAAATCTATGGAAAATGCAAGAAAGCCTTGAAAATAACAATGGAAGACCATCCAAAGCAAAAATTTAAGACAAACAATAGGCCGAACTGGCAAGACATGGAAACCCCAAATGTCTAGACATGGCACACACAAACAAGCAAGAAAGAAGCAATGAATGACATGAAATTGCACAACAAATCATCAAAACTAGAAGAGGAAGAGGGCATATCCACATACAATGAGAATAGAAGGAACTGAAACCTGGGATGCCAATAAACAACCTTCAAGCATGAGCATAATACAAGCAATGCCCTAGAAATCCAAATGCAGCACTCGAAATCTCCTCCAAATGCAAAATGTAGCAACACACCTCAAGCTCCAGCACTCCAAACTCAAATGACAAGTAAATAATCAAACTCAAATGGAAAATTACTTCCCAAAATTCAGTATATCATTGCCCCAAAAGGTTGCACAATCGCCATTAATCCAATCAACAAGACGACCAAGACCAAAATCCAGAAATCTGACAGAGCAACGAACACCGAAAAAATTCAGACATGATGGATTTCCCTAGACTTGAGTAGAAAGGAAGCCATTTCCAAATGCCGAAGGGAAATCGAGAAAGTCCAGCCAGGGCGGATTTTCCTGAACATAGTGAAAAAACCAAACTGCACGCAAAACTCAAGGTTGACAATATAAATCATAAATGGGCCACTTCGACCAACAGGATGAACATCAAAGCACATGCCCAAGCAAGAAAAATTCCAAAATAGAAAGGCCAATACACCATAAAGCAAAGAAAATGAGGGTCCCAAATTTCAATGGGGCGTGTGTGCAAAAATTGCATAACAACACCTTTGTCCCAAATCTAGCACAAGAAGGGAACCCTCAACATAAAAAATCAATGGAACCCTTCCAATAAATTGACTCAAAGTCAAAATATTCCATTGATATAGCAACACCAAGTGGCACCATCTCAACCGTTGGTCCCCCAAGTATTACAAAATCAAAAGGGACCCAAAACCTAAATTCCTCAACCCCAATCGATAATTTTACAAAGAATGAAGTGAAAATCAACCCAAAAAAAATTCACACAATGGTCCCTCATTAATAAAATCACAATCAAGTCAACCCACAAATCACTCACACCATGTTCCCTCAAAATTCATCACACATGCTACAAAACAATTTTTTTTACCCAAATATATTACAATGTTGCAACAACAACAATCCCATCAACAAGAATTGCAACAACAAGCCCAAGGTCTAGCTTTGCAACAACAACAAGCCCAAAAAAAAGCATTGCAAGCACAAGTCTGTCAACAATCATTATAACAATGGAAAGCTCAAACTCAAGCCTTAAAACAACAAGCTCAACAATAGGCATTGATTGTGAAACAACAACAAGCCCAAAAACAAGTGTTTCTCACACACCAACAAGAAAAATGCTAACAACAGGCATTGCAAGCACAATAGTATGCCCAGCAACAAGTACTTTCACAACAACAATAGAAACAACAATAAGGCTTGTATTGCGACTACCAACAATGTACACCAACATGGAACAAAATGTCTTAAACCCAGCTTTTCAAGGAGCATACACACCACAACCACTATCACCATCACCTACAGAATATCAAAATCCACCTTACACCCTATATAACACCCCTCTATATCAAAGTACCACCTATAACTCATCTACCATCCCACCATATAACACATATGCTCCCCCACAAAATCCTCAAGATGATTTTTCATCACAAATTAAGGCACTCACACAACAAATCCAAGAAATTAATATGGTGAAAACAAAGAAACCACATGAGAAACAAAACTTGTGTCGATACCCCTTTGATAGAAACATCATGATTATACCTTTCCCACCTATATTTGAAGTCCCACAATTTCACAAATATAGAGGGTAGGTAAATCCAGTGGATCAAATCAAAGAGTTTCATGTAACATATATGGAGGTTGCTTACAATGGTTCCTACTTGATGCACCTTTTCCCATGAAGTTTGGGATTCCCAACAATATATTGGTTCTCACATTTACCTTTGAGAATTCAAGCCTAACATCAAATAATTTATAGGCTCATAGACCATTACTCCTACAACCTTGACATAGACATCATCTTGGAAGGGTTATACACCCTAAAGAAAACCAAGGGATAATCCTTCACGAATTTCCTACAAAGGTGGAGGTAGAGAGCTAGCAAGAGCAAATGGCCTATTCCTGAGGAGCAAAATGTAGGAACCATCATTGCCAATGTGGACACAAATCTATCATTTTAGTTAAAAATGTAATGTGTCACAACATATGATGATCTTATCCCTAGGGACCTTAACATTGAGAGACCCCTTATTACACAAGAAAAAAACTAAGCATATAAAGACAACTTCCCATCTACTAGCTACAATGAAAAACCATGATTTTGGGCTAAGAACAAGAATGTTACTAGTGATGGTTTTGTTGATGCAAAGGTGCTCCTATGTGCTCACATACAAACCAACAACCAACCCATGAACACATAGAAAATGCACCAGAAGGAAAAATGTAATCAACAAAAAATCATTGTTGCAAACACTCAATGTGGACCACAAAGAAGAAACAGTGCTCCTAAATGGAAATTCACTCCCTTAGGGGAACTTGTGGAATATGTGTTGAAGAATTTTATAGTTTAACCTTATCACACTTCCAAATTTCTCAAACTATCAAGACCCACAAGTCAAACCTCCTAGCTATAGAGAAGATCATTTTTGTGAATTTCATCGATACAGAGGTCATAATACACAAAACTATTTTAGACTCAAGCATCTATTATAATATCTTATCAAACAAGGAGACTTTGATGTTGATAAAAAAATTGGGAATGAAAATATGAAATTCTACACAAACCCTATGCTTGATCATGGTAAAACAAGGATTTTGGAAAGGCATCAGCCTCAAACAATGAAAACCATACCAAAGATACCATAGTGGGAAACATTTGTGTTATTCACTCATCACAATGGGGAATAAAACACATATTAAGATACTATTTTAAGACAAATTCCACACCAATTGAGGATGTCTAGCAATATTTCATATCGTAATGGCATCAAGAATGTATCAGATTGTGATATCCCTCTCATATGACTCCATTATTGGGAATATTGAAGAAGTTCCAAAAAAGTAAGAAATATCCCTTATTGCACCCATACCTACAAAATGTTGCAAAGAGTATTTTATCGATGATGTATCATCCACCCAAGGATCATGTCAAGAGGAGGCTCTTGAGGATAATGAGATTTTCTCCAAACTGAGTCAAGATCAAGAACCCCTATCCCCAAAGCATTGCCATGATTTACCTAATATATTCCAACCCATGATTGATAGTTTGTCTACCCCAAGTCAAGATGAAGAGCTCAATTCCCTATAGTTTTATCAAGAACTGATGGAAATATTCTAAACCATTTTTAACTCCAAACATATCCCTAATATCACCCCTAAGATGTTTTTTTCCGATGGACATATAGACATTCTTCATCCAAAACAAGAGTCTCCCATTCTTGATATTCCCACACAAGAGAAAGAAATGATCAAGATTCTTGATTCTTATAGTAATTGTGCATCATCAACATCTTTTGAATCAGCACCAACATCTTTTGAAGTGGTATCTAGTGGAGCTTTTCAATTCTTCCCCTTGTGAGTTTTTTTATCCTTGACTCTAATTGGTTGTGTTTTTGGTTTTACAAACGAGTCTGGGTCATAGGTGTTCTTTTTGAACGTTGACTTATTATTAATGGTGGCCAATCATTTAAGTGAGGTTTTAATCCCTTTTTGGTCGTGACTTTACTAGCCCTTCTTTACCTATCCTCTCAGTCTTTTGCATCCTAACCATATTGTATTTTCAATAGTGTTGGGCTGGTAAAATATTTTAGATTAATCTTTAAAAAATCTTTTCAACCTCTAGGGTCATTTCCTCGTCCACCTAGTCAGTCCCCCTTTTTATAAATAACTTTTTTCACATGTGCAGATTGCGTAGTCATCGGATGGAGTGATCCTCATCTTGACCATTCCTCATTGACCGCGCAAGGTTTCTTGTTGACATTATAAAAGTTGTGTGAGGCTTGCGAGATGCTGCCACCTATTGCATTTGATGGTGGGTACTATTTTTTGTTCGCTAACCGGTGATGGATGCTGGTGCTGACAACTGTTTCTTTATAGACACATCATGGTCATTCCTCGCTGACCTCACGCAATTAAAACTTCAATTTTAATAATGTTGTGAGGTAAAACTATGAGGTGAGTGAATTGTTGAAACATGGACGTCGATGTTGTATGAGGGATGACCAAGGTGGGGCCCGTTCTATGCTGATGTGCTTCCTGGTAGGTGATTTCCTATTTGCCTGAAGACTAGTGAACAAATGTGGCATTTTCAAACTGTTTTGACTCAATTTGAGCCGTTCTCCTAGCCTACATTGTTTTTGATCAATGACTCACATTTGAAATACGTTGGTGTTGTACTATAGCCATTTTATCTTTTGTGAGTGAAAATTAATGGTCGAGTTCGACTTTGCTCTCATAATTAAATGCTAAAATATTAGCAAATTTCTATTTTTGTGTATATCTCCATGCTGAAGAAGAATTTCCTGGTGCCAAGCGAAGCAAGCTGTCTTTGTGATTTTCAAGCCTCACTATCATTAACATTCTTCAAGTGAAGCCGTAAGTAACACATATACCATTTATTGTGTTTTTAGAGGGTTTAATGGTTGCTTGCAGAACTATTATCAATTGTTTCTTGTTTCATCCCTGAAAGATTGTTCAAGTAGACTTTCTTTGAAGTATTTTAAAGCTTTTCTTGGTAATTTCAAACCCTTTTCCCGAGATATTATAGATTTATTAAAGCCTTCTACTAGATAAAGGCCTGAGGAAAAATATTTGTTCTATGGGTCGCTGCTCATGGAAGGATTAATTTACAAGCAATGTGCGGCTCGGGATGATGAATTACCATATACTGGATGGCAGTTGTTCTCAAACTGGTTTGGGAATATAAATTTATGTGTTCCTTTATGTAACCCATGGAGGTTGGATTTGGGCAAGCTAGTGGTTCCTAATGTCTACTTGGATGTAGATATATTGAAATATGTTGTTGCAAGGTATGACTCTATAACCAGAGTTGTTAGAACTCATTTTGGCATAGAAATGGTAAGTATAACCAAGGAGGAAATTAAATAAATATTTTATCTACATGAATGGAATCAGGATATGGTTTCCCTAAATCTTGAGGCCTTTAGAGAAGAATACAAAAACACCAAGGGTTTTTTCAGAACATTTATTTTGGTACCTTATTTGGCAACCTTAGGAAAAGGAAAGAGTAAGAAGCAAGTGGTAATTGGAAAGAATGAGCCGAAGCCTTTTCATGTAAACTATTTCTCTATCTATTTCAAGAGGACAGTTTGTTCCTTGTGCCAAATTCTGTGAATTAGTTTTAAGAATACTCTACCTACCGATGTCATGTACATGGTTGCGAACATTCAACATACAGATTTTAATGTGGTATATGATTTTTCAACTTATTTGGCAGAGAAGATGCATGGGTATCTAGTGTCTTTAAAGGAAGGAAAGAAGTTGGTTGGTTTCAAATGGTATTCCTTATTGATTCACATTTTTCTATATAGGGGCCAAGCAGTGTTTGAAAAGGATATGGAATTGAAGAAAAAGGAGGGTAGTATTGAAATGCCTGTCCAATATTGGACTAGGATCCTTGATATGCATGATCAAAATTTTGATTATGTAATGTTCCAAAATGTCTTTGGATCCAAATTGAAGAAGCCTATAGTTCTTGAACCTCCCAAGATTCCTAAAGAAATTCATGATTTCTTGAGGCCAATGGAGAGAAGGCCTGAATTGAAATTGACACATAATTGGGGAGGTATTATCCCTTACCATAATACAACAATTTTTAGAGTGTATGGAAAAAATTTCAACACTTATATTTTTTTGAGTGATGTGCCTTTGAGATTTTGTTTTCTAGAAATCATGAGATAGTTGGGGTGTGCTCAAGAGGTACATATGCCAGCAGAATAGAAGAAAGGGTCTTTCTTCCCTGAGTATACAGCTTTTGTAGATTTTATTATGGCGAAGGGAGGATGGAAGGATTTGTACAAACTTCTTAGACCTTATGGATTCAAGACTGTACACCCTAGCAATTATGATCCTGAGGGTTTTATTTCTCAAATGAAGGCTAAGCACCAGACTGGAACTTTTGTCCATAATTTCTACTTTCCTGAGGATATTATTAGGAATATTTTTTATGTAGAGGAACAAGATGAGAAAAAGGAAAAATACCTTGCCTTCACCAAGATGGTGAAGAGAAAGCAAAAAAATATACTAGCTTTCAATCCTATACTCAATATTAATGGTGAATACAATAGGGCTATGTATGCCATTGACAATTTTGAGAGTTTTGTGGGAATTCTAAAAGATGAATGGGTTGTGGAAGAGAGGGGAAAGTCACAAAATATCAAGGAGTACCCTGAAGTAAGGTTGGAGGAGAGGCCTACTTTTCAGCCTCCAAAGAAGATAAAGGTTTTCTCTAAGAAAAGGTGAATTAGGGCTGGTGAAGTTTCTAAAAGTTTTGCACCATCTTCTTTGGGCAGTGAGTGCCAAATATTGTTGATCTGGATTCCCCTCCTATAATTGTTGACTAGACATATCCTTCATCACTAGAGAGACAAAAAATTGAAAAAACAGAGTTGGTTGATTGTGATGGTGATGAGGATGAAGAGATCATTGTTACTCCTAATGAAATGGATCAAGGAAATCCATCTTTCCTAGTAGATACTCCATCAAGTTCTGGGGCAGTTGCTCTTAGGCTGGGAAAAGATGAAATAAGGGGAATAACAAATAATAATGATCTAAAAATGGAGGCCCGTAAAGAGTTCATGATGGATGATTCTTTTATCCAAACTAGTGCTTTCAAATATTTTGTGTGGAGAGCTCATGTCTCATTATATGATGAGAAAGTGGGACAAGAAATAATTTTGCACCCTGACCTTGCAGAGAAGGTAATTCAATCTAAGGTTAGAGAACAGATGAAGAATTTTTTTAAAGAAATAAAACTAGAGCAAGGCCAAGCCTTAGTACAAAAGAGTGGAGTATTGTTACTCCCTAAAGGGGATATTTCCAAAGTTGTGGTGTTCAATACAATAAGAAGGGCCAATAGGCCATTTCTTGCAATTGATTAAGAAGTTATGCTAGCGCTCAACGGGTCAACTTTTAGTGAAGAGTGGGATGATTTTGCAATATGGTCTCTATCCACTAGATCCAAGAAACTAATTGTTGTAGAAACATCTGATTTTAGTGTTCACTTAGTTATAAGAAGGGTTGTTGATACCCCAACATTGGAGGTAGTTGATATGGTTGTAAATGCTGCCAAATTCACTAGGACAACTATTTTGGATCTGACAAAGGATCGGGATACTCTTAGAGGCTAGTACAATGACATTATTATTGAATATAATAAGAGTAAACAAAAGGTGGCAGAGCTAGAAACTGAGTTGGCTTTGTTAAAACAACAAATGGAAACATTGAGGTCTCAAGGGCATGCTAGTTCTAGCCACACTATCTCTAACCCACCTGTAGAAAAATCTCAAACCTCTTCACAAGGATGGTCCTTAGCTATTGTTCCATATAACATGGGACAAGTGCCTATTGCATTTGAAAGGGCTAATAGCCCGGGAGAAGGATTCTCTAGGGAGAAATTAATTCAGCAAGTTGAGGAATATAAGGAGATGGTTCAACAAATTTGGGAGTCTAGAGGAAGGAGCAATTTGGTGATTGTGGACACTGTGCTGAAAAATTTAAGTAGGAAGGTCCAAGGAAAACTAAATAGTGTTCATAAAAATTATCCTCTAATGTTGCAAGAACTTATGTTGTTCCCAAGAGATAGAGAGGTGGCCACCCCATTGTTGGACAAATGGAGCCCCAGGATTGAGAAATTGAAATTCATGGCAATGGGAGAAAACAACATGGGGATAAGTATCCTATGGTTATTTCAACCTACCAAGTTGTCAAGGGAGTTGTGGAGCAGAAGTTTTAGGGGTATTTTTCCCCTATGGAGTTAAAAATCAAAGGATTAAAGGCTATATATAATGGAAAGGACTTAACTCCTTTGCCACATATTTTGCATAGTAAAGATGAGATAAAACCTTTGTAGATTTGGAAGGATTAGATGACTAATATCATTATTGCTCAGACCAATGAGCTATGAAGAAATGCTGACATTGGTATGTTGGAGAATACATTGGAGAAATTGTCATTTGTCATCAGTTTCTTAGAGAACTTTAATAAGAAAGCCACATCAGTAATGGTGAAGTATGTGCCCTATTGAGATAAGATTGATCAAGTTATGGATTTTAATTGGCCATCCGAGGATGAATTTGAATTATGGAGAAAGGTGTTTATAGATGAATTTGAAATATGATTACTATGTGTGGGAAATGAAACTTGTTCATGTATAATATAGGTCTAGCCTTGGAGGTTATATTTGAAAATATGCATTGTCCTTTCAAATTCAAGTACAAGGTGCTGAGGTGGACTAAAGTGTTGCAATGGTTAAAGATGCCTTATATGACATGAACAAGTGCCCCTTTGGAGGGCGGTTTCTTTTCTTCCATAACAACTAATGATGATTCTTGTCTTATGCTTTCCACTCTCATAATGAATTTTTAACTGAATTAGGAATTAGCAGTCCACTAACAAATGGACATGTGTACTCTTCAGCCTAAAGCTTGTTGGCTCCCTTATTTTATAAAAGGGAATTCTAGGCCACGAGAGAGGTCTCTTGAAATTTATGAGATGTGAGAAATAAGAGTCGAGTGATAAAGAGAGTATGAATGTAAGTCCAGGTTTTAGAAGATTTTGTATCAAATAAGAGAACTTGGTCAATTATGGGGTTCTTAAGAATATTTGTGTTAAACATGCAAATGTTTTGAGTTTGTTTTCTCTCCTATTGTGATACTTTCCATGGATTATTAATGAAATATTGGTCCAAGATTATTTTCATTGATCTTGATTTGTTCTTTACTGTGAGTTACATTTAACGATAGCTCTGGTTCAAAGGATCGGTTAAATGCTTTAGTTAATCAATAAGTTCATGCAAGCTAACAATAGGATTCATAAAGAAGTAATAGATTCAGGTATAGATATGTGGATTGTAATGTGATTCATATAGATCATAGATGCTTAAGATGAAATTTTCCCTGTAGTTCAGTTTTCTCTTTTGACTCCATGCTTTGGGATATGGCATTGGTAATCTGATCACATTTTATTCTCTCATTTTTTATGTTATGGCCTCAAGATATTTTATTCAAATATTTCCTATCAATTTACTTTAGTTGTGTTTGTGGTTGTCTGTGAACTAGACCTGAGCCTTTTTAAGGAATAGCCAATTTCTTGAAGGCTTTCATCCTTTTAGCATAAATGGGGAATCTATCTATTACTTATCCATGTGCAAATGAATTGTTTAATGTTGTATGTTAAGAGAAAATTTTAGGGAATACCCTCTTGGATGTTACAGAGTTCGAAGTGTAGGAGAATTAGCCTTATTTTTTTTCTTGTCAAGTTGGCCATATGTTTTCTGGACTTATTATTGAATATGGCAAGTTCATAGAAGCTTTCGGGAAATACATTTGGGTTGCAGTAAAAAATGCCAATAGAATGGCCAGTCCGCTGGGGAACTATCAAATGAAAAGTCTCTAGTACAGATCTAGTTTAGTCAGAGTCATTTTTTTATGATATACTTGATTTCAATTGTGTGCCTAATTTGTCATATTCAGCGCATGTGTCTAGTTTTCCTATGTTCTTTGTCAATGTGTCGGGTAATGTTAAAAATCTTGCCCAAATTCACGAGTGCAAAAGCGAAGTGCAATCACTTCATAATTCCCAACATTTTGGGTGGTGACTCTGATATCTCAAACACAAATATTCATACAAATTACAAACAAAAACATGCAAAGGAGATTCCTCATACACCGAAGACCATGAAGAAGACTAGAAACTATGCAAAAAAGAACTCAGAGCGAATACTAGAGCTCGAACCAGGATAGGACAAGAAATGGGTAAAAGTAAATGATAACCCAAGTAAGTCTGTTTCATCTCCTATTGTTTCTTTTCCTACTTTAAATACCAAAATGAATAGTCATTTTATCATTCGAGATTCCTCAAAAGTTATTGTGTCTAAAATGGATCATGGTAGTTTTCCTTTTGAAATGGCTCGAGAAGTTGAAGCTGATATGTCTAAAGAGGAGGAGCAATGGGGTTTCTGGGAATAGGATAAATAGTTCCCAGAAGCCACAACACCTAGTACTATGTTCGTTTTTACTAGAAAAAAATTTAAACCACAAGGGACCTCTTTGAATGAGGAAGTGCCCTTTCTTCAAGATGAATATCAGATAGAACAACCTTACTATACTCCTGCTCTAAGTGAGGTAGGAGATATCCTTGAAAATGAAATAGATATAGATAAGGATATGCAAACCTTAATTGAAGAAGAAAAGAGGTTGCAAGAGGTAGAAGACAATAAGGACAAAATAAGAAAAGAGAATATGGCAATATTTTAGGCTAAGCAGTCTGAAAGAAATGCCCAAAAAAAGAAAGTTGAAAAGATGAGGGAAGAAGAAGCTAAGAGAAAAACATTCAAGGAAAGGGTGGATAAGGAAGTTACTAATAGGGCTCATGAAGTAACTAAGGCAACAATCTCTATTGGAACCTCTACCACTCCCACATATACCCATTCTATATCAGCTACCAAAAATTCAGATCCATTTGCTAGATCCAACAAGACAACTTTTGTAGACCATGGGAAAGCTCATGTTGATTAACCACAAAAAAATTCCCATGATTTTTAAAGTTATAAAAGCCATCTTAATACTAGTGATTAAATAAATAATGAAGCTAATCCCAGGCCATTAGATTTTCCCCAAAACCCCGAGCTCCTAAGATTGCAACTAATAAATGATCAGTTACAAGCTGATCTGAGAAAGGAAAAAATAGAAGCAACTAATGCCGAAATGGAAAGAAACATAACTTTCCTAAAGATATCTATACCTACTCCCCAAGCTTCTAGTTTAGGGAAGAGCGAGAATGATTCGCTGAGAAAGAACTCTGAGAAGAAAATCCCTAAAGGTGGGGTTGGTCGAAACCAAGGTGGTGGTGGTGGAGGTGGTCATAAAAACTTTAGCTCTTACTCAAAGGACGAAGAGGGAAGCACTAGAAAGGATAAAGGGGGGAATGATAAGAAAGATATTGAGCAACAAATAACCCCCAGAAATGGATGTGGTGGAGGAGCACCCCAAATTGATAGATACATAAAATTATGTTTTGGTAATATTTAGGGGTATCCTAATCCAGTCCTAGATAATGCATGAAAGAATCTTCCAAAATTCATAGGTAATAATTCTTTTAGTGGGGAAGACCATTTGAAATCTTTTCAAGGCTTTGTTGAAGACTTTGAGCTATGGGATGATGACGTAGCAATGAAATGCTTGATGCAGTCATTAGTTGAAGATGCTAGGGATTGGTATAGAGGGTTACCTGATGCTAGTATTGATTCCAGAGATGCCTTTTGTAGAGTTTTCAGGGAACAATACAGGGATCAGACTAACCCCAAATTTAAATTAAATGATTTCAATAACATTACCAAGGGGCATAGTGAACTGGTTATTGAGTTTAATGCTCATTTCCAAAATGCTATGACAAGACTTCCTGGATACATAAGGCCTAATGAAAGTGCATTTTTAGTCATGTATTTTAATGCATATGATGCTAAAATGTGATATTTACTAAGAGATAAAGACCCTCAAAATTTGAGGTAGGCATATAAAATGGCAGTGAACATTGAAAATAATAGAAGAGCTTCTAGTAAAGTGGGGAGAAGATAAGATCCTAAAACTTTTAAAGGCACCAGGAATCAAACCGAGAAGGTTAGTAAAACTATTGTTGCTGATGAGAAGATAGATCAAGTCCTCACCCTACTGCAAAAACAAGCAAAAAAAGAAAAGCCTCATTTTCAAAGAAATGAAAGGGCCCCCAGGCTAAAAGACTATCCCTATAATACCAATTGGAAGAATGGAAAACCCTTGCAAGGAAACTAGAGAAACAATCAAGTTCCACCTGATCCTTTACAGAAGAATTCTTTAAATGCCACAAAAAATTTACCATGGTGTGAGGTGTGTGGAATGCCACATTCTCCATAATAGTGTGTAGTAGCACAAAATATTGTAGAATCTCAGGATGCCCAGGGAGATGCTCAGTCTCCCCAAGATTGGGATACGATGATAAATGTATTATTTGGACAAGTTGATCTGGCCTATGATGATTATACCTCAAATGTTGAGCCTTGTGGCAGGGATGTTGATATTCAAATACAACATAATAATGTTCACCACCAGCAAGTGTTTTTGAATGAAGGAGACAATGATGGTTGTTTTGTGAATGAATTGGAGGTGGATAATATTGTTTTGAGAGGACCTTCCGATGAAGAAATTGAAAAATACACTATTGCCTTAGTTGCTAGGGCAAGTAATAACATACAATTGAGAAACATAACTATTCTAGGTGATTTAGGTAAGCCTTGTAGCCTGTTCATAAAAGAAAAAGATGTAACTGGAACAAATACCAATTTGGAGGCTACGAATGTCGATTCGAAGCCTAAGGAAATAAGGGAGCCCAGGATATGGGTAAAGAAAGTTGAGAAGACCAAGACAAAGAATGAAGCTATACCCCAGAACACCAAAGATAGAAATCAACACTCTTCTAATGATGAAATCCCAAGGGAAAAGAAAAGGTGATTTATGAAAACACAAATTTTCCTGAATTACCAAAGTACACTTCAATAGATATGTTCCAAGTACTTTCTCAAGTTAGGGTTACTGTTCCTTTCTTAGAAATGATGTGAATAGAAAAAAATAAGGACAAAACTATGGCACTTATTAAAAGTATTCCTACAAATAGAAAGAGTAAAGTGGTTTTTGATCAAATAAATTCAAAAGAGGATCAAGAAAAGAAAAGAATTATGGAAGAAAATATCATAGAAAGCCCTCAAATATACCTAGGAACTACTATTACTACTAATCCCAACCATGTCAATCCTTTTTTATTAAGTTTGATTATTGATGGGAAAATGTTGAGAAATTGTATGATTGACTCGAGAGCTTCTAACAATGTGATGCCAATGAAAATAATGCATGCAATGGGTCTAAAATTAGACTGTACATATGGTAAATGTTATGCAATGGATTCTCAGGAAGTGCCTATCATAGGTATTATAAATAATGTTCCATATAGACTGGTAGCATTTCCTGAGAAAGAGCTACACATGCGTGTTAGAGTGGTGGATATCCCACCTACTTATGGCATGTTATTATCTAGGCCTTGGAGTGCTTCAATGGGTGGGAGCATATAGTGTGATTTATCTTTTGCTACATTTTATATTGAATAGAAAGATGTTAAAGTAGATAGGGAAAAGAGATCCCCTCACATGATTGAAAATGTGGAAGAACCACTAGAGCCTATCAGAATTAACTTTGTGGAAACTGATCTAGAAAAATTCTATGTTGAGGAAGATAAAACAGAAGGAGAGTTCTAGTCAACACCTATTGATAAAGAAGTACTAAAGATATAATCAGAAGGTGACTTATGGATAATGCATTTTGATGGAGCTTGTTCCAGAGATAGCTCAAGAGCAAGAATTTTCTTCACTTCCCCACAAGTTAAAACATTCAAATATTCCTTGTTGTTGCAGTTTGCTTGTACTAACAAGATTGTTGAGTATGAGGCTCTCATACTCGGTCTGAAGATAGCTTCAAAGCATGGTATTAAAGTGTTAAAACTTTTGGGAGATTTTGAGTTAGTGGTTTCCCAGATTAGATCCTGCTTTGTAGCTAAAGATAAAAGACTTAAGCAATACAAAAATGCAGCATGGGATACTATTGAAGGATTTAATGCTTTCGGTATTGAATGGGTTAAAAGAGGAAAACATGCTAAGGATAACTTATTAGCAAACATAGCTGTTAAACTTGATGATGTCACTTTTGGTGGAATCTCACAGATAGAAGTACAAATCAAGCCTATAGTACCTGATAAAATCTGCAAGTGGCAAGTGTTTGATGATGACATAGACATTTTCAAATTCTTGCATTGTGTGGATCAGGATGAGAGCCAAGAAATTGATTTTTGCTCATTTGTAACTAAAATTGATGGGAAGGAAACCTTGTTTGGGAATGAGATGATTCAACTCAAAAAAAATACCATCCCTCGGGGCTTAGTTTCACTTGAAAGGGTTTTTGATGGTCTGGATATGTCAAATACTAAGCAAGCACCCACTCATAAGGACCTATAAGAAATAAACTTAGGAACAAAAGGTGGTTCTAAGAAGGTTTATGTTGGAAGGAAAATGAAGCCACATGTTAGAAGCATGTTGATTACTCTACTTAGAAAATATAGACATGTTTTCTCTTGGTCATATGAAGACCTTAAAGCATATAGGGAGGATCTTTTCCAATATGAAATCCAATTGAAACCTGACATGAATCCTTTCAGGAAGAAAAAAAGATAGATTAATCCTACCTTACAACCAAAAATGTAGGAAGAACTTGCTAAACTAAGGGAGGAAGGAATCATCAAACCAATTAGGCACTCATCTTGGGTCTCTAACTTGGTGCCTATTAGAAAGAAAAATGGGGACATCAGATTGTGTGTTGATTATAGAAATTTGAATGTTGCTTCTTTAAAGGATGATTGCCAACTACCTAATATGGAGGCTATGTTGAAAAAGGTCACATGATGTGAACTATTATACATGATGGATGGATTTTCTAGTTATAACAAAGTAATGGTCAAAGAGTCTGAGCAATTCAAGACTGCTTTCACCACACCATAGGGGACATATGTCTATGTAAGAATGCCATTTGGACTAATAAATGCTGGAGTAACTTTTCAAAGGGCTATGGATCTAGAATTTTCTAATTTTGTTGATATGTTCCTTGTAATTTACCAAGATGATCTTATTGCCCATAGTAAGAGTGAGGAGGACCATTTTTCTCATTTAGAGAAATTTTTTATTAGAGCTTTGGAATATAGGATATCTTTGAATCCTAGGAAGTGTACCTTCGGGGTAAAAGAAGGAAAATTGTTGGGGCATATTGTTTCAAAGGATGGGGTTTGGATTGATCCTGAAAGAGTGGCTTCTATTGACAAAATTACATAGCCAAGAAATGTAAAGGGAATCCAATCTTTCTTTGGACAGATAAATTCTCTAAGAAGATTTGTCATAAATTTTGCGGAAACTGTTCGCCCAATATCTAAGATGTTGAAAAAGGGAGAAAAGATAGTATGGATAGGAGAGCCATCCAAAGACTTTAAAGCTATCAAAGATGCAATCAAGAAGGCCCCTATTCTCAAGTCACCTAATTATTTAAAACCATTCCAGTTGTTTACTTTTGCTTCTTTTCATACTATAGCTGGAGCGTTATTATAGAAAAACAATGATGGTTTTGAACAACCAATTGCATTCTCTAGAAAATCATTGCAAGCTGCGGAATTAAAATATGATATATCAAAAAAGCAGGCATATGCCCTGGTAAAGGAAGTTAAGAATTTTAAGCCTTACCTAATGGGAGAAATTTTTGTTGCATATGTGCCAACGGCTGCAGTTAAAGTTATTTTCACTCAACAAGAGACTATAGGAAGGAGATGTAGATGGATAAATAGAATCCAAGAGTTTAATATTGACATACAAATCACTAAGCTTGTAAGGGGTCAAGGTTTATCTAAATTAATGACTGAAGCAAATCTAGAGGCAAATTAGATAAATTAGATAGAGCAAAAAAACATTGCACCTATTTGTGATATGCAAACTTGTGGCTGGTATAGCAGGATTGTTGAGTATTTACAAATAATGCAATGTCCTAAAGGTATGCCCCTTACTGAGAAAATAACCCTTAAATTGCAAGCAATTAGGTATGTCATTATTGATGGTGAGCTCTGGTGGAGGAACCTTGAAGGTATTATACTCATATGTGTGGATGGAGACCAAGCTAAGGATCTACTAATAGAAATGCATAAAGGAGCCTATGGAGGCCATTACATGGCTAAGACAATGACTCATAAGATTTTAAGAGGAGGATTTTGGTGGCCTACTGTATTCAAGGATGCTCACGGGTATGTCGAAAGATTTGATGCATGTTAGAAGTTTGCCGATAAGTTGAATTTTTTTGGTAATCTGCCTTTGAGACCTGTGTCTGTCTCAGTTCCTTTCTAGCAATGGGGTATTGACTTCATAGGGGAGATATCTGAAAAATATAGTGGAGGACATGCATGGATATTGGTGGCAACTAATTACTTTACTAAATGTATTGAAGCAATCCTAGCCAAAAGGGCTACAAGTAAAGTTGTTATTCATTTTTTGACTAATAATATCTTAAGCTGATTCGGGGTACCTGAAAGAATTGTTTCATAAAATGCAATATGTTTCATGTAAGAGGAATTTGTTAATTTCTATAATTAATATGGTATAACTATTTCATATTCTTCCCCGTATCATCCCCAAGGAAATGGGCAGGTAGATTCCAGTAATAAGAGTTTGATGAAGATCATCAAATGTATGATTGAGAACAATAAAAAGTCTTGGGATTTAAAATTAAAACTAGCATTGTGGGCTAACAGGACAATTGTTAAGAAAGAAATTGGTCATTCACCTTTTAACCTAGTCTATGGGATGGAGGCATGTATCCCACAAAAAAAACTATTGAAGATGTACAAATTTTTCTAGGAATATGATGATGATATATGTGATGAGATGCAACACAAAATGGATGAATTGAATCAACTGGACAAAACTAGAAGAGAGGCTCATAAGAGAAATGAAAGACTACAGCTTCAGGTGAAGCACCTTTATGACAAAAGAGTAGTTGAGAGAAAATTTGATATTGAAGCAATGACATTTCTCTGGAATGCAAGATCAAAAGATAAGGGCAAGCATGGAAAGTTTGATGCTCTCTGGCTAGGCCCATATATAATTATGGATACACATGGAGAAGATTCATATTTCTTACAGTCACTTGCAGGTGAAGTTCTTCAACTGTCAGTACATGGATAGTTCTTAAAATGCTATTTCTCTTGAAGTAGCTCTTTTTTCCATGTACATTGTACAATCTTGTAAGTAGTATATATAGGTGTTTTTTTTTGCTTTTGTCTGCTTGTCTTTTTCAGACAGGTCCCTAGTTTTGGTTCTCTCTATATCTGGTCTATGTAACCATAGATTTTGGAATCTTGCTTTTCCCATAGGGGGCATACATCCCTAGTCGGAGCCACTGGTGGAGCTTTTAAATTCTTCCCCTTGTGAGTCTTTTTATCCTCGGATCTAATTGGTTGGGTTTTCAGTTTTACAAAGGAGTTTGGGTCATAGGTGTTCTTTTCAAATGTTGAGCTATTATTAATGGTGGTCGATCATTTAAGTGAGGTTTCAATCCATTTTTGGTCATGACTTTAGTAACCCCTCTTTACCTGTCCTCTTAGTCTTTTGCATCCTGACCATATTGTATTTTCCATAGTGTTGGGTTGCTAAAATATTTTAGATTAATCTCTAAAAAATCTTTTCAACCTCTAGGGTTGTTTCCCCGTCCACCTAGTCAGTCCCCCTTTTTATAAATAACTTTCTCACATGTGCAGATTGTATAGCCATCGGATCGAGTCATCCTCATCTTGCTCATTCCTCATAGACCTCGCAAGGTTTCCTGCAGATGTTATAAAAGTGGTGTGAGGCATGCGAGATGCTTCCACCTATCGCATTTGATGGTGGGGACTAGTTTTTGTTCATTGAACGATGATGTATGCTGGTGCTGATAGTTGTTTCTTTACCGACGCATCATGGTCGTTCCTCATTGACCTCACATAATTAAAACTTCAATTTTAATAATGTTGTGAGGTGTGAAAATTTTTGATGCATGGACACTGATTTTGTATGAGGGACGACCAAGGTGGGGCCCATTCCATGTTGATGTGGTGCCCGATAGGTGATTTCTTGTCTCCCTGAAGACTGGTGAATGAACGTGGCATTGTCAAACTGTTTTGACTCAATCTGAGCTATTCTCCTGGCCTACATTTTTTTTTATCAACGACTTGCATTTGAAATATGCTGGTGTTGTACTATAGCCTTTTTATCTTTTGTGAGTGAATAGTAATGGTCGAATTCGACTCTGCTCTCATAATTAAATGCTAAAGGATTAGAGAATTTATATTTTCATGTATATCTCCATGCTGAAGAAGAATTTCCTGGTGCCAAGTGAAGCAAGCCATCTTTGTGATTCCCAAGCCTCACTATCATTAACATTCTGTAAGTGAAGCCGTAAGTAACACATATACCATTTCTTGTGTTTTCAAAAGGTTTTATAGTAGCCTGAAGAACTATTATCATTTTTTCTTATTCCGTCCTTGAAAGATTGTTCGAGTAGATTTTCTTTAAATTATTTTAAAGCTTGCCTTGATAATTACTAAGGTTTATAGAATTGTGAAGCATTTTCTACTTTAAAGCTATAGGGTGCAAGTTATAACTATTAGATATTTATAAAAACTCAAGCTCAAGTTATTCGGTCTCATATAAATGGCACCCAAGGCCCAAAGCTCTAGCTCTGAGGCCTCTACTAGACCCTTTTCCTAGGATATTATAGATTTATTAAAGCCTTCTACTAGAAAAATACCTGAGGGAAAAGCTTTGTTCTATGGGTCGCTGCTCGTGGAAGGATTAATTTACAAGCAATGTGCAGCTCGGGATGATGAATTACCATATACTAGATGGTAGTTGTTCTCAAACTAGTTTGGGAATATAAATTTATGTGTTCCTTTATGCAACCCATGGAGGTTGGATTTGGGCAAGCTAGTGGTTCCTAATGTATACTTAGATGTAGATTTATTGAAATATGTTGCTGCGAGGTATGACTCTATAACCAGAGTTGTCAGAACTCATTTTGGCATAGAAATGGTAAGGATAACAAGGGAGGAAATTGCAGAAATATTTGATCTAGATGAATGGAATCAGAATATGGTTGCCATAAATCTTGAGGCTTTCAGAGAAGAATATAGAAACACCAAGGGTTTGTTCAAAACATCTCTTTTGGTACCTCATTTGGCAACCTCAAGAAAATGAAAGAGTAAGAAGCAGGTGGTAATTGGCAAGAATGACCCAGAGCCTTTTCCTATAAAATATTTCTTTAGCTATTTCAAGAGGATAGTTTGTTCCTTGTGCCAAATTCTGGGAATCAGTTTGAAGAATACTCTGCCTATTGATGTCATGTACATGGCTGTGAACATTCAACATCTAGGTTTTAACATGGTGTATGATTTTTCAACTTATTTGGCAGAGAAGATGCATGGGTATCTAGTGGCTTTAAAGGAAGGAAATAAGTTGGTTGGTTGCAAATGGTATTCCTTTTTGATTCACATGTTTCTATATAGGAGCCAGGCAGTGTTTGAAAAGGATATGGAATTGAAGAAAAAGGAGGGTAGTATTGAAATGCCTGTCCAATATTGGACTAGGATCCTTGATATGCATGATCACAAGTTTGATTATGTAACATTCCAAAATGTCTTTGGATCCAAATTGAAGAAGGCTCTAGTTCTTGTCCCTCCAAGGATTCCTAAAGAGATTCATGATTTCTTGAGGCCAATGGAGAGAAGGGGTAAATTGAAATTGACACATAATTGGGGAGATATTATTGCTTACCATAATACAACATTTTTTAGAGTGTATGGAACAAATGTCAACCCTTATGTTTTGCCGAGGGATGTGCCTCTGAAATTTGGTTTTCTGGAAATCATGAGATAGTTAGGGTGTGCTCAAGAAGTACATCTACTAGCAGAATAGAAGAAAGGGTCTTTCTTCCCTAAGTATACAACTTTTCCAAATCTTGTTATGGAAAAAGGAGGATGGAAGGATTTGTACACACTACTTAGACCTTATGGATTCAAGACTATACACCGTAGGAATCATGATCCTGAGGGTTTTATCTCTCAAATGAAGGATAAGCAATGGACTGGAACTTTTTTCGATAATTTATACTTTCCTGAGGATATTATTAGGAATAGTTTTGATGTAGAGGAACAAGATGAGAAAAAGGAAAAATACCTCACCTTCACCAAGATGATGAAGAGCAAGCAAGAAAAGATACCAGCTTTCAATCTTATACCTGGTATTAATGGTGAATACAATAGGGCTATGTATGCCATCAACAATTTTGAGAGTATGGTGGGAATTCTAAGAGATGAATGGGTTGTGGAAGAGAGACGAAAGTCACAAAATATCGAGGAGTACCCTGAAGTAAGGTTGGAGGAGAGGCCTATTTATCAGCCTCCAAAGAAGATAATGGTTTTCTCTAGGAAAAGGGGAAGCAGGGCTGGTGGAGTTGCTAAAAGTGTTGCACCATCTTCTTCGAGGCAGTCAGTGCCAAATATTGTTGATCTAGATTATCCTCCTAGAATTGCTGACCAGACATGCCCTTCATCACCAAAGAGACAAAAAATTGAAAAAACAAAGTTGGTTGATTGTGATGGTGATGAGGATAAAGAGATCATTGTCACTCCTTATGAAATGCATCAAGGAGCTCCATCTTTCCCATTGGATACTCCATCACATTCTAGGGAAGTTGCTCTTAGGCTGGGAAAATATTAAATAAGGGGAACAACAAATAATGATGATATAAAAATGGAGGCCTGCAAAGAGTTCATGATGGATGACTCTTTTATACAAACTAGTACTTTCAAAGATTTTGTGTGGAGAGCTCATGTCTCATTATATACTAAGAAAGTGGCACAAGAAAGAATTTTTCACCTTGAGATTCCAGAGAAGGTAATTCAATATAAGGTTAGAGAAAACATGAAGGAAAAATTCTAAGAAATAACACCAGAGCAGGGCCAAGCATTAGTACTGAAGAGTGAAGTAATGTTACTCCCTGAATGGGATATTGCCGATGTTGTGGTGTTTGATACAATAAGAAGGGCCAATAGGCCACTTCTTGTAATTGATGAAGAAGTTATGCTACCGCTCAAGGGGTCAAATTTTAGTGAACTGTGGGATGCTTTTGCAATATGGTCTCTATCCACTAGATCCAAGAAATCAATTGTTGTAGAACCATCTGATTTCAGTGGTCACTTAGTTATAAGAAGGGTTGCTAATACCCCATCATTGGAGGTTGCTGATATGGTTGTAAATATTACCAAATTCACCAGGGCAACTGTTGAGGATCTGACCAAGGATCGAGATACTCTTAGAGGCCAATACAATGATGTTATTATTGAATATAATAAGATTCAACAAAAGGTGGTAGAGCTAGAAACTAAGTTGGCTTTGTTAAAATGAAAAATGGAAACATTGAGGTCTCAAGGGCAGGCTAGTTCTAGCCGCACTATCTCTGAACCACTTGTGGAACAATCTCAACCCTCTTCACAAGGACACTCCTTAGCTACTGTTCCATATAACATGGTACAAGTTCCTATTGTAGTTGAAAGCACTAATAGCCTAGGAGAAGGATTATCTAGGGAGAAATTAATTCAGCATGTTGAGGAATATAAGGAGATGGTGCAGAAAATCTGGGAGTCTACAAGAAGGAGCAATTCATTGATTGTGGACACTATGTTGAAACATTTAAGAAGGAAGGTCCAAGGAAAACTGAATAGTGTTCATACAAATTATGCTCTAATGTTGCAAGAACTTAGGTTGTTCCCAAGATCTAGAGAGGTGGCCACCCCATTGTTGGACAAATGGAGCCCCAGGATTGAGAAATTTAAATTCATGGTAGTGGGAGCAAAACAACATGGGGATAAGTATCCTATGGTTATTTCAACCTACCAATTTTTCAAGGGAGTTGTAGAGCATAAGTTTCAGGGGTATGTTTCCCCTATGGAGTTAAAAATCAAAGGATTAAAGGCTATATATGATGGAAAGGACTTAACTCCTTTGCCACATATTCTGCGTAGTCAACACAAGATAAAACCTTTGTAGATTTAGAAGGATCAGATGACTAATGTCATGATTGCTCAGACTGATGGGATATGCAAAAATGCTGACATTGCTATACTAGAGAATACATTGGAGAAATTTTCATTTGTCATCAGTTTCTTAGAGAACTTTGATAAGAAATCCACATTAGTAATGGTGAAGTAT
The DNA here is from genome assembly GCA_007115665.2 of Sequoiadendron giganteum. Lineage (NCBI taxonomy): Eukaryota > Viridiplantae > Streptophyta > Pinopsida > Cupressales > Cupressaceae > Sequoiadendron > Sequoiadendron giganteum. Next base: position 437,179,797 of record CM021103.1, on the reverse strand, counting down.
GCACCCTATCGAGATAAGATTGATCAGGTTATAGCTTTTAATTGGCCATCTAAGGATGACTTTGAATTATGGAAAAGGCGCTTACAGATGAATTTGAAATATGATTACTATGTGTGCGAAATGCAACTTGGTCATATATAATATAGGTCTGGCCTTGGAGGTTATATTGAAAATATGTATTCTCCTTTCAACGGTTAAAGATGTTGAGGTGGAGTAAAGTGTTGCAACAGTTAAAGATGCCTTCTACGACATTTACAAGTGGCCCTTTCGAGGGCGGTTTCTTTTCTTCCATAACAACTAATGATGATTCTTGTCTTATGCTTTCCACTTGCATAATGAATTTGTAACTAAATTAGGAATTAGTGGTCCAATAACAAATGGACATGTGTACTCTCTGGCCTGAAGCTTGTTGGATCCCTTGTTTTATAAAAGGAAATTCTGGGTCATGAGAGAGGTCTGTTGAAATATCAGAGATGTGAGAAATAGGAGTCAAGTGATAAAGAGAGTATGAATGTAAGTCCAGGTTTCAGAAGGTTTTGAATCAGATAAGAGAACTTGGTCAATTATGGGGTTCTTAAGAATTTTTTTGTTAAACATGAAAATTTTTTGAGTTTTTTTCTCTCCTGTTGTGATAATTTTCATGGATTATTAGTGAAATTTTGATCCAAGATGATTTCGATTGATCTTAATTTGTTCTTTACCATGAATTATGTTTAAGGAGAGATCTAGTTCAAAGGATTGGTTAAATGCTTTAGTTAATCAGTAAGTTCATGCAAGCTAACAATAGGATTCATAAATAAGTAATAGATTCAAGTATAGATATATGGATTGTAATGTGATTTATATAGATCATAGATGGTTAAGATGAAATTCTCCCTGTAGTTAAGTTTTCTCTTTTGATTCCATGCTTTGGGATATGGCACATGAATTCTGATCACTTTTTATTCTCTCATGTTTTGTGTTATGGCCTCAGGATATTTTATTCAGACATTTCCTATCAATTTACTTTAGTTATGTTTGTGATTCTCTGTTAACTGCACCTGAGCCTTTTCAAGGAATAGCCAATTTCTTGAAGGATTTCATCCTTTTAGCATAAATGGGGAATCTATTTGTTGCTTATCCATGTGCAAATGAATTATTTAATTTTTTATGTTAAGAGCACATTTTAGGGAATACCCTCCTATATCTTACAGAGTCTATAGGGTGGGATAATTAGCCTTATCGTTGTTCTAATCAAGTTGGCCATACATTTTCTAGACTTTTATTATTGAATATGGTAAGTTCATAGAAGCTTTCAGGAAATACATTTGGGTTGCAATAAAAAACACCAACAGTATCAATAGATAAAGATGTCATAGAATATGAGAAAAAAAATCATATTCCTAAACAATAGGAATACATAGCAATATCATGTGTTCATGAAAAGTCATATTTTGTGGCTATTGATCAAAGGATACATTATTAGGGCAATGTATTAGGTCTTGCTAATACCTTCACAATGCCAGGGGAAATCTTTTCTAATACAAACATCAACATAAGGGGCACGAAGGATCCTTATGGTGAAAATACTACCAACACTCCAACTAGTATCATGAATCGTCGTCCATCCATCATCTCATACACAAATTGGGACCAATGTAAAAAGGAATATTTCTATCAATGAAAGGAGAAGATCATCAAAGAAAATGAAGCAGTAAATAAAAAAGAACAAAGTATTTATAAATAAATACCAAAGCATACAAAAGAAGATCATCCCTATCACACTCCATCAGTCAAAGAATCTATGGGGAAAAGTCAAAAAGGGAAATATATCCATCAAAGATGTCCTCAAATAAAAAATTATATCTAGTGGTTGATCCTAATTTCACAAATACTCCCATATTTACTCATCATTGCTCATCTTCCCAAGTTTGGAGAATCAAAGGTTCCAAAAAAATGACCAATCCATCTCATATTCCTTCATGCATGGCACCATACACTCCATTAATTATATCCAATTCTCCCATTAACTATGTGTTGGTAACTACTCTTCATCATAAGGATTTTTAAGGTACTATATCATGATGTGTGCATGTAGACAAGGTTCATTCTAGTACCAACAAGGCAGATCAAAGTTCTCAAAAAGTGCATTCAATTGCTCATATCTTAGCAAAGAAGATTCTTCAAGTAGGATATTATTGGTACGTTATGATAGTGGCCTCTACATCAGTACCACCAAGTGATTCAACATGAGGGTAAAATTTTCAAAAAATAAAATACAAATAAAAATCATGAAAATATTAAAAATAAAAATCATCCTTGATTGAAAACCACTATGGTGGTGCTTTGGGAATTTACTATGATGAATACCTAGAAAGAAGGTTTCATGAGTAGAATTGACCATCTATATGATCCTTCTCAGATAGAAGTATCTCATCCTTGTCTTGATAAATCCAATATACCCTCCATCCATCCAATCAAAATTTATTTAAATATTCTAGTTTATCTTGATCTTCACAAAGGTTTTGCATATACTTCCACCATATATGTCAAGCTCTTGATAGGATATTTACCATTTTTTCTCATGAAATTTAGTAGTCCATATCTAGCATGATAAAACTCTATTGAAATCTTCGCATCTACAATCCCTATCTTGGTTTTTCACTGAACTATGAAACATTGCTAGAAACAAGGGGTAGGTTATTGCACTCTATTTTCAAAAAACTCTTGATCCATTTATGGAATTTCATAACTTGATATGAACATTGTGATCTAAGGTATCGTTTATCTTTAGAAAATACAAAAAACATTCAAAAATTTGTAAAGTTAAAATACAAAACATCCAAATCACATCAAAATCCCTAAATAGGTCAAAACATGAAAAAGTAAAAAACATTACCTTGTCAAACTATGTTGTTTTTGCACTTGAACATAGGTAAGTCCATCACCAATCTATCCCCAAGAAACTTTAGGTTAGTCTTTAGGATTCTATCATAATAAATTGGCAATCCATCAAGTGTTCATATTTCACAAATAAATGACCTTACTAGTCAAAGTCAGTCGAACTACATGGTATCTACATGTATAATGTAGGAAAGGCTAATATTTGATAAGCCCCTAAGGCCCTAGGTTAGTTCCTCTTAAGTCTTGTTCAAAACTTCGAAAACACAAAAAAAATTGAAAACTTGAAAAACCAAACATTGGAAAACATTCAAAAAACCAAAAACAACCTCAAAACATTACAAAATACCAAAAACATTGAAATATTCCAAAAAAAACCAATACCACCCATCCCATTTCACTTTCACCCATAATAAACCCCCATTCATAATAAATTGATCGTCACACTCACCTTTGGTAACACAAATAGAAAACAATTGCAATAATCAATAAAAAGTAGAACCTTTCAACACAACACAAAAATCAAACTCTTGATCATTATCAAACATGTCAATCAAACGTTATATCAATAGCCTTTCAAACAACTAATCAAACCTAATAGCATCTAATAATACATCCTAGGATGCGTACTTCCTACAATGGGCACTATCATTGGAAATCACTTTGGATACTTATCCTAAATGAAACAACACATTTTGGCAAGAGATATAGATAACATTGATTGTTTGTTCATTTTGAGGACCTCTCGATGATTTCTATCAAAAAAATTTAGAGAGAAAGGAATGGGTCATTGATCATTTCTTTCATTTGTTGTGCTTGTAGGATGTTCTTGTAAAATAATCTTGGAGAATACTTGCTTTGTTGTGTGTAGGGAGGTCATTTTGAATAGATTGTTGACTATTGTGTATGCTTTGGTCTGAAACATTTTAAACTTCTAAAATATATTATAATGAGGTTTATGTATGTCAAGGTGTGAGAAAACATTATCCTATCTATTTACAAAGTCAAATTCCACCGCATTAGATGTAACGCCATCCTGGTTCTTGATACCTTGATGCATCATATCTATGTGTTATATCAAAAAAAGGAATGAAATGATGAAGTATCCCAATCCATGAAAGATGAAAATAATTAATCTTGTCACCATATTTAATAAAGTCTTGAAGACTCATATACTTGTTGGAATTTTGAATAATCTCGAAATCAGTAATTAATCCATTCATCTTATTCATCTATCTTCTTTATGTGATAGCATGGTATCATGATAGTTAGCAAAAATAATAATGCATCCATCTTGCATCCACAAACCATTAGCATACATATATCATACATTGCATATAATATAAACATCATATCATGGATCATACATCACATCATGTCATATGCATAAATAAAGAAACAAATCAATAACTTAAACATTTTTATCCATCCATAGCATGTACATAAATCATGAAATAAATGAAACATCACCTCAAATTGATCGAACATCATATCATAATAAAATCAGGCCATCTCATATATATCTCAAAATATGACTATCATGATACAAAGTTAGAGTCAATGTGTGAATATCATAAAAAATAGATATACAAGAGGCTATCAAAAGTCAGTTGATGAATATATAGAGATTTAATAAGTAGGGTTGTACATCCAAAAATGTCTACAAAAATGTGAGGCTATCCATGGATTTGATGATCATTATGTTGTGATGGGTCCTAACACTGACTCCTTGAGGGTTACCCAATTGAAGGACCTCCCAAACCACTCAACTCAACCCCAATCCTCTATACAATATTTGGCTATCGGCATGCTCTAGGAATCACCCTATGGTACAAGGTGTGGTAATAGGAGGCATCCGTCATCACATCTCCATACATCTGAGCTGAGACCTAGCACTATGTGTGCATAGCAATAGCCTCTAGCTACTATCTCTGCCTAGTATCTTAGCAAGCTGGATCATGAGTTACTATACCTATTTTCAATCTTGATCACACTCACCTATCAATCTCTACAGCTCGATACAAGCTACATCCCTCTCCTTGATCAACTACAAGATCTGCAAAAATAGCTGATTTCTCTAGGCTATAAGTGCTTGTATCTTGATGTCCCATGGATTGAGACCCTGTGCATGTTGTTGATGCTACTTTCATGGTGGGGGTGGAAGTATCAAAGGTGGTCCCAATGACACATTCCCCAAAACCTATCCATCATGTGGTAGCTGCTAGTGCTCATCTTCGAGTACTTGTCCATCATGGCCATATTTAGGAGGATATTAAGGAGAATATTGATGCCCCCTCCCCTATCCTTTGCCCTATCCCTATCCCCTACCCCTATAGATTACTTGTATCACTACAAGATCTATCAAGCGAGATGGTACAAAATATCACTACTAGACACCATATGAAAGTTTAGTGCCTACATCGTAGGGCTCACTAGCATATACCCATGACTAGGTCATGAGCTATTGAAAATCATCCACTACCACCAAAGGTGGAATTTTTTGTCCCCAGCTAGCCTCTCTAGTGGTCAATGCAAACAAAGCTTTGTAATCATCTAGAACTATATCCTAGATCTCCTCGAATTGGTGAACAACTCTATCTAGAATATACTGCTCAATCATGGTGTGCTCATGGCCCTATATGTATCTAGTCTATCTCACGAAGAAGAGTTTTTGATGATCATCAAGCCATGGTGATATTTACAACCATGACCTCCAATAAAAAACTATCATATCATCTAGCCCAACATTGACATCATATAGATCACCCACTCACTGTGAATCAACACTCACAAGATGTGCTAAACATCCTTGAGTGTAATAGTCACCTCCCTAGTCAACAGGTGGAAGGATGAGGTATCAATGTGCCACCTTTGAATAAATGTTATCATCTTGGCAAGGTGAGTCCTAATTTTAGGCATCCCAACCATTAACCCTAGCCCAATATCTCCAAGGAACATCCTCACCTCATCATTCAACTGCTAAACACATGAAAAAATGCCAAGTATGTGATTCCTAGAATGAATTGGTCGAATGATCTCCTACATAATCAAAGAGAAGTGCATGAAAATTTATAAAAAACATAAAATTTCACATTTTTAACCCTAAACTACAAAAGCACCTCTATTTGAAAAAGTTTGGTGCTATTTTCTGAGCAACACTATATGAAAAGGAAAAAGAGATGTTAGTTTCAAAAGTACGTTGGCTTTTCAAAAGTGACACTCGATATAAATATTAAAAGCCATGTTCCTTGAAAATGTGCAACACTATTTCAATAGCATCATTGAACCTAAAATTTCCTATGATGCCTTATACAAAATCATGTCAACTTTTCAAAAGTGATGCTATCCTTACCTAAGAAAAAGCAACACTATATGCAATAGTGTCACTTCTCCAACAAAAGCACCATCAATTGGTTCAAAAGTGATTTGAATAATGATGCCTTTTTTTGACAAATTTGACCTAGCATTAGTGACCTAAAAACTCAAAAAATGAGAAAAGTTTTGATTTGTGTACCATTGATCTTGTGTATGTTGCATGTTGGTACTTGTGTACCCTATCTGAGATGTGTTGTGGGAGCTCACAAGCTACCATTTTTCCAAGGTATTAGACCAAAAATTATAGAGTCTCACTAAAGCTATGAGTGCAAATGACCTGAAAATGACCCGTCAACCTATATCTATGCCTTAAAATTAGGGTTTTTTGCCCTAATTTGAGGGAGAAAATGGGATTCTAATCCTTTTTCATCAATCTTTGAGCTATGGGGCATATTTTGAGATTTTTTACATATTTTTGAGCTTGCTTTCATGTTCTGAAACCTATTTCTACACCTAAATCAATGTCAAACCTTTGTCGTGATCTTGACCCAAAAATTCAAATTTCCACCCAATCTCTAGAGGGGGTAGAGTACCAGCTTAATTCCTTCCACTGGGGCAATAATGGACCATCCAAAGACTAAAATAAAATTAATTTTTTTATCTGAGCTATAGAATCAATTTGAAAAGCATGTCTTTAAACCAATGCAATAGGTACCTCACTTCAAAGAGGGGGAAAATGTAGACACTTAAAATTGTCCTGATTTATATTGCACACTTGAATCTGATTACTAATACCATTTTGTCCATAAATTCATCTCCTTTTTAACTGTTTAATTGAATGATCCTAGTTTTTTAATTAAATGCATCAATTTCTCATATTAATCAATTGATCATTATTATTTAGCTAATTCATGCCCTTTCAAACTAATTATCATCTTATTTAAATTAGTAATGTGAATTATTTGATTAAATTTCTTATGTCCTCTCATTTAATTAAATAATATTAATTATTATATTAGATCTCATTTGACCCCCTTTCATTAAATAAATAAATAATTTAATGATCATCCTAATTTCACTCAACTTGCACAATTAATTTTTTTTTTAATTATCTAGTTTTATATTTTCCCTCACCCTCCCACTTGCAAGGGAATATTCTCTTGTAACGAACTTCTTAAATTTTAGAAAATATGCTTCTTTGAATCATTGAGAGTCATTGTTTAACTCTTTGATCCATGCAAACATGCATTCTCATACATTGATGAGAATCCTTGATCCATTCCTTCATGTCTCATGGCTTGTCATCCCTTGATTGATCAAATCAATCCTAGCCATTGATTCACCATTTTCTCCTATAAATAAGCCTCATTTCTATGAGAAAAGGATCGACATTCATCTATTAGCATCTATTTATCAATTTTTTATCCATTATGGTTCAAATCATCCATTATCACTCATAAATATATCAAAGCAAGCTTGTCTCAATGTAAGGGATTGGGAAAGGGCTGATATTCCACATTAATGCAGCACCAATCGCCCAATGGGATGATATTTGAGGCATTATAATAGGTTTTCATTATTCATTTCTTATTCTTTATGTTTAATTATTTCCTTATTTAATGGTTTTCAATGGTTTCATAAGGATTGTAGCTTAACTAGTTAAGTATTCCTTAAAATCTATTGGACCTAGTGTATTTAGCTCATGTTATAAATATAGTCACATTTTGGTGCTAGAACGAGGGTGGAACTAACTAATTTTGACAAATTTTCCTTGATTTTCTCATGTTTTGAAGGTTATAGGTAGGGAGGCACTTTTTATTTTTACTAGAGCATTGCTTTTGAAGAACAATGACGCATTTGCATTACAAAGGTGATTTTGAAATACAAATATATATTTTTCTTTACGACAATGATTTTGATGTTTTTGATAGAGGATCGCTTTTGATATAGCAATGCTATTTACCTCTCTAGATTTTTCATAGGTGCAATAGAGAGGCACTTTTTTATTTCACCAAAGTGACACTTTTACATTACAGTGGCACTTTTGTGCAACAATGCCTTTGTTGTCTAATAGAGAGGTGATTTTTTGGCATAGTGACACTTTTGCAAGGTAAAACAGAGAGATAGATTTTAATGTCTACTTTGGTTTTTCAATTTAACCCACTCTCTGATCATTTACTAACTTCTATTTTTTTTTTTGTGAGGCCAATTGATTTTACAGATTTTGAAAGGAGTAAAATCTTGAAGTTAAAAAGCATATTATCACTTGATTTATATTGTGAAAGTGTTTTAAACACTTATGGGATGATATAATCCATCATATGCTCCTTTTTTCCATGTTTTAGGAAAACTAGCTTTTAATTGGGTTTAAAATTTATAATGCTATACTCTTTCAAAGTTGGTTAAAATTAAACCCATACATCCTCACCATTGTGATGATTGCTTAAAATTGAACACATACAAATTCATATTTCAATGTCGTGCTTTTAAAATAAAGTCATAATTACCTTTGAGGATTTAAAAATAATTAGTGTTTGATGTGCTTGTGTTAAACTTGTAGTGCATATCCACTCCCCTTGCACTTCGTGTGATCTTGGGTGAAGAGAAACACTCCAAGTTTACAAAAAATTTGGTCACCCCAAGAACTTTCTATGTATCCACTAAATATGATAACACATAAGTTGCAAAGACTATTTCTAATGTATGTAAATATAGTGAGTTAGTCTTTTGATCTCCTCATATATGATAATGTAGGGGTCGCAAAACCTATCAGTAATATATGAAAATATAGTGGATTTGTGTCATGGTCTCATCACAAAGGATTTATAATACTTATATATTAACTTATATTTTTTTTAAGTGGCAAAGGTAGGTTTAATTGGCCCAATTCCAAATATAGAATAACTACTATGCATAATACCTATTAAGATTTTTTGAGATAGAGGATGAAACATGCAAACACCTAAATTATTATGAAACACTCTAATGCATGTTTAAAATTTAAAATAGAAACATGCCATGGATTATTGATATTTCCAATAATATTTCATTTATATTTTATAGTAATTTCATAAGGAAACAAATCCTTTCTAATTCTTGAATTCAATACACATACAGTTTCACACTCTAGAATCTCGCATAGACTATTTTTCAAAAAAATCCTTTAATTCCCCCTTGTTTCCTCTCACTTCAAGTTTTTTAACATTATTTTCTCTTAATACTCCTCATTGCCACCTTTTTCTCCTTATTTTACTACATTCCCTACACATTTCTACCCTCTTGTGGGTTTTCATCTCCATGATAATGATGTCCTTTACTTCCACTTCTTGAGAAGTAAACTATTATGCTTACCTTAACTCAACACTTTGAGAAATTTGACATCTACAAGTCTCCACATTAATTTTGATGTACTAAACATTAACTGCTAATTCCCCAATTTTGAATTCATCAATCCCAATTCTATTTTATAAATTATAACCAACTATACTTAAATTAATATATATGCATTTACATACACACACATATATTTTCTCCGGCATACACACATACATGCACATATATACATATATATTCTCATATATATATATATATATGTGTGTGTGTGTGTGTGTGTATGTACACCCATATATATGTATATATATGAATATAATTATATATACAAACATTTCCACTTACTATTTTCTAATAGAATTATTTAAAACGGAACCATACAAAATTATTGCACATAGAGAAAATGTCTCTTAGTAATGAATGAATCTTTATAAAAGAACATAATTTACATGTACTCAATTAATTTATACTTAAGAAATCGGTTCAATACTCAAATCCTTGTAAGATGAACATGAAACAAAATTATAATCATAAAAAATAGTTATTAGTAGATCACTATGTGTATTCTCAAATCCTTGATGACCATGGTTTTCCCTGTTGAATTTGCTTCCCTCTTTGGTGATACTCTCCCTCTCATCCTTGGAGGAGAAATCACTATCATGTATTCACCTCATTAAATTGAGATATTAGTTAGTCTCGTATCAAAGGAATACATACATACATACATACATATATATACATATATATGTATATATGTATATATATATATATTTAAATCACTTAAAATATAAAGCTTGATAGTATATTTTCATTACTATGAACATAAAATGTATAATTTCATCATTTCATTATATATCTATCTGATATAAATGATTAAGAAGCATACCCTTAATTCACTATAGTTCATGTTTTCAAATTCATAATTAAAATTGATCATAAAATAACATAGTCTAGAGGGTTAAAAAAAATGAGATGTAACATCTCCTCCCCCTTGAAGGTCATCTTCCTTTATTATTAAGTTCAATCAACATAGGAATTAAATAACTAGTATTTTTATTTGTACGTAAAATATCCATTTAAAAACTGTGGAAACCTTTGATAATTGTATCATAGATCTTCCAAGTCACACTATCCTCAAAATATTGGTCCTATAGGACCCTACATTGAGTAACCCCTATGTTACAAAAGTAGAGCTTGTGAAACTCAAACACTTTGAGAGGCTCGATCGTGATGAATTCTAGATCTTGTACTTGAAGATCATTCTAATCAAGAATGTGATCAAAACTAGAAAGATACGTTTTTAAATAATAAACATGGAAAAATTCATGCATACAAGCCAAAGCTAGAGGTAGAGCTATTTTGTAAGCAATTGACAAATTGTAAAACCTTAAAAGGACCCATTTATCTTGGAGCTAATTCAGTAAACTTGCCAAATTTTATCAAGATTCTATGTGGTTTGACTCTTAATAATAATTTATCTCCAACTAAGAAAATTTGAGGTGTACACTTTGTTGAACTTCTCTTTTGGTATTTGTCCTTGATGTCAAAATTGTGTTTCAGATTGGCATCTTGGTGATTCATTATCAGTTGCATAGTTTACATTCAGATGGTTGGAACTCTTGTTTCTATTATGTCTTGGCATACTTGGTTTTGGCTTCGGCATTATGATGATGGTTTTGATGGTACTGATCTCTTGGCTCCATGTGCAGATTACAAGGCATCTTGTTTACATGATTATTATTCTATGTTTAGGTGGTATAGTTCTAATTTGACAGGTTTGATATTTTGAGCTATACTGTGCTAAGGTGATCTATAGGTTTATATGGTTTTGGCATGTTCAGATTTCTATGGTTACATGGCATTGATAAGGTTTTGAACAACATCATAGTTGTGTTTTTATTTTCAGCCTCATACAGGTAATGTTTATAGGCAGCTTGGTTTTGGAATCATAATTGGAGTTCGCATTTAATATTAAGAAAACCCTATCGGGTTTCCTTAAAGATTTGATAATTTTGATATTCTTTGCAGGGGAATATGATAAGTTGATATCAATTCGCATCTACTTTAGGAAAATGTATTAACATGGCAATTTTTATAATGTTGTCTTCAAGAATTAATCTTGGCTCACTCTCATTTGAACATGACTTAGAAAGAAGTCCTTTTTGGATCAGGTCCTATATTTGTTTATTTATTAGGCCTTAGGGCCGATAGTAGGTATGAGGAACTAATTATTTAAAATCCACTATGAAAGTGACATGGCTTTGAATTCTTGGTACCAATGATTTATAAGGTGGTCAACATTTGTTTTAGGAGGTCATGACAAATTATTAAAACTATAATGGTGTCGGAGTTTTTCTTTGTTTCATCATTGGACATCGATTAAAGTTATGCTATGATAAAGTTGATCGATAGTTTGTATGCATTCCAGAGGTAATGAGATTGTTGGCATACTTGGCATTTTCTTAACCATGGATTTTAGAATGCATTATGATGTCTTTACTTATGTCTTTAGTCCTTTCGGACTTCAAACATGATTATGTTTTGGCTTGGGGCATCGAATGTCTTGAAGAAAGACTAGGGATTTCCTTATTGATTTTTCATTTTGCTAAGGGTGTAAACCCTAGCCATGCCACCTGATTTGTAACTGCTGCTAAATGTCTCCTCTCTGCTGTGAATCTGTTCATTTCTCTTTTGATATCATGATTGGTGTCTCACAGTGTATGGAAAGTTGTTTTTGTAACTATTGCTAAATGTCTCCTCTTTGCTGTGAATCTGTTCATTTCTCTTTTGATATCATGATTGGTGTTTCACAGTGTATGGAAAGATTCTATTAGGTAGGCACTATCAAGGTTGGAATAAGGCAGGTTGAGACCGGAGCATATATAAAATCTCACTGGTATTTACTTAATTCACTTGTTGTTCGACCATGTATTATCATTCCCTATTTGCATAAAGCTTTCAGTTTAAAAACATAATGCAGTTACTATTTTATGTTTCAAAATGCTTGATTGGTTTCATGCAAAGCATCACAATTTTTTGGTTACCTAAGTTGAAATTGATACCCTAAAGAATACATATCAATTTGGTTCTGCTATGAGGAGTTATGTTTTTCAGTTGGTGGGTAATCATGTATTTTTGCTAAATTTGTCCTTATAATCATGGATTCAAAATTGAAGTATTTCATTTGATGATTATGTGCTTAAGGGTTTCTGAAAACAAAAAATCAGTTACCTTCTCTTCAGTTTTAAAAGGAAAAAATGCTCTCTTTTTTGAATTTTTTTTATCAGTATTATTATTGATTCTTTTTTAGATAGTTTTGATGGTGCAGATTCCTTGTGTGGCCATAGTCCAAATTCCTCTTTCTCAAAATACATTTTCTTGACCATTCTGTGAGAAGCAATCTTCTATTTTCGGATACTTCTTTGAATCTCTGAATATACTTGGCACAAATTTTGACAGAAATTTGACATATTGAAAATACCTCATTTGATAAAATATTCACACATGTTTTAGTTGTATTGCTGGTAATTTTCAGATATATTAGTCAAAAGAAAAAAAGAGTTAAATCACTATTTTTGTAGTGTGAGAAATAACTGAGAAAATGTGTGTGTGAAACATAACCATTGCATTGTCTATACTAGAAAAAATGTATTATTCTAATATTCTATACCTAAAACAAAAAGAGATCAATATAAGTTGTCTTAAGATGAGACAATGACTAGAATTCTAAAGGCTCAACTCTGAACCTTGAGGATTGTAGGTATTATCTATTGACAGGCACTTATGAGAAAAGAGAAACAAAGAAACAGAAAATGGGTTGGTCCTCCTTGAAATTGGTGTGTCAAAATGAGGGGTTGGTGCTCCTTGAGTTGGTGCTCATAAATCAACCTATAAGGCATTGTTAAAAGTGGTTATTTTAATATAAGCCTAAAAAGGCAGCAGTTTAGGAGTGGTTTTTCTATGCCAAGAGAGTTTTCTACTTGGCACATCTTGTGTCACTTTTCTCATCTGTGGTTCTTCTAATTTGTTGTGTGAATTCTTTATTATGCAATGTTTCACTTTCATACTTCTCATTTCAGTTTTATGTGATTGCATTCAATATATGGATGAGTTAATCATTAATAAATGAGAGCATAAATCTATTATGTTTCAGTTTTAGTAAAATTTGTCAAATCAGTTCATGACATTGATTCACCCCCCCTCTTAGTGTCTTTTTCACTCCAAAAATTGGTATCAGAGCATAGGGTCCTTTGATAGGTCTATCCAACCTAGGATTGATTCTGGTGTTGGAGTCTATTTAAAATGTCTCAAGCTCATGAAGGCACATCTATGACTAGAGCTCCATTATTTGATGGAATGGATTATGTATTCTGGAAAATTAGAATGGAGACTTATCTAACTTATATTTATCTCGATGTGTGGAGCATAGTGTTAACTGGGTACACTGTACCAACTACATTGGTGACAAATTTTGATAAAAATAAAATATATGAAACCAATGGTCGAGAAAAACATGCTCTCTTGTGTGCATTGACTAAAGATGTCTTTATCAAAGTCATGCATTGCAGTTCTGCTAGGGAAATCTGGGTTAAACTTGAAACCATCTATCAAGGAAATGAAAAAGTTTAACAGTCAAAATTCCTTACTCTAAACATCAGTTTGAGGAAATAAAAATGAGGGACAATGAAAAAGTAGTTGATTACTTCTTTAGATTTGATGAAATTTTCAAGGCTATGAAAGGTCTGGGAGAGGAAGTAAAAGAATTTGATGTTGTAACTAAGGTCATCAGAACCTTATTGACTAAATTTGAAGCTGAGGTCTCTACTCTAGAAGAGAAGAAACACTTTGACCAGCTTACCCTAGACAACCTACGAGGCACTCCAACTACCTATGAAATGAGAACTAGTAAAAACAATTCCTTTGCAAAAGAAACTACCTTTAATATTGAAAGGAAAGAAAAAGATGAGGCTACTGAATCATAATTTTTTTATTCTAAAGAATCCCACTTGTTAGAAAGCTCAAAAAGGGGTCTAGAAAATACAAGGGAAAAATTCCCTTCAAATTTTTTAACTATGGAAAAATAGGCCACTTTGCTACAAAGTGCCCCTATGGTGATCTAAATAGTGACAATGAGAAATCTAAAAAATTGCCTAAGAAAAAGGCCTATAGACCTAAACAAAAATTCAACTTCAAAAAGAAGAAGAGTTTGTTCAACAAAAATGAAACAGACACTGAATCTGAAGATTCTTTAGATGAAGAAGATGAAAACCTATTCACGACTGAAATCATTCAGCAAGAAGATACTAACAACAGTGATGCTGAAGATGGCGAAGTAGATCTAGAAGGTGAACTGAAATGTGCTTTAAAAGAGCTTAGAAAACTCAAAAAACAAATGCTTTCACAAGAAAAAAATTCTAATCAAGATCTTCCTCAAGAGCAACTCAAAAATCAAGAAATAGTCTCCTTGAAGACTCAACTTGAAGAAGCCAAGAGAGTTGAGGATTGTCTTTGTATTGGTATAAATCATAAAGATCAAGAAATTTAAAAACTTGAACATGAAATTTTTGATCTTAGGAAGACCATTAAGAAGTATGAGAGTACTCTAAAACTGAATGACATGCTCAGTAAGCAAAAAATGAACAAGGAAAAAGCTCGTATTGGGTTCGTGAAGGGTGAATGTTCAAATGATGGTGCAAAGAAAAATGATATTGCTGCAAAAACATGTTTTAAATCTAATCATCTTGATTTTGATAAGAATCATGTTTATTCTTTTAGGATTAACAGAACATTATATAATCTCAACCCTTTCTTTTATGGGTACTATTATTTCTACAAAAGATATGGCCACAAAGTGAGCTCTTGCATGTTTATGAATCCTAGAACACCTAGATTTGGTCATAAGCAACACCTTGGTTTTGCTAGATGGATCAAATGCTTTAAATGAAATCTCATGTGTCATTATGCTAAGCAGTGCAAAGCTGATCTACAAATTAAACAATAGAAAACCAAAAAGGTTTGGAAACCTAAAAATGTCAAAAATATAGAGCAAACTATGTTAGTTCAAATAGATTTTCATTTAAAGGAAAAGGACTTATGGGTCCTGGACAGTGGTTGTTCTAACCACATGATTGGTGAAAAATAAAAATCCATAAATCTTGAAGATTATGTAGGCGAGTATGTGAAGTTTGGTGACAATTCTGGTATACAAATCAAAGGTAGACATTCACTTCTTCTGAATGAGGACACTCCTATGTACAATGTGTATTAGGTAGAAGTTCTAAAGAACAATCTTCTAAGCATCATTCAAATTTGTGACAATGGCTATCATGTTTTGTTCACTTCATAGGTATGTGAGATTAAAAATAAGCTTGGAAAGGCTATTGTTGTTGGAAGAAGGACTAAGGGAAATGTTTACAATCTTCTTGACACATCTGGTAATGAAAATAATCAAGGTATGTGTTTAATGATTTAAGTTGAAGAAATTTGGTTGTGGCACAAGAGACTAGGTCACATTAAATTTGAGAATATGGTTAGGATCAAGAAAAACTAGAATGCAAGAGGTCTTCCTGTCTTAAGAAAACCTGAAAATGCAGTTTGTAAAGAGCGTCTCAAAGGCAAGCTAAAGAAAATTCTTCTACTAGGCCTCTGAAACTTGTTCATACATATTTATGTGGTCCTACAAGGACTAGATCTATTAATAGTGAGAAATACTTAATGTTATTTGTTGATGATTACTCTCGTATGGTATGGGTTACTTTTCTCAAGCATAAAGTTGAAGCTTTTGAATTTTTGAAAGTCTTTAGAAAAATGGTTGAAAGGGAGTCAGATTTAAAAATGAAATTTCTGAGATCTAACAAAGGTGGTGAATTCACCTCACAAGAATTCATTGACTATTGCAAAAAACATGGCATAAAAAGATAATATGTTGCTGCCAGAACACCTCAACAGAATGGGGTTGTTGAGAGAAAGAACATAATTGTAAAAGAGATGGCAAGGACTATGTTGGATGAAGCAAAATTTACAAAAATGTAATGGAAAGAATTTGTTCATATAGTTGTTTACATCTTGAACAGAGTATAAATCAAAGTGAAATCCAACTTCACTCCATATGAACTGTGGTATGGTAAATCTACCTCAATTAAATAATTCAGAATATTTGGTTGTAAGTGTTTTATCAAGAGAGATGATGATAATTTAGGCAGCTTTCAATATAAATCTGATGAAATTATCTTTTTAGGATACTCCACTTATAGAAAAGCCTATAAATGCTTTAATAATAGGCTAAATAATAATGTAGATTCTATCAATGTCACATTTGATGAAAATTTGCTTTTAGATGCTGAACCTATGTAGGAAGATGAGGAAGAAGAATTTGAACTTGAAATAAATTCATAAGGCTTTGAAACAACAAAGCTTGAAGGTGAATCAACAAGTCCTAAACTAGCTGAAGAAAAATCTAAAAATGCTGAAACAAGTCTTGAAAAATGTGTAACAAAAACCCCTTCAAGATCTCATGTTAAAAACCATCCTAAAGATCTGATTATTGGAGATAAATTTGTAGGAGTTTAAACAAGAAGAAGAACTATTAAATCTAATGAAAAAGATCACATAGCTCAGCTTATTACTTTCTCCTTGGTTACACAATTTGAGCAAAAAAAAAATTTATGAAGCTCTAACTGGTGAATGCTAGATTAATGCAATGTAGGAAGAAATTGATCAAATTGAGAAAAATCATACTTGGGAGTTAGTCCCAAGACTAGATGACAAAAAATTCGTAGGGGTAAAATGGATATTCAAAAATAAACATGATGAAAATGGCCATTTTGTTCACAACAAGGCTAGGTATGTCTGCAAAGGATATGCTCAACAAGAAGGTATTGACTTTGGTGAAACCTTTGCAACTGTAGCTAGACTTTTATCTATTAGAATATTCTTGGCTTATTCTTATTTCAAGAAATTTACTGTATATCAAATGTATGTCAAAACTACTTTTTTGAATGGTTATTTAGATGAAGAAGTTTATATAGAATAGCGTGAAGGGTTCATTTGTTAAAACAAGACTAATCATGTTTAAAAGTTGAAAAAGGCTCTAGATGGCCTAAAATAAGCTCCTAGAGCTTGGTACTCTATACTAGATAATCATCTAATTTCAAAAGGTTTTATTAGAGGAGGTGTAGACAACAATATTTATGTTAAAATTGAAGGTTCTGATATTCTGGTTGTTGAAATCTATGTAGATGATACTATATTTGGCTACAACAATACTGCTTTAAGTAAAAAATTATCTCAGATTATGGAATATGAGTTTGAAATGTCAATGTTGGGAGAATTAACTTTCTTTTTAGGTCTTCAAGTTTCTCAACTTGAAACTGGTATTTTTCTCTCTCAAACAAAGTGTGCAAGAGAGATGCTCAAGAAATTTCAAATCGATGAATGTCATCCAGTTAGCACTCCAATGGTTACAAGCTGCAAACTTAGAAAGGTTGATGATTCTCTTGATGTAAATCCAACTGACTATAGGTCAATGATTGGAAAATTATTATATCTAACAACTTCTAGACCTGACATAATGCGGGTATTTTGTATGGTTGCAAGATTTCAGTCATCTCCTAAGGAATCTCATATTAATGTTGTTAGAAGGATTCTTAAATATGTTCAAGGTAGTCTTGATTATGGTGTTTGGTATCTTAGAGTAAATTATTTTTCATTAACTACATATACTGATGCTGAATGGGCTGGTTGTTTGGATGAGAGGAAAAGTGCTAGTGGTGTTGCTTTCTTTCTTGGTGATCGATTAGTGGCATGGCACATAAAAGAACAAGAAATTGTTTCACTCTCCACTACTGAAGAAAAATATATTGCTGCCACCTCTTTTTGTACTCAAATAATCTAGATGTCATAAACTCTATCTAACATGGGTATTGAAGTTCCTAAACCTGTTTCTATTCTATGTGATAATACTAGTGCGATTAATATCTCCAAAAATCTTGTTATGCACTCTCGCACTAAACACAATTCTACTAAATTTTACTTTCTTCGTGAAAAGGTGTTGGCTAATGAGATATATGTGCAATATGTTCCTACACAAGCATAGGTTGCTGAAATCTTCACTAAGCCTTTGGCTAAAGAGGTATTTGAAAGACTTTGGTCTAGATTGGGAGTTGTCTCTCAATATTTCCTCTCTTAATACTTTATCTTGGTGTTAGGGGGATCTTGTTAGCTCTCTTAGCCTTATTTCTACTTCATATGGTTTTCTATTTGCTTCCCCATTACTATATCTTTAGCTTTTTATGTTCAACTTCTTGGCATTTCATTGTCTTTGTCCCTTTGTCCTTGAGATAAAAAGGGGGAGAATTATGAGCTCTTGGTTCTAGTTCAGTTTGATGGCTTATTTAGTTTTTTCCATCAAGGACAAAGCGGGAGTTTGTTGAACTTATCTTTTGGTATTTGTCCTTGATGTCAAAATTGTGTTTCAAATTGGCATCTTGGTGATTGATTATTAGTTGCCTAGTTTACATTTAGATGGTTGGCACTCTTGTTTCTATTTTGTCTTGGCATACTTGGTTTTGGCTTTGACATTGTGATGATGGTTTTGATGGTACTGATCTCTTGAGTCCATATGCATATTACAAGGCATCTTGTTTACACGATTATGATTCTATGTTTAGGTGGTATAGTTCTAGTTGGATAGGTTTGAAATTTTGAGCTATACTGTGCTAAGGTGATCTACAGGTTTATATGGTTTTGGCATGTTCAGATTTCTGTGGTTACATGGCACTGATAAGGTTTTCAACATCATAGTTGTGTTTTTCTTTTCAGCCTCATGTAGGTAATATTTATAGGAAACTTGGTTTTGGAATCATAATTGGAGTTGGCATTTAATTTTAAGAAAACCCTATCATGTTTCCATAAACATTTGATAATTTTGATATTCTTTGCATGGGAATATGATAAGTTGATATCAATTGAAATCTATTTTAGGAAAATTTATTAATATGGAAATTGTTATAATGTTGTCTTGAAGCATTACTCCTGGCTCACTCTCATTTGAACATGACTTAGAAAGAAGCCCTTTTTGGATCGGTTCTTATATTTATTGATTTATTATGCCTTAGAGCTAATAGCAGGTATGAGGAATTAATTATTTAAAATCCACTATGAAAGTGACATGGCTTTAAGTTCTTGGTAACAATAATTTTTAAGGTGGTCAAAATTTGTTTTAAGAGGTCATGATAAATTATTAAAAATATAATGGTGTTGGAATTTTTCTTTGTTTGACCATTGGACATCGATTAAAGTTAAGCTATGATGAATTTGATCGATGGTTTGTATGCATTCCAGAGGTAATGATATTGTTGGCATACTTGGCATTTTCTTGACCATGGATTTTAGAATGCATTATGATGTCTTTTCTTATGTCTTTAGTCCTTTTGAACTTCAAACATGATTATGTTTTGGCTTGGGGCATCGAATGTCTTGAAGAAATACTAGGGCTTTCCTTATTGATTTTTCATTTTGCTAAGGGTGTAAACCCTAGCCACATCGCCACCATGAAAGGATTTGTAACTGCTGCTAAATGTCTCCTCTTTGCTACGAATTTGTTCATTTCTCTTTTGATATCATGATTGGTGTTTCATAGTGTATGAAAAGCTATTATCAGGTGGGCACTATCAAGGTTGGAATAAGGCAGGTTGAGACTCGAGCATATATAAAATCTCACTGGTATTTACTTAATTCACTTGCTACTCGACCATGTATTATCATTCCCTATATGCAAAAAGCTTTCAGTTTAAAAATGTAAGGTAGTTACTATTTTATGTTTTGAAATCCTTGATTGGTTTCATGCAAAGCATGACAAGTATTCGGATACCTAGGTTGAAATTGATACCTTGATAGAATAACATATCGATTTGGTTCTACTATGAGGAGTTGTGTTTTTTGGTTGGTGGGTAATCATGCATTTTTGCTAAATCTGTCGTTATAATCATGGATTCAAAATGGAAGTATTTCATTTGATGATTATATGCTTAAGGGTTTCTAAAAATAGAAAATCATTTACTTGCTCTTCAGTTTCAAAAGGAAAAAATGCTCTCTTTTCTGAAAAGTTTTTATCAGTGCATGGGTTATTATTGATTCTTTTTCAGATAGTGTGGATGGTGCAGATTCCTTATGTGGTCAAGGTTCAAATTCCTCTTTCTCAAAATACATTTTCTTGACCATTCTATCAAAAGCAATCTTCTATTTTTGGATACTTCTCCAAATCTTTGAATATACCTGGCACAAATTCTGACAAAAGTTTGACATATTGAAAATACCTCGTTTGATAAAATATTCACACATGTTTCAGTTGTATTGCTGGTAATTTTCAGATATATTAGTCAGAAGAAAAAAAGAGAGTTTAATCTCTATTTTTGTAGTGTGAGAAATAACTAAGAAAATGTGTGTGTGAAACATAGCCATTGTATTTTCTATACTGGAAAGTATGTATTATTCTGAGATTGTATACCTGAAACATAAAGAGATCAACACAAGTTGTCTTAAGATGAGAAAATGACTAGAATTCTAAAGGCTTGACTCTAAACCTTGAGGATTGTAGGTATTGTTTGTTCAGAGGCACTTGTGAGAAAAGAGAAACAAAGAGACCCTCTATATCATTGTAATTTCAGCAAATAGAAAAGGGGTTGGTGCTCCTTGAAATTGGTGTTTCAAAATTAGGGGTTGGTTCTGCTTGAGTTGGTGCTCAAAAATCAGCCCATAAGGCATTGATAAAAGTGGTTGTTTTAATATAAGCCTAAAAAAGGTAGCAGTTTAGGAGTGATTTTTCTACCCCACGAGGGTTTTCCACTCGACATATCTTGTGTCACTTTTCTCATCTATGGTTCCTCTAATTTATTGTGTGAATGATTTATAATGCAATGTTTCACTATCATACTTCTCATTTCAATTATATGTGATTGCATTCAATATATGGATGAGTTAATCATTGATAAATGAGAGCATAAATCTGTTTTGTTTCAGTTTTAGTAAAATTTGTCAAATCAGTTCATGACACTGATTCACCCCCCCTCTCAATGTCTTTTTCACTCCAACACACTTGGCATCACCATATATTTTTTTCCTAGCATTTACTTTAGACAATCACTTTTTGGTTATCCTTATCCACTCTTCCATTACTGATAACATTTTTTAGGCCAATGATAATCCTATCTTCTAGTTTATCCCAATTGATATGATTTTGACACTTTCTTCCATACAATCCTTCAAATGGTGAAATTTCAATTGTAAAATGGAATGAATTATTGTAGGAAAAGTCAACTAGTGGTAGGTACTCTTCCCACTTATATTATTGATCCATGCAATACATCCAAAAAAATATTCTACCACTTGATTGAATATTTTGGTTTTCCCATCTGTCTCTTGGTGTTAAGTTGATCTTATATTTAGTTTGGTTCCTAATGCAAAAAAAATGGTTTAAAAAAACCTTGAAGTCATCAGCACATCTTCACCTCAAATTATTTTCTTAGGAATTTTATTCAATCTAAAGATTTATTGCATAGATTTTCTTGCAATGACAAGTTCCCCATCCATAAGACTTCTCGGTATGAATTGAGCCACCTTAGTTTTTTTATTAGCTACAACAAAAATTGCATTGTGTTTATTTGTAAACATTGGTAAGCTTTGTATAAAATCCATTTTGATTAATTTGCATTTTCATTTTGGAATATCACAAGGGTACAAAAATTATGTCAAATATTGATGTTTAGCCTTGACACACTAACATTATAGACATCCTACCACAATATCATTACTTCTTGCTTCATTCATTTACATAAGATAGAAGTTTCACATCCACCATAGGATTTGTTACTCCAAGATGACCACTATATGGAGCATAGTGTGCTTCCTTTAGAATGAAAGAACCTAGATCATATCAATATAGAATATACATCCTACTATTAAACATTAAGAGTCCATCAAAATAAAATTGATATCCATCTTATCTAATGTTCATAAATTTGTTCTCCTACTAAATTCCTAATCATTTGATCTCAAAGATTGAACTGAATTGAGACCATTTTCAAAATAACTCTTCTGACAACACATTGTCACCTAGATTCACTTTTTTGTTGATATAAATAATCTTACAATCATAGCCATATATTAACCCTAACCACCATCTTTGGCATTCATTATTATTTGGTTGAGTGAAAGTATATTTAAGTCTTTAATTATTTGACCTGAGGTTGTATCATGTCCCCTTCCTTTTTTGTTCTAGTTAATGGGGAGCCTTTTGTTGGGAAAATTGGGGGTCATCTTAGAACAAAAAATCTAAGAGCAACAGTGCCTTAGTGACTTTATTTTCATCAAAATCACCTCAAGGACACAAACTACTATGCCATAAAGTAGAAATAGGCACAGTGATTTTCCACATTTACCCTTATGAAAAAAGTACATGCAGACTAGGCTAGATTCAACACCATGTACACATTCAAAACTATAGAGTCAATAAGCATGAAAGATAAACAAATGAACACAAATTTACGTGGGGAAAACCCTTTTGGGTAAAAAACCCTAACCTCCAAAAGATTGAGCCATTGTATTATTTAGAAAAAAACAAATTTATAATACAATCTCAGGCTCATGCCCATTACAAGAGTTACATCTTATTCATCTAGAGAATATAGGCAACAACATAGATTTGAAACCTTGCACTATTACAATGTCCTCACATGACATATAGTGAAGATTCACTTCATCTCACTAGCCCACACACACAGCTAGCCTTTCAGCCGACACAACCTCACAGCCTCTCAGGTTCATATCTTATCATTTATGACTGTCTCAGTGTTCACGGTTACAATTCTCTTCACATACCACTCAAACACATACACTCTACTCAATCAGATTTCATATCTTGATCAACCTCATCTCTCTTTCCAATCCAACCAACAACCATTAGGGTATTTAATTACACCACGAACAAGCTTCCAAAATTCTTTGGCAACACTGCCTTGTAGCACACATCGAGCCACCCAACATTGAATTTAATTATAGAGACATACCAAAACTGCACTCTATCAACCCCACAATTAATCGCTACCAAAGAATAAATCTTTTGGCCAATGAGCGTTGATTTACAACAGTGATGCAAAATCAATGAATAATATCACGCCATGTGTTGTAACACTATTTGTCCATCACTTTGACTAATGCACCAAACAATTGGTTCGGTTTAACTTCCATAGCAGACCAACCTTCGAAAACTGCCTAGGTGACCAAACAACCTCCGAGCATTTTCCCTTCATATACCGCTTGTCATGGCTAGGACCCACCAAGACATGCATACACCACTAGTGCAATTTTGGGGAGTAAAAAAAGCATCCACAATAATCCCAACAAGTTTCCCTGAAACAATGACACATGTTCGAAGCCAGCACACCCCACATGAGTCACTCAGGACCCACCACATGAGGCACAGGACTAACAAACACCGTTGATCAAGACACCAAGTGTCAACTGCTCAAGCAATTTCATTCGCTTCACAAGATTCTGTCGGTACTCACCACTATTGAGCACAAAATAAAACAAGCACTGTTGGATTAATCTCATCACAACCATAGATCAAGATCGCCTTTAACAAGCATTGGTCCATCGGCGTAGCTCAATGAAGAGTTCCACTGATGACCCCAAGTCACTTCGATGGAAACAAACTGCCAACACTAAGCACTCATCCCGAAAGAACAAGTTACACCAACCAAGTTCTTTGGCTGGATTTCTATCTTTGTTGAGAGTTAGGAGACTTGTGCCGACTGCTCAGGTTACACCAATGAATGGGTTAGCGAGATTGATGCACATATTTCCAACAATCTCCCACTTGAAAAATATCTTACTGACCATTTTAGAGCACATACAACATCAATTTCAAATGCCAAACGATATCACCTCTGTGAAAAAAATTCTCCAAAAACAACAACTAGAACACTAAATGCACCCATCCAACTGATCAACCCACGTGACTAAAAATACCACCCATAGCTCATTCTATTCCATCCAATTTCACAAACCTTCAAGGTATCCATATTATTAAACTCATGCCATCAACACAACTAACCCATCAACCATAGATACAAGCACCATGCACAAACCAATCAAAAAATATCAAACACATCTAGGTACTCCCATTGCATGGGTAATGCCAAATCTCAAAGATCAAAGGCATAACAAGTCTACCAATAAAATCACATAGAAAATTTAACCATGTAGTACCAAGGAAATATCCATAATGATATGCACAACCTATAGCTAACTACTACAAGAATCATTTCTCTCAACAGTCTTCCAGAGCTCTTCCAAGTTCTTCAACACCCAACATAGCAAAGAGATAAAGAACCTTCAAGTTACCACTCAAAAAATTGAATGAAAAAAAAAGCTCCGACCAAATCTCAAACCAATGTTAAAAAGAATTCAGACTTCCAAGAAGACAACCAAGACCAAAGAGAGAAACTATGCACAACATATACCTATAGAACATCCTCCTACATACACCTCTAAAAGCTATGTCAAATATGATCTCCTTCACATCTCAAAGGAAAATCCATAACAACACCCAACGATTCAATCACCAAGATCAAACTTAACATATGTTACATGTAATCAATCATGGATGTAAGCCTCTCAAAGAAGATCAAACCCCTTCATTTCCCATCTCAAGAAATCATCCCATATAACTATCTCCTACTAGTTCTCATCAATAAATGCTATCACATAAAAGCTCAAGGAGATAAAACATGTTGTCCACCTTCCACTATGAATCCTCCAAAACGATTAAACAAAAATTCAAGATCCATATCATGAAAGAAAGCATAAAACACCTCTAAAAGATATAATGGGAAAATACCTCTCAAATAGACTTCACTACCAAGCGTACCAAGAGTGGAAAAAGAAAATGCTCCTTCAAGATATACAAGCCACCATGACTCATCCAATAGAAATCTCCTCATTGATCTCTCTTGAAATCACATCCAACCAAGGTGTAGGCTACTCGAACTTTCAATTTTGATCAACACCTTTCTCAAAGGAATTTAAGCCTCACCTTATTATCCATGTATCCATGAAAACCTGCAACTAATCATCTCATGCTAAACTCCAATCCTACATTACTGCACTTAACATGAAGTTCTCAAGAATGTGACCAATGTATTCAGAACACAGACAATTATGAGACCACTTTCAAAGCTCTAAACATATGAAATAGGAACTTATCATGATATCATGATCTACTCATCCCCCTTAGGAGATACCATGCTTCAATTGAAAAAAATATGGTTTCAAGAGCAACACAAGATGCCAAAACTCTAATGCTCAAGTGTGAGTATACATGAAATCAAGCAAACAAACTCTAAAGCAACATCACCTATCAAGCACCACCAACATCTCAGCCAAAGACTCCAAACATCCTTCATGGTTCCAAGATGTTGCACATCTTCAAATAGTGTCCATGCAAATTCAAAAGAACCCTTCTATAGCAACAGATTCTAAGAGTCCCTCCTAGTAACATCTGCAACACTAAAGAATATCATTCACCATCAAGTGATGAATCCAAAATCACTGCTAAAGCTCCCATTGAACCATGAAACTGATCTTTCCAAGCATCATGACCAAACATCTATTGATATGAAAAGCCTCCAGGTACATTTGACAACATATCCATCTGATAACAATTCCAAACAGTACAAAGATCTCCAAACCACGTAGACCACACCATCACTATCAAAAGATTACACTAACCAGTGTACCCAAGCCTTCCATGATATTAGGATACACATTCTACAGGTCCCCATAATCGACTATTTAGGTACTCAACACTATCCTTCCTGTCATCTCAAATCAACCACACCAATGCACAAGTGACCATAGACAAGGCCAACTAATAGATCTGCATCAACACTCAAACAACCTCATGGATATTGATAGTCCACTTTCGAGTTGTCCTATAAAAAACATGTAGGTAAACACACCCCACAACATGCTCAACCCGTAGATCCAACCAAGGAAGCCTGAAAATCTATCATCACACTCGAAACTGCAAAACTGAGATCTCAAAGAGAAAACCCATGTAGACAACATGACTCAAACACTAGATCAAGCTCAGATCTGATTCACCAATCATGTCCACAACTCAAGCACTATAGTCTAGGAAAATAGAAAGCAAAACTTACATGTAGAACTACAACTATCTCATCCAGCAACACCCTAGACAACCAGGATCTAGAAAATAGTTTTACCAGTAGCTCCACAAAACCCCAAGTTTTTTTTTTCTTGACTGTGCAAACCCTGGGAAACCACCCTGTTTCCAAAATACCCATTCACATCCATATCCACTACACATCTAGATGAATCAAGAGTCATCACACAACCATCATGGTTAACCAAAACAATGAACTAACATGAATATGCATCATAGACTTTTTAGAAAAATCTATATAAAACCTTCAGAACCAAAGAACATGAATCTGAGCTATGCAAGTACAAGGTATCCATGAAAGGAAAAAGGAGTACATGAACTCTAGGCCCATTCTAGACCAATTCCAAAACCACGAGCATGCACATACATTCGAGAGATCCAAGTTATTCATAAGTTGTTAGACCACCCAGAGATCAACTTCATAGCCTTCATGCAATTAGGGTAACATAGAACAACGCCTTCAATGCTACGTCAAAAACACCCAGCACAAGAACAATAGTCCATGGTTGAATAACAACCCAATAATTTCAATACCATCATGAAGCCTCTCACACAGACACCCAGTATGAACCACACTCTGTTGCAACACAACCATAAGCATAAACTCACACCCCCTGCATCAAGATCATTTGTTGCCAACTAGGAGCCTCAAACCACATCATTACAATATGATCAACTCCAATTTCTCCATCTTCAATGTCTTTCATGCTTTGTGTTGTCTCAAAAAGAGCAAGGAATTTTACTCACCAAAGGATTAATCATCAATTGACTCCTTCAGATCTCCTCAAGCTTGCCAAGCTAAGAAATCTTTACCAAAAGAATCTACATAACCGAAACACGAGGAACTCTTGCATGCAACAACATGCAAGCACATGCAAGACAAATGCAAGTCCATGCAAGTATATGCAACTCATAAACCTGTGCATGCAAGCATAAGAAAATCCCAAAAGAAAGCTCTGATACCACTTGTTGGGAAAATCGGGGGTCATCTTAGAATGAAATATTTAAGAACAAAAATGCCTTAGTGACTTTATTTTATTCAAATCACCTCAAGGACACAAACTACTATGCCTAAAGCAGAAATAGGCATAGTGATTTCCCACATTTACCCTTCTGAAAAAAGTACATGTAGACTAAGCCAAATTCAACACCATGTACAAATTCAAAACTATAGAATCAATAAGAATGAAAGAAAAATATATGAACACACAAATATATGTGGGGAAATCCCTTTCGGGTAAAAATCCCACCCTCCAAAACATTGACCCATTATATTATTTAGCAAAAAATAGAGTTACAATACAATCTCAGGCTCATGGCCTTTATAGGAGTTACATCTTGTTCATCTGGAGAATACAAGAAACAACATAGATTTGAAACCTTGCACTGTTACATTGTCCTCACATGACATAAAATGAAAATTCATTTCATCTCACCATCCCACATGCACAGCCAGCCTTTTGGTTGACACAACTTGATGGCCTCTCAGGTTCACATCTTCTAAATTTTGTGTGTCTCAATGTTCACGATTACAATTCTCTTCACATACTACTCGAACACACACACTCTACTCGATCAGATTTCACATCTTGATCAACCTCATCTCTCTTTCCAATCCAACCAACAAACATCAGGGTATTTAATTACCCCTCGAACAAGCTTCCACCATTCCCTGGCAACACCGCCCTACAACATGCATCAAGCCGCCTAATATTGAATTGAATTATAGAGACATACCAAAATTGCACTTTGTCAACCCCATAATTAATCACTACCAAATAATAAAGCTTTCATCCAATGAGTGTTGATTTACAACAGCGATGTAAAATCAATGAATAATATCGCACCACATGTTGTAACGCTATTTGTCCATCACTTTGACTGACGCACCAAATAGTCGGTTCAGTTCAACTTCCACAGCAGACCAACTGTTGAAAACTACCCATGTGACCAAATGACCTCCGAGCATTTTCCCTTCATATACTACTTCCCATGGCCAGGACCCACCAAGACATGCGTACACTACTAGTGCAATTTCGGGCAATTAGAAAAACATCCACAATATTCCTAATAATTTTCCTCAAAACAATGACACATTTTCGAAGCCGGCACACCCCGCATGAGTCAGTCGGGACTAATGAACACCGTTGATCAAGTCCCCAAGTGTCAATCACTTAGGAAATTCTACTCGCTTCACAAGATTCCATCAGTACTCACCACAATTGAGCACAAAATAAAATGAGCACCATTGGATTAATCTCATCGCAACCATAGATCAAGATCACCTTTAACAAGCATCAGTCCATCATTGTAGCCTAGTGAAGAGTTCCACCGATGATCCCAAGTCACTCTGATGGAAAAAAACTACAAACACTCAGCACTCATCCTGACGAAACAAGTTACATTGACCAAGCACTTCAGTTGGACTTCTAGCTTCATCGAGAGTTAGGAGACTTGCGTCAACTTCTTAGGTTACACTGATGAATGGGTTAGTGATATTGAGGCATATATTTCCAACACCTTCTCCCTTGTTTAGGGCTTCTAGAGGTCTTCAACAAGGGGATTCCTTATCTTTGTACCTGTTTATTCTCTTGGCTAAAGTTCTAGGGAGAGATATTAAGAGTTATGTTAATCAAGGGTTAATCCATGGGTGGAATTGGGGTGTTGGCCTTCATCCTTAATAGCTTCTACAATTTGTTGATGATACTACTTTGATGAGTCTGGCCAAGATCAAGGAGACTTCTAACTTTCATAGGGTTTTGGATGTTTACCTCAAAGCCTTT
Source organism: Sequoiadendron giganteum (assembly GCA_007115665.2). Taxonomy (NCBI): domain Eukaryota; kingdom Viridiplantae; phylum Streptophyta; class Pinopsida; order Cupressales; family Cupressaceae; genus Sequoiadendron; species Sequoiadendron giganteum. The sequence continues at coordinate 437,150,244 of CM021103.1, read as the reverse complement.
GGACATTAGATCAATGAAGGTAAATTCTCTATCTTCTTATTCAATACTCTTGTGCCTATTCAAAGACATATAACTTGCATCCTTGAGCTTTAGATTGGGAATTTTCCTTCGACTTACCTTGGTATTCCTCTTTCCATGGGTCCCATTCCTAGGGGTTCCTAATAGCATATTCTTGACAAGTTTCATGTCACGGTGAACTATTGGACTCACAAGTGGTTATCCTTTGTAGGCCGGGTGTTGATTTTAAAGGAGGTGGTGCAGGCTCTTACCAATTATAGGTGTATATTAGAGGTTGCTCCTTCAATTTTTATTAGGGAAATGGACTCTCTTGCAAGGAAATTTCTTTGGGATATCAACTTGGAATCCTCGAAGTGGAGTCTTGTGAATTAGGAGACTGTTTATAGATTGAAACAACTTGAGATTCTTATGTTGTGAAAGGATAACCTCTCTCATTCAACTTTATCTTCCAAGCTATACTAGATATTTTGGACTAAAAAAACTAGGTTTGGTCTAGGATTATTTCTAACAAGTATCTAGCAGGAGTTTCAAAGGATGAGGTTCCTCAGTTTCCTCTTTTGTGTAAGGGCTCTATGATTTGGGGAAATCTTTAAAAAAGAGATAAGTTGATCAAGGATGGTTTGTTCTTGATTTGTAATAGGCGTTTTGATGCTCTCTTTTGGTTTGAATCTTGGGATGGATTATCCCCTATCATGACTAGATATCCTCATTTGTAGGATCTTTTCTATTATTTTCTAGAGGCTGGTTGGTCTAGGGTTGAGGATTCCAAACCTAGACACCCTTGTGGTTTGGTGGAAGTTTCTAGATGGAAGGACCTTAGTGATTGGTTGGTTGGGGTCTAGATGAAGATTGTGCTTATTTAAGTACTATTCTTTTAGGTAGATATTGTATTTCTATAAGGGAGAAGGATATGTGGCATAAATCTATAATCCTAACTCGGTCTATGTGGTGGCTAATGGCTATCAAGAATTGATTTATTCTAAGTATGGTGGGTTGGAAGTATCTTGGTGGAATAATGTTTGGAACAAGTTTTCTTGGCCCAAGTGTAACTGATTTTTTTTTAATCTTTCTTGGAACAAGTGTTTGACATTGGATAATCTTGGCAAGTGTTGTTTCTAGGGTCCTTTAGTTTGTGCTATTTATGGTTTCTCTACGGAGAATTGAGCCCACTTGTTTTTCTAGTGCCCCTTTTCCATTCTTATCTAGCACTTTTGGGTTGGGTATCTAGAGATAGCCCTATGTTCATGCTTCTACTTTGATTGACTTCTAGAACAATCTAGGGGGGCTCTTGACAAATTCTTCTTTCCTTCAAATCATTTGGACTATTTGTCCCACTTTCATCCTTTGTTAGATTTGGCTTGAGAGGAATCACAAGATTTGTGGGATAGAAAGTTGATGATTCAACAAGTTTGGAAAATGATCATCAACATGATACAAGAGATTGTGGAAGCCAAGTGTGAAGTTTCTTCTCCTTTGGATAGGGTGGATGATGAGATTCTAAATAGATTGGGCTTGTGTGGTTTAATGCTTGAATCTTTATGTGTTATAAGGGGGCATCAATCCAAAGGGAAGGTTCAAAGAGATGGGAGATGGTCCCCTCCTTTGGGGGATGTTTTAAAAATCAATATTGATGGATCATGAAGGGGTAATCCTGAGGCTACTAGGATTGGTGGTATCTGAAGAGATAGTTCTAGCAGAGACTTTTCTTCTCTTTTCTATTCATAAAGGGAAAAAATCCAACAATCTTATGGAAGGTTTAGTGATTCTTCTGGCTATCGAGAGAAAATGTACTCTTGGGTGGAGTAAGGTTATTTGTGAGTTTGATTCTAAAATCTTGGTCAAATTGTTAAATGTGCAAAATTTGGATGGGGTCAATTGGCAACTAGCTTGTTTTGTCAAGCATATTCTATAGTTGAGTTCCACATTGGAGTCTCCTTTATCTCATATTCTTGGAAGTGGACTAGGGTGGTTGATTTTTTGGCCAAATGGGCTTCAGAGTAAAAGGGTGACTAGAAGGTGGATGGTTGAGAGTAGTTATCCCAAAATTATTCTTAGGATCTTGAGTGTCTCATCTTAGAAGATATGGGTGGTTGATGTATTTTGGTGGTCAATCTAGTTTTTTTTATTTTTCTAGTGTTTCTTTGAGTTTTGTGTTTCTTAGTTTTCTCTTTGGGTGCCTTTATAGTCCCAAATTTCTCTATAATTCTTACATTCTAGTGATAATTAATTTTAATCCTCTTTATTCAAACAAAAAAAATTCCTCTAAAATTTAATTAATTATTTTATTTATTTCCTAGATATATGTTCATCTTATGCACACAAAGTAAATAAATTTATTTATTTAATTTCGTTTATATTCTCCCATCTCTTAATTAAGTGAGTTGGCTAAAAATTAACCTTAGTTCACTCTAACTCACTCCCACTTCACTCATCCATTCATTCAATCATCTCTTCCATGAAACTACTTAACTCCACATCTTAGCCCTTCATTTTGACACATTCCATGCTTGCATGTTCATCGTGATCTCTTAACAAATCTCATCTATTGATATCTCTAGTCATCCTACACCATTGATCATCAATAAAAGATTACCATAATTTATCCATTCAATCTCTCCACAAATTTTGAGAAATCAAGCCATTATTGCATTTGCTTGTTATCAAGGTTATGCTAAGCTAAGATAAATCCGCATACTGTCACTAATATAATTTCATAACACACAATGGGTTAAGGTTAGGTATATTTGTGGAGGTAACATAGTTTAATTTTATTTAATTTCATGTTTTGTGTACACACTCACATTGATGAGGTCATTTTGTTATTGAATTGGATTTTATTGATATTTTCTTTTCTTTTTAGTTTTGATAAGATGATTTAGGCTTCAAAAGATATAATTATATTTCCATTTTCATCAATAATTTAGAAATAGTGTTCCTTTCTTTTTTCCTAAGATTTGATTCGTAAAAAAATTTATTTGTATCTCCTTTACCAAGATATTGGATGCAATATTTCCTTTTATAAATATATGCATCCCTTAACATTAAATCTGATCATATCCTTCCTTGTATTTTTATCTTGATAGAAATTCTCCATATCATACTAACTAGAGGCTATTTTATCTTTGATTTATTTTAGGTTTGATAAGATATCTTCATTTTTCATAGAGATTACTAAAAGTGATCTTGTTCCATCCCTTAACTCCATCCTTAACAAAACATTTTGAGCTAGAAAAAACTATCGAGTCCTTGAATAGGAAATTACACCATTTATCCATAAGGTATTCAAATTTAGGATAAGAGGTCTATTGGGACTGTAAAAATTTGCAAAATTTTAAGTGCCCGTGAAGAAAAATTTGATTTGTACACTCAAAAATGTCCTTGAAAAATCTGCCCCAATGACCTACTTTGGAGGGTCATAATTCGGAGCTAGTTGACTTTCATGCCAAACCCCTTGGTGAGTTTAATAATTTGTCATATGTGAACATGTATGTATGATTTCAACCTCCTGTGACTACTTTTGATAGATTTTTGAAAAGAAAAGCTAGAGGGTTCTAGGACTATTATGTTGTTTGTAAATTCTCAGGCCTATAAAGTAGCTTCCTGTTCAGGTGGATATTTCATAGCTAAATGATATTCATGGAAAATGGATTGGTTTTTTTCATTCCCCTCACATTCATATGTTCCCTGGTTCGGTTTTAGAGCCATAGGATTAGATTTGATATTTTCATTAGGTCAAAAGTAAATGCAATTTGTTCTATTTTTACATTTGCATTTCTATAATGTTTTAGAAGCTCAACTTTGACCCTTAATATCTTGTGATGAATGTGGATTGAAGGAAATCCATATTTCACACATACTTAATGGACCTAAATGATTTAGTGTTTCCAGTGGCATTTTCCTAGGAGAAGATTTGGTATTTTTTCGGGATGGTGACTTGGTGAGCCCTAATTGGTTTTTTGATAGGTGCAGTTGCAGAAAATTCTAACTGAGCCACTTTAGCATTGAATATTTTGCACTTCAAGATGAATTTTTTCAAGTTATTTTTTGCACTAGATTTTAAGTTCAAATGTTTATATGCATGCTTAGTTTCAAGCTCCCAAGATGAGTTTTGATGGGTCATTTAATTTCTTTTTGATTATGATAGGGCCAAAATTGGTGTTCCAAAAAATTTCAAATTTTCAATTTCTAAAGGTAACCCATTTCTAATTTTGGTATAAAATCTCTCCAACTCCATTTTTTTCATAATCAGAGATCAAGTGATACATTATTTTAATGCATTTCAGTCGCAACAAAGGCATCTGACAAACTAGTTTACAAAGGAGGTCCTAGAAATATTTTGGTGATTCAAGTTTCGAGGAAATAAGTTTTCTCTAAATTGATAATGTTCCTACGCAAATTTTCATGGCTTCAAGTGTCTCAATTTTCCCACAATGTATTTTCTTCATTTGGGTGGCAGGGAAATTAAAATTTGACATATTTTCTAATGTTGAGAAAAGCTAAGTTTTAAAATATTTTACTTATTTTAAAATACCTATCAAATGACATGCATGTGAAAAAGGGAGGAATTAGGGAAAATTAAATATTATCTATGTTTTATAAAGTTTAACTTTATAAAATTCATTTTTCTTGCACGACACTTCTCCCCACGAACTCGTGGGAGAAAGGCTCATGACTCTGGAATGTAGCGGGGAAGCGGTGAGACACTTTCACTGAGGATTTTTCATTGGTATCTATGAGGAGGGCGGGTTTAATATTCTCTAAACTTTATAAATTTTAATGCTTTATAGTCTTGCTTTCCCCGCCAGCCCTTTGGAAGAAAAGTTGATGACAATAGATACTCACAGGAAAGTGGGGATTGGTGTGAAGTTCTTGGAATTAAAATATTTGTAGTGGAATTTGATTAGACGGGGTAATCAAATATTTTCCATGGCACATTATTAAATTTTTAAAATAAATAAAGCTATCTCAAACAAGAGATTTTTCCCACCAGCCTCCAACAGAGGAATGTAGCAGGGAAGCGGGGAAAGGAAAAGGCAAGCTTGTGGCTAGAGATAATTTTTTTAAAAGCATTTTACTAAACATTGCTATGTGTTCCATTGTAGTGAGAAGGATAATTTTATTGTGGATGGAGCTATAGATGGCTATAATCACGTTTTTTGCATTTGAGGCAATTTTTCAAAGTGTTTGGAAGTTCTATATGAATGTTTCTTCATCCATAGGCTTTCCCAATCCATTTCTCATGTCTAGGAGACAATTTTGGCAAAGTTGTATGCATTTTTTAGCTATCGGTATACTTAAAAATGCCCTACAAGTTTTAATGGTAATATTCAATCTTATCCATAAAATTGAATGTGAGAGGGAGATAGTTTTGTTAGCTACTGTAAATGTTTGGATGGAGCTACAAATGGCTATAATCTTGCTTTTTGCATTTGAGACAATTTTTCAAAGTGTTTGGAGGTTCTATGAATGTTTCTTCATCTAGAGGCTTTCCCAATTCATTTCTCATGTCCATGAGACAATTTGGGAAAAGTTTTATGCATTTTTAGTTGTTAGTAAGCTTAGAAATGCCCTACAAGTTTAAATGGTAATATTCAATCTTATCCATAAAATTGAATGTGAAAGGGACACAATTTTGTTGGCTTCTGTAAATGTTTATTTGTTGCTGCCATTGTCCATCAAAATGCAATAGAATGTGAAGTTGCAAATAAAAAGTTAAGTCTTCCCTACTAGCCCATGAAAGTCAAGGCTGACATCAACACGAGCGCATGGGGACACATGGAGCAATATTTGCAAACAATATTTTAAGTTTTAAAAATATCTTATTGAGTTGTTAAGAGGCTCTCCCTACCAACCTGAATGAATAATGTTGCCATTAGAGAAGATAAACAGGAGAGCAAGCATTGGAAGGAAGGCTTTAGTGGGCCCATTTATAAATATTTATAAATATTTAAAAGTTTTTAAACTTTTAATGTTGCCCGATGGTAAAATATTTAAAAGCCTCCATTTCACTATTTAAAAGGTAGATTTTTAAATATAGGTGAAAAATAAAAGGACATGGGTAAAAGGTTCTCTACAACTCGATTTCAAATAAATTATAAATGATTGAGGTGTATGAGCTCTGCTAGGGTTTTCTTGTGTTTTCGGTCACTCTTGGCCCCTCTTGTGTCATACTGCACTCTTTGTGTTGGAATTTCCTCTTTTCCTGTGTGTACGTCCATATTTACTGTGATTTTTTTAATTTTAATATGCCTTCAATCAGCTCTAACCCAGTCTTGTTAGTTTTGGTGGTTTGATGGCTCTAATCAATGGCCCCTCCCTAAATAAATGACCCTGGAAATTTGTTCTAAAAGTGTTCCACGAGGTAAGCTTTTGACTTCCCAGCTGAAGTGGTTTTACCATTGCCTAAGTTTGACTCATCTTGTAAATGGCTTGAGCAACATATCCATTTTGGGTACTTTGTTGGGAGGACTCCACCTAAAAGTGTGCATAAAGAATGGGTCCACAAGGTTTGGGTCCCTCATGGGGTATGCCTTGATATGGTCCAGAATTTAACCAAGGGTTTTTTCTTTTCTATTTTGCAAAGGTCATCCATGTTCAAGCAATCCTGGATCATGGTCCCTAGTATGTCAGGTCTTCTCTGTCAGTTTTCCAATCATGGACCTGAGACTTTACTATCTTGGATGACACAAATTTGTGGGTTCTAGTCTAGATTGAGTTTCTAGGGCTACCCCTACCTTGTGTTTCTTTTTTGAGTCATATTGCATCCTCTCTAGGGAAGGTCATTTATATTGAGCTAGATAGGTTTTTTCTGGCCTTCCAAAAATGGGTCTGTGTGGAGGTTAACCTCTCATAAGATTTGAAAGATTCCATTGAAATTCAAGTTGGAAATTTTTGGCATACCTATAAGGTTACTTATTTTAATTTGTTAAACACATGCTATAAATGTCAATCTATAAACCAAAAGATCAAGTACTGCCCTTTGGGAGTGCCTCATACTCCTTCTCCGCCGCGAGAATCTGAAATGCTCCATTAGGCAAAAAATTATGTTGCTAAACTAAATGAGAAATGGACCATGGCTACGAACCATAAACACAATTCCAGTGGCTCTGGGAAAATTTCCAAAGTCCTTGAGCCTGCTAAAGATGTTTCAAACCCTTTGGCAAAGGGGAAAGAAGCTTCGGTTGGAGCTGACAATATTTTGGCATCACCCAAGCTAAAGGCTATGCCTCAGCTTACTACCGTTATGATGGCATAGCCAAAAGTTGCAACGAGAGCTCAACGACAGTCTTGGATTCCTTCTCTACCATTAGAAGAAGGAGAATATATTCAAGAGAAATGGAGACTTTCTTCTTTCAATATTCAAATTGGGTCAGTTCCACTAGAATTTTTATAGAATTGCTTTTCCACTTTAGATGAGGAAGATCCAGACTCTAATGATATGGAGGAGTTCCACTCAAGAATTTTTTCTCATGGAATGTTCGAGGTCTAACAGACCTCTCTAGTAAATATTCTGTTAGGGATACTTTGCAAAATTATACTAGCATTGAAGTGTCGTGTCTCTAAGAAGTTAAAATTTCTAGTTTTTTGCTTGCATTGGCTTGTCGTTCTATTTGGTCAGTCAGTCATATGTATTGTACTTCTCATGATGCTGGACGGGGCAGAGTTGTCACCCTTTTGGCCCCATGGTGGCATGCTTGTGTGGTTGACCATGGGTCTAACCCCACACATCGGCTCATCTGGATCCTCCTCAATATTGATAATCACTCTTTTGGGATTATTGATGTTTATGCCTCTAGTGATGTTGTAGAGCACTCATTCTTTTGGGATTGAATTGCTAACTCATTACCATTTGCTAGCTGGTTGTTGTGTGGGGACTTCAATATGGTTGAGATGGCGTATGGGGTGCTTCCACAATACCAATTTACAGTTTTTGGGAGATCTTGATTTTTGCTGAAATCATATATTTTTAGAAAATATAATGATTTAACCCTTGAAAAGTTCCATTTAAAGGATTCTAATTGAAGAGGATTTGATCAAACCATCTTAGATCAAACCCCCTTGGATAGAATCTCACTAGTTTTAATCCATACCTATAACAAAGTCTCCTTTACACCTATCAAAATGCTAATAAAAATCACTTTTGATTTACCTTTTGGGTGATCATATGAATTATGTAGTCCTTATTATAAGCTTCCCAAAAAGTATAATTTTAAATAAATTTAATTTTATTATTATATTTATTTTTAATTTCTTGTGAGTGTAGGTTTTTCACCAAAAATCAAGCTCTCTGTTCTACACATGTGGAAAAATAGTGTATCATCAATTTTTTTTTTGAAAAATATCAATGCACTAGATATTGAAGTCCTTGATCCAACAAAAAATATTTGAATTTTTATACATACAAAAGAAGTTATGTTGTATATGGTCTGCCTATGTTTGAATTATAATTTTTTTGACTTCAAAACTTGATTAAGGAAAAAGTATTCAATAAAACACTATGAAACCAAATGAAAGTGCTAGATATCGTAGTTACAAATCTAAATTTGAAAAAAAATAGAATTTTATCCTTTGTGAAAAAAAAAAATTGTTGTGTACGATGAGCATCACTCCTTAAAAATGGTGTGTACTAAAAAAAACTAGTTTTCAAAGTAGATGGAAAAAGAAGTGCAATCTAATTCCAAATATTTTGAAAAAAATATATTTAGAATCTATAGACAAAATTTCACAAATCACTAGTTTGCATCATCTTTAAATTCCTCACGGTTTAGCCACTATAGCTGCCTGAAAGTGAAGATTTAGTTAGAAAAATTCAGTTTAGTGTCAAATTTGGAAAAAAATGTAAACTAGTATTGTGGGATCACCCTATGATAAAGATGGTAATGTGCCATTCAGATGGTTAGCTGGTGAATGAGAGGCATGGTTTTACATGCATAATAAATTGGGGCTCTTTGATCCCAATATTGGTCTTTGCCAATCTCATTCCCTCTAGCACACTTGGTGTAATTAGAGAGTTGGCTCTAATAGGATATTTAAGGACATTGATCATGCCATGATCTTGGCTCAATATTTCTTCTCTTTTGACAAATCTTCACTCTCGATTAAGCTATTAGTGAATGTGACTTTGTCAGATCATTTCCCCATATCTTTTTGCATTAAATGGGAGACAAGACAACCTTAGGCCTACAAAACATAGTTCTTCTTGAACACGTCTCTACTTTTTCATCATCCCACATTAGCCCATATTCGGAGAGTCTAAAATTTAGAGTGTAGGCCAGCTCATGATATAGGCTAGATTAGGTGGTGGAATAATTCTATCAATCATCTGACAACATTTTTATGCATTTATGGGCACCAGTTGGCCATTTTTCTCCGATGGTCTTATGAGGCTACCATAGCTGATCTTCACTCAACTACTAAGGCTTTAGCGGCTAGAAAACTCATTCAAAGTGGTGAAATTAAAACACAAAAAGAAAGTTACAAACAATTATGTTTCTAGAGATGCACAAATCAAAGCAAGGCTACACTAGTTAAAGATTGGCGACCATGCCTCAAAGGAGTTTTTTCAGGACCTGCATGCCAAGAACTCTTCTCCTAGCATTAAAAAAATTAAAGAGGGATCCCAAGTGCTCTCTAAGCTACCTAAAATTCTTGTAGAGCTTTCAAAATTTGACATTTTCTACCTGGTTCCATGCATTTTGGTCATCTTTCGCTCTTGTTCTTCATGGTTTAAGTATAGGGTTTTAGGGTCTAATACCCTTGTTAATTTTTTTCGAGTCTTAAACCCTTACCTTATATTTCCATGTTGACCCACTATACTAGTTACAACCTAAGTCATTGTGCCTATTGTCTTTATCGGCCCCTCTACTTGAGCTCGCCGATCATTGGGTGTCTTTCAATTTTAAGAAGTCTTCTTAAGGTTGGACTAAAATATTTCACATTTTAAATATTTAAATCCTGTCTTTAAATTATTGCTCCTAAAAGGTCGTGGCCCATTACCATAGTCGAGCTTCATTTTTTATAACTAACCATGTTTTCACATGCATAAATCAAGCCTGCCAGATGAAAAGGACTGAGTTCCCAGCTTTGTGTGCACACCATGCAACAATTAAAAAATGATTTCTTAAGGGGTCATGTGACATGCATGATTATACCACACATCCTCTATCTTATGTGGGACCCAATCCCCACTATCGGGCTTGATCTCCTGAGGTAGTGGATCAATAGCTCTGACATACCACCTGATCTTAATCTAGGTCATAGCACACATGCCACACATGGTCTTAAATATTTCTACCTAATACATTGCGTGGTTCATGCAATGGAGACACGTGGACTCCATTGGCGGCTTGAAGAGGTTGGGTGGGACCCGTAGGTGGTGGATGTGTTTTTTGACTAGGATGGGTACCATTGGCCAATGGACTTGGAATATGATAGTGTGGAATTTTCAAACATCATTGAATCAATCTAAGTCATCCAAGGGACCACCTCATCGATAAATCGATGTATTACATTTAAAGAATAGAATCGACCATGTGATAGTTGTTTGGGCTCTACAAATGGTGAGCATTAATGACGTATGCTCTTCAAAGGATATCAATTTGATCTCCATACATGTAAAGATCTATTTCCTTGCAATAATGAAGAATGATACACAAATTTCCATGTACCTGGGAAATTGATGGTGGTGAGTGGATTCCAATGAATAATAACTTGCTCGCTCATGTTTTATTGAGAATTGAGGATCAACATCATCAGTTCACTCAATAAATGTGGATGAGGGCTTGTCATTTTCACCATTACAATTTGGAGTCTAAATTATATTTTCTTGTACAAAAGGTTTTTTTTACTCTAGTGTAAGTTCGTAGTTTAGTATATTTGTGCAAGATGAGAAGGTTGATTGCTTCCACATCATCTATGTGTAGGTCTGCCAGGTTTAATGTGCAAAGGTCTCATAATAATGTTCAAATAAGAGAGTAGAGTACTTCCATCCTAAAGGAAGAATGCAAGGGGTGTGTATCAGTTGTTACCAAATGTAGCTCTTGACTAAGAGGCTAGGCCAGGATTGCTGAAGAAATGGTATATATCAAGGAAAAGAAGCTTGGAGAGTTTGAGCGAGGATCAAAAGAAAAGATAAGGTATTGTCAGGTCACTCTGCAAAATAAATTTTTTCCTATTGATGTTTTTGACAACTCTCTGGATAGTGATATGGAAATTGACTCCAGTTATGACTAATACCTTATGGCTTTAATTGAAATGGCTGGTGTGAATGAAGAGGTACTCGTAGTTTCCCCAATCTCTACAAAGGCATCGTGTGGATATAATAGTTTTGATATTAAGAAAAATATTGATGAGGAAGAGGGAGCATTTGTTTCACCTCCTACTATGGAAAATATGCAAAGTGGGTGCATGTACTATGGTCCTGGTGCTGGTTTGGGTTCTGGATGATGAGATGGTGTTTGGGTTTCAATTTTTGTTATGATGATAACTTTGGGATATTTTTGGGGTTGACGTGAGCATGGATAAGAAAGACTCAATGACATTTTGGAACGATTGTGGTGGTGTCAAATGGTTTTGGTGGGTAGTATGAAATTTTTTATTTCCCTGTTAGGTAAATGATTACATCTAACCATCTGGGAACTCTTGAAATGTAGTTGAAATTTTGTGCTGAAATGAAATTTCTTTTGAAATGTAGTTGTAATGAGCCCGGTGCTTGTTGCTCCCTTGGTCTATAAAAGGGATTTCAAGGCTCATTTACAGGGGTCAAAAATTGAGTCTAGAATGGTCTAGGTAGGACACAAGTATAGTGAACAAATATAATGCAGAATTCTTGATGAATTTGCTAGTTAATTGTCTTGGGTGTGGATTTTGTATGTAATAGTCTTAAATAGTTTTACACGAATTATTGATATCGAAACAAATCTACAAAAAATAAAGTATGTACTCTCTTGTGTATAGTTGTTGTAGATTATGAATGAAAGTATCAAGTATCTTTTCATTTATCTTTAGTGGTTTAATTGAATGTATGACTCTATTCTATGTTTTAACTTAAAGAGCTAATTAAATACTTGAAGAGAATTGTAGGTTTGTAAGAAATTCCTCAAGATATGGGTAAGAAGTAATGATTTATATACTGTGAGATTTTGTAATGTAAGGCATTATGAAAATAGTCCATCTATTTGAGGGTTAAACAATTTGTGTATTACTGAGCATTTCATATTTGACTCCATTTACCCAATTGATGAGGCACTGGACTATTTTTCAAGAATTCATATAATCTGATAAATTAGTGAAATGCCTAGCCATAGATTCAAGGTAAGAACAATACTTATTCAAATTCTATCAAATCTGAGATGTAAGTCTAATATAGACCCTCCTTCCTAGAAAATGAATGATTATTTGTGTAAAGGTCAGCCAAACCTTTGATGAGTAATGGTTTTTTGCACTCAGCAAGAACTTATCTGTGAAGAAGTATTCTCTCCCTTAGTTTAATTAGTATGAACACAATTGGGGAATACCCTCCTTGGTCCCATATACCCTAAATAGTAGGGATAAAATCTTGAAAACCTTTACTCATTGAGCTGGCCATTCATCTTAAGGATTCTTGGTTATAGAGGCTGGCTACCTTTTAGAGATTTCCTAGGGTGTACTAGAATCAAAACCAACAAAAATGGTGACACTGATGGGGAGAACTCTGTGAAATTTATAAAAGAAATAATCTCATTTGTAGATTGTAACATCACAGATTCAAGCATTTGATGGATCTGAACATTTTATTCAGATATTGAAATGTTTATGAAATTGGAAATATTTTGGTTGCAACAAAATCCGAATAATTTATGAATGACTCCATTGGTGGAGACAACCCAAAACAAGATTTACTTTTGAAAGGACTTCATATCTATTTGAAGTTCAATCCTCTATGAAGGAGGCATGGTGACTTTGGCTTAAGAACCTGATAAATAACATGTAGAAGTTCCAAATCTGCAAAGTTTGTGATCACAAAAGAGATCAATAGCTGCTAAAAATTTCTAGGTATTCTTGTAAACATATTTCATGATTAAGCAAGTAGTTTATGAAAATTATTAAAGACTAGAAATGTAATTGGTTCCCAATTAAGTGAAGAAGCACTGATAGAGGGAATTTCTAGTTGAGTTTTGCATGTTTCTAGAATGTAATGTGAAATTCAAGAATTGAAATAGAGATGCATGCTATGTTTAAAACCTAAGAAAAATAGACAAAAAAATTGCACTATAAAGTCTTGCAAGGTTTGTAAAGGCATGGAAAAATTTCCTTATCAGATTGTGTACCTTGATATAATTATGAGTACAACACTAAATAATGGATATATTTTATCACATCAAGGAAATTTTAGTACTGAAAGATATAGTGCTATAGATTTTAGTAATATTGATGGTTATCCAAATGATATACCACCTAAAATAAGAGTAATGGTACCTAAGCATCATGGTGCAAAGGATGATTCAACAAGTAGGTATCTAGAAGAGTTTTTTGATATGATGGGAGATTCTAAATTGAATTTGAAGATGTTGTCACAAAGTTGTTCGTTCAATCTCTGAAAGGAGATGCAAGAGACTGGTTCTCTTTTCTACCAACATCTTCTATACATTCCTGGTATGCTTTTAAGCTAGCATTCATGGAACAATTTGGTGAGAGAGTAAACCCAAGTTTGGTGAGAATTTTTTTTATGGAAATCCACAGAGAGGAGGATGATTTGGTCCCTTCTTTTAATCTCATATTTTCAAAGATTATAAGGGAAATTCTAGAAAATATACGACCAAATGATGTTGAATGTTTGGTTGTATATTTAGGTGCATTTGACATAAAGATAAGTTATCTGTTAAGAGATAACTTAGAACCCAGAACACTACACTAAGCATACCAAATTCCTATAGATATTAGAAAAAGTTTGAAGTAGTCAATGATGAAAGGATGCTTAGTTTCTAATGTTAGCTATCCTAGCACATCTCATGCAAATGTAATCAATGAATCAACTAGTAAAGAATCATTCCAAGAAGATAAGGCTCCTGCTATCCCATGTTCCCCATCAACACAATATGCAGATCATAGTGATCCCCAAGTGAAATTTCCACAAGATCCAAGTAAATTTGATCATGTTTCTTATGCTAAAAGATTATATAAAATAAAAAGAGGTAAAGGTAAATTATCCCATGAACTGTTCCATAGGTTTATGGATTTTTTGTTGGAAATACTATAAAATTTTAGGCCTAAAGAGTATTGAATTGTTTTGTGAAATATACCAATCATGAATGAGTATGTTGCCAAAGGAATTGAAGCCTAAAAGTTTAAGCCAAGTAGTTGATTGGATATAATTATTAGAAGGAATTGGGAGTAACCATGCACAACATCAGATGCCCCTAAATAATAATGGTCATAGTCTTGCTGAGGTAGAGTAGGAAATAATAAAAAGAGATGAAGAAGATGAATTAGAATTTGAGCATCCCTCTTGTTGTGGAGGAAAATATAATGATTGTAATCAATTCACTAGTGACAAATGGGAAAATTATTACAATAGGGATGAGGATGATGACCTACATTGTGATGGAAGGTATGATGTGTTTGACTCAAGTTCCTAGGAGATATTGAATGATGAAGATCTAGAAAAGGTATGAATGATTTCCCCATTAAGTGATTTGATCAATAGCTTTGATTCTAATGTTGATGATGCTCAATCATTTTCCAATGATCAAGCTATTAACAACAAAAACTATGACATTCAATATGAGTGGTCTAAATGCAGTCTTACTATTGATGAATTCTCATGTTGTGGTAGATGTGATGATACAAATTCGTGTCTTTCTCTTGTTGAATATGATTACCCCTAACAAATGAAGGGAGACCCTCTTTCAGAAGTTTGCAAGGATTTTGATTGTGATGATAGGCTACAAGGTTTGCATCCTCATATAAAGGGAGCATACGATTCTCGAATAGAGATGAATGTAATGGATAATCCCCTTTTTGATGAACCTTTATCTATATCAGATAATAAAGATGAATCTCCTGTTTGGTGTAGGGATAATCCAATTTTTGAGGATTTTTTTGATGCTTTGAATGTATGGTCAGGGTATGATTATGAGCGAGTAGAACAATGCACTATCAAGTTCTTAGATGAGAATGCTTATGAAATTTTCATATTTTGTACTATTGTGGAGAATGACACTAAGGATCAAGGGGAGATCAAATTCCTTTAGTATTTCTCCTAGGAATATAATTTCCCTCATGAAAGTGACTTGAAAATATTTTAGTTACATGAGGGAGAGCACTTTGAATTTGAAAGTGATAAAGAATATGGGGAAAAAGGTATCACCATTCAGTGTGTAAATGGTTAGTCTAATGACACATGCTTAGAGGATGATGTGTGCATCAATAAGGGAAGAGGTTCAATATTTAGTGACCAAGCTACACTTTTTGATGCACGTATAGATTATGGATTGGCATTGAGGCTCACAAATGGTCAATGGAAATTTGGCTCATGTGTAGGGCAGCCAAATGATGTTGGGTATGATATTAGCAGACATGAATGTGCAGTTGAGTTCTTTGATAATTCTCATCACCTTTGGGGTATCATTATGGATTTTCTTCCAATTAATGATGATGGCATTTACATGAAGTAGGGTGAAGGTATTCTTGAATCTGTTTCTATGTTTCTTGATGCTTCAGGAGATTGTTGGCCTCATTTGCTACATAGTGATTTTGAAGGTTTTCATTTTGATATGCAGATTGAATGTGATCAAGTGCAGTATGGATGTTTCCTTTTTCCACTCCAATATAATAATTCTAAAGCTAGTAAGCAAGGCAAATTTGAGGTATGTGGGATTAATGGTATATAGCATAATGATGCAAACTATTGGGAATTTACTGGTATGAATATTCAATCCAATGTAGGTATGTGAAACAAACGCCTTTGACAGAGAAAATATTTGGCTCCAAAACTTGGAAAGTCTTGAAATACCAGGCTAGAAAATTGAGGCTATTTGAATTGGATGAGATTTCCTAATAGGGGGAACTTTGTATAGTCATGTAAATTTTGTATATAGGTTTGGTTTGTTTCTTTCTTGTTGTGCATGCTTGTCTTGTCTAGACAAGCTCCTAGTTTTTGTCTTTTTGGGTTGGTCTGCTTCTACTTGAAATCTCAATTCTCATTGTACCCACTAGGGGTATGCGTCCCTGAGCTTGAGCCACTTGTAGAGATTTTGAAATTTGACATTTTCTAGCTGGTTCCATGCATTTTGGTTATATTTCACTCCTATGCTTGATGGTTTTGGTATAGGGTTTTAGGATCTAATAACCTTGTTCAATTTTTTTGGGTCTTAAACCCTTACCTTATATTTCCATGTTGACCCAATATACTAGGTTACTGATTGTCCTAGTTACAACCTAAGTCTTTGTGCTTGTTGTCTTTACCGGCCCCTCTACCTGAGCTTGTCAGTCATTGAGTGTCTTTGGATTTTAAGAAATCTTCTTAAGGTTAGGATAAAATATTTTCCCTTTTAAAAACTTAAATTCTAAGTCTTTAAATTATTGTTCCTAATGGGTTGTGGCCCATTATCCTAGTCGAGCCCCCTTTTTATAACTAACAGTGTTTGCACATGAAAAAATTGGGCCAACTAGATGAAAAGGACCAAGTTCCCAACTTTGCACACACACCAAGTAGTAATTAAAAAATACTTTTCTAAGGGGTTGCGTGATGTGAGCGATTGCACCACACATCTTCTATCTTATGTGGGACCCACTCCCCACTATAGGGCTTGATCTCCAAAGGCAGTGGATTGATGGCTCTGATGTACCACCTGATCTTAATTTTTGTTGTAACGCACGTGCCACACATGGTCTTAAATATCGCTAACTAATGTGTTACATGGTCTATGTGATGGCAAAATGTGGACTCTACTAGAAACGTGAAGAGGTTGGGTGGGACCCACAGGTGGTGGACGTGTCTTCTGACTAGGATGGGTACCATTGGCCAATGGACTTGGCATGCAAAAAAATTGAGTTTTCAAACATCATTGACTTAATTTGTGTCATCCAAGGGACCACCTCATCAATAAATCGATGACTCACATTCAAAGAATCGAATCAGCCATGTGATAGCTATTTGGGCTCTGCAAATGGTGAGCATTAATGGTGTATTATCTTCATAGGATATCAATTTGATCTACATGCATGTGGAGAGATATTTCCTTGTAATTATGAAGAATGATACTCAGATTTCCATGTACCTAGGAAATTGACGGTGGTGAAGTGGATGCCAATGAATAATCACTTGCTCACTCATATTTTATTAAGAATTGATGATTGACATCATTAGTTCACTCAATAAATGTAGATGAAGGCTCATCATTTTCACCATTACAATTAGGAGTCTAAATTCTCTGTGCTTGTGCAGAATGTGGTGTTTACTTTGGTGTAAGCTCGTAGTTTTGTATATTGGTGCAAGATGAGTAGGTCGATTGCTTCCTCGTCATCTGTGCGTAGGTCTGACAAGTTTAATGTGTAAAGCTCTCATAATGATGTTCAAATATGTGAGCAATGTTCTTCCATACTGAAGGAATAATTCCAAGGGTTTGTATCAATTGTTACTAGATGAAGCTCTCAACTGAGAGGCCAGGTCATGATTGCTGAAGAAATGATAGATATCAAAGAAAAGAAGCCTATGGAGTTTGAGTGAGGATCAAGAGAAAAGATATGGTATGTTCAAGGAACTTTGGGAACGAATAATTTTCCTATCAACATTTCTGATAGCTCTCTTGATAGAGATATGGAAATTGACTTTGGTTACGGCTAATACCTTATGGCTTTAACTAAAATGGTTGGTGTGAATGAAGAGGTGCTCGTAGTTTCCCTTATCTTTGCAAAGGCATCATGTAGAAATGTTGGTTCTGATATTAAGAAAAATAATAATGAGGAAAGGGATTGGTTGTTTCATGTCCTACTATGGAAAAGATGTGAAGTGCACACATGTACCATGGTCCTATTGTTGGTTTGGGTTATGGATGATGAGATGGTGTCTTGGTTTCAATTTTTATTATGATGATAATGTTGGGATATTTTTGGGGTCAATGTAAACATGGATAACAAATACTAAATGGCATTTTATAATGGTTGTGGTGGTGTCAACTGGTTTTTGCAGGGAGTATGAAAATTTTGATTCCCCTACTGGGTTAATGGTTACATCTAACCATCTTGGAACTCTTGAAATGTAGTTGCAATTTTGTGCTGAAATGAATTTTTTTTTGAAATGTATTTGTAATGAGCCCGATGCTTGTTGCTCCCTTGCTCTATAAAAGGGATTTCAAGGATCATTTACATGGGTAAATTTTTTTGAGTCCAGAATGGTCTAGGTAGGATGCAAGTACAATGAACAAATATAATATAGAAATTCTGATGAATCTTCTAGTTAATTATCTTGGGTGTGGGTTTTGTATGTAATAGTCTTAAATAGTTTTATATGAATTACTTGTATTGAAACAAATCTACAAAAAATTAATTATGTACTCTCCTATGTACGGTGGTTGTAGATTATGAATGAAAATATCAAGTATCTTTTCATTTATATTCATTGGTTTAATTGAATGTATGTGTAGACATGGAAAATATACAATTCGATCTGACACATTGGATCTTGATTTACTAACACCATTTCCTCTTGAATCATCTCCTTTGCTAGTCATTTAATCCAATAATTTATATTTGATTAAATTCATCACTCTTCATCTCTTAATTAAATAAATCTATTTTATTTAATTAATCCCTAAATTCATATCATTTAAATTAAATAAATCTTTATTTGGTTTAAATCCAACATCCTCCTCCTTTAATTAAATAAATCAATCTTTATTTAATTAAATCTAAAATCATTATTCTCTCAACTTTGATTTATTTAAATCCTAAAATCTAAGTCAAAATGGTCAAATCAGCTAATCCCCCTCTTAATTAATCAAATCCCGATTAATGCTAATCCTAATCACTCCAATCCTCTAGATTTTGCAACTTGCACAATAAATCAATTTATTTGATTTATTAATTCATCAATTTTCATTCAAAAGGGAATCTTTTGTGGAATATTCTTCTAATTCAAAAATCCCTCCAAAAGGGGATGGGTACTTCCAACAAAGCATTCACTCCTCTTACATGTCCTTGTGCATTCAGCCAAGTGACATTTATTTCATTATTTTTTCCCTCTCACATGTCATTTCATCAATTTCAAATTCAACCTAATAGAATTTATCATGCACATTGGCCAAAATGTGCACAAACTTCAACCATTCACATATTGACAAGTGGCACTTGGCCATTGGATGTTGAATGATCCCAAATTGCTCAATTTCACTCATTCTTCCAATTTGGAAATCTTTAAATGAGAGACTCTTCCTCTCATTATATCATCCATAATCCAAGCAAGTATACTATACTTCATTTCACAACAATTTGAGTAAACTTACTATACTCAACTTCATCCCCAAGCATATCAAGTTTCATCCATTTTCATCAAATTCTTAGCTAGGTTATGCAGATTTTTCATCATGGAGCTAGATTGAATCTTCATCAAGGTGGATCACTCATCAAATCATCAATATTTCAACAAAGGAGTTGGGAAAGGGCCAATTTCGACACACCTATTGGCACCAATTCCGCCATGGGATCAAGAGTTTTCTTTTCTTAATTAGGATTTCATTTCTTTTTATGTCTTGTTCTTCATTTTTCCTATTTTGAGCATTACAAATGGATTTCATGGGGAATCCTTGTTTTATCTTGCATATGAACCTAACCATGTGTTTGTTTGTTTTGTTTGTGCATGAATAGGATTGGGGTTCACAATATGACTCTGTTCTATGTTTTAACTCAAAGAGTTAATTAAATACTTGAAGAAAGTTGTAGGTTTGTAATAACTTGCTTCGGATATGGGTAAGAAGTAATGCTTTAGATATTGTGATTTTTTGTAATGTAAGGCATTATAAAAATATTGCATCTATTTTAGTGTTAAAAAATTTGTGTATTACTAAGTATTTCATACTTCACTCCATTTATCCAATTGGTGAGGAATTGGCCTATTTGTCAAGAATTCATGTAATCTGATGAACTAGTGAAATGCCTAGCCATAGATTCAAAATAAGAAAAATAATTATTCAAATTATATCAAGTCTAAGATTTAAGTCTAATATACACCCTCGTTCCTAGCAAATGAATGATTATTTGTATAAAATTCATCCAAACCTTTGATGAGTAATGTATGTTTGCACTCAGCAGGAACTTATCTATGAAGAATTTCTCTTTGCCTTAGTTTAATTAGTATGAAAACAATTGGGGAATACCCTCCTTGGTCCCACAGAGCCTAAAGAGTAGGGGTAAAAGATTGAAAACCTTTACCCATTGATTTTTCCAGTTATCTTAAGGATTCTTGGTTATAGAGGTTGGCTACCTTTTAGAGTTTTCCTAGGGTGTACTAGAATAAACACCAACACATCCTCCAGGACTTTGTTCGACATTATGAGAAAGTTTTCACTACTTAGGATTACATGCCAGAGCAACAAAATTACCTTCAAGTTTGTCTTACTATTGTGCCACATAGGCTATCTTCTACCCAAAGAACCTTTTGTGATAGATTGCTTATGATTGAAGATTTGAAGGAAGACGTTTAGTCCATGGCTGACAACAAGGCCCCTAGGATTGATGGTTTCCCTTGTGATTTCTAGAAGGCCCTTTGGGATTGTGTTGGTAACAATATGCATAAGGTCTATCTTGAGGCTTTTCATTCCAAATCCCTAGGTAATATAATTAATAAAGGAAATATTAAATTCATACCTAAGCCTAGAGATCTTGAGGATATTTGTAACTAGAGGTCTATCATGCTCCTCAATGTCTCTTATAAAATCATCACCAAAGTGTTGGCTTTGAAAGTCCCCCATCTTCTGCCTCAGATTGTGCGCCTGGAGAAAATTGGTTTCAACAAGTTTAGATTTATTCTAGATAATATCATTATTGTGTGGGAAGGTATGGAGTGGGCTAGACATTCAAACCAAAAATCTATTTTTCTCATGATAGACTTTGCTAAAGCATATGATTGCATTGAGTGGCCCTTTATTCTGGCCATGTTGAAAGCCTTGGGGTTTGGGCTTAAATTCATTTAGGTTGTCCAAATGCTTTTTTCAGATGCCTCTTCTTGTATCTCCATTAATGGTTTCCAGTCTCTTGCCTTTGGTATTTTCTACTCCATTCTGCAAGGATGCCTGCTTGCTCCTTCCCTTTATGTGCTTCCTACCAAAAGATTTGGCTATTTTTTTGGCCAATGTGGTCTCTCAACAAAATTTCAAAGACATCACTCTTCCTAATTCCCAAGCTCAACTTGTGAATGTCCATTTTACTGATGACTCCATCCTCACCCTTCTAGATGAAGAAAACAATATTAAAGAAGCATTAGATTGTCTTAACATTTTTTGTCTTGCTTCTAGCTCTACTATCTAGTGGCATAAAACTTTATGTTATAGGCAGTTTGTTCTGCCCACTCATCACTGGCTCCGATAGTACGATTGGAAATGGATTTGGCCAAGGGAAATCTTTAGGTTTCTCATCATTCCCTTTGCCTTCCAGGCTTCTCCAATTAAGTTGAGGCAAGTTTTTCTCTCTAAGATTGAGAAAAAAATGGCCTGTTGGATTACCAAGCCTCTCTCTCTGGCAGGAAAATTCCAAGTGTTCTTGAAGATTCTTCTAGCTACTCATGTTTATTACTCCTCTTGTTGGGCTCCTTCGAAAGCTGCCTATGCCAAGCTTGAAAAATTAGTTTGAGACTTTCTTTGAGCCTATGCATAGTCTCATAGAGGGTTTCACTATGTACCCTGGGAATTTTGTTGTCTTCCCAAAGACTTTGGAGGGCTTTTTCTACTCTCCACTCAATGATAAGGGACTTCCTTGTGAGTGAAATGGATAATTAGAGCCCTTACTAGAGATGAAGCCTAGAAAATTCTCCTAAGGAATTTCATTCATTTCGAATTTCCTATCCATATACCTACCTTGAAGGGGATTGAATTTCAACCCTTCTGGTCATGAAGGAGCCAGTCCAAATCATGGGTAATTTTGTGGCTAAGAGCATTTGGAAAGCCTAAGAGGTGGTTAAGCCTTGGCTTCGCGAGGATGGATCTAGTTTCCATGATGGGATATTTCTCAATCAATAGAATATTTGGTGGTCACCTCTCTTTTCTAGTAATGGTCAACATTTGGTCAAGTCACCTTGGCTTAAGGTGCTAAGGTTCCACAAGAAAGGCATTCAAACCTTGCAACATGTGTTTCACAAACTCACAATGCACATTGTGTCATGGGAGGATTTATGTGTGCTTTATAGACTTCCAAACTAGGACCATGATACTTATGATGGTCTAGTGAATTCTATTCCTACTGATTGTCTTTATAAAGTGGGAATTCATGGGTCCAACCCCTAGTGGAAGGACTGGAAGTGGTACCCAGATACCATTTTCAGGAATTACAAGCCTCAACTTGGTTATATGTGGCTATCACCACATTTTCCTATGATTGATAGTCTTAACCAAAGATGGCTTCTTGAATCCTCCACTCATGTCTTGTGAAAAATATTCTCTTCCATTCGGTCTACAAGTGTTGAACGGAAGCTCACCCACTTTTTTTGGTGTATTCTTTTCCAAGGCTTTCCTATGGGGTCTCAACTTGTTCACTTGGGGATCTAGGACCCTTGATGCCCTTTTTGTGGGAAAGTTAAGTCTTTTAAGCATCTCTTCTTATTTTGTGCTAGAGCTCAGTAGTTTTGGACTTGGATTCATGACCTCTTCCGGCCTTTCAGATTAGAGCACTTCTCTTGGCATATGGCTTTGCTAGCAGACTCACCTAGACTTCCTACTAAGTATACCCAACTTTGGCACACTCTTAGAGTGGAAATCCTCTTCAATATCTCGAAAGATAGAAATGTCTACATATTTGCTAAAACCCAAATAGATAAATAAAAAATTGTATTCTAAAGCTATTACTTATTCTAATGTGCTCATGCAGATTCAAGTTCAAAAAAAAAGGGTTGCACTTGAAGTGGCTCACCTTCAGGTATTTTTGGACCATTGGGGAAATGCCCCGTGCAATGTGGCTTAGGTGCCTACTTCGCCTACTCCTTCCCAGGGTTGGTTGACCTCTCAAGGCTGGAAGTGGAGTGGCTCTCCTCACCTCCACTCTCAGCCTCCTCTTTGGCATGGTTCCCACCTGCCTCAGCAGTCTCATTCTCCTCCTCTGCGGGCTAGCTAGGGGTGACCCTCTAGACGAGTGGCAGGGAGCAACGGTAGCAGTTCTGGGTGGTCCTTTGATGATACTCCTACTTTTGGCTTTGGTTGGCCAAACACTGCAAAATGTTTTCTATGTTTGGTGCTTGCAATCTCACCCCAACATGAGGATAAATAAGATAAAGATAAAAATGTTGATGATAGTTGGGGTCCTCCTCCTAACATCACTCTAAACCCCGTTGATGTATGGATAAAAAACTTGGATGACAAAGACCCTCTTGGTTCTACTGGTACTGCTTTAACTGCTTAATGGCCTTTTATTTTATGATTGTAATGATGAACTTATGGGCTAGGCCCATGTGATAGTTATTTTTATTTATTTTTTTGGGTGCTTCCCATGTGACTCTCAAGGTGTGCCTTCTTACCACCCACCCTTTTTTGTGGATATGTATTTTAATCTTTACTATTAATATATATTATTCCTATTTATCAAAAAAAAAATTACAATGTAAAGAAAAGCTTTTGTGCTCGGGATTAAAAAGTGAAATATGGGTAAATATTTTAATAGCTCAACATAAAATATTCAAAAGTAAGTAAATTTTTAAATATGAAATGCAAGGTAAAGGGGCATGAGGAAGAATTTTATTTTTCTTGGTAAAGTGAATTAAATATTCACTTTATAAGACAAGGGTCTCTTTTGCTGGAAATGAAAGTTTTTACTAGAAAGAACAAAAATGCAGTAGCAATTTTTTTTTCACAAGGATGAAGGTTTTTCATAGTTGTGGTAATTTTTAGAGTGAAGGGCTTTGATAGTGGAAAACATATTTTCAATAGCAATGCATGGATGAATGATGGATCATCATGAAGAGAATGATTTTATATTAGATAGATTTTAGTGATCTTCTTCCTTCTATATCTTCTTTCTTCTTCTCTATTGTAAGAGTTCTGAAATTTTGAATTAGGAGTAAAGTAGAATGGTGTTGAGTTTCAGTCATAAACTAAGTATGTAAATTGTAATAGCTGGGTTTTATGAGCAAATATTAGCCAATTTGTACAAAAATATATTACTGTAATGAAGTTGTCTTTAGATTTTTAATCTTTTAATCACATGAATTCAATATATCAAGGATGCTTGAATTTGTCATTGCAGTTTCCCTATGATTGTGTTGTTTGGGCATAGTCTTCTTTCAAGTAAAAAGTTAAATTACTTTGATCAGATAACTGTGATTTAGAGTGCACAAGTGGGATTGGTAAGTAGAAATTTATAAAAAATATGAGGGATTTGTTAATGTAAGGTATTAAAATATTTTAAATCCATTGGTTGAACCTAGTTTGTTGATAGGATCTTTGTTGTAACTTTATATTTGACTCCATGGCCCATGATTAGGCATTGATCTATCACAAAGTCTAAGACATTTTGAAAATAAATCATATCATTTTAAATCTCAACGAATCTTTTTTTTCTTGTTTAAGTTATATTTGTTCCATGTATCTTCATGATATTTGAAAGAGTATAGAGGTTGAATTTGAGAGAATTTCACCTAGTGACCCTCGATGTGTTTGAGATGAATGTATCTAAATTATTTATTATTAGCAATTTTCAATGAAAATGGGATTATACTTGAACCTGGTAGAATATAAAATATCCATTACTCATATATCTGAGAACTATCCACTTTCATTGGTTTGTAGTTTGTTTCTTGACAAATTTATCATATTCTTGACCTACAATTATGAACACCCTCTTGAGTCCTATGGAGCTCAAAGTGAAAAAGGCTACCATGGCCTTGTTTTGTTGGATTTTCTTGTCTTCAACCTATTGATAGCGCAGATTCCTTGTCCTAAATATTGAATCACCTAGTTTAGGCATTTTTTTCTCCTTAGGGTTGAAGGTTGCAAGAAAACCAACCAACAGATTGGAAATTCTACTGGAGAGTCACTTGAAAGGAGTCATTCACTTTGTTGATCTAAATTTCTGGGTCAAAATGATCCAAGGACCTACATAATTGAAGGAGATTGCTACAATTTTTCTGATGTATTCTTGAAGTCTGGTGCTCTGCTGGTGGAAAGAACTCATAAATACCTGAATCTTCAAAGACACTTTCTATTGATTGAAGATATTTTCTTCTTTGAAAGAGGTGGCGACTCTACATAATTGTCTACATCATCAAAAGAGTTGGTTGGAACAATTATGATGTATTGTTCTATTATAATATTTATGTATGAAGGTTTTCAAAATAAGTTCTAATTGATATTGTCCCTTTCAAGTATTTTAAGATACTAGAAGAAAAGGGAAATGAGTAAGTAGAATATTCTAAAAAGAGATATTGAATTGAATACTTGTAGAGGAAATAATTTTCTATTTGCAAACATGTATTGGTGTCCTAGTTCTCCCTTTACAAGTTGTAATATAATGCCTATAACATATTCATGTCCTCAAAGAAAGGTGTTCACTAGTGAAAGATATGACCCTCTGTATTTTAGTAAAATCTAAGGTTACCCACATTCTATCCCAAGAAGAATTAATGAATGTTTGCCCGAGTTTAGAGGAAATCTTGAAGAATCAACATCACAACATGTACAAGATTTTCTTGATGTAATGGAAGACTTTCAAATAGTAGAGGAAGGTGTTGTCATGAAGTTTTTTGTAAGAAATTTAGAAGGTTTAATTGAATATTGGTTTTCTAGTTTACCAATGGATTCCATATATTCATGGAAAGAGCTTGAGAAATTGTTCATAGATGAGTTTGGTGAAGTGAATGATGATTGCTTGTCTAAAGAAAGAAATCTGCATACCCAAGAAGAATATGAAGAGAAAGCTGAAAATGAGGTTGCACTTATGTTACCTATTGATGCATTGTGTGATATAGAAATATTGGAGGATGAATCAATCTATGATTTTCATGAAATTTTTGCTTGATATACCAAAATTAGAAAGACTTGATGACTTATTTTGCATTGATTTATTCTGTGAGAATTGTGAGACAGGTTTGAGTACTATGCAAACTCACTTGAAGCCCCCTAGCCTCAAATGTTTATATCAATGGCTTTCAGTGATTGAAGAAATGGTAGATAAATATGGAAGTCATCTATTGGCTAGACTATGTGATGGTACCCTTTCTATATTTGATCAAATTGATCTAGATGGTATAGTAGAAGACAAGAATGATACATCGTTTGGTGATGAGGAAGTTGTTTTTGAACAATATACAAAAGAAATATACCCAGATGAAGATTGCATCCATAATGGTCATGATGAAATAGGTGGAACGTGTAAGGTTTCTTCTATTTTCTCTAAAAATATAGAAATAGAGAACCAATTTTTTGTATCAATAGAAGGCTGCAATGATACACATGATAATGAAAGTATTTTCTTATCTATGGAATTTGAATATATAGTTGAAGGTCATACTGATTCTAAAGTTTCATGTCTTCATGATGAGAACAATGGTGTTGTAGATGGAAGTTTGCAACCAATTGAAAAGCATTCTTGTTTGGGTGGTCAAGATTATTACAATTCTATTTATAGCCCTCGTGAATGTGATCCCTTTCAAGAGGAAGCAATTGAATTTATTTCCTTAAGTGAGAAGTGTTTCAATAATGATAATGACAATATTAATGAAAGCACACAAATGCATGGTGATGTTGTGAAAACTTATGATATTCTGGAGTGCTCCTTGAATGATCATCTCAATTCACAATGTACTAATGGTATAAGATTTTCTGAGTTGTGTATGGAAAGGGTAGATGTTGAAAACCAAGGTGACTTGACTTTTTTCTCTTCAATCAATGAATGTGATGTTGTGAAGAAAAATGGGACTCTAATTCCTCTTAGACAAGAGTATGATGATGAAAATGAGTTGAAATTTTTTTTTGAAGAGGAGACGAGTGATCAATAGTGCTATGGTATGATTGGTCCTGCCTCTTCTATAAGTGTTGAGTATAGCATCAATACAAGCTTTCATGATGATGAGAAAGAGGATTTTTTTTTATTTAAGGAATACTTTTGTGAATATGAGTGTATCAGATGAAAATGAGAGAGTATGCAATGATTTTAGTCAGAGCAATCATTTGTGAGAAGCTGCAATGAAGAAAACATTGATGGTTTGCAGTTTGATAGTGAAGCAGGTAGTCTTGTTGATTGTTGCAATAGTATGAATAGAGAAGGATATATGTATGGAAGAGGTTCATTAGATGAATCATCTCAAGTAGTTGATTATGATGAACATGCATATGTTGATAACGATAAACTAGGAACTCCTATTTTTTTTGATGCTTTACCTTTTTCTACTCCTTTTGCTACTTTTGAATTTTATATTGACTACTTTCATGATGATAGCATAGATGTATTTGTATATGGAATTGCAAATAATAAAAAAAATGTTAGTACAACTAATGAAGTTCTTTATGATGAGTTTTCACTTGAAGAATTTGATTGTGTCAGTCACATGGATGTATATGAGGATCTTTTTTTTGGATCTACAACTCGTAGTTTTCTTCATAAGCAGTATGCTTCAGATTGTCATGTTGATGCAGTAGGAGGTGGTGTTGAATATGATACTTGTTGCGGTAGTGAATGTGTTTTAAACAGTCATTGTGAGGAATTTGTTGCAAAAGTAAATTTTAACTCATTTGAGCCTACTCTTGAAAATTTTGTGTGTGATAATATTACTAATGCGGATAGTCTTGTCTATGACCTTGAAGTGGAAAACACTATTTGGGATGCTAATGCATTGTTTGAATTCTATGATTTGAATGTGGGTAAAGGTATTATGAGTGTTGGTGAATCTTAATATTAGGAAATTAAGATATATGGTAATATGATTGAGCTATGTTGTTGGTATGGGGTATGTGTAGGATCATGATCGACCAAAAAGTGGCAATATGTAAGTGATATGATGGCCCATGTGGCTGATGACTTTTTTTTAACCCAAAATTGATGAAATGAAAAGGGTTTTTAAAGGATATTCTCAGCTTTCCACCAATATAGATTATGCCTTACTTTGAATTTAATAGATAATTATTATTCATTTTCTATTTGAATTACGACTAAAGTCCTGATTGATAGGCTGATTGAAAAACATCTATAGCTCTCAAATTGTATCACATTTTTTGAATCTGAAACATGTGTCACATTGTATGCTTTGCATACTATAGGATTAAAAAAAATTGAATTTCATAAAGTTTTGACCAAGTTAAGGTGGTCAGACATACGAGTTTTTATATTTTTTAAAAGTTGTAATAAAAAATTCATAATTAATTATTTACTTGGAAAAAAATGCAAAAAAATATGCATCACATCGAGACATGAGTCCTAAAATATTATAATTTTATTGTGGTTAGGTTGGTAAGACAGACACATACTTCTTATTTTTCCCTTGAAATTTAAGTACTACTGCATTGAACTTTCAAATTTTCACCAAATAGATTTTTATTTTGTTAAAATAAACCTAGTATTTGAGAAACTACATTCAATTTTCTATAGATTATATTTTTACATATTTTTGAAATAATATTGATAACCTATTCAAATTTTTACGTCAAGTTGCCTAACTCTGATTTTCTGAATTCTTATTGCCACTTAAGGGCCTGTTTTTTCCATGATGATCCTACACA
This sequence comes from Sequoiadendron giganteum, assembly GCA_007115665.2. Classification (NCBI taxonomy): domain Eukaryota; kingdom Viridiplantae; phylum Streptophyta; class Pinopsida; order Cupressales; family Cupressaceae; genus Sequoiadendron; species Sequoiadendron giganteum. The sequence continues at coordinate 437,121,340 of CM021103.1, read as the reverse complement.
TACCCTATGATGATAAACTTGATTGTGATGCAATTTAGTTGAAGGAGTTACAAATGTAAGACTATTATTTGCTTAATGCATAGAAGGATTGCACACTATTTTTGAGGCCTGATATCTTTTTTGACCTTGATCATTATGAGGGAGTTAGTGAATGTGATAAGACTGTGTCTTCCAATGGTCTTGATCACTATCCTCACATTTTGTCACTCACCATAGAATCAGAAAATGAAATGAGTGGCACTGACATGGTCTATGTCATTTGGTTGCCATGTGACAGTAAAGTTAAATACAAAGGCAACCTAACACTTGTTTTTGCAAGAATGAAGTCACTCATGTTGCCAAGGTGTGACAGAGGCAAGTATGGATTAAATGATATTAGATAATTTATCATATTGGTGTTTGATGAAGAAAATATTGATTTCCCTTTTTCATTTGGTGGCTTGGGGCCACCGAATGAGGTTTAAAAAATCAAATAAAGACTTTGTTGCCCAATGGTTTTGGCACTTGGTCTACTCCCTAGAGATTTGGAATATCACCATGCCCACAAAGGCATGCATCCCAAATAAGAGCCCTATTGGGACTATAAAATTTTGCAAAATTTAAAGGGCCCGTGATGAAAAATTTGATTTGCACTCATAAATGCCCCTGAAAATTCTGCTCTAGTGACCTACTTTGGAGGGTCATAATTCATAGCTAGTTGACTTGCATGCCAAACCCCTTGGTGAGTGTACTCATGTGTCATATGTGAACATTTATTTCTGATTTCAGCCTCCTATGATGAGTTTTGATAGAGTTTTGAAAAACAAAGTTGGAGGGTTTTCAGACTATTTTGCTCTTTGCAAATTCTCAGGCCTATGAAGTAGCTTCCTATTTGGGTGGATATTTCATAGTTGAATGATCATAATGAAAATGGATTGATTCTCTGCATTCCCCTCACATTCATATGCTCCCTAGTCTATTTTTAGAGCCATAGGATTAGATTTGAAATTTTTACTAGGTCAAAAGAAAATGCAGTTTGTTTTGTTTTTACATTTGCATTTCCAAAATGTTTTAGGTCAAATTTGACCCTTAATTTCTTGTGATGAATGTGGATTGAAGGAAATAATTATTGCACACATAATAAATGTATCTAAATTGTTTAGTGTTTCTAGTGGTAGTTTTGTAGGAGAAAATTTGGTATTTTTTGGGATGGTGTCTTGATGAGCCCTAATTGGTTTTTGATAGGTGCAGTTGTAGAAAAGTCCGACTAAGCCACTTTGAAATTGAATATTTTTCACCTCAAGATGGATTTTTTCAAGCCATTTTTTGCACTATATTTTTGGTTTAAATTTCTATATGTATGCTCATTTTTAGGCTCCCAGGATGATTTTTGTTGGGTCATTTAATTGCTTTTTGATTGTGACAAGGCCAAAATTGGTGTTTAGAAAACTTTCAAATTTTCAATTTCTAAAGGTAACCCATTTCTCATTTTGGTATAAAACCTCTCCAAATCCATTTTCATTAAAATATGAGATCATTTTATTCATTATTTTAATGCATTTCAGTAGCAACAAAGGCATTCAACAAGCCAGTTTACAAAGAAGGTCCTAGAAATCTTTCGGAGATGCAAGTTTTGAGGAAATGGGTTCTCTAAATAATTGATAATGTTCCTATGCAAATATTCCTGGCTTTAGGTTTCTAGGTTTTCCCCCAATGAATTTTCTCCATTTGGGTGGCAAGCAAAATTAAAATTTGACATATTTTCTAATGTTGAAAAAAACTAAGTTTTAAAATATTTTACATATTTTAAAATACTTATCAAATGATATGCATGTGAAAAATGGAGGAATTAGGGAAAATTAAATATTATCTATGTTTTATAAAGTTTAACTTTATAAAATTCATTTTTTTGGGCATGACACTTCTCCTCACCAACCCATGGGAGATCATAGCTCTGGAATGTAGCAGGAAGGCGGTGAGGCTCTTTCACTGAGGAATTTTCATTTCTATCTATGAGGAGGGAAGGTTTAATATTTTCTAAACTTTATAAATTTTAATAAGTTTAATACTTTAAAGTCTTGCCTTCCTCGCCAGCACGTTGGAAGGAAAGTTGACAAGAACAGATGCTCATGGGAAGCAGGGATTGGTGGGAAGTTCTTGGAATTAAATTATTTGCATTGGCATTTGATTAAATGGGGTAATCAAATATTTTCCATGGAACATTGTTAAAGTTTTAAAATAAATAAAGTTGTCTCAAACAAGAGCTTTTGCTTTCCAGCCTATGGCTACAAGTGTTTCTGGTAGAGGAATGTAGCGAGGAAGCAGGGAAAGGAAAAAGGGAGCTTGTGGCTGGAGAGAAATTTTTTAAAAGGATTTTACTAAACATTGCTATGTGTTTCATTGCTATGAGGAGGAGAATTTTATTGTGGATGGAGCTACAAATGGATGTAATCACGTTTTTTGCATTTGAGGCAATTTTTCAAAGTATTTGGAGGTTCTATATGAATGCTTCTTCATCCAGAGGCTTTCCCAATCCATTTCTCATGTCTAGGAGACAAATTGGGCAAATTTTTATTCATTTTTCACTGTGAGTAAGCTTAAAAATGCCTTGCAGCTTTTAATGGTAATATTCAGTGTTATCCACAAAATTGAATGTGAGAGAGAGACAATTTTGTTGGCTGATGTAAAGTTTTGCTTGTTGCTGCCATTGTCCATCAAAATGCAATAGAGTGTGATGTTGTAGAAATAGAGGTAAGTCTTCCCTGCTAGCCCATGAAAGCCAGGGCTGACATCAACACGAGGGTGCAAGGGCATGGAAGCAGTATTTGCAAACAATATTTTAAGTTTTAAAAATATTCTATTGAGTTGTTAAGAGGCTCTCCCCGCCATCCCAAGTCATTAATGTTGCCGTTAGAGAAGAGAAACGAAAGAGTGGGCATTGGAAGGAAGGCTCTGGTGGGCCCAAATAAATATTTTAAAGTTTTTAAAATTTTAATGTTGCTCGATGGTAACATATTTAAAAGCCTCCATTTTACTACTCGAAAGGAAGATTTGTAAATATGGGTGAAAATTAAAAGGACATGGGTAAAAGGTTATCTACAACTCGATTTCAAATAAATTACAATGTAAAGCAAAGCTTTTGTGCTGGGGATTAAAAAGTGAAATATACATAAAGATTTTAATAGCTCGACATAAAATGTTCAAAAGCAAGTAAAGTTTTGAATATGAAATGTAAGGTAGAGGAGCATAAGCAAGAATTTTATTTTTTCTGATAAAGTGAATTAAATATTTATTGTATAAGATAGGGGTCTCTTTTGCTGGAAATGAAGGTTTTTACTAGAATGAACAAAAGTGTAGCAGCAAATTTGTTTTCACAAGGATGAAGGTTTTTCATGGTCATGGTAATTTTCAGAGTGAAGGGCTTTGACAGTGGAAAAAATATTTTCAACAACAAGACATGGATGAATGATGGCTCTTCATGAAGGAAAAATACTTATGTTAGAGGGAAAATGCAAGATGCATGAATCAAAGTTGCAGAATAGGGTTTCTCTTCAAGTAGTGGGTAGTTATAGATCAAAAGGATAAATGTTGCTAGATGTCATCTATAGATAGATTTTAGGGATTTTCTTCCTTCTATATCTTATTTTTTCTTCTCTATTATAAGGGTTTTGAAATTCTGAATTAGGAGTAAGGTAGAATAGTGTTGAGTCTGAGTCATAAACTAAGTATGTAAATTCTAATAGCTGGGTTTTATGAGAAAATGTTAGCCAATTTGTACAAAAATATATTACTATCATGAAGTTTTCTTGAGATTTGTAAGCTTTTAATCACATGAATTCAATATATCAAGGATGTTTGAATTTTTCATTGCAGTTTTCCTATGATTGTTTTTGTTTGGCCATGGTTCTCTTTCAAGTAAAGAGTTAAATTACTTTGATCAGATAACTATGATTTAGAGTGCACAAGTGGGATTGGTAAGTAGAATTTTATGAAAAATATGAGGGATTTTTTAATGCAAGTCATTAACATATTTTAAATCCATTGGTTGAACCTAGTTTACTAATAGGATCTTTGTGTAGTTTTATATTTGAATCCATGGCCCATGATTAGGCACCAATCTATCACAAAGCCTAAGTAATTTTTAAAAACAATTCACATCATTTTAAACCTTAATGAATCTTTTCTTTGTTGTTTAAGTTATATTTGTTACATGTATCTTCATGATATTTAAAAGAGTATAGAGGCTAAATTTAAGAGAATTTCACCTAGTAACCCTCTATGTGTTTGAGATGAAGATATCTATATTATTTATTCTCAGCAATTTTCAATACAAATGGGATTATGCTTGAACCTTGTAGAATATTAAATACCCATAACTCATATATCTGAGAACTATCCACTTTCATAGGTCTGTAGTTTGTTTCTTGACAAGTTTATCATATGCTTGACCTAAAATTAGGAAGACTCTCCCGAATCCTATGGAGCTCAAAGTGCAAAAGGCTTTCATAGCCTTGTTCATTGTCTTTTCTTATCTTCAACCTATTGATAGTGAAAATTCATTGTCTTGAATATTGAATCCCCTAGTTTAGGCATTGTTTTTCTCCTTAGGGTTGGATGTTGCAAGAAAAACAACCAACAAGGTCCACATTATTTCATACCTTAAAGGACAACAAAGCTTCCTATTATGAGGAAACCAATGAATAAGAAGGGATTTATGATCTGATCCCACTCTATGAAGACTAGACATATTAGAGTTGATAATAATATTCTAAGAATTAGAAATGTGTACTCTATCATGATTAAATTAAATAATATTATTACCTATCTTTTGTTAGACCAATTGAAGGCACTACTAATTAATTCCACATTGAGAAAACCTGTATTGGTCATAAAATAAAAATATTCTAAACCACAAGCCTTTCCAAAGGAAAAAAAGTGGCATATTGAAGTCTCTAATGAACATGAAAATATGGTAATAAACATTATCTAGATGGTATTTGATAAATTCTATGAAAGCTATATTATTGTTTCTTTTCAGTTAGAAGCATACACATTGGAAAACATCTAAACCTCATTACGAAATATATGAGAAAAATATATCACAATATTTTTTTAGAAGTCAACCAACCTTCTAACAAGATTGGAGGTATTTCATATGGTAATTTTACCCCCAAAAGAACCTTCTATAGGAATAATGAAAAACTATGCGTAAGCTATATTTTATTTTTAACTTTAGAAAAGGTGGAAGCAATCATCTTTACCTCCTAAACAAGAATAGTATCTAGTTTATTCTCAATAATATAGTCATTGAGAAAGAAATTATTTTTGGGGCTATTCAATCCCCTTATGTTCCAAGAAGCAATTCATTTTTTTCATAATTTCCTTGAGACTATCAACTCTAGGGTTATTTTATTCCATAAGCTATCTTTGTAGCTACCTCCCTAGATAAACTTTCCCTCTATGAGGATTGAATAACTTTACTATCCACCCCAAAATTAGTTTGTTTCCTATTTTCATTTTTTGGTGGGACTTTCCTTTACTAACTAAGGTCCATTCCTCTAACATAGTTTGAGAATTTTAAGAAATATAAAAAAATATATATATATTTTGGAGAGGTAGAGATATTTATTTTATATTTTTTATATTTTCATTCCACTTAGGTTTATTTAATAGGTTCGTTTTCATATTTTACTCCAACTAAATGACTATCAATCAAATATTTTTGTATAATAGCGAAAAAACTAATTAGTTTCTTTTCCTCTACCTTAGAGTTACTCTTTTAATTACCCTTGTAACATTTTCAAATGAATACTCCTATGAGACCCCTTCATCTCAGATGACATCATCCTTTCTTGATTTAGGATGAGTATCATTAACCTGTGAAGTTTTAAAGTTCTTCATAGGTGGGAGGGACAAAGGTGCTCCCTCAAATTCCTTGAAATATAATTTTCCAATTTTAAAATTCTCTTTATGATATTAAATAATCCTTTAAATATCCTTTCTAAAAGGGTACTCTTTATCCTCCTCAAAACCATTCTTATATTTTGAGATTGTAATGAGGGCTTCATACTCAACGATGCTATTTATACAATGAAATTTTTATTGAAAAGATAGAGGAACTAACTTGACTTAAGGTTGGGTTAAAACTAGACCCACTCCAAAGCTAGTTTGACATATCAATCCATCAAAGTATATTTCCCACATAGGTTCATGGTCCAATGAAAATAATTTTTCATCTAGAAATGAATATAAGTTAGGAAATTAATAAGGTGAGGTAGCTTATGCCAATTGATTGGAAACAACTTTTCCTTTGATTTCTTTATGGGATATGAACTTGATGAATAACTTAGAGAACAACATCACCCATTTAGATAACCTTCCAAAAATATTAGATCTAGTGAATAAATGTTTAATAATATCTCATTTTACAATCACATGAGTTTCTACATGGAGGATACAATGTCATAACTTTTGTGATGTGAAAAAAAGAGTGAGACATTGTTTCTTTATGGAAAAATATTGAGTTTTACAATCAACCAAAATATAAATAATGTAGTAGACAACTCTTTCTTTACCATCATGATCATGTTGAGCTAATAAAGTTGTTGAAGCATGAGGTGATGTAGAGACATAAAGTAAAAAGGGTCTATCCTACATATCTAGAATCAAGATAGGAGGATTGACCAAGTAGCTCTTGGTTTATGCAAAAGCCTTGTTACATTCATCATCCCATAAGAAACAAGCATATTTCTTCAATAAACATATGAAGGGAAGGGTATGATCAACCAATTGAGATATAAATATTCAAATCACCTGAATTTCCTCTTAAAGACCACATAATTGAGATATTTTCTTATGGGGAGGCATTTTAACAATTGCATCAATATTGTTTGTATCATATTTTATTCCACAATGAGAGACAATAAATCCTAAAAAAAATTCAGAATCCATGCCAAAGATGCACTTAGGAGGATTTATTCTCATATTATAGATTCAAATCATTTCAATGATAAGATAAATATTCTCAACATTATCTTGACGAGTTACAGACTTAGCCAAGATGTCATCAACGTAATCTTATAGGATCTTGTGAATGAAATCATGAAAGATGAGAATCATCACCTATTGGTAAGTTACTTTGGAATTCTTTAATCCAAATGGTATGACCACATGATAGAAATTATCGCAAGAGTTAGTGAAGGTTTTTTTATACCAATCTTCCAAGTTAATAGAATATGATTATATCCCAAGAAGCCTTCCATGAAGGACAATAAGGCATGAATTTCAGTCGATTCCACAATCATATAAATATTAGGTAACGAAAAACCATCCTTAAGAGAAGCCTTATAAAGATAACAAAAATCTATACAAATATGAATATGTCCATCAGGTTTACTAATTTCAATGATATTCAATATCCAAGATGAATATTCAATACGATGGATAAAACCAACTTTTAAAAGATTTTCTATCTCAATATTAACTAATAACACAACATTGGGATTCATTTTACTATTATTTCTATTTAACAGAATTGGCATCAATGTATAGAACAATATTATAAACCACCACAAATACATCAATACTAGGAATGTCCTCATATGACCAAGTGAAAATATCAAGGTGATATTGTAATAAATTAGTACGTCGTTTAGTTTCTTTTGAAGAAATACATTTTCCTATCTTAATCACTTTCTTAGAAGATTTAGGATCCATGGAAACATCAAAAGTATCTCCTTTGAGGAGAGCACTTTGGCTTTTAGGATGAGTTATAGAAGTAGTTTCATCCACATTAGATAAACAACCCTTCTTATTGGAACTCATAACAGATCCCCCAAAATATACATGCTCATTCAAGCAATATATGAATCGTTGTTTATGGTGATAAGAATATAAATTTGAGTAGACACCTAAGAAATATTTCAAAGCTTCATTCGAAGAGAAAATTTCTAAAGGAACCTCCTTAGAGTCTACTTTACTTTTAATATACTCAAGATGAATCAATTTAAGGGAAGAAGATTCAATGAAGATCATGTTGACATCCAAATAGATTTTTACTTAGACTTCGTGGGATGGTATCCAATTCCAATCTTAAATTTACATAGATAGGCATCTAAGGTGAAGTTTTGATACATTGTTCATTATGTCCACAACCTTTACCTCCATAAATAAATTTAGAAAAGATGAAACCTTTTCCATAAGGTGATTATAATTCATGAAAAGAAGAGGGATTAGTGTATAGGGTGTAATCCATGTTGTAAGTATCACACTTCTCCTTCTTAGTGGAAGTACAATCACCATCATCCTTAGTATAAATTTGATCATCATTTTCAACAAAGGGATAATCATATTCTTAGTGGAGGCAAATGGAATTTTTTGAATATCAAGGTGGATCAGATCTACTTTATATTATTGGAAATAAGATTTGGTAAAATTCAAAGTTCCCCAATCATCACCAAAACATGCATTTGATGAACTAAAGAAGAAGAGGAAGAAGGAAAAAACTTAGGACCTTATTCTTTAGGAGGATATTCCTTAGGGATACCCATCTCAAGAGTATCCTTTACAATAGGTAGTTTTGGAGTAGATACCAATGAATTAGAAGATAATGAAGAAAAAATATTTTTATGAGTAGGTGCAACTAAGGTTTGACTAGAAACTACCATTTCACATAAGTATATAGCATTAGGGTACAACTTGATTGTGATCACCTCATTATTAGTAACAAATTTAATAGAATGATGTAAAGTAGAAGTAACTTTTCTGAAAGAATGAATCCATGGTCCTCCCAAGAGAAGATTATATAGTAGTGGTCTTGGTATAACATAAACTAGGGTGGGTATAGTAATGGGTCCCAATGCTAAAGGAAAGATTACCATGCCTAGAAGACTTGTCAACTAGTGTTATCGAATCCATGAATATATAGAGAATAAGCATCAAGAGAATTTGAATCAACTTTTATTCTAGGTAAAAAGTTGATGCTACATATATTAAGTGTCAAACTGGTGTCAATAAGAGAACACATAATTTCAATGTTCTTAATGTAAAGTATTATCATTAGAGGATTTTCTTTCTTCTTTACTTTTGGAGGTAGGAGTTCATGTAAATGAAATGTAATATTCAGTGAATCAACATGAATATGATCTATCTACACATTAACATCCATCAACCTAGTAGAAGAAGATAAGAAGATATTTTTCAAGGCTTCCTAAAGCACACATTGGTAAATCATAGTAGTCTAAAGAAAATATCAAAGTGAGATCTTGGTAGGAGTAATGCAAGGTTGCTTGACAAGATCATACTCACTTGGTGGATTAGTTATAGGTTTAGTTTCCAGGGGAAGACTTGGTTGAGAAGGTGGTAAAGAAGTAGGTTGATTAAGATTTTATTGATTCCTTGTAGTATTATAAGTATGGGTTACTACTCTATAAGAGAGGACCTTAAATTATATAAATCTCATGTAAAGGTCCAACAAGTTTCTTTCAAAATGAACCTCACAAAATACAATGGATTATTTTATGAGAAGGGATAGCCATAGTCATGTAAATGACTAGTCTCTTAAGCCTTTGAGATCTGGCGAAGACTATAACTACATTCATGGACTCTTCGAGTTGCATTTAGAAGAAGATTGTGATGAATAAATTTTTTTAATGGATCTTTCAATATAAGAATATTCTTCTAAGAAATCATCTAGAGAATCATCCAACATATCAAAATCCTATTTTAAAAAAATTATCAAAATTATTAAAACTTTGAAGAAAAAGATATGGCATAATTTTGCTCATATTGGGTTCACCAAAATGTAAAGGATGGGATTTTATAACCTCTAGCTGACTATATCTTAGGGAGAAAATAAACCTTGGTTAGCTCAAGGATTGTAATGAAGATTTTGGCACCTTAATGCTTTCTTCCACTTCTAGGGTTTTTCACCTAAAAGGAGAAAGATGGGCGAAAATGGACAATGTTACATTCAAAAGGATTAGGGGTTTGTTGTGTGGGTTGTGTGATATTTGTCTAACTATGATGTCTAATTTCAATAAACCAAAAATAGAAACTAACTAATAATGTGAAACCTAGAAAATGAACTATGTTTGAAAACACATAATGATATGCAAGCATTAAATTAAACAACCTATGAAAGCTTAGGCAACAAGATAGGAAATTGTGAAAATGGAAGTATGCACCTGAAAAATGGTAGAGGCAAGAGTGAAGACTGTAGATGTCCCAAAAATTCTGCAAAATCTGATTTTTATGTTTGGCGGGACACTTGTGCCAAGCTGGGCGACCTAGTCCTTTTTTGGGGTGATTTCAGAAAATTGCTCTGGGGCCTGTTTCAGCCAACTAGGTATTTAGATCCATACAAATCTCTAAAAAATAAGCAAAATGGTACTAGGTCACCACAACTATGGGGATTATCCTTTTTCCTTTTCTAAAAATCTGAAGGTGGAAATGGAGGCTCTTGATCTACACTTTTTGTTCCTCCAAGTGTTCAGACAAGAAACCTTGATTTTTGATTTGTTGGTGTCTTTTATTTAATTTTTTTCCCTAGCCAACAAGGAGGTGTCTTCAACAAGCTTTCAATCCATCCTTCAATGATTTCCAAGCTTCTAAGATACCTAAATCTGCAAACACACACAAAGAGAAAGAGATATTGATTATTAAGGCATGGGGGCTTGTCTTGGTCAAGCCCCTTTTAGATAATTAAATCAAATGAAGAAACAAGATAATGTATCATGAAATATGATACAAATGAACTAATACATTGTCATGATGATTTATCTTGAGTTGCAGCAACAATGGAGAGAGATTCAACCCTTGAATGCTTTAGAAATGTCTCTTAGTGACTTAGGATGCAAAAACCCTAACTTGCTTGAGAATAATAGTGGATAAGCAGTGAAGATTAAATGAGAGAGTTGTGAATAATGAGTGTGTAATGATGAATTAGTGTTTTGAGGCTTATTTATAGTCAATCCACCTAAAAACATCCATTAGTTGATCCTCAAATCCGACATGAAGGAGACATAAACTAAAACCCTAAATTTTCATACTCAAAACCTTAAAAATAGCTCCAATGGAACTAGGTCTCCACCTTGGGTAACCTAGTCCACCTAGACAAGACTGATTCACCCAAATGTGAAACCTAGTCCTATAGGGGCCCTTTTGCTAGCTGGATTGTTTGGGAGCGAAGAAATTAGGTTTATATGATGTTTTTATCGGATATTTGATCAGATTAAGCCTTGGGATGCACAATAAGGGGTCATAGGGGCCTATAAATTATGATGAAAATGGGTTAGTTAGGTCCAAAATCCATAGAAAAGGGTATAAATAAGTGAAAAGTGTCAAAAGGCTACACTTTTTGGTGACACATTTAACCCCCACTTTAGTGAGAGGATGAACTTGCTTCAAACTCACACTAAAGTAGCCTAAGTGGAGATGGTGAAGAATGAGAAAGAGAAAGGAGGTGGTCAAGCCCCTAGGATTCAAGATTCTAAGCTAAAAGTACATCAGTGCAAGAGGTTGCATTCAAGGGTAAATTATTTGTAGCAAAACCAGATACACTATCATGCGATGATAAGAACTAGAAGGAAGAATAATGAAAGTAAAAATTTGGATCAAGCTTCAACTGTTTATCCAACTAGTTGTGGATCAGATCTCAGTTTTTTGTCCAAAAAGAGAAGGTGGTTCAATGAGAAAGTCATTCTATTGTGTTGGCTTCCCACCATATAATGAGAAATTCATGCCAGTGTGTCAGCTTCCCATTATACTCACCATACCAAAGTTATCCCACTTGATAATTTTGATAAGGCACCACAATAATTGTGTAAATGATTTTTAATTTGAATATTATGTAAATATTTTGTTGAAGGGGATTTTTCTTAGTTCATGTGAGGTCTCATTCTTAGGGAACATTTTGCCTAATATCTCCAAGAGAGGACAAGTCGGGGTGTCAAATCATTGTCCATGGAATTCTTCATTCGCATTAGGCCACTTCAGTTGATCATACACTCTTGGAAGGAATCAAACCCAATGACACTACTAAGAAGAGGACACATCACAAGAAAAGGATAAATCATGCCATGGAATTGTGTAAAAAGATATCATCTATGTATGCCCCCAGTTTAAAGAGGTTGCTACACCATCACTATGAGCAATTTCTTTAAAGTAGCCAAGGATAAGGGAAGGAATACATGAGAGCTAACTTGGGAAGCCCTATGCCAATTCATATGTTTCTGAATTGGACTACATCATGAAAATGTAGTATGTCATAGATGATTCAACTTAAGATATTTCATCCATGTCCCAAGCTTGCTCTTTTATGTTCATGAAAATTTAACAACTAGTCAAAAGAGAAAACACAAGTGACATACAAGGACACGGATACTGAACCCATTTCCCCCACTTAATGCAGGACAAAGGTGAGCCTGGAATGGATGATGGTATGCTACTCCTTGTGAGGGATGCAAAACATGCAATAGTGAGTGTGTTATGACCCTAAAACTATTACAAGGAAAGGATCAACAACTAATGTTATTTGTGTGGATAAGTATACAAAGTTTCAGAAAAGTTAGCCTTGATAGTGTAGACTTTGTCATATATGTGAGTAATTTCATGGTAGCTTGGTTGGTGTGAGATGTTGTTCTTAGGTGGGGGAAGGATTAGAGGATTCTTAGGAGGTCCAATAGTAAATGGGGATCTAATGTAAACTTGTGTATGAATAATATTAGTGGGCTTAGGTTGATGTATCTCTAAGAAAGGGAAATTGAGTATCATCTTTTTACCATTACCCAATGAAGGCATAGTAGTATTGCCTAAAATGAGTGCAACCATATTGTTGATTTCTTCCACCATGATACCTTCCCTAGTAGGAGAGTTTGTAGGAGAACCACAAACAAGATGTTCAGTACATTCATTATGTGGTTCTGCACTATTGACTTCATCACAAGTAAGGGAATGATCTATGGTTGAAGTATCTTATTTCATAAGATTCTCATGATTTTCAACAATTGGATCTTGTAACATCATAATATCTTCTTCTCTAATAGGAGAGATATTAGGAGAAGGGAAAAGTTGAGTTTTGTGGTTGTTTATGATTGCATTCTTTTCCTTGAAGGTGTCATCCTCTTGTGCCATATTATCTATCCTAGGGGGAGAGCTTCTTGGACAGTGACAAACAATAGGTTTATCATATGGCATGATTAGAGTTGGTAAAGTAGCTTCATCACTCAAAGGATAGGAATTAAGATAATGATAACTAGGAATTATATGGTTACCAATGATTGTATTTATTTTTTCAAAAAGACTTCCAAATGTGAGGAACATTAGGAAGGAGAGAAATAATTCTATAACTCTCAATCATAGTGTTTCTTGATACCAACATATCCTTAGTTATTAAAGCATTATAGAAAATAGGGGAGGTGTTGGGAGATGATGGAAGACTAGGTAAGGTAGTAACCATGATTTTAGCTTTGTGTGTTACAAGTTCTTTACAAGGGGGAGGAAGAGTAATACAAGCAAGATCATCATGATCTTCAATGATTGTGTTTCCTTTCCACAAGATACCTTTGTCACCAATGGGAGAGATATTAGGGGAAGAACAATTATGATTATCATGATTATCAATATTTGCATCCTCTTGTGGTAAAAATTTAGTGGATGAGCTAGAAGAGATGAAGTCATCAAGGGCTTCATCTAACATTTCCAATTCATCGCTACTAAAGGGCTTAAGAAGGGTGTGAGTGGGTGCTTGTGATGTTGTTAAAGTGTTATTTTCGTGTTCTAAAGGATCTGATTTAAATGATCTAGAAACTAATGTTGAAAATGAAAATTTCAAAATTATAATACTATCCATAAGTGTCATGAATTGAAATGTAATAGAAGCTATGAAAACTTAAAATGTAAAGTAAATACATAGAATGAAATGCAACTTTCAGATTTTAAACAATGTAATTGACTAATTGTACTAAAAATAAAATGTTGTGAATGCAAAATGGAATTTAAGAAATGTATGAAATGAGCCAAACAAAGATAAATTAAGTAAAATGCATGTAATAGAAAGAAAACCCATTGATAAAAATAAATAATAGCAAAAAATAGAAGCATAAAAATAAGGTTTTCATCTCTATAAAGGGTTGTTTCGAGGCCTAAAGGGACTAGGTCACCTAGGGTGGCGACTTAGTCCTCCTAGTGATTTTTTTGATAATTTTCTGATTTTTTTGTTTGATTTTGATGGTGTCGGGGTTGTATGATGTAGACCTAAAATCAAAATATATAATTTTGATGATTTTGAATGATATGCAATGCAAAAATGCAAGCTAGATAATATTTTCACTAATGCAAATTTTAAATCCCTAGAATGCAAATTGAACAATGAAAAATGCAATGCAATACAAATCTAGGATGAGAAAAAGCTCCAAATCAAACAAGAGGGTGTAGACATCAGGCTCACTAAAATTTAATGAAGATTTTGGCATCTTAATGCTTTCTTGCACTTCTAGGGCTTTTCACCTAAAAGGAGAAAGATGGGCCAAAATGGACAATGTTACATTCAAAGGATTAGGGGTTTGATGTGTGGGGTGTGTGATATGTGTCTAACTATGATGTATAACTATAATAAACTTAAAATAGAAACCAACTAATAATGTAAAACCTAGAAAATGAACTATGTTTGAAAAAACACAATGATATGCAAGAATTAAATTAAACAACCTATGAAAGCTTATGAAACAAGGTAGAATACTGTAAAAATGGAAGTATGCACCTAGAAAATGGAAGAGGCTAGAGTGAGGAATGTAGATGTCCCAAAAAATTTGCAAAATCTGATTTTTATGTCTGGCAGGACACTTGTGCCAAGCTGGGTGACCTAGTCCTTTTTTAGAATGATTTCACAAAACTGCTTCAAGGCCTATTTCATCCAAATGGGTATCTAGATCCGCATAAATATTTGAAAAAATAAGCACAATGGTACCAATTTGCCACAACTACGGGGAGTGTCCCTTTTGCCTTTTCTAAAAATCTAAAGGTGGAAATGGAGGCTCTTGATCTGCACTTTCTATTCCTCCAACTGTTTAGACCAAAAACCTTGATTTTTGATCTGTAGGTGTCTTTTATTGAATTCTTTTCCCTAGCCAACAAGGAGGTGTCTTTAACAAGATTTCAATCCATCCTTCAATGATTTCCAAGTTTCTAAGATACCTAAATCTGCAAACACACACAAAGAGAAAGATATATTGATTGTTAAGGCATGGGGGCTTGCCTTGGTCAAGCCCCTTTTAGATAATTAAATCAAATGAAGAAACAAGATAATGTATCATGAAATATGAGACAAATGAACTAATAACTTTTCATGATGATTGATCTTGAATTGCAAAAAAAACAAAGAGATATTCAGCCCTTGAATACTTTAGAAATGTGTCTTGGTGACTTAGGATGCAAAAACCCTAGCTTTCTTGAGAAAAATAGTGGATAAGGAGTGAAGAGTGAATGAAAGAGTTGTGAATAATGAGCGTGCAATGATGAATTATGTTTTTGAGGCTTATTTATAGGAAATCCACCTACAAACATTCATTATTTGATCCTTAATGCTGACATGAATGAGGAATAAACTAAAATTGTAAAATAGCTCCAATGGGACTAGGTCACCACCTTGGGTAACCTAGTCCACTTGGATAGGACTAATTATCCCAGATGGGCAACCTAGTCCCATGGGAGCCCTTTTGCCAGCTGGATTGTCTGAGAGTGAAGAAATCGGGTTTATATGATGATTTTATTGGATATTTGATCAAATTAAGCCTTGGGATGCACAATAAGGGGTCATAGGGGCCTATAAATGATGATGAAAAGGAGTTATTTAGGTCCAAAATCCATAAGAAAGGGTCCAAATGAGTGAAAAGTGTCAAAGGTTACACTTTTTGGTGACACAAGGATGAAAGCTTAAGTGATGAGATAAATAATTAAGAATATTTGCACAGCTTTAATGGAGTAACATTAAATTACTAATGACAATAATGACAAAATCACTTAATTACAAAGACAAATGATAAAATTAAAATTTATAGTATACTGAAATAGAAAGAATATAAACCATAGAATTTATCATTAGAAGAACTAAACCTCAACCATAGACAATAGTGTGTTGCAAGTACATTTGCACCCTTTGTTGTCATCTTTGATAAAATAGAGGATACAAGATTTAAATTTGAAATGTCTAGCTTTCCAAATCCATACATCTACACACAAACAAAGAGGGAACGATGTAAGGGTTTCTTTTAGGGATTTCTAGAAAAAAAGATGTGTGATAGAAACCAACCACACAAAGGAGGAGAACCCCTATCAAAATCATAAATATGTGTAATAGAAAAAAACCTCATAAGTAGGAGAACCCCTATTACAAATAAAGTCTAGATGAGATCAAATAGATAATATAAAATAGGTACGAAAAGAAGACAAGAGAGCATTACACGCAACCTATGGCTCCCCTCTTAGCTTGATAGATGTCATAAGCTTGAATGCAAGAGAGACTTGATTGTTGCTTGAGGAAGAAGTTCAATAGATCTTCACTATGAAGAACAAGAGAGCAAGAAGAAATTAAGGGAGAGTGAGAGAGTGATAATGAATGAGAATGGGAGTGAAAAATGGAGTTTTGTGAAGTTGCATGGGCAAGAGGAGTCATTACATCCACGTTTATACCACAATGACATGTTCCATAGGAAAAGGATGCGAAATATTCTCATTTGAATCTCAAAATTTTTTAAGATGCTAGCATGTCACAAAGATGTTTACACATCACAAAAGTGTCCTCAAAAATTTCCAAGAATGATGCATTCATTTTTCTAGTGCTTCATTGTTGTCACCTATGAAGTTGGAATTATGAAATTCCAACTTATTTATTTTTTCATAAATGCAGTGAGCTAGATGCACAAGTGTGAAATTACCATGGGGTGCAATTTTATGACACTATAGGGTCAAATGAAGTGTTTGATTTCCTTGATCGTCAAGAAAAGTAGAAGGTAGGGAGGAGTGTAATCACACCCCCCCCCCACACACCCATAAATCTTTCCCTTAAGTAATAAATCATCTAAGATAAAATATACAACACCTTTTGGATCTTACAAGACCTCACAAGAGGCTACTAAAGTATCCTAAACAACACCAAACTAAAGGAACAAACTCCTAGGAGTAGGAAAACAACACAACAGGTGTACAATATTGTACAATAATACTCCAAGACACTTATATTCCTTTTAAACCCAATGGAAAGGTTAATACATTCATTTTGGGTCAAAATTAGAAATTTATTAAATTCATTTTACCATTTCATTGCATAAGAAAAAAAATTCATGATACAGTCGTGATCGCCTCCAACAATAATTCATGAAATAAATAGTAAAACACTTTCCATTATCCATTTTTTATACTCCATCTCAAGGGAAATAGTAAAAAATTGTGTCACACTTTCAGCTAACTTATTAGTACAACTGAATTTTAGTATTTCTAACTATTTTTTTTTGTCAAACATATGATCTAGTAAGATTAATTGTAGCTAAGTTAGATATTTCCACAACGTTTACAACTAAAATTATAGGTTAAATGCATATATAACACTTCTTTGAGGCCAATTTACCCAAAAAAAATGAATATTTAAAAAACTTGATGTTTCAACAACTCCTACTCATGTAAATAGTATTTTTTCAAATCTTAAAAATGCCCTTTTGTAGATCCATAAGTGTAGTTTTCATATATATATAATTTAATTATTATTTATATTTTTTTAATTTTTACTAAAAGTAGGTTATCAGCATAAAATATTAGGTTGATTACCATGTCAAGAAAAATACTAAAAATTATTGAAATAATTGAAAAAAAAAAATGATGCATTAGATAAAATAATCTATATAAAGATGGTATAATTTTATTCTATTTTAGGTAAATATTTAATATAATATTTGATGTCAAATGGAAGCAACGATATTTTAATACATGTACATTTTAATATTTATTTAAAAATATATATTTATCAAAATTGGAAAAAAATAAAAATCCATGCATTATAATTTCAAGTTATAAACACATACAAAAAAATTGAAGGAAAAAGAATAAAATTTACTATATAAAGATTGACATCTCATGTAACTTTGTTTCTTAGAATTTTATTAGCAACTAAATTATAGTGATAATTTATAAAAAACTATTTTAAAATAGTTTTTTTTTTTTTAAATACAAACATAAAATATACTAAAATATACACATTTTATTAGTTTACATTATTTAAAAATTCAAAACATATATGCCACTTTTTAGTGATTCAAGTTTAAAAGTTGGAGCAGTGTTGGTTATTTCCTTTACAAAGTCTGACATAGCTATGCACTTTTACCCTAAAATAGAGGTCCTAATAGAACATTATTATAATTTATGAGTAGAACTCAAATATCCATTACATATATAATTTTCTTTTAAAAGATACTCAAAACTACTTTAGGACTAGATGTTAAAGAGAGTTAGGGAGTTTCATAAAAGTTCTCATCGGTATGGCATCACATGGAATCTAGTGTTCCTCTTGTATGGATGAGGATACATGGCCTTACAAGACCCAATCCGTCTGAGTTGGCATGTCTTCCCTTACATCCTAAGTATTTATGAACACTCAAGGCATGAGAGCGGTATCCATTATCTTTGTTAATTAATTACCTATATTTCATTATTTTTAACTTCACTAGATGACTCTCCACCTATGATCAGCCTACGAGCCACTTTAGATCAAGTACACATTGTGAGCCACTCCCATAACTCTCGCTAATGCTTATGTCAAAAGCTCATCACACCCTCTAACAAGTGTGGTATATAAAACAATACATAATTTCTAATTTCATCCAATTTTCATAACATGTTTCCACAACATATATTTCCATATTTCACAAAGTACGCCTTCATCCAAAAATTATTAAACATCATATTTTATTGGAAACCTTCAATTTTATCAACATTCAAAAAGCCAAAAACTAGGAATTTCTCCCAAACTCCATTAATGTTTCTTTGAAAATTAAAATATCAAACTTAAAAAATTAAATAATACCCTTTAGTGCAAAATTTTCCCCAAACCAATTCTAATCTATAAAATTCACATTTTCCATATTTGCAAAAAAAATAGACATTATAACATTGTTTGAATGAAAGTTATCAAAAAAATTACCAAAAAATATCATGATATTTTATAAATTGAATTGTGTTGTAAGATTCCTACACTCCCCTAATACTATTTCAATATTCAACATTGAATGAAATTAACTAAATTAAAATAAATGAGTAAAATACCTAAAAAAAATTAAACTTTGAATGAAGAATATTCTATGCACACCAAATGAAACCACAAGAGTTCTATTGGAAAAAAAAACAATCCCTTGTAAATTCCTAATCCAAAGAATCTAACCTTGTCAAATTCCCCCTCAAATTTCTCTCCTAATCATCAAAATAGGAATTTTCTAAAAAGAGGAGTTTTTCCTCTCCAAAATTTATTCACAATTTTTCACAAAAAAACATAACATAAAAATGATTACATTTTCCTATTTTAACCTTTTGAAAACCTAATTAAAAAATCGTATAAATATATTTTTTGTTACTTTAATTTTCAACTCCCTCAAACTCTCCCAAAGGCCATTTGACCATTTAAATTCATTCCCTTATAGCATTCCCATTTAAATTTAATTAAATCCCTATAAGGATTAAATTTAATTATTTATGGAAATCATAAATTTAACAACATATCACACATATTTACTTGATTTCTATAAAAGGGTATGATATCTGGAATAATACCAAAGATAATATCCAAGTTAACATGGATAAATAATTAGGATGTTGAACTCGAATGGAGCACAATAGGTAAGGCTAATAAATAGGACCAATATGACATCTTCCATATAACCACCATCAAGGAGTAACTCAAACCTATGAACCTAGGAGGAAAAATTCCATGTACTTGCATCCACTCAACACACATCAATCATAGGTATGCATATACATAATATTTTAATCACATACAATTATTGGTGTAGCATCGAAAATTGTCACCCTTGATAGTTTCACACTACCTTGACTTCTTATTTTTCCTATAACTTTAAGTATACTAATAATTTACTAATTTTAGGGCTAGATTAATAAAATAAGTTTAAATCCCATCATCCCTATAAATTTGAGCCAAAAAGAATTGGTCAAGGGTGTAGGCACCCTAGACCAAAAATAATATTTTTTATGTTTGACATTTTGATTAGTGGGATTTTATGATTTGAAAATGACCCTAGGTTAGCCCCTACCCAAAAGGATTAATCAAAATGCATATATAAGAATTTTTTCCTCACATTTTTAACATTAAAAATGAATTTGAGATTATATCAATTACAAGGTAATTATGGAGAAGTGTTGAGTTATTCTCTACATGGTAGCTTCAACAATCCATTGTGTATATGAGCTAGCCTTTTATGGGTCTATCAAGAAATAAAGGAATCCATCAATCAAATTATGTGTGGCATCTCTTCTTCAATAGTTTTCACATCAAGTAAACATTATCACTTTTCATTTGTCAATTTCAATTAATTATTGTTGTTTTGGCCCTCGTCTAGCCTAAGGAATTCCCTCTTGATCATCAATAATCGATGTACGTAGAGGTTGAAATACTAACATGAGGTTATACTTAGGAAAACCATTATACAACACCAATGTTTCCCTTATTTTCATGTGTGTGGGTTAGATCTAGAGGTTTCAATAGAAGACAACCTAGGAAAATAGAGTCTAGACCTTAATCTAGATCTCAAAACTTTTAGATCTATAAAAGGAGTCTAGTCTAGGGCGTATTGTGCCTTAGACTAGCCAATTCAAGCTCAAAATTTCATCATAGGTACCTCTTTGTGTCTCAGTCTCAGATATAAAGTTGACTTTGGTTTTCCATTTTCGTCTATGCAATAAATTATATTTTGAGATCTAGGGTTGTATGTCAAATAGGCTTGTCAAAACATAAATCAAATTTATCATCCACACAACTCAAGAAAAAACATAAACACTATGGGATTGGATCTCCATTGTGGTAGAAATATAATAAATAAACCCTATTCAATTTATGTTCAATGTTGAGTAAATTAAAAATGAGATAATCCTAGTTAATTGGATCTAAGATCACTTTTCTTAATCAACACCTAGACAGGCTATACGACATACTCATAAAACAATCATCCAAGCATACATGTGAATAATCAATATAATAAACTAATATAATCCATTATAACATGATAATACTATAACTATATTGAAAGGAGCATCCAAAACTGATGCAAATACAAAATAATGATGATATAAATAATATTGAATAAAAATATACAAGCATAGATATACAAATAAATTCCATAAATATAAACCAAACATTGCAAATGTGAGATGCACTACAATTATTATAATAATTATAACCATATTTGGGAGCTTATTCTTAAAATTGGCTATTCTTTACTATGATATTTATGTTGATTTTTTTCCTAAAAGTAGGTAATATTTTATGGTTTATCAACTTAGAAAAACTATAGTAATATTCCTTTGTGATGGGTTGTTCAATCAAGATAATGAGAGCCATAATTAGAAAGAGTTAATTTAATTTAAGATGGCGTAGAACATTGTATTAGGGTTACCTTATAACAAATATAAAATATGTCTAGTTGGCTACTTTATTAATATTATATGGTATGATGTAATGTCATGACTAAAAATAACTTACAAGTTATAGTTTAAATACTTACCTTAATGATAAAATTTATTTGTGAATACAACAAGTATAATATAGATGTGTGGAGATATTAATCGATGAATTGTGAAACATTGGTTTGTTTTAAATTTTTGGTACAATTTTTTTAATTTGGATACAAATAGTGACTTAGGAGGGATTAATATGTGTAGATACTATTGAGTTAATAAAATTTAAATATGTTCATGATATTAATTAATATGATGAGATACAAATACAATTTACCTACTTAATATTAACTTGTATAGTTGAATATAGTGAAATTAATCATGTTGCTTAATAAATATTTTCTCATGTTATTTGATGTACAAATTGAGTGTGTCTGGACAATCAAAATTTGAGCAATGGGAGAACAATATATCAATAAAGGACTTTAGTTATACTCCCCACTTCAATGTTGATTATCAAGGTGAAGAAATCTTGCAATATGAACTTAAATGTGAATGAAAATCTGAAATATGTAGATTAACCTTCAGCCTTAGCATGAATAAATAACGAGAGAGAGAGAGAGAGAGAGAGAGAGAGAGAGAGAGAGAGAGAGAGAGAGAGAGAGAGAGAGAAGAAACATAACACATGCAAGAACAGATTTACATGGAGAAACCCCCAAGAGAAAAAACTCCACCACTGAAAGAGAGGAAAGTATATTACTAACAATCTAATATATTACATGTAGCAATAGACTTATCTTATCAATCTCTATAAAATCCGATAGCACCCTATTACCCTGCAAACCTACAAAACGGGATTGAATAACTCTAGCTCAAGGCCTCGATTTAAAGAGATTTGTGAGGATGAAAACCACCATGGTTTCACCAAAAAATTGGCAGCAATACCACCTAGAAAAACTCACACCTCCCTCCTTGAAATGGTCAAAAAATGCCAAAAATAGCCTCTTACAGATGCTCTTATAGCTGCCATAAGGCATCTCTCATGCATGGGAGCCTAGGGTCTAAAATAGCATATTCTATAATAGGGAATCTATCATACTATCATAGAATCTTATCAAAATTGTCATACATGTCATAGATTCTCATACAACACCCTATTTTGACCCAACAAACTCATTCTAGAAGATTCCAAAGTGGGATGCCTAGCTATTTTGTCCTTTTCCAAAAGGACAAATGGTAATGATAACATTGCATTTACATTGTCTCTTTCACCATCGTTGGTCAAACGATTTCACCTCTGATGGGTAAATGTAAAAAACACTTTAGGAGAATAATTAATTAAAGGATTTAGAAGGTTGATGGCACCTAAATCCTAACATTCTCCCACTTGACATCATACATTGTAAATTACACCCATAGAGATACAATTATATAGAATCAAGTATAGTGATCAAGGCCCATGGCCTTCCTACACAAAGAGAACTTATCCATGGTGACTGGATTGGTAAGAAAGTCTACAACATTATCCAAAGTGATACTAAACATCAAAATTCTTAGTACGAGCATGATACATAGGATTTTTTAGCCAAACATATGGAACTCTAACTATCACATCTGATCCTCACTATCCTGCAATCAAAACCAATACCATTACGAAGTCTCTATAAACAAACCACCTCCTTAGAGGCATGTGTAGCAGCCATATACTCTACTCCAGTGGTAGATAAAGCAACTGTAGTTTGTTTTTTACTCATCCAAATCACTGCACCTCCAAACAAAGTAAACACATAGCCACTTGTGGACCTTCGACTGTCCAAGTCACCTCCCTAATCTACATCAAAAAATCCTTGTATGTCCAATGACTTATCAACATTATTAGTACCATGATAAACCAAATAGTAATCAAAAGTGCCTCACAAATATATAAATACCCTTTTAACAAAAGTCCAATGTTCTTTACTAGGGTTAGACATAAACCTGCCTAGAACTCCCACTGCTTGGGCTCTATCTGGTCTAGTACAAACCATTGCATACATTAAACTACTGACAACACTAGCATAAGGAAATTTAGACATTTCATCAATATCATCATCCGATTCAAGACATGTGTCTAAAATTAACTTAATACCAACAAGAAATGGAATATTTATTGGTTTATAATCCTGTATATTAAGCCTCTATAAAATAGTGTTAACATACTTACTCAAACTTAACCAAAGCTTTATATGAACCTGGTCCCTAATGATTTCCATCCCAAGAATATATTTAGCAGCCCCTAAATCTTTCATATCAAATGTGCCAAAAAGCTGAGTTTTAAGTTCCCTAATCATTGCATTATTGTTACCAATGAACAACATATCGTCCGCATATAAGACAATAATCAGTATATGATCATCAATCACTTTAAAATAAACATAGTGATCCTCTTCACTTCAAACAAAACCCAAATTTAATGCAAAGGCATCAAACTTCTAGTACCACATCCTAGGTGATTATTTTAAACTATATAGAGACTATTTTAACCTAAAAACCAAGTGTTCATTTCCTTTCACAACAAAACTGTCAGGTTGTTGCATATAAATTTCTTCCTCAAGATCCCCATGCAAGAAAGTAGTTTTAACATCCATTTGTTCTATTTCTAAATCATAAGCAACAACAATGGATAAAATGAATCTAATAGAAGTTAACTTAGCAACAGGAGAGAATATTTCACCAAAATCAACTCCCTCTCTCTAGGAGTAGCCCTTGGCCACTAATCTGGAATTATACGATTCCAACTTACCGTTTGCACCAAACTTGTTTTTATATACCACTTACAACCAATGGCCTTTCTTCCTTTGGGAAACTAACAAGATCCCATGTGTTATAGTTTCTCAAAGACATCATCTCATCATGTGTGGCATGCATCCAAGACTCACATTCTTCTGAATAGAGAGCCTCCTTGAAAGATCTAGGTTCATCATCAGTACATAAAAAAGAAAATTTACAATGGAAATCAGGTGGGCTAAACCTATCATTTGGATTTCATTGTCTTTTGGACCTTCTCAAAGGTGGAGTAAGAGGTTCCTCCTCATGTTCATCCTCATTGTTTTCAACTTCTTATGTTACAGTAGATTCTTTAGAACTCTCTTCTTCTTCATCATCTTCTTGTCCATCTCTTTGTTCTTCCACATATGCATCTTCTTTCTTAGTTTCAAAATGAACTATATTTGACTTTTCCTTTGGTTGCTCATCTTCAGAGTTAGCTCTAAATTCCTTGAAAATTACATCTCATTGAAATTTGGTGAAAATTTCAAATTTCAATGCAGTAGTACTTAAATTTAAGGGAAAAAATAAGAAGTAGGTGTCTGTCTGACCACCCTAACCACAATAAAATGATAATATATTTTTATAAGATTTTAGATATAAGTAGAGAACTCATGCTCTGATGTGATGCATAATTTTTGTAATTTTTTTCTAAGTAAATAATTAATTATGATTTTTTATTATAACTTTAAGAAAGTATTAAAACTCGTATGTCTAACAACCTTAACTTGGTAAAAAATTAATGAAATTCATTTTTTTTAATCCTATAGTATGTGAATCATATAATTTGATGTATGTTTTGGATTCAAAACATGTGATATCGTTTGAAAGATATAGATGTTTTTCAATCAACCTATCAATCAGGACTTTAGTCATAATTCAAATAGAAAATGAATAATAATTATTGATTAAATTCAAA
Organism: Sequoiadendron giganteum; assembly: GCA_007115665.2. NCBI lineage: Eukaryota > Viridiplantae > Streptophyta > Pinopsida > Cupressales > Cupressaceae > Sequoiadendron > Sequoiadendron giganteum. The sequence continues at coordinate 437,095,971 of CM021103.1, read as the reverse complement.
GTAAAGCATACTTTATATTAGTGGAAATTTGAGAATGTCCTTTAAAAACCCTTTTAATTTTATCAATTTTGGGTAAAAAAAGAGTCGTCAGCCACATGGGCCATCATATCACTTACATATCACCACTTTTTAGCCCATCATGATTCTACACATACCTTGCACATGTAAGGAATATTGGGATCCACTATGCATGGTCTTTCTCCTCATCTCCTTTGAAAGAAGTATAGAAATAATATTATCCATCTTAGGTTCTGCACCACCACTTGCTGTAGCAACAATTTGATTTTCCCAAGATTCCAGCAAAGAGAAAATCAATAAAATGCATTTATCCTCATCTTCTATTTTAACATCAATAGATGCAAGATGGCTTACAATAAAATTAAAAGCATTCAAATTTTCAACAATATAATTGCTATCCTTCATCTTTAATGAATATAAACATATTTTGAGATACAAATTGTTAGACAAACTCTTATGGTAGATTTCACCTATCTTCCTCCAAAGTTTGTATGTCATGTCTTCTGAAGAGACATTCAGGAGGATAGAGTTAGTGAGACACAACTGAATGGTCCCTTGAGCCTTCTTGTCTAACTTCTTCCAATCTTCATCTGACATGGATGAAGTAGATGGCTTATTATCAACTAAAACTAGTAACCACTGATCTCTCTCCTCAAGGAGATCCTCCACCTTCAACTTCCACATCTCGTAACCAGTGCCATTGAAATTATCAATATCTTGATGAGAGGTGGAGGCTATGTTATGCAATCTTTCACAAATATGCAAAACCCACAACACAAAATCTCCCACTCTAGCAAGAACCTTCAAAACTTTAAAAGGAAAGCATCCCTTCCTGAACAAAATAATTAGCTTTGATACCCAATGCTGACTATCAAGGTGAAGAAAGATTACAATATGAACTTAAATGTGAATGAAAATTTGAAATATGTAGATTAACCTTTAGCCTTAGTTTGAAGAAAGAATGAGAGAGAGAGAGAGAGATAGAAGAAACATAACACATGCAAGAATAAATTTACATGGAGAAACCTTGAAGGGGAAAAACTCAACCAATGAAAGAGAGGCAAGTATATTAATAATAATCTGAGATATTACATGCAACAATAGACTTCTCTTATCAATCTCTGTAAAATTCAGCAACACCCTGTTACCCTACAAACTTGCAAAACTGAATTGAATAACTCTAGCTCAATGCCCCAATTTCAAGAGATTTGTGAGGATGAAAACCGCCATGGTTTCACCAAAAAATAGGCAGCAATAACACCTAGAAAACCTCATGCCTCCCTCCTTGAAATGGTCAAAAAATACCAAAAATAGCATCTTACAGATGCTCTTACAACTATCATAAGGAATCTCTCATGCATGGGTGTCTAGGGTCTAAAAATTACATATTTTATTATAGGGAGTTTGTCATACTATCATAGCATCCCACAAATATGCAAAACCCACAACACAAAATCTCCCACTATAGCAAGAAACCTTCAACACTCTAAAAGGAAATAATCCCTTCCTTAATAGAACCATTAGCTCTAATACCAAATGTTGATTATCAAGGTGAAGAAAGCTTGCAATACAAACTTAAATGTGAATGTGAATCTAAAATATGTAGATTAACCTTTATCCTTAGTGTGAAGAAAGAATGAGAGAGAGAGAGAGAGATAGAAGAAAAATAACACATGCAAGAACAAATTTATGTGGAGAAACCCTAAAGGGAAAAAACTCCACCACCGAAAGAGAGACAATTATATTACTAATAATCTGAGATATTACATGTAGCAATAGAATTCTCTTATCAATCTTTGTAAAATCCGGCAGCACCCTATTATCCTACAAACCTACAAAACTGAATTGAGTAACTCTAGCTCAAGGCCCCAATTTAAATTGATTTGTGAGGATAAAAACCACCATGGTTTCACCAAACAATAGGAAACAATACCACCTAGAAAAACTCATGCCTCCCTCCTTGAAATGGTCAAAAAATACCCAAAATGGTCACAACTATCGTACATGTCATAGATGCTCTTACAACACCCTATTTCGACCCAAAAACCTCATTCTAGAACATTCCAAAGTGGGACACCTAGCTATTTTGTCCTTTTCCAAAAGGACAAATGGTAATGAGAACACTGCATTTGCATTGTCTCTTTCACCATTGTTGGTCAAACAGTTTCACCTCTTATGGGTAAATGTACAAAATACTTTAGGATAATAATTAATTAAAGGATTTACAAGGTTGATGGAACCTAAATCCTAACATTCAACTTGTGAAGTAATAGACACTTGATTATATTTTCTATAAATATCATTCGTCTTGTTCATGAGAGGACTATGACCCTTTAGGATGAGCCATGTTACAATTTAGTGGTTTTTGTATCCTTTTGTGACTTTAATTTACATGATTTTAACTTTTATTAATGTTTATATGTTAATTAATGTGTATTTTAGTGAAAATTTGGATGGACATGAGAGAAAAAATTTCAAGAAATATAAAATTGTTATGTTTATCTTTTTCATAAAATTGTCATTTAGGCAAGCACCTATGAAATAATTATGTTTTTAGGGATTTATTTGGATTGTTAATATAAGTAATCTCACCAACTTTCCTTGGGAATATTTTTCTCTAATGAACACATCAAAGAGTGTGGATGTTTTGTCTTATATCTTATTATTATAATTGGGTGAAGAATAAAGGTGATATATCCTCACCTTATTAGATGACCATGTGTGACATGTTAGAAATTAATGCATAATACCAAAAATGTTAAATCCATTTCTTGCATAACCCCATGGGGAAAAAATATGCATGCAAGATTATAGAATAACTATAATGCATAGATCAAATATAAAAGCCAAATGATAACATAATATATACCCTAAGAAAACCCTCAAGAGGGAAAATCTAGACCTCCAAAAGAATCCATAATTTATGCATTATTCAGTAATAAAAACATTATAATATACTTATAGAGTTTCCATCAACACTTATAAAAAATTGAGATCCTTGAATGTACTGTCCATGTTTCCAATCATGTAACCACACATCCCATTCCATGCTTCAAATATGAACTTACAAGAGAAACTCAATTCTATGATAGCCCACTCACCCATGCAACCTTAATGACTAAGAATGTACTTATATAGAATGAAGAGATCATATAAATACAACCAAATGGTAAGATAAAACCATTTTCCTATTATCCATGAGTACAAAAAACATTGACCCCTCATTTAATTTTTTATTTCACAATACTAAATATTTTTCCTTAAATCTATTGTATGTATCCCACACATAAAATAACTAACCCAATATTACATGAAACTTTAAAAGTGAACTCTTGATAAATATTTAATGTGGCTAAACACATATCCTAGATACACCACAACTAAATATTTATTTATTTTACATAATTAAAATATTTCATGTTATGCAAGGTGTATGAAACTTATTACTATAATTCTTCCACATGTTGTATACATTACATAAGGTTCAATCAATCAAATACATCATCATAGAAATACATGAAACCACATGAATATCCAAAATTCTCCCATGCTCCATCAAGGTACACATAGTAAAAGCAAGGAGACCATAATATCAAGCAATATCTCCTCTCATCCTCCAACATTCCACCTATGGAAGAAAATAAACAAACCAAGGATAAGATACACATATCTAAAGAACATAAGAATCAAATACAAGTGATAAACTAGTCTCCAAGGTATTGTCAAAGGTAAAAATCACATTATTGGAAATAACACCCACAATATATACTAATAAATCTAGCCATCCATACCTCCTAGGTATTAACAAAATTATAATCATGCCAACAATATATCCAACCCATAAAATAAAATAATAGGATCCTTGGTTCTTTGGTGATGTAATGGAAACATGGTGATGGACTCCAAAAGTTTCTTCAAGCTATTTAAATTTTAACATTTTAAAATTAATTTTAAAACATACTCGTGATAGGTAATAGTCTCCTAGCCCACTAAGGGCTAGGGCTGGGGGGTATACTGAAACAAGATCTATACAAAACCAAATAGCTCACACCTCGCACAACCATGATTTAATCTCTAATACTACTTGCTAAGAAATTAATGTATATTAAAAAAATTAATCTATTTCCTACATAACCACATGAGAGAAAATCATGCATGTAAGTTACATGATAACCAAAATGCATAGATCAAATAGAAAATAAATAAGATAATACAATAAATACCATGGGAAAACACTTATGAGGGAAAAACCATCCTCAAAAGTCATACACACTCTATATTTTATTAGTAATATAATATTGCAATATACCTATAGAGTTTCCATGAACACTTATGGAACATCAAACTCCTCCAATGCACTCTCCACATGCCCAAGAAAGTAACCACACATCCCTTGTTGTGGTTCACATATTCATTCACAATATAAAATTAATATTATGATAACCAATCACCCTACGAACCTTAACCACTAAACATGTCCTTTCTTTAATAGACTTGAGCTCAGACAAATACAACCAAGTGGTAAGGTAACACCATGTTCATAAAAACTATGAGTATAAAACACCGTTGACCCCTCATTTAGTTTTTGATTTCATATTATTAAATATTTTTCCTTAAATAATATTATATGTCTCCCATACATAAAATAAATAATCTAATTTTACATAGTACTTTACAAACGAACCAAAATAAGTATTATTTATTTTACATAAATAAAATATTTGATGTTCAAATATAGACAAATAGGTGTGTGTTTGTATGGTGAAATGAGGGTATTATGGACCTATTTTCCCTTATTTCATTAGGAAATGAGATCCACACGAAGAATTTGTTAGCATAATTGTTGTCATTGATGTCAAAGGGGATCAAGAGTGAGATGGAACTAATATTGTATGGAGGGTGTGCTGGAATTGATGTAAAAATGTTGGCATTTATGTCTAAGTGAGTTATAGTATGTTGATAACCTAGTTCTGGAAGATGGAGTGTAGGTTGCAAAAGTTGCCTAGAATGTTGCATTGTTGTCTTGTAACTTTGTCATGATGTTGCAATGAATTCTTCCAATGTTTAAGAGTAAGATCAAAGTCAAGATTCGATGTGGGTTTTTTGATAGCTTCTCATAAAAGTACATTGCAGATCCAAAGGCTGAAGGTTGTACTCAAAATTGATTTATTTGTGCTCTCAACTTGAATTAGGGTTTTGTAGTTAAACCCTAGGGTTGCAATCATGGCCCCTCAACAAATTTTCTATTCTTTCATTGACTGTTTGTTTGAGGTTGTAGGTCACATAGGTTATAACTTATTCCTTTAATCTCATTCGATGGATGACTCCCTCACCTAGTCATCTGGTTGATCTTGACAGTATGCTCCTCTAGAGATCTGATGGTGCATGTTCATGGTTAGAAGATCCAATGGCTATTGATATGATCTTATGCATCATGGAAAGCACTTAGAAGTTGAATTGAAGTTCAACGATGAGAAATGAAAGTTAATCAATGGATGCAATCTATTTGATTGTGGCGTCACTCTCAAATTTTTTAAATTTGAAGTGCCCATATTGAAATAAAATCTTTTATTTAGAGGTACCCCTAAAAATCTGCCTAAATAACCTACTTTGGAAGGTCGTAATTTGGAGCCGATTGATTTTCATGCAAAACCCCTTGGTGGAATCACTCATGTGACATATGTGAACGTGCATGTTATTATTTAGCTTCCCATGATGAGTTTTGACTGGGTTTTGAAAATCTAAGATGGAGGGTTCTGAAACTGTTTTGTTGTTTCAAAACATTCAGTTTTGTGAAGTGGCCTCCTATTCGAGTTAATATTTCATAGATGTATTATTTTCATGATGAAGGGATTGTTTCTCTCCATTCTCCCCAAATTCATATACTCCCTTATCTGATTTCAAAGTCTTGGGATCTATTTTTTTATTTTTTCGAGATTAAAAGAAAATGCAGTTTGTTCTGATTTTGTAGCTGCATTTCCGACAGTATTTCAAGGTGGTCAACTTTGACCCCTAATATCTCGTGAAGAATAATGATTCAATAAAATACCTCTTGCACACTTACTTAGTGTAACTAAATGAGCTTGTGCTTCCAATGGTAGTTCATTGGGAGTTGATTTGATATTTTCTCAAAATGACAATTAGGTGAGCCTTGATTGGTTCTGAACAGGTGCAGCTGTAGAAATGTCTGACTAGGAAAATTTGATAGTGAATATCTTGCACCTCATGATCTCTTTTTGTGAACCATCTATTGCACTCTATTCTTAGATAAAAATTCTACATGCCTACAAGTTTTTGTGACTCCAAAAGGTTTTTTGATTAGTTTTCCATAGTGATTCTAGAGCCCACCTAGCTTGTTTTGATCACAGTTCAAATGTGCTAGAAAGCAAATTTTAATGATGACCCAATTCATATTTTCATCTCGGATGCATTCAGAAGTTGTGTTAGGGAATTTGAGCATGACAATTTGTTTCAAAATTAAAAAAAATTAGTCGGGCCCACGTGGGGACCCAACTTGTGTCACACAAATGTTGTTGGCATCACACACTTGAAGGATCAAGATCGATTGAAATGGGGCGTACATGGATTTTATACCATGGTGGTGCTACTATAATACCTTCATAAAATGAGGCAATTGAATTAATACTATGGAACTCTTCCATCAACTATCCAGGGCAAAGGCCCTAAATGAGATCCAATTAAGATTTGGCTTTGTTGGAAATACACTGAAGTGATCATCAAGTGCTTTATGTATGTTTGGAAATATAGAATAGAAATTCAAAAGGTCAAAATTTAAAGTAAAGTGAAAATAATCTCTCTCTCCATTGCATGTAAGGAGATAAAATGCATTGCAGCTAGATTTAGTATCCCTGAAGATGATGTACAAAATAAAAATACTTTAGGCACTCAATAAGGAAATTGAACCAAGATTTTTAAAATACAAGTGATTCTTCAACAAGTAGCAACAAATGAGATGACGATTGCTTCTCTAAAATCATAATAGTGTTGTATGGTGGTGGACCTCATAAGAATATGAAAATGTTGAAGAGTAAATAGAAGGGCAGTCCAATATTGGCAGTAGGCTTCATCCTAGATTTATGAATGATAGAGATTATGAACAAATCATGATAGATATAGGTGTGACACATGTTGAACCTCATATAAGTATGCACCAGTTAGAAAAGCATCATGTTAGTGTTCAATATGAAGTTGCTATTGGTATGTTTGACCTTGAGAGAATAGATATAATTGTCCATTATATCAGTGTGATTTGCATTGCTCAACCTTTTCTTAGTAGCATGAAATTCCACTAGTGTATCATCAAACTGCTAAAAGAATCTATGGTAAGATTCATCATGGCCAAGGACGTAATTCCAACAAGCATCATTGTAAGGTTGGTTGGTCAAATTCAGTATAAAGGGGAACTTTCTGCATCTTATTAGCAGCCACCATAGATCTTAAAGGGGTCTCTTGGATATCTCAAAAAAAATTTATGTAGTACATGAAAACACTATAGAGGAAATGCCTTTGCTTGATGGTGATATGTGATGAAATTAAATAGAACACTTACTTTCTCAAGCATAGCCAGTGGTCATAGTGAAAGTATACTAAAATTGTTTAATGAAATTTTAACGCAGATGACCTGCTTGGGCTGGTAGCACAATGTATTATAATTGTTTGAGTAAAACATGAATGAGCTAGCAAACCAGTGTGGGAATGGAAAATGTTTCATAGTTTTTCCAGTGAGATGATGATTCCAAGGTGCGGTGTAGTGTACCTTGAGGAAGTTTGAAAATTGTTTGGTGAGGCACTAGTTGCATTTCAAATTTGAAATGTGTAGAGTCTAAGAATCAAGGGGATGATGTTGATGTGTGGATGAAACTTCATCAAAATTTTCATGTTGACCTCTTAAAATATAGTCATCATGTGTGAAAATAAATTTTAACTAGAGAATTAGGGCACAAAAAAAGATCAACGACTTGCAAAAGATAGAGCCACATGGAGGAATCATGCTAACCGTGAGGTAGGAGGATGATGTCAGCTGAAGGAGTGTGCGGTGCACACAATTAGGCCATGAGGGGTGTGGGCTCAAAACATTTTAAATGTTTGGGAGAGGTCTTTTAAAAGGCTCAATGGTTTGATTTTTCAAAGCCTCCGTAAAGAGGAAGAAAATTTAAAATTGTGCCCCAAATAGTGATTTAAATGATGCTGAAATACAAATATTTTAAAATGGATGCACTTAGAAGGGGTGAGTAAATATTTTTATAATGCTCGGTATCAAATCTTTTAAAATATTCATCGTAATATTTTAAATTAGATGGAAACAAAGTGTAGAGTGAAATAAATAGAATGACACAGGGTAGATATTTTCAACCCAAATGAAATAATATTTCATTTTCTTTCACGTGCAAAAGTTAAAATCTTTATTGGATGGAAGTGAAAACTTTGGATATTGTTGGGTGTGTAAAGTAAAGTAAATATATGGGGGCATGGGAAAGTTTTTATTTTTTCTGGTAAAGTGAATGAAATATTCACTATGTTAAAAATATTTTTTTGTTGGGAGATGAAAATGTGAAATGTGTAGCAAGACAAAAAGGCTTTGGGAATTTTTTAAATTTTGAATTAGATATTCATTGTATAAGAAGAAGCCTTTTTGTGCTAGGAATCAAAGGTAAGTGCATGGGTGAAATTGTTTTCATCTATAGAGGAACAAAGTGAAGAATAGGTAAATGGGGATGAAGATTTTTTTTATGGGTAGGTGAATGATGGTAAAAGACAGAGCCATTGTTTGTTATTGCCAATGATGAGAGAAGAGAGAGGATTTTGTGTTTTATTGTTTCAAATTAATGGAAGATGAAGGATCCAAGTTTCTTCCTCATATGGCTTTTAGGGATTGCTCTTTCTCTTCTTATTCTATTTCTTTCTCATTGTAAGGGGTTCCATTTTCTGAAACTCCTGCGAAGCAAACAAAAGTTTTGTAAAATTTGTAAAGCTGGGTGAGTTTTATAATTGTAGGTTATTAGTCGGGAATATTTAATGTTCTATATTGAACTTCATGACTATATTTTATCTAACTGTTGTCTCCATGACTGAAATGTAATACTCTTTTGAATTAAATACTCAAAGATTATTTGGGAATTTTCATGCACATTTTATGCATTTGAGTTGCAATTGTTTTTTTTTTCTATTCAAAGAATGGTGTAATTAATTTAATGAATGTAATAGGAGTATTGTGTTTACAAATGGATTTGTAAGAATGGTTATCTGATAAAGCTTCAATGGTCTTGTTTTCATAATGTGATAATAGTTTCAAAGATCTTCACAACATGTTTAACATTGTAGGATGAAATGTTGGTTAGATGACTCTGTAGCCCTTTCTCTTAACACTGGTCAGGCCTTATACATCCTCTATTTTCAGTTTGGTCCCAAATCTTAAAATAAATAAAAAATTCAATTATGTTTTATGAGTTATTTGTACCTCATGTTCTCCATGTCATTTAATGAAAATTTAGCCAATGTTGAGTGATTTTTCATGTTCCTCAGCATATTCTTGTGAGAGAATCATTTGTTAAGCAATACACTATTAAGTGTATGTATGAATCTTTTGGTGTTGTTGAAGGGTCACCCCCTAGGTCCCACAGATCCTATAGTGCAGGGGAAATGTGTTCCAACCTCATTTCTTATCAGTTGTCCAAATCCATCTTCGAGTCTAAGCATAAGAAATTGGCTAGTCTTTAGGACTCATTTGATTTGTTGATTTGGAGAACCAACATATTGGATGGTGTCCACCAACATGTTGTGTTTGTGGTGTGTCCTGACTAAACCTCATGGGGAAGTAGGGAATAGGTGAGATCAAATAGGCTTTGATCGGATGATGCACAATGATGGAGAACAAAACCTTGGTGGGCCCAACAACACGTGGTATCATATTGCCTAATCACTTCACATTTTTGTTATGAAGCGAAGTGTTTGGAGATTTGGATGATGAGTGATATACTTCAAGAGCTAGTGGTTTATGAAATCAATAGGAAAAAGTGTGAATGCTATTGTATCACTAGGTGTTAATGCATCATACTTATACATCTTTGAGACATGAAGCTTTTAGTGATGAGCGATGAGTATTAAATGTTACTAGAGACTGATGCCAAAAGAAGACACATGGCATTATCTCGCTAGCTCATGGAAATTTTGTGGGCCCATTGTCAGTGCTAGCAGGATAGCAATGGATGATGCAGATTGATTGAGAATTGATCCAACGGTGATCACTGATGGAGAGATAAAATAAAATGTATAATAGCATTACATATATGTTTGATCGACGACATATGATTGAAGGTATGTGATTGGACATTGATCTCTATGTTCCTTCACATCATTCAAGTGGGTGTGGATGTCTTGAGTAAAGTAGCGATATGTGATGACTATGGTCCAATAATGGATATTTAAATACCATTTATCTAACAATCATGTTTTAAAGGTTTGATAATGAACAAAGGATGTAGGATCATGGCATGAAAGTAGTTAATCGACCACTTAGATTTGAAAGTATAGATCAAAAATCGTTAAGTCTATGTAAATAAGGTTTCACCTAAGAACCAACATGGAGGTGAGAATTAAATGATCTACCAACTTCAATGATAGATGTAATGAGATTTGATGCATAGAATGAAATCACAAATTACTATAGATATAAGGATCAAGATCAAATCGAATGATCAAAAGGATGTATTAAATCCATATTTGATCCTAGGGTTTGACAAAGAGAGAATAAAGGAATATTCTCTATAACAAAATTTAATGTTGTGTGGCCTAATGTAGCTATATGGCGGTGAAGAAGATACTCTACAACCCTAAAAAAAAAATTGATCATTGCAAAGAATCCCAAGGCAATCATCATTGATTAGCAACTACATAAAATATATGATGAGAATATTGTCTAGGTAGTGCAACAATACGTAGAGTAGTAGTGTGTCTTTAGTGTAGATGGGATTCTAAACTCTTGAGGTGGATAGAGAATACTCTAAAAATAAAATGAGTGAGCTACAAAAGGGGTATGTGGTTGCATTGAGGTGGAAAAAGAATGCCTTAAATGAGAAGTGGCTTACAAATTAGAGAAGTGGGTTACTGAGAGAGCAATAAAAGCTTGAGCAGTTGTAGGGTAAGCTATAACATAGATTTTTGTTATTAATGAACAAATGTAATAATCAATTGAGTTGTAAATCTAATAGGTTGGTGGCGTCAAATAACTGATTTGGTGTTGATTTCAAGGCATTGGGGTCTTCTTAGGGTTGGTTCCCTTAAAATTTGTAACATAAGGCTTCCTTGTGAGGCTAGATTAGGACAGTAGCTCCTAGTAGTATTTTCTCTTCGTGGTTTTTCCTATCTTAGATTTTCCACATATATCTTGTGTTATTGGTTGTTAGTTTGTGTGCTTGTTTAAATTTTTGCATTTCATGTTTCATCTGTACACTAGGTGTTTAAAGAGTTGTCTACTCTAAAATTTCAAGAGTCAAAATTTTAAAATCTACTAACTCACCCTCCTCTTAGTAGATTATTTTGTTCCAATAATTGGTATTAGAGCCTTAAGTTCCCTAGGAGAAGCTTAATCATCTTGGGTAGGTCCTTGGATTTGTGAACACAATGGCCAAATGAGAAAGTTATTCCACAAACAAGCCACCTCAATTTGATGGAATAGATTATGCCTATTGTCTAGCTCATTGATGAAAGGATATTTGGGATCCTTGGGATTTGATGTATGGATGTCAATTGTGACTAGATATACACAACTGACCACACATCCTAATGATGTTGCAGCTAAAAAGGATTTTGAGAACAATGAAAAAGCATGGTTTGCTATTATGAACAATTCGTCTAGATCTATGCACAACAAAGTTATGTATTGTAAGAATGTACAAGATGTTCGGGATACATTGTAAAAGATCTATGAAGGAGATGACAAGGTAAAACTGGAAAATATTCAAATATTGAAAGCTAGATTTGAAGGCCTAAGGATGATAGAGGGAGAAAAACTTGTAGACTATCTTTTGAGAGTTAATGATAGTGAAATCTATCAAAGGATATGGATAATAGTTGAAAGAAGATATTGTATTGAAATTTCTTAGATCAATGACATACAAGTATTATTCTAAGATCTCATCTATTGAGGAAGGAAGAGAAATAGACAAACTTATTCTAAATGAGCTACATGGTATATTCAAAATATACGAGATGAGGATGAGAGATGAAGAACCATCCAAGAAAGAAATCTCTTTCAATATTGTTAACGAGGAGAATGATGTATCTCCCAAGAAAGACATGGTAGAGATGATCCCATTTGAGAATGGTGAGATTGATGAAGAAGAGGAAAAATTTATGAGAAGACTAAGAAGAGCATTCAGAAAATAAAAAGGTAAGCTATCCTTCAAATGCTTTGAATGTGGAAAAGTAGGTCATTTCACTGCTAAGTGTCCCTACAATAAGAAATAAAACTTTGGAAAAGAGGTAGATGATAAAATGAAGAAATCCTACTACCCTAGGAGAATGAGTTTTCAAAAGAAAAAGAAAAGCCTATACATCCAAGAGGATAGTGATGTATTTGATGAATGTAATAGCTCAGATGATGAAAAAAATTGTACTTTTGTTATGGAAGAAAATAAGTTTCTCTTCATGGCAAAAGAATCTACGGAACAAAAAAATCAAAAGGAAGAAGACCTTCATGAAGAAGGTGAAGAAGGAGTGGTTTACCTAGAAGGAGAACTCATTTATGCTCTAAATGGGATTCATGATCTTAGAGATGAGATTGATAAGTTAAAAAGGGAGAATAAGCAAAAAATAAACTTGCACAAAAGGATTCTGATAAACTAATAAAGGAACTAGAAGAATCTACCTAGAATGTGGTAGACTTGAATTTGCAACTAGAGGAAGCCAAGAGAGTAGAAGATGTAATTCAATCCAAGTTGCAATCTGAAGCTAAGGGATGTATGAAGCTAGAGGAAGAGATTGTTTCTCAAAGAAAATATTTGGAAAATGAAAAAGACCAAATAAAGAGAGGAATCAAGCAAAAAAATGGCTCAAATATTTTAGATGAGTTATTGAGAACATAGAAGCCTGGAAAGAAAGAAAAAATAGGTTTAGGTTAGAGAAAGGGTAGAGCTCTTTTGTTGATTCTTTTGAAAAAATATATGAAATATTTAGGGAAAAAGAAAAGTCTAAATCTGTTAAGGAAATTCACTGCAAAGAAAGTGATTGTAATGAGAAATCCCAAGTGGCAAAGAAAAATAAAGAAGAAAAGAAGCCTGTTGTAGACAAGAAGGATAACCAATCAAATATTGATCATCAAAAAAAAGAAAAAGAAAAATTAGAACTTCAAAAGGGCTGATACTGATGGATTCACTTGGGTGAGAGACACCCAAATGCACATGCACAAGAGACCCCCTCATCTAGCACAAAATGCTATGACTAGGTATTCTTCATATTTCTATGGATATTTCTATACATGTAATCAGTTTGGTCGTAGGGCTAGAAAATGTAGATTCATTCCTAAAAGGAGTGCAAACTTTGAAAGAAGAAATTTGTTTTCTCTTTTACTTGATATGAATGTAGTTTTTTATAACTATAATAACTTTTTTCATATAGCTAAAAATTATAGAATGAATTTTACAAGACAAAATGTTAAGAATTTGATGTAGTCCAAGCTAGGAGGGTCTAGTGAGGGACTATCCCACCTCATAGCTTTAAAAAATAACATTCAGATCTTATAGTTATACATTGGAAGCTAAAAAATAATCAGCATAAAGATGCAAGAACACATGACACAAGAATTATCCTAGGAAAACCCTCAAAGGGAAAAACCAAACCTTCAAAGTGCATTCATCATTATATTAGATCTTAGAAACTCATTACATAGGCCTCTATGGCTTTAAAGATGCTGGGCCACAACACAAGAATTACAAAAAACATACAATAATTTTCTTACATCGCTTCTTCCTTTTGCTCCACAATTTCTCTGCTCTGTGATCTTACTGGATCAAAACATTTCATCACCATGCTTCATGAATTCATTCTATTGACTACTCCTCTTCATACTTTATTTCTGCCTTCGAAGATTAGAACATTATTCACACATAGAAATCACACATCTCGCCTCCTACTTACCTCTATCTCCTCAAAAAAATTGATCATATTTATCTGCATCTAAGGATAACAAATCAACTACATGTCAGCCCAAAAAAATATGAAATGTGTACAAAGTATTGTCCAAAACATAGTAGGGACCCAAAACAACATGTCTCAAACATGAAACTCCTTAAATAATTAGCTTCAAAGATCCACAACACACTACAATCACTCTGTCAACCATGAACATGGAAACATGAACTCCTAGAAGAAATCAACAATTATGAACACAACAATCAATGCAAACCAATAACAAAGATATATCACAATCTAGAAACATCCATGAATCACCATTGAAGCATACACACCAATTTAGATTACTAGAATCACATCATATTCCTTTAGGAACACCAACTAAAGCATCCAAACAACTGGCAGAACAAAGATAATCATAGCTTAATAAAATAGAGATACTCGACAATAAATCTTTTAATCCACAACTCCTTATCTGCAATATAATGAGCTAGACATCATACTGAACTTCACTGCATCATCAACAACCTCTATAACTGTATGTTCTTTGAATCTTCCAGATGCCCTTGCATCAAACTCTTGAGGTTATTTGAAAAGTGAGCCTCTTCACTTTGGGCTAAGTTATGTCAAAAGCAATGTTGTCTCTTTGAATTGGTTTTCTGGTCTATTCACGGGTACTTGAAACTACCTCAAGGTCAGCGGTCTATTCAAGTCCACCCTACAAAACTGCCCCAAGTTCTTCTAAGTTTAGTGTTCTACTTGCAAGCTTTGCACTACCTCACTAGTCAGTAGTATGAGCAAGCCTTCTCCACAAGTTACCTCAAGATCATTTTTTTATCTTTGAATTGGTTCAGTGGTCTGTTCACAGGTACTTGCAATTTCCTCAAGGTCAATGGTCTATTCAAGTCCATACTGAAAAATTCCCTCAAGTGCACTTTGGATTTGGTGATCTACCTACAAGCCTTGCACTACCTCAATGATTAACGGTCTGAGAAATCCTTCTCCACAAGTTTCCTAAAGATCAATGTCTACTTCAATCAATTAAAAGTTAATAGGTACTTACAACTGCCTCAAGGTCGGCGGTCTATTCAAGTCCACCTTGTAAAATTGCTTCAAGTGTAACTTGGATTCGGTGATCTACCTGCAAGCCTTGCACTACCTCAATGATTAGCGGTTTGAGCAATCCCACCCTGTAAGTTGCCTTAGGATCATTGTCTCTTTCTATTCCTTCATTCACATTTACTTCACTTTGGTACGCAAAATTTCTCCTCAAGATCAATGCTTCATCTTCTTTTTGTTCCTTCATGAAATCTGATACCACCAAAGGTTCCCCCTCCTCTACATAAAATAATTATGTATCATCAGGCTCTTATTCATCTACACAAACTATATTTTCATCCTTTACTACTTCTCTTTCATTAGCTTCCCTGGTATTAGGTTCTTGATGACTTTCAGTGCTTGATTTTTTCTTCCTCCAAACTTGAAAATAGGTTCCTTCTCTAACAGATCCTCTTTCATCTCCCTGGTATCCTTCACTATGATAAACAATATGACTCTGGTCATTCCTCTCTTTATAGTTTGAATTATTTTTCTTGTCCTACTTTGCATAAGGTCTTCTTTCTATGTATCCTGATCCTTCCTTTCCCTCAACATATGAATGCTTTAATCTGTAAAACTTTCTTAACTTATGAGAAACATACTTCCATTTTGATCCATCAATCCATACATAATTCATCTGTATACAATCTATCCTTGGCTTTCTCCCTCTCATGTTATTCCAATACATATTCTCAGAATGATTCCTTAATCCACAAAACTTACAAGGATATAGATCCCAACACAATTCATTTTTATGTCCATACCTATTACAATGTGAACAATACCTACTTTTTCTTCCCTGATTCAAATTGTTTGAACTTGTAACAAAATCCTTACCTCTGTTATATCCAAGGGCCTTCATTTATTTCTCTCCTTACTAGTACAATAGGTTATTTCATTCCTTGCTAATTCTTTCCCAATCCTTTTCCTTTGTATCCCATTCTCTGCATGATAAAGAAACCAATACCATCTCCAACAATTATAGGCTTAGTCATATTTTCATCTTCAATCCCATTTTCTAAAGAAGTTTCTACAACATCACACACTTCAGGTTGAGGTCTCAATCTTTAATTTTCCTTCTCCAGCTAGTTAGCATGTTCCTTCAAGTCAAATATTTCCTTTTTTTGTAAACTGTTCTCCTTGTTCAGTTCTTTCAAACTTTCCTTCAAATCTTTTCTCCTCGTGTCCAACTTATTAAAAAACTTGAATCCTTATTTCATTTCCTTTTCAATATCCTCAAACTTATCTAGCTCTACTTCTAGTTCTTTATTTCTCCTTCTTTCAATTGCTCAAGAGCATCACAGTTGTCCTTTCCTTGTTCTTTCATCCTCTCCATCAATTTTGAATTACACTTCTTCATTTTGCATAATTCTTCCCCCAAATTATCCCTTTTAGATATTAGGTTCTCTTTTTCCTTCTTTTTTATTTTTCCAATCTTCCCCATTTTGCAACAGATTCACAACCAGCTCTGATAAATTCTACAACTAGCTCTTCAACCTTCTCTAAAATAGATTTGCAGCCAACTAGTAGATTCATAACCAACTCTGATACCAATTGATGTAGTCTAAGGTAGGAGGGTTTGGTGAGTGACTATCTCACCTTGCAGCTTTAACAAATAACATGCAGATGTTATAGTTATACAACAGAAGCTGACAGATAATCAACATAAAGATGCAAGAACACATGACACAAGAATTATCCTAGGAAAACCCTCAAAAGGAAAAATCCAGCCTTCAAAGTGCATTCATCATTATATTAGATGTCATAAACTCATTAAATACACCTCTAGGGCTTTACAGATGCTAGGCCGCAGCCCAAGAATTGAAAAAAACTCATACAATAATTTTCTTCCATCTCTTCTTCCTTCTGCTCCACAATTTATCTGCTTTGTGATCTTTCAGGATCAAAACATTTTGTTATCGTGCTTCATGACTTTGTTCTATCAACTACTCCTCTTCATACTTTATTTCTACCTTAGAAGATTATAACATTATTCATACACAAAACTCACAAATCTTTCCTCCTACTTCCCTCCATCTCCTCAAAATAATCGATCATATATATTTGCATCTAAGGATAACATCAACTACATGTCAGCCCAACATAATATGAAATGTGTACAAACTGTCGGCCCACATCAATAAGCAATTATCAATGTGAATCAACCCATGTCGAAAAAAATATAGGAGGGACCCAAAACAACATGTATCAAACATGAAACTCCTTAAACAATTAGCCTCGAAGATCCACAAAATGCTACAATCACTCTCCCAACCATGAACATGAAAACATGATCTCCCAGAAGAAAATAACCAATCGCTAACACAACAATCAATGCAAACCAACAACATAGACAGATCATGATCTAGAAACATCCACGAATCACCACTAAAGCATCCAAAACAACTTAGATTACTAGAATCACATCATCTTCCTTCAGGAACACCAACTAAAACAACTAAACAATTGTCGAAACATAGATACTCATAGCTTAATCAAATATTTATGCGAATCTATGAAACTTACGGTGGATAAAATAGAGATACTAAAAAAAAAAACCTTTAATTCATAACTCCTTATCCACAATATACTGAGCTAGCCATGATACTGAACTTCACTGCATCACTAAAAACCTTGGTAATTGAATGTTCTTTGAATATTTTAGATGCTCCTGCATCAGAATGAGAAAAAGAAAGTTTTCCTCCTAAGTTAGACAAAGAATCTAAAAATAAGGAGGAGAAGGTATAAAATATAGAAAAGAAAACTAAGAAGGTGTGGAAAGAAAAGGGAGAAAGCTCCACACAATCAATGATTGCACAGACAGACCTGCATGAAAAAAGAAAAATTTATGGGTGATAGATAGTGGCTACTAGAATCATATGAATGGAGACAAAATTAAATTCATCAAACTCAAGAAATGTAATGGAGGATCTGTGATTTTGGGTGATAACACTGCAATCAAGATATGTGGTAAAGATATCTTAAGCTTAGATGGTAAAAACCCCACTAAAAGTTTTTTGTATGTTGAAGGATTGAAGCACAATCTGTTAAGTGTGAGTCAAATATGTGACAATTTTTATAAAGTCACATTTGATTTAGAAGGTCAAAACATAAGAAAGAATGGAAAGATATTTGCACAAGGTTTGAGAAATGACAACAATCTTTATAACCATGCTAAAGTAAAAGGTCAAAAATTGTATGATAGGACAAGTTGATGAAAGTTGGTTATGGCATAGAAGATTAGGCCATATAAAATTTGATAATTTCGCGAAAGTAAGTTCAAGAGGTCTAGTAAGACATATTCCCAAAGTAACTAAGCCTGTAAATGTCATATGCACAGAATGTTAGCAGGGAAAGAAAAAAAAGGCTAGTTTTCCAACTAAGGAGTATTTAACCACTAAGCCTTTATATTCGGTTCATACTAATTTGTGTGGACCTACAAGAATAAGAGGACTAAAAGAAGAAAGGTACTTTATTCTACTATTTGATGAATACTGTAATCAAGGGAAAAATCAGATTGTTAGATGGTTAAATCAAATAACAATAAAATCCATTGAAATAACGAAGTACAAAGGAAAATGATGAAAAGAAAAGGAATGATATTACCAAGAATCTCCATCTTCCATGATTGACCTTCGTTACACCTCCTTTGCTTGCAGTAAATGAAGATGCCCTCAGATTTGTATGAGCAACTATGACGAATGACAAGACTAAAGCAAGTTTTGAAGGATTTACTCAAAATCTAAATGCCTATGTCTAAAAGCCTATGATTGACAATGCCTATGCCTTGATTAAATGACTATAATAATAAATAATGAAACTGCCTATGGAGATTTAAGTGTGAAAGCAAATGCCTATAATAACTATGCAAAATGTCAAAATGTGTGTGTCTCCCAAAAATGAGAAGAAGATGGCATTTTATAGAAAAGGCCATTTCGAATGGATGGACGAGATAAATTGATGAAATGAATGATCCAGATTAAACCTAAGAATCCCTAATTAGGGTTAGGGAAAAATCCTTAATCAAACGGTCAGAATAAAATCGGATCGATGGTGGAAAATAAATGAGACAATTAATTAGAAAATAAAGATTTTCGAAAAATCAAGAAGATAAGATTGCCTGATTTGCGAGATTTGAAAAATCAAGAAGATAAGATTTGGACTGAAGATCAGATTTGGAAAATCAAGAATCTGCCCGATTACTTGATTTTTGGAAGATTATTTACTATTTTGAATTAAATTAATTCAAAATAATGATTTTATGAGATAATAAATAATCTTTTTCAGATTATTTATCAAAATGGACTCATAGTTAGGATTGACATGACATTTTAAATAATTTAATTTATTTAAAATGAGAAGAATATGAAATTGGCAATTAAATAATTAAATTTTAATTATTTAATTTAGGAGATAAGACCAATTAATTAAATTAATCAATTTATTTAATTAAGACAATCAGTGACGTATTAAATAAATAAATGAAATTCATTTATTTAATAATCAATAAGAATTAAATGCAGAAGAGGGAATTAAATAAATTAAAGAAAGACCTAGACAGTTAATGACGTATTTAATAAATAAATAAAATTTATTTATTTAATAATCATGAAGAATAACTGACATGAATTAATTAAATAATTATGAATTATTTAATCAATAGTCGAATGTGACAAAGGACATAATTAAATGTCTTAATTATGCTAGGACGAAAGTGGTAAAAATGAAGTTTGCAAGCCTAGGTCATTTTTAGGTGTCTACATTTTGCCCCTCTTTGTCATAATGTAGCATGTCGCATTGTGACAAAGAAAATAAGTCGAAAAATGCCCCAGTGCAAAATAAGATGAGGAAGAATGATGAGGAGGGTTATGGTATGCCCCCTCGAGAGGATAGACAGGTTCCAAGAAGATGAGTGTGCTCTCGAAATTGGTTAGGAGACTAGAATATGAAGAGACAAAGGAATGTTAGTGCAAAAGATATGGATGATGATATGGATGCAATGCTTATATGAGATGGGTGAGAGAAGATGACACGACTAAAGATGATGCATGTTAATTCCTAGACCAAATCCTTCAAACCTTACCATAGGACTTTAAATATTTATTGCTCTTAATCATCATTGGGCAGATTGTTGTGATGGCCAACAAACACCATGATATGACAGAGATCAAGGTGTGCAAGGCCGTACCATCACATAAGATAAGTTGTCATAGACAAGGAAGATCGTGACTCATACCAAGAGTGTTATTGCCCTAGTCTTTGTCCGAATCAACCACAAGCAGAAAAAGACAAGGACAGATCATGAAACGTCGCTACTTCTCTAAATCCCGTTTCTAGGATATCCTTGAGAAACTAGTGACATGATTGCCAAAATACAAAAATAAAGTCCCTATCATGATATGTCGTTGCTTTTCTAAATCCCAGGATCAAGACCTCGCTGAGAAGCTAGTAGTCATGCGTGTCAATTGTCATGCTACGTCACTGCTTCTCTAAATCTTGCTTAGTGGGATCTCGCTGAAAAACTAATAACATGATAAAAGATCAAAAGACAATTGTCAAGTGTTTTCCAAGTGCATCTGGATATCCACTATTCTGATGTCAAGATGCCATGTTTGATAATGTCGAGATGTCCGAATGTTTAAAGTTTTGATGACCTTGAAAAATGTCGAGACTTGGTGAATTCAGGAAGGACACATCCTGAATAATGCCGATGTCGAGAGGATTTGATCCCTAATGGTCGTAAGGGGTCCCTCGAACTAATGACGATGCCTAGGAAGGACACATCCTAAGGCATAAATGACAGAGTTGGTTCTTCAGAAGGACTCATCTGAAGAATACTGATGTCAAGAAGAGTGATCTTTAATTATCAAGAAGATCACTCAAAATGTCGAAAGGACGATGACGACGCCTACGAAGGACACATCCTAAGGCGTAAATGACAATGGTTATCGTTTAGAAGGATTCATCTAAAGACTAACCAAAATTTGATAGTTTGACTGGTTTCTGATGATTTGACTTGATTTGACCGAATTTGACCTGTGTTTGACTAGATGCTGATATTACCTTGATGATATGAGTGACGCACTGATGAGATTGTCATGTTGAATAAGAGATTGTTTTACTTTGTTTTAGGAGTTTTCCAATGTGGAAAACGATTGAAGACCTTTGACGTGTTTGCCAGTGTAGTGCCATGAACCCTAATGGACTGACCTAGTGCGGCCTCGAGGGCTCATCGATAGATGGCCTTGCCTACATCATACACTCAGAGACCTCGTAGTTCGACACGACCAATGACTTTGTCTTGATCAAAAATTGCGTCATGATTTTATTTTGACAAACCTAAAGGACTGACCTAGTGTCTCGAGGACTCAAGTATGAGTCTTGCCTACGTAGCAAATGCATAGAGACAACGTAGTTCAGACAGATGACAAGGACTGATTGACTTAATTGACTTTGACCAGAGATGACAGTGCGCTTGTGTGCTTCGATCAGTCCGATGTTTTGTTTGGTTTTCTTCAGGACGTTTTATGATTTTTAGGTCTTTTTTTTCAGGACATTTCGCGATGTTTTTGGTCTTTCTTAAAGATATTTTGTGTTGTTTTTGTCTTTTTTCAGGACATTTTGTGATGTTTTTGTCTTTTTTCAAGACTTTTTGTGATGTTTTTGTCTTTTTTCAGGACATTTTGTGATGTTTTTATCTTTTTTCAGGACATTTTGCGATGTTTTTGGTCTTTCTTCAGGACATTTTGTGATGTTTTTGTCTTTTTTCAAGACATTTTGCGATGTTTTTGTCTTTTTTCAAGACATTTTGCGATGTTTTTGTCTTTTTTTCAAGACTTTTTATGATGTTTTTGGTCTTTCTTTAGGACATTTTGTGATGTTTTTGTCTTTTTTTCAGGACTTTTTATGATGTTTTTGGTCTTTCTTCAGGACATTTTGTGATGTTTTTGTGATCATACGTGACATCCATTACAGTTGCATGGTAAACATTTTGCCCCCAGTCATGTCTAAGACTTGGCCACTTGCAAGGGATCAGGACAGGATGCTGCTGACTTGTTAGATGGACAATTGTCAGGACCTGATGTCAATCATTTAGCTACTATGATAGGTCGGGTAGGATGTGATAGTGATTTGCAGAATAATGGTAGAAAATACCTTTCATCCAAGGCCAAGTTAGACAAAGTGACATCCTAGGCCAAGTTAGACAAAGTGACAGTAGATGGCAGAGCAATGATTGATTATGCATGGCGCCTATTTGCCAGGTTTTCACCATGGTACCTGTCCAAAGTGCCTGTTTGCTAGGTTTTCACTATTGAACGAATCATTTTTCTCTTTACTATTTTCATGATTTTTTGATTTTTTTGGTGTCACCAAGACGCCTATTTGCCAGGTTTTCATCAAGGTGACGATTGTTATCATTTTTCATTTTTTGTGTATTTTATGGTTTTCAGCTCCATCCTCTGATGCTATGCATAGAACTTTCGGAGATGTAAACTATTGATGGGCTCAGTCAACTGTTCCCCATCTAGAGTTGCCAATTGATATGCCCCAGAACCAAAGGAAGATATGATAATATAGGGACCCAGCCAGATTGGTTCAAATTTTCCTGGCTTTTCTCTATCTTCTTGGTTCTTGGGGTTCTGCATGAGAACTAGGTCGCCAATGTCAAACTTTCTGACCATAACCTTTTTATTGTAGCTGCGACAAAGGCAGTTCTGATATGCTTGGAGATGATTCAGTGAGTTTTTTCGTCTTTCATCCAGCATTTCCAGCTCGTGCAAGCGTGATTGTCGGTACTCCTCCTCATTAGTTAGACCCTTCAAGGAAACTTGTAGCGAAGGAATTTCGACCTCAATGGGTAAGATGGCTTCAGTGCCGAAGACTAGAGCGAATGGGGTAGCTCCTGTAGGTGTATGAATGCTAGTTTGGTAAGCCCACAGAGCAAGGTTAAGTTGTATGTGCCAGTCGCGGCCAGCATCATTGACAGTCTTTTTTAATATCTTGACAATGGTTTTATTGGATGCCTCAGCTTGGCCGTTTCCTTAGGGGTAGTATGGAGATGAAAAGTGGTGTTGGATATGGAATCGTTCACATAACTCACATACGTCTTGGTTTTTGAACGGACGTCCGTTGTCAGTGATGATTGACTGCAGAAGGCCATACCAACAAATGATGTAGTTAAGGATGAACTTTGATATTTGCTTGTCGGTAATGTATGTCAATGGGATGGCCTCAATCCACTTTGTGAAATACTCAGTGGTGGTAATAATGAATTTATGGCCGTTGGATGAGGTTGGATGAATCTTACCCATGAGGTTGAGTCCCCATTGAGCGAAGGGCCAAGGAGAAGTGATCGGCTGGAGTTCCTGCGCTAGAGCATGGACCAAGTCACTGTGTATTTGACATTTGCAACAATTCTTGACATATTCAATTGCATCTTTTTCCATTGTCAGCCAATAATACCCATGTCTCGTTAGTTTCTTAGCTAGCGTAGGACCACTCGAATGAGATCCGCATATACCGTCGTGTACTTCTCGTAAGGTCGTACATGCTTCCTCGGTGTCAAGACATCTAAAGAGGGTATCATCGAAACTACGGCGGTATAGGGTGTCACTAACAATGGCATACCTTGCGGATTTTTTGATGAAGGACTTCCTTTGGTTATTGGATAAGTTTGGTGGAAGGGTTTGAGATTTTAAGTAGTCATAAATGTCCTGATACCAAGGAGAGTTGGGACCAACAAGTTTGCAAACCATTTCTAACTCTAGGATATCATATGCTGGTATTAAAAGCTGTTCTATCAGAAATTCAAATTGTGGCACATTTTTAGGGATGTCCAAGAGAGAACTGATAGTAGCCATTGCATCAGCTACCTTATTCTGTACCCTGGGGATTTGTTCAAAAGAGATCGATTGAAAGTATGTCAGGAAACTATCCACCATCCTCTTGTAGGGAAGCAACTTCTCATCCTTTGTTTCATAATCATCATTCAATTGGTTGATTACCAGCTGGGAATCTCTGAATACAAGCAATGTATGAATTTTCCATTTGATTGCCAACTTGAGACCTATGACTAGTGCTTCATATTCAACAATGTTATTTGTATAAGGGAAATCGATCCTGAATGACTTAGGAATTGAATCTCCCTGCGGTGTGATAAACAAGATTCCAGCGCCTGAGCCATGACCAGTATGAGACCCATCAAAATATAGCTTCCATGGTGTTGTCGGTTCTGCATGAAAAATGGACTCATCGGGAAAATCAGTTACTAGTGGATGAGTGGCTTGAATTGGTGCATCCGCTAGTTGATCTGCTATTACTTGCCCTTTTATTGCCTTACGCTCAACATACTGTATGTCATACTCGCTTAGTATCATGACCCATTTTGCCAACCGGCCTGTTAATGTTGCTCGACTTAGTAGATATTTCAACGGATCAATTTTGGCAACCAGTTGTGTCTAATGACTAAGCATATAGTGTCTTAGTTTTTGGGATGCAAAGACAACAGCGAGGCATGCACATTCAATGTATGTGTAATTCAACTCATAGCCTATCAGTGTGCAGCTGATGTAATAGATTGCTCTTTCTTTTCCTTCATGATCATTTTGGGCCAGCAATGCCCCCAGTGCTGAACTAGTAGTTGAGATGTATAGAATTAATGACTTTCCATGAATGGGCGGCATGAGGACTAGTGTTGACAGCAGATAATCTTTGATTTTTTCGAAGGCCTCTTGACATTTGTCCATCCATACAAAGGGGACACTCTTGCACAACAGATACTGGAATGGGTGGCACTTATCTGCCAATTGGGCTATGAAACAACGAATAGATTGTACTCTGCCCTACAGAGTTCTGAGTTCACTGATCCCTTTGGGTGGAGGCATGTCTATGATTGCTTTGACCTTTGCCGGATCGACCTCTATGCCTCTTCGGGAGACTATGTATCCCAATAGTTTTCTTGATGTGACCCCAAAAACACACTTCTTAGGGTTTAGCCAAACTTTGTACTCTTCAAGTCTCTTAAAAATTTTGTCGAGTATCTTCAAATGATCTTTCCTAGTTGCTGATTTGGCCAACAGGTCATCTACATAATCTTCCATTATATTGTGCATCATGTCATGGAAGATCATGGTCATAGCCCTTTGATATGTGGTACCTGCATTTTTGAGACCAAAGGGCATGACGTTCCAACAGTATGTACCCCATGGGCAAGTAAATGTTGTTTTGTGCTGATCCTCAGGAGCAATGCGGATTGGTTATAAATGGAGAAACCATCCATGAGTGATAGCATCTCATGTCCTGCAATTAGGTCAACTATGATGTCAATGTTGGGAAAAGGAAATTCATCCTTGGGACATGCTTTATTTAGATCCTGAAAGTCTGTACATACCCGAATCAGCCCATTTGGCTTTGTCACCGGCACTAGGTTGGAAATCCATTCAGCATAATCTATAGACCTTATGAATCTGGCATCCAGTAATTTCTTTAACTCGGCCTTGACCAATAGAGCAACTTGAGGGTGCATTTTGCGCAACTTCTGCTTGACTGGTTTAGCATTGGGTAATAGTGGCAGATGATGCAGAACTAGTTTTGGGTCCAATCTTGGAATGTCAGCGTAGGACCATGCAAAGTTGATTTTCTGTTCTGCAAAGAATTTATGAAATTCTGGTTTCTCTTCATCAATCAATGATGCCGCAAATAGGACCATCTTGGGGTCTTTTGCAGTTGAAATGTTATCCTCTATTGTGTCCTCAATAAGCATGGCTGATTTCTCCTATTGTACGGGGAGAAAGTCCAGTCCTCCATCTTTGGTCACCTCCGAGAGGTTTTCACCAGCAGATACGTCCTTTATTTTTACTATTTTATCGTCAAGAGGTGCCTTTCGATTTTCACTTAGAGACGTTTCATTTTTTACTTTATTTTTACTTTTGCGACTAGAGGACTGAATAGTCTCACCGAAGTATGTCATGCAGTCCAAATCAATGGCAAATCCTGATTTGTGGTCCCCACTGGGTATGCTTTCTCGTAGTCCCATGAATTCGGCAATTGCCTCATCATTCTAAAATGTGTCCAGAACTGGCAGTCCTTGTTGGTCCCAATCGACTAATTTAGGGTAAACTAAGGAGATGCCATTGCCAAGGCTAGTGAACTGGGGTGAGGATGCGGATAGCATGCAGATGGATTCAGTGATGTTGTATATGAGGTTATCATCATCCAACTCTACATCGGACTCTATCCAATATTCTCCTTCACTAGTGTCATATTCGTTGTCGTAATAAGGAGTGAAGGTTTTAGAGTTCTGGTTATCAATGTCGTCTGACACTTTGGACTGATTGGACTGATGGGGTTCAGATGAAGGGTGTTGTATGGCATTGGAGGAGGTAGTAGGACTTTGACTGTTTGGTGCCTGTTCGATTTTGAATCTTTGCCAGAATCATTGTTTAGAGGTCAATTCCCCTGGTTCGACAAATAAATTGTCAAGACAACAGTCACTTAGGGATCATTTTGAGCCAAATTCCCACTCATGGGAGTCTGTTTCGGTGAGGGTTTCCCTAGTAGTCTTGACACTATCAGAAGCATGTACTCGCTCATTTGAAAGTCCAGAGGTACGTCGATCGTCATTGTCAGGTGACCTAAACCCTAATCCAAGATACTTCAAAGTTTGAAAAGTTTCTATGGGTTCCCTTCGACCATTTTTACTTTTCCCAAGGCCACTAGTACCATCATAGCCTTTAGCCTTCATGATGTTGTAACCCTTGCCATATTTTTGAACTGGTAATGGAGGTAATGCGACTGTATCCTTATAGATCCATCCTGTGATGTCCACAAGGTCTTCATCACTCATGTCTCCCCACTTGATAAAAACTGTATTTGGTGGAACTTTGAAAGTTTTTTGAGGTTCCATTCTGAAACATGGCCGACCATGTATCTTTGGAGGAGTGGGTATTGTAGTTATGATGTATGCTATATTTAGTTTGAATTCTCCGTAGCTGAGGTCCTGGATTTCGATAGTTGATTCAGTCTTAGGGTTGGTGGAAGGTGGTGGTACGACGGAAGATGTGGATGGAGCGGATGTGGAAGATGACATGAGCGTGGAAGGGTCGATGTATTTTGATGATGAGGAGCCAGGTGCTTCTCGATTAATAGGTACTCGATTTTCGGAGATACCCCTTAAGTTGGTACAATATTGGAAAGGGTCGGGGTCTCCGTATATGGTTACGTCTATGCCATCGAAAGGAAACTTGAGGCATTGGTGGTATGTCGATGGAACAAATTTTAATGCGTGGATCCATGGATGACCAAGTAAGATGTTATATGGTAGTTCCAAATCCAGGACCTAGCAGGTTGTGTCTACAATGACCGGTCCCACTCTGATAGGGAGAGAGATAACACCTCGTGAAGAGCATTCCTCGTCATCATATGCTTTGATCACTATGATTTTTGTTGGGTCTATGCACGCATCAGAGAACCCAAGAGCCTTAACCAATTTGAGGGAGCATATATTCAACCCTGCTCCACCATCTACTAAAACCCGTCTAACTTTGTGCTTGTGGACAAAAGTTTCTATGTGTAATGTGTCATTGTGGTTAGTTTTATGTGATGAGTAGTCTTGGTCGAAAAAGGTGACATGGTGCGGCGTGGTGAGATATCCCACCATAGTTTCAAACTGATTGACATCGATGTACTTAGGGACTGACGATTCTAGGAGAGTTTTGTCTAGGATTTCTTTGTGTGCAGGAGAGATACGAAGCAGCTCAAGGATAGATATTTGCGCGGGAGTCTTTCCTAGTTGGTCAATGAGGTTGAACTGACTCTTGGGTTTCCATTGCTGTGGGGTTGAGACAGGTTTTGGCTGTTTAGCTGATGGGCCCGGTATAGTGATCTTGGCTTGTCTAGGGGGAGGCGGACCAGCTATAGTGACCTTGCCACTTCGTGTAGTAGCATTACACTGGGGTGCTCTCTTGACCGTGATGGTATTGATGTATTCATCATCAGTTCTGACATTATTTATAATAGGTCCACCAGAATAGTCATACTTGGCTCGGCAAAGTTAGCTTGGTTCTGTGAACCTGAAGTGGAAGCATTATGAGAACCATGATCCTGCAGTGGATTCTTGTGGATAGTATGATCTGAATTGGTGGTGAATTGTGATCCACCTACTTCGATGGTGCGATTTTCAATAAGGTCTTGTATTATATTTTTCAATTGATGATAGTTGGAGGTTGTGTGCCCTTTTACTCGATGGTATTTGCAAAGTGCATTGTCATTCCACCATGCTGGTTTGAATTGTCCTGGGTCATATGGTTTTATTTCCGGAAGTGTGATGACCCCATGCTGGATGCATTTCTTAAGGACTTCTTCAATGGGTTCACCCAAATGAGTGTATGTGCGACCCCTAGGAAATTGCCTCATTTGACGATATTGTCCTTGACTGTTTTGACCACTTTGATTGTTTGAAGAAGTATTGGGAGGAGGTATCAATGTCGTTGTTGGTCTGTTTTGTTGTTGAACCCCTTTCAGGGCCAATACGGGACCTACAGTGTTTGCAATCTTGGCATCAACAACACCGTCATTTGTAACATGCTTATTCTTAACCCAATATTTGTTTTTGTCAGCTGGTGGATTGACGTTCATGTTTTTGGAACCATATCTCAGTTCTCCCTTTGCAATAAGTGCTTTCTCAATCTGGACTCCCTTTTCGACCAATTCTATGAAGTTTGTGCAACAATGTATTTGCAATGCGAATTTTAGGGGTCCTAGGAGTGTTTGGATGAACATGTCAACTTTTTCCCTTTCAGGAATGTCAATGTGACATCGACTAGCAAGGCTTCTCCATTTTTGAAAGAATGGAATAAATGTCTCACCAGAGTCTTCTTGCGTGAGATTGCACAAGCTAGTGATAGAGGTATCCATGTCAATGTTGTACGCGTAATTTCTTATGAATTTTCATTTGAGCTCATCCCATGTCTGGATATCTTTTTGAGTTGAAAACCATTCAAGGGCTTGACCCGCCAGACTTTTGGAAAAAAGTCTCATCAAGTATGTTGGTTCATAGGCGATATCCATACAGTTGGTTGCGAATTCGCGAACATGTTCAATGGGATTTGTCTTGCCTCTATATTTTGTGAAGTTGGGTGACACGTATCCTGGTGGAAATGCAGGCATGTATAAGCTCGTGTCAAATGGGTATACATCCAGGTCATATGATATTTCTGATTTCTTGCCTGAAATGTACATGTTTTGCATAGTTTTCTCCATATCCCTCATTCTTGCTTTGAGTTCATCTATGGTAGGGTCATTTACGTTTCCATATGTTGGATTGCCTGGCACACCATGTGTTCCTATCTGGTGTGCATGAATGTTGGTGTATTGTGGTGGTATGGATTGTTGTGGTACGTATGACGTGTGTTGTTGGTATTGGAAGTTATGATTGGGTGTATGTTGATGAGTATGAATGTTGGATGAATATGTTGGGATGTGTCCCCCAGCCATGTGTGTCGCTAGTTGAGGGATGTTGTGGCCATGACTATTATAGTGTGTCGATGATGTCATGGGTTGTGTTATTTGGCCACCTTGTGTAAATTGTTGATTTTGAACAAGGGGAACGTTTGTGTTTGGACCTTGGGAGGCAATGACATTTGACTGTGTTGTCGTGTTGATGTTTTGTTGTTGTCCTTGGATAAAGATACGTCCTGTGGCTCCTCCCAAAGGATTTTGTGAAATACCACTGGATGAATGTGTCGAAGTTGTGTTCATGGTAGAAAATGGAGTTGTCAAAGGGGGTTTGTTTTGACTTGATGATGCCCCCATGGCATTTACTGTCGTGGTATTGGCTATCGTGGTATTTGTGATGTTGGGGATGTTGGTGGTGTTTGGGACGTTGGGAGTGGTATGCATTGTCATTGTGGTCCCAAAGGAAGTATTGCTCATGGTATTTAGAGGTTGACCACTATGTGACATGTTATGTGCGTTGTTGGTAGTAGTGTCAAATCCTGGTGGTAACTTAGCTCCTTCACTCAAAAGCATAGCTACGAATCTGTCTCTGTCCTGACGAGCTATTGCTTCAGCCATCTGACAGGCCTCTGGGTCTTGTGTCAATGCCTCTATGTTTTCTTGGAGTAGTTGACCATTTTCATCTCTTTGCAAAAATTGTTCGAATGGACTGTTTGATGTGGATTGCATTGTTGTTGGAGGTTGATTGTCTACATTGGTAAATGGATCATAAAAGGTCCAATTTGGGTCATGTGGAGGATTGTTGACATTATATGGGGGGTCTTGCCTAAAGTTTTCCATTTGTCTCTTTTGTTTTTGAGGTCTGGTTTCAACCATGAAATGAGATTGCTCAAATGGGAATGACAACTAGATGCAAGTATGGCACTATGTGAAGTCTATGGTTCAAGATGACCACTAGAATGACTAATGTTTTTGGATTTTCATGAGTAAGGTATGCAATTTGTATGCAATGTAAGACAAGGTTATCTAAGCACTTCTAAGCTCGAACTTTGTTTTCGATTTTGACTGCTAAAGGTCTTTGTTGGAAATGACAAGTTGACTAGGTCTAAATGACTAGTGAGTCTCCCTAACTAGACTTTTGAGTTGGAAGAATCTCACAAAAGAGGACAATGACTAAAAGGAGGTTTGATAACTTGGTCCAAGAGGGTCTAATTTCGAAAACAATGATTTTGCAAAGTGTACTAAGATTTACCTAATCCTAAGTATGCAAAATGTGAACCTATGAATAGTCTAATGTCAAATGTATGCAACAAAAATGAATGAGGTATGAAACCTATGGTGACTAATGCAAGCTAATAGACAAGACTTTGAGCAATATCAAGTTTGGTTTCTGATAGAATCTTCTTGATGACAGTGTTTGACAAATGGTGGACAAGTTGAGGACTTCCAGTCTCGGATGTGGAGTTTTAAGTTTTGATAGGCAAATGCGTCATTTGAAGTTTCAGTTGTGTCTTGGATATGCAAATGCGGTTCAGTAAACTCAAATGTGATTGATCAGAGCGATTGTGCTTCAGACATTTAAATGCAGTTTGATAGATGCAAAAAGTTTTGTCTTGTCGTTTTTGATGGAAAATTTGGTCTGTTTGATGAAAGTTTTGTTTCGAACTGTGATAAGACTAGAAAACACTTGACAAACATAGCTTTTTGAATGTAACCAATCACACATCAGATAAGCACAATCCTAAAAAGGCCAATAGGCCAAGGGTTTGTATACTTGGTATAGCCCACCGATATACCCCGGATTGGTGATAAACACCTTTCCTTCTCGAGAGCGGATAGCTTAGAATTTTGGTGGCATTGGCTCCCCTCCACGGCTCATTAACGTCATTCGAGCACACCAAATTCAGATTCTTTGGGTAGTGACATCCCAAGAATTGCTATCTCTACTCAAGGGGATCAGTAGTGAGTGTCTTCGGGCATGATACTGTACCCTGCACTATACCAAGCAATGGCCAATAGAACGGTTGGACACTAAGACAAGAGGTTTTTAATTCGGGCATTCTGTTCATGGGGCGTGATCCATGCGGCGAGAGTCCCCTTTCGGATCCATCTCGTCAGAACCACGCTCGTGATTCTTGGGCTTTCCCCAAGAACCCACTTTTATATACCGGCTGGAAGTCCCTCGGTGTCAGGGTGCTACCGGTCTGAGTCATCCTGGGGTGAGTACTTTTTCCCACCAGAACAGGCCCAAGTTCTAGAGTCAGTAACCGTTTCTCTTACACCCAGGATCGCACGAATGCGCAAGGGGAGAGGATACTCCGATATACCGAATCGTGAAGGGTAATTAACAAATAAAGATGGGTCTGGTTTTTTGATCACGAGGTTTTCACCAAGTGAGAGCATACTCACCTACCATCTTGCAAGCACAATCAATCAAAGAAGACATGTGTTCTTTTTATATGTGCCAAAATCAAATGTTTGCTAATCTATGAAAGAAAAACAAGCACAATGTTTGTTTATCTTGTCTTCGACATTCGAATCTGCAAACAATGAATTAGTAATCTCTTTAATCAATGGTCTTCGACACATGAATGGGGATCGCCACATGCTACAAGAGAAGATTAGCAACACAAACAAAAAATAAATAAATAAAACATTAATGACAGCAGCAAATTAAAACAGTGATAACTTGCTCAAAACTTAACAAAATTTTAAGTGGTAGATATCCATGGAAAGCTAAATGATAGACCTTCAAAACCCAGAAAACTTTTTCCACGATTCTGCACAAAAAGAATGTTATAGACAAAAGAAAAACGCGGGTTTAAAAATTAAATTGAAAAAAACTGCGATCACTAAAATGCCCATAACTTTCTCAAATCTCAATGAAATTTAAAACCATTTGATGTTCTGGAAAGCTGGGAGCGAGATCTACAAAACCCAGAAACCATTTGAAAATCTTTTATTTGCCCATTTTTCTATGCTCTAATGAAGGTGACGGGATTTCGTATGATGTCTTGGCTGTAACCTGCAAAACAGTGAAAGCAAACAAGAACACACACAAATTTCTCTACAAAATGTCGGGTTCACCAATGTAATCAAGGGAAAAATCAGATTGTTAGATGGTTAAATCAAATAACACTAAAATCCATTGAAATAACGAAGTACAAAGGAAAATGATGAAAAGAAAAGGAATGATATTACCAAGAATCTCCATCTTCCATGATTGACCTTCGTTACACCTCCTTTGCTTGCAGTAAATGAAGATGCCCTCAGATTTGTATGAGCAACTATGATGAATGACAAGACTAAAGCAAGTTTTGAAGGATTTACTCAAAATCTAAATGCCTATGTCTAAAAGCCTATGATTGACAATGCCTATGCCTTGATTAAATGACTATAATAATAAATAATGAAATTGCCTATGGAGATTTAAGTGTGAAAGCAAATGCCTATAATAACTATGCAAAATGTCAAAATGTGCGTGTCTCCCAAAAATGAGAAGAAGATGGCATTTTATAGAAAAGGCCATTTTGAATGGACGGACGAGATAAATTGATGAAATGAACGATCCAGATTAAACCTAAGAATCCCTAATTAGGGTTAGGGCAAAATCCTTAATCGAACGGTCAGAATAAAATCGGATCGACGGTGGAAAATAAATGAGACAATTAATTAGAAAATAAAGATTTTCGAAAAATCAAGAAGATAAGATTGCCTGATTTGCGAGATTTGAAAAATCAAGAAGATAAGATTTGGACTGAAGATCAGATTTGGAAAATCAAGAATCTGCCCGATTACTTGATTTTTGGAAGATTATTTACTATTTTGAATTAAATTAATTCAAAATAATGATTTTATGAGATAATAAATAATCTTTTTCAGATTATTTATCAAAATGGACTCACAGTTAGGATTGACATGACATTTTAAATAATTTAATTTATTTAAAATGAGAAGAATATGAAATTGGCAATTAAATAATTAAATTTTAATTATTTAATTTAGGAGATAAGACCAATTAATTAAATTAATCAATTTATTTAATTAAGACAATCAGTGACGTATTAAATAAATAAATGAAATTCATTAATTTAATAATCAATAAGAATTAAATGCAGAAGAGGGAATTAAATAAATTAAAGAAAGACCTAGATAGTTAATGACGTATTTAATAAATAAATAAAATTTATTTATTTAATAATCATGAAGAATAACTGACATGAATTAATTAAATAATTATGAATTATTTAATCAATAGTCGAATGTGGACGAAGGACATAATTAAATCTCTTAATTATGCTAGGACGAAAGTGGTAAAAATGAAGCTTGCAGGCCTAGGTCATTTTTAGGTGTCTACAAATACATTAGAATTACATTGGTAACATTCTTGAGAGACAAGCCACAAGAATTTGAGAGATTTAAGATATTCAAAAAATGGTTGGAATAGAGATAGGAAGAAGGATCAAGTGCTCAAGGTTAGATAGTGGAGGAGAATTCACATCAGGTGAATTCATTGAATATTGTGAGGCACATGGAATTAAGAGACAATACTCTATGCCAAGAACTCCATAGTAGAATGGATTTGTAGAAATAAAGAATAGAGTAGTCCAAGATATGGCTAGAACAATTTTAAAAGAGGCTAGATTAATTTGTATATTTTGGAGACAAGAAGTACATACTGCAGTAGACATTCTGGATAGAGTTCAAATCAGATTACATAGTGAAATTACCCCCTATGAGTTGTGGTATGGTAGACCTGCATCTGTGAAGTATTTCAAGTTGTTCAATAGTAAGTGCTACATTAAAAAGAGAATATGAAAATTTAGGGAAGTTTGAATCAAGAAGTGATGAAAGAATATTTTTATGATACTCCACCCAAATTAAATCATATAAATACTATAACAAAATATTGGACAAGATTGTGGAAAGCATCAATGTCAAGCTTGATGAAAGTATAAACATATTAAATTTGATTAGAGCAATTTTTTTGAAGATGATTCAGATTATGAAGACAATGTGGAAAATAATGAAGAAGAATTTGAGGAAGTAGATGTTGAGAAGACCCCTGCAAATTATGTTAAAAAATATCATCCAACGGATCAAATAATTGGGGATAAAAATGAGGGAGTTCAGACCAAGAGGAGATTTGCAAAGAACAAAGAACAAAGAACAAGTAAATTTTTCTCTTCTATCACAAATTGATCCAAAAATATTCTTTGAAGCTAGTAAGTATGAGATTTGGATAAAGGCCATGGAGGAAGAGTTAAATTAGAATGAGAAGAATAAAACATGGGAATTGGTTGCTAGACCCCCAAGCAGAAATTTCATTGGCACAAAATGGGTGTTTAGAAACAAGTTGAATGAAGATGGAGCTATAGTAAGAAATAAGGAAAGATTAGTGTGAAAGGGGTATGCACAAGTTGAAGGTATTGACTTTGAAAAAATTTTGGCACCCATAACAAGATTAGAAGCAATTAGAATGTTTCTTGCATTTTTGGTTTACAAGGGATTAAAATTATATTAGATGGATGTAAAATATGCATTCTTGAATGGAAACCTAGAAGAGGATGTCTATATAGAAGAACCAAAAGGTTTTCAGCTGTTAGAGGATGATGATTATGTGTGTAGATTAAGGAAAGCATTGTACGATCTTAAGCAAGCACCTAGAGAATGATATTACTTACAATAACAAGGATTCCAAAAGAGATGTGTTGATATTAATTTGTATTTCAAATTAGATGGTGAGCACATGATTATTGTTGTTGTATATGTAGATGACATCATTTTTGGAGGTAGCAATGATAAAATGTGTAAAATATTTGTTCCACAAATGCAAGATGAATTTGAGATTTCAATGTTAGGTGAGTTTCATTTTTCCTTGGTTTACAGATTGTACAAACTAACAATGGGATATTTATATATCAGACCATGTATGCTAAGGAAATTCTTAAGAAATCTGGCATGGAAGATAGTAGACTAGTTAGTACCCCCATGATAACTGGTTGTAAACTGAGTAAATCAAATGAATCACTAGAGGTAAATCAGACTATGTATAGGGCAATGATAGGAAGATTTCTATACTTAACTGCATCAAGAATAGAGATTATGCAAGTAGTGTGTTTAGTGGCAAGGTTTTATGAAGAACCAAAATAGTCTCATGTCAACGCAATAAACATAATACTTAGATACATCAAAAGTACTATAGACTATGGGTTGTGGTATCCCAAGGGAAAGGATTTTTATTTAACAACATATATAGATGTTGATTGGGTAGGAAGTGTAGATGACAAGAAAAGAACCAATGGTGGATCATTCTTCTTGGGAAACAATTTAGTTTCCTAGATGAGAAAAAATCAAGAATCAATTACTCTATCCACTCTAGAAGTAGAGTATGTAGCAGCAGCAACATGTTGTACTAAAGTCCTATGGATGAAGAAAACACTTAAGGACATCAAGGTAGAGTACAAAGAACCTATTTCAATTCTTTGTGATAATTCTAGTGCCATAAATATATCAAATAATCTAGTGATGCACTCTAGAACAAAGCACATATCTATTAAGTATCACTTCATAAGAGAGAAAGTTGTAGAAAAGGAGGTGGGTATGGAGTATGTTCCCACTAAAGAATAGGTAGCTGACATTTTCACCAAGTTAATGTAATATTGATTCTATTTAGTGAGTGTGTGTGTTGAGAGTGTGTCAAGTTAATGTAAAGCTTCATGCTAAGTTTTCGATCAATAGGTATCTATCTATATTAAATTAAAGATAAGAGTACATATTCACAAAAAAAGCATGGGTGGTAGAAAGGAACACCCCAAAAGTCACATAGGCAATGCCTAGAAATTACCAAAATTTAACAAGTCACATGGGCTCAGCCCAGAAGTCCAAGAGCATAAAATATAAAAATAATAAATAGGCCATTATGTGGCCAAAGTAGTGCCAGCAGAGCTGGGAGGTTCTCTATCATCCATATTCTTCCCCCATACATCACTAGGGTCTGGAGTGATTTTAGGAGAGCACCCCAGCCATCGTCATCATCTTTCTTTTCTTTATCTTCTTCCTTGTGTCGGGGCTAGATTGCAAGTGCCAGACGTGGAAATAATTTACCACTATCTTGCCACCTAGAACCAGAGGTAGGTAGAGTATTAGATGGCCACATGGAACCACCACCGCTGCTCCCCAAAGCACCACCAGAAGGCCATCCTTGACTAGCTTGTGACAAAGGAGAGCGGGCACACCAAGGAGGGTGAGAGTCCCACTGAGCAGGAAGCTGAGAGAGGGGGTGCATGGAGCCACTCCGCTACAGACCCCAAGAAGGTGACCGACCGTGATAGGAGGAAGGCGAGTAGGGGACCCGAGCCATAGTGCACAAGGCATTTTCCTAGTGGTCCAATGGGACTTGGAGGTGAGAAACCTCCAATGCAACCTTATTTGCTTGCACCTG
Source organism: Sequoiadendron giganteum (assembly GCA_007115665.2). NCBI lineage: Eukaryota > Viridiplantae > Streptophyta > Pinopsida > Cupressales > Cupressaceae > Sequoiadendron > Sequoiadendron giganteum. Next base: position 437,058,809 of record CM021103.1, on the reverse strand, counting down.
GATCTATAAAATCACATTAGAAAAAATAACCACTTTAGCATAGAGAGAAACATTAATATCCATTTGAGAATGAGCAAATATGAAGGAATTTTTGTCTTTCCAGATATTGAAAAGGATTTCCACCATGAAAGTGTGCCAAAGTTAGGTGAACTTAGTAGGGATCCCAGGCGGATCTCCCAATAGAACCATATGCCAAGAAAAAGGTTTCGGTTGAAAGGGCTAAAAGAAGTCATGAATCAAAGTCCAAAGTTGCTGAGCTCTAGGAAAAAACCATAAAAGATGCTTAAAGATTTTAGGTTGCCCACAAAAAGGGCAAGGAGGGTCCTGTACCTCCAAGTGCACAAGTCGAGAGCCCATAGACAAGTCTTGGAAAAGAATACACCAAGAAAAGTGGGCCAGCTTCAGATTAACACTTGCCAACCAAGTGGTAGCAAATATTTTATGCCAAACATGAGTAGAAGAATGGAGCAACCACCTCTGGTTCAAACTATCAATCATAGGAAAATGGGGTGAAAGTCACCTGTAACCAAGCTGCGGCTTGTAGTTTCTGAAAGGAGTGTCTAGAAACCACTTCCAGTCTTTCCACCAAGGTTTGTTCCCATGAATGCTAATTTTATGAAGCATTTCTGCTAGAATGGAACTCACCATACCATTGTAAGTAGCACGGTCCTAGTTTTGAAGTCTGTACTGGGCCCTAAAATTTTCCCATTGCATAATACACATTGTGGGTCAGTGAAAGACTTGTTGCAAGGTTTGAATGCCCTTTTTTGTGAAATCTTAGTGCATTAAGCCAAGGCGATTTAGCCAAAGATTGACAATTATTCTCAAAAAGAAGAGACCACCAAATATTTTTTTGATTGAGTGAAATATGATCATGAAATCCATAACCAACCCATCGAAGCCAAGGCTTAATGGCTTCCTAGACACGCCAAATTCTTTTGGCAACAAAATTTCCAACAATTTGAACTGGCTCCTTCATAATCAGAATGGTTTGAAAGTCGATCCATTTCCAAGCGGGTCTGTGGATAGGAAATCTAGAATGAATACAATGCCTGAGAAGAATCTTCCAAGCTTCATCTCCAGTGAGGGCCTGAATAATCCACTTGACGCATAGAGCAGTCCCTTTCCATTGAGTGGAGAGAAGCCCAAGCCCTCCCAAATCTTTGGGGAGGCAACAAAACTCCTAGGAAACACGATAAAAACCCTTGTGGGTTTCAGAGGAGGCCTAAAGAAAATCACAGAGTAGTTTTTCAAGCTTGCCATAGGCAGCTTTGGAGGGAGCCCAACATGAGGAATAATAAACATGAGTGGTTGCCAAAACTTTAGAGCACACCTAGAATTTTCCAGCCAGAGTGAGAGGCTTGGTAATCTAGTAAGCAAGTTTTTGCTTGACCCTAGAGATCATAGATTTCCAAAGCTCTGTAGGAGAACCTTGGAAATCAAAAGGAATGCCTAGGAAATGAAATATCTCTCCCTGCCCTATCCACTTCCAATTGTAATTTTGAAGTCACACAGGAGTGGGTAACATAGATTTCCTATAACATAAGGTCTTGTTCCATTGGATGGCCAAGCCAGATGCCAAATAAAAGGTGTTGAGACAATCAAGGGCAATACTAATCAATTATTCTTCCTCCAAGAGAGTGAGAAAGGAATCATCCGCAAAGTGGCCATTAACAAGTTGCGCTTGAGATTTAGGGAGAGAAATCCCTTTGACACGCTGCTGACAAACTACATGGGCCAAAAGGTAGCCAAATCCCTTAGCCGCAAGCACATACAATGAGGGGGAAAGAGGGCACCCCTGTCAGATTGAGAGAAAAAGACCAAAAGTAGGAGATTGGTGACCATTAATGGTGATGCAAGACGAGGCATCCACAAAAAGAATACAAACATACTAAATGAAATTGGGTCCAAACCCTAGAGCTTGCAACATTGCAAGAATAAAAGGCCATTCAATGCAGTCATAGGCTTTGCAAAAATCAATTTTGATAAACACTACTTTTTGGTTTGAGTGCTAGGCCCATTCGATACCTTCCTAGAAAACAATAATATTATCGAGAATGAACCTAGATTTGATGAAGCTAGTTTTCTCTAGGTGCCCAATCTGAGGCAAGAGATGGTAGATTTTAAGAGCCAAAGCCTTAGTAATGATTTTCTTAGAGACACTGAGAAGCGTGATGGGCCTCCAATTGTAGATTTCCTCTAGATCCCTAGGCTTAGTTATGAATTTTATATTTCCTTTATTTATTAGATTACCTAGAGAATTGGTATGAAAATCCTCAAGGTAAACATGAAGGAAATCTTGCCCAACATGGTCCCAAAGGGCTTTGTAAAATTCACAAGGGAAACCACCGATCCCAGTGGCCTTGTCATCGACCATAGAATAAATGACTCCCTTGAGATCAACAATTGTCAACAATTGATCACAAAAATTTCTCTGGGCTGAACAAATCCTATGTGGCACGACAACAAGGCAGTCCTAAATGGATTACTTGCACAAGCGTAGATTCTTGTGAAGTGAAAATCTACTCATAATGGTGTACAAAGGCCTGGAGAATGTCAGGGAGCTCAGAGAGCACTTGAATGTCATCCTTGATTTTTTTGATGCCCGAGGATGAGTGCCTGGCACAAAGTGCCAAAAAAAATTATTTGGAGGCACGATCACTGATCTTAAGCCAATGCAACTGAGCTTTGATTTTTGCTCCTCTGGCAGCGTAATTATTAGCCACTTTCTTTTTGTGCCTTAAATTCGCCACCTTGACTTGAAGTGACGGTGAAAAAGGGCTAGCCCCCAAAGCCTCTGTAGTTGAACGCAGGTTAGCTAAAGTCACTTTATAAGATCACCAGAAAAAAATGGCCAACTAGCACCCATAAATGTGCAAAAATTGAGTTGTAGAACTGATGGAATCATTCAACCAAGTAATTCAGCCTATTTGGCTAGCTGATCTGCACTCCAAATTCCACACTCGACGAATGTGGGCCAGAGTGGGCTTGTGATAGAAAAAATATGTGTTCATAAAGAATTGAGTTTTACATGTGCAAGGTTGACAAGACACCCATTCAATGAAAAAAGAAACTAGGAAGTGATCAGATAGAGTCACATCCACTAATGGCTTTACTAGCAAGGCAGAGTTGTCAAAACAAAAAAAACAATTGAGCCAAGATCATGGCATGATCAAGGGGCTTGAATAATTTGTTAGAACCAGCTCTGTAATTACGCCAAGTGTGCTAGAGGGAATGAGAATGTTGGTGGCCAATATTTGGATCAAAAATCCCCAATTTATTATCCATGTAAAACAAAGCCTCCCATTCACTAGCTGCCCATAAAAAAGGCAAGGTGCCATCTTTGTCATAGACCACCTTGACCATATTGAAGTTCCCACAGAGTCACTAGGTGGCAACTAGTAAAGAATTAGAAATCTAGCACCAAAGAAAAGAGCATTCCATAACATGATTAGAGGCATAAACATTAATAATCCCAAAGGAATGATTATCAATGTTAAGGAGAATCCAAACAATCTGATGAGAGGGATTAGTCCCATGTTCCACAACACAAGAATGCAAGCAAAATGACAAAAGGGTGATGGATCCACCACGCGTAACCTCATGCAAAGTCCAAAATATTGTACTGGCTGGCTAAATAGAATGAAAAGCTGAAAGAAGCAAGAATCCAAAAATTTTAACCTCTTGGAGACAAAGCACTTGAATACTAGAATATTTCTACAAAGTATCTCTAATAGAATACTTTCTGGAGATGTATGTTAGACCTCGAACATTCCATGAGAGGAAGTTCATGGATGAACCTCTTCCATATTTTTGGAGTCTGGTTCCTCCTCATCTAGGGAAGAGAAATGATTCTTCAGGAAATCCTGTGGAACTGAACTAATCAGAAGAGGAGGTAAAAACCTCCACTTTTTTGGCACATATTCTCCATCTTCAAGTGGTGGATACGGACTGTGAGACCACCTTTGAGCTCCCAACATGGGAGGGATATTAGGAAAAACATACATAATAGCCAAAGGCTTGAGCATCACCTTTGACCTGGGATGCATCAGAGCATTAACTGCTCTAGAAGCATTTGAAACAAATTTTGGTGGTTCAAAGGCTTTTGAGGCTGACCTAGAACTAGTTGACTTATTTTTAAAGTTTTTAACCATATTCCACTTTGTTTTAGCCTTAGTAGAAGGCTTCAACTAATGAGGCTTTTAAGCATCTCATGATGGGGAAGTTATATGAGGCATTTCCAAAGGAGATTCCTTGATCTTATGGTCAGCTAACTGACATCGATAGCATGTGTTAGGCAGATTAAAATACATGAATTTCTAGTTGTGCCTAATAGCTCCTATTTGAATATTAAAAGATTCTTTCAAATCCTTGGATAGGTCCACTTCTACACAAACTCGCTTCTGGAGCCGAGCCTGGAAAAACCTATCTGGATCTATACAAATAACCCTCCCCAGTGAGGAAGTAATGTGATTCAGAAAGGGCACACAAGGCAGAGGTAAGCCAAGGAACTCAAGCCAAACTAGGACCCACAACTTGGTATCATCTAAGACAACAAAATCCTGGGTCCATGCTTGGAAAACCAATAAGGATGACTAAACATTCTAGCAAACATGGGCTAAAATAGCCTAGACATGATTGACTTCCGTGAAGTGGAACAAGAAAAAACCCTTGGTCATGTTTTGGACCATATCAAGGAAAAACCCATGAGGGGCCCAAGCCTTGCTGACCCATTCTTTTATCAAACTTTCACGGTGAGTCCTCCCAACAAAATAACCCACAAGGGTGTGTTGGTCAAGCCACTAACAGGCAGAAACAAAATCTAGTAAAGGAAAAATCACATCAGCTGGGGAATCAGAGTTCTTACCTCGTGAAAGAATTTTAGAAAAAATTTATAGGGACGTTTATTCAAAGGAGAAGCCATTGATTTGTGCCATCAAACCACTAACACCAGCATGAATTGTTGGGTTAGGACCGGTTGAAGGCATAATAAACCCCTAAAACCATAGTAAATGCAGTCGTAATCAAAGAGAGAGGATTTCCTATGTAATAGGTCTAGTATGACGCAAGAGGGGCCAAGGATGACCACATAAACCAAAAAGACCTAGCAGAGCTCATATGCCACTCGAAAATAATTTTTTTTCTAATGCTGAGTTGTTGGATGTAGTGAGTAGAAGGAAAACTCTATCATTCATGCATGTGTGTGAATAATTGTATCTTTGTGGCAATGAGCCCTTCAGATTGTAGCCCTATTGGATAGTAAGTCATTGTTCACATTAGTGAGTCCTTATTTAAGGTAGTGATACTTGTTTTAGGTAGTGAGCCTTTTGTAATCAGTTTTGATATTCTCTATAGTGTGAGTTAATACTCCTCGTGGTTTTTCCCTTATTGGTTTTTCCACATAAATCTAGTGTTATTGTGTTGGATTTAAGTTTTTACATTGCAATTTCATGACTAATCATTTAAGTAGTATTCAGAAATGGTTCTAGTGATTAAGTTAAAGGTTTAATTCTATGACAACTAATTCAACCCCACCTCTCAGTTGTCCTATTCAACAATTGGTATGATAGCTCGGTTCCTTGGTGAAGATCTTAACTGCTTGAGGAAGGTTTGGGATGGCTGGAAAAATGGTTTATGATTATCCAAGGTTCGATGGAGCTAATTATGGTATCTGGAAATTATTAATGGAATAATATCTAGATTATTGTGGATGTGATGTTGAGAAAGCTTATAAAAATCCTTACACTCCTCCTAATAATCATTTGAGTACACCTGAAGAAATCAAAGCACAAAAACTGAACAATAAGGATAAATACATTTTGAAGAATAGTCTAGTTCATTTAGAGTTGATCAAGGTTCATAATTTGAAGATAGCCAAGGAAGTCTAGGATGCTTTAGAAAGAGTGTATGATGGTGATGAAAGAGTTAAATAGGTGAAACTATAGAATTTGGAGACATAATTTGATCTTCTACATATGTTTGAAGATGAAAATGTCAAAGCTTATGTACAAATATTAGATGAGATAGTGGTTGGAATGCGAGGACTTGGTGCTACTATTGATGAAACAAGGATTGTAAAGAAAATTCTCATAACTCTTCCTAATGCTTAAAGTGAGAAGGTGAGTTCTATTGAGAAGACTATAGATTATAAGACTTGTACTAAGTATCCATTGTTAGGATTTTTGACATCTTATGAGATGAGGAAGCCAAGTCTATGGAATGGAAGCAAATCAAAGAATTCCTTTAAAGCTATAAAAGATTTAGATTTGGATGAAGATAAATTTGATGAAATAGAAGCTAACTTTGTAAGAAAAATGAGGAATTTTTTTGATAATTATGAAGGAAAGTTCCCCTTTAAATGCTTTAGTTATGGAGAAATAGGTCATTATGTTGCAAAGTGTCTCGAAAGAGCTAAAAGTAATAAACAAAGATATGAGAAGGAAAAGAAAGGAAAGAAGATAAGCAAAGCTTACTATGTGAATGAGAATGCTAGTATATCTGATGAGGATTCATAATATTAAGATCTTGATGATAATGAATGCTTGTTCTTGGTGATTAAGGATGAACCTACTTTTACTAATTCTGAAAAAAAAGGTAAAGGAAATCCCTTCAGAGAAGGAGAAAAATGAAGGTATGGTTATCTCTGACCTACATGCTAAAAATGAGAAAAATTATTGGGTAGTGGATAATGGTTGTTAACTTCACATTATAGGTGATAAAAGTAAGTTTGTTAAGCTTGAGAAATGTGATGGAGGCTTGGTTATGTTTGGAGATTATACTAGTGCTAAAATCTGTGGGATAGGTTCAATAATTTTTGATGGCAATCATCATACTGATGATGTTTACTATGTTAATGGTTTAAGGAATAATCTATTGAGCATTGGTCAGATGTGTAGAAAATGATATGATCTTGTGTTTAAGGATGAGAAATGTGAGATCTGGAAAGGATCCAAAACATTGATTGCTACAGGAAAGAAATATGAAGGTAATATCTATCAACTTAAGGGTGTTGATGGATGATGCTTTATGACTCAAATAAATTACAATTAGTTATGGCATAGGAGAACATGTCACATGAATTTTGATAACTTGGAAAGGACTAGTTTTGTTCAGTCTGTGAGAGATTTACCAAGAATTACAAAGCCTATTAATGCTATTTGCAAGAATTTCCAATTTGGAAAGCAAGCAAGAAATCATTAAAGATCAAAGCAATAGTCTACTTCCAGACTACTGGATTTAGTTCATATAGATCTCTATGGTCCTAAAAGAGTGAGAATTCTACTTGGTGAAAGCTATATTGTGTTTTAATTTATGATTATTCTAGATATACATGGGTTATATTTCTTAGAGAGAAATCAGATGCATTAGATAGATTCAAGGCATTCAAAGCAATGGATGAAAATGAAGTGAAATTAAAGATTAAATTCTTAAGGTCTAACAAAGGTGGATAACTCACCTCCCATGAGTTTAATATGTTTTGTGAAGTGCGTGGAATAAAGAGATAGTTATCTTCTTTGAGAACTCCTCAGAAAAATGGAGTTGTTGAAAGGAAAAACATAACATTTCAATAAGTTTCTAGGTCAAATATTACTGAGGGTAGTTTACTGGAAGTTTACTAGAAAGAAGCTATTCATATTTTTTTTTATGTATTCAATCAAGTTCAAGAAAGATAAAATAGTACAAAGACTCCCTATGAACTATGGCATGGAAGAATTCCTACTATTAAATATTTCAAGGTATTCAAAAGAAAATGCTATATTAGAAGAGATGAAGAAACTTTGGGAAAGTTTGATGCAAGAAATGATGAAGGAATTCCTCCTGGATATTCTACTAAAATCAAGGCACACAAATTTTTCAATAAAATACTAAGAAGGATTGTAGAAAGCTCGAATGTGAAGGTTGATGAGACTGAAGAATTATATTGATTTTAATGGATATGTATCTAATGAACGTGATTTTACAAGAATAGGAGAAATTATGGAAGAACAAGAAAAATATGAGCAAGAGAAGCAGGATGAATAGAATGAAAGAGAAAAAGATGCTCCGATGATGTTCCCTAAGACACCTAGATATGTAGAAAAGAATCATTCATAAATTTAGATTACTAGAGATAAGAAAAAAGGTGTGTTTGTAATGCCCCATCGTGGAACCCAGGAAATGACATGTCACTAACGCTAAACAATTGAATAATTTTTTTAAAAACATTTAATAACTTGTAGTTACTAAAATAACCTGAATGTTCTCGGGCTCCACAACTATGTTATCAAAGTACAAAAAAAAATATAACACATCAAGAACTATAAACCAAATCATGTAAATAACCATATAAAATTTCATTACATCAGGAGTTACATTACAAGAATATTTACAACAAACGAGATTGTGACAAATCTTGATACATCATAAGTAGTAACACAATGAAAGCTTGTGTAACATCATGAGTGAGTACAATACATAAATTGAACAAGAATAGCTGATGACCAAGTCCACGAGCATGTCCAATGAACAACTTTGTGAATGATGTGCATCTAGGAACCTGTCAAGAACAACCCGTCTCAAAAAATATCACCTACAGGGGACCCAATGGAAGAAATGGCACATTCCTCCCAACCGTGTGGAACTCGAAAGCCCACCCCCCATGCTAAGAGATAGTAATAGATCCTCAAGTCAAATTAGACATCAAGGAGAGATACCATACAACACATGGTCAACATACATGACATCACAAACACAATAGACCCACATGACAATAGACATACTCCTAGAGGCAATGGTATAATCATAGGCAACTCTACAAAAGAGATCCAGCAAATGTAAAAGGATAAGAGTGTCATCACACAATCGTAATAGGTTACCCTGGAGAATCTTCCTAGGTTACCAGCCCTCAACCCAAGTTACCCTAGTAACCTCTTATGATTTATAGCCCCTAAATGAACCTATGTGGCCTTGAACCACCTCTCATGAAGACAAAGTATTCGAGTAGCCATTCCAGGCCATCTCAACCTACTTTAACCTAAAAAAGTGTTAAATTACAAGGCAAGGCAAATTATTATCTTAATTAATTATGAAGATCACCCAACCCCTAGTTTCATTAATTAAAGTTTTCACTTAATTACCAACTTTCAAAAGGCTACCCCTACAACCATTTCTGGGTCCAGCCCCTAACATAAGCCACTCCTCCTAAGGTACTTCTCAAAATTAAAAAACAATAAATCCAACATGCATGTAAGAGAGAACTTCTTTTCCCATAAATCCAAAAGAGACATAATCATATCAAGGCACATATTTGTATAAAACTCAATAAAACCACTAACATGCATGGCCAAGTTAATACACGAACAAGAATAACTCCATACCATGGGATTAAAATGTCAGAGAGTAACATCATAAGAACACTTAATGTGCATTGCTCATTTTTTCACATTAGATACAATATAAAATTATCCATACAACACTAGCCATGATTCAAATCAAACCACTAGTTAAAGCCTCTAGAAGACGATACCCTAAACAATATATTTCATTACATGAAGTAAGAATAGACTCTTAAAATAGATATCATTTGAACATACTTAAAAATTTCCATTCAAGATTCACCAATCATACATGTCTAACTTAACGCATTTAAGCTTGTTGAATGAGAAGACAATAGATTCATCCATACAAGATGATGTTTTGAATTCACAACCCTACCTATGATAATATCAATAATTCAAAACCTTATTAACCAAACATATAAATTCATTGTAAATAAATAAGAAAATTCATCACTTTAAACTTAGTAATGCATTTATATTTAAATTAATAAACCATTTCATAAATTAAAGAGGGAATTTAAAATATAATACTTAGATACCTAAGCATAAATGTCATTAATTAAGAATAATAATGAAAACAAATGACATGATATATATTACTTGTTTAAGATTAACACTAATCTTACTTTCATTTTCAGTGAATTAGTCTTTATATGAAAAAGACAAGACTTTCAATTACGGACTGACTTTCTATTCACCTATAATGAGATATCAAGATTTTACATAAATAAAAAGAAACTAAAAATACTAGCTTTTGAATTCCTTATGTATCAAAGGCCTATCATACGAAAAGTACAAGACATCGATTTGCGATTTAAAGCCATGAACCACAACAATTTAAACCAAGATGAGATACCATTGTCCTTATTCAAAGAAGAAACTGGTCGAAGTAGCAGAACTACATATGCAAAATACAAATCAAAGAATAGTGGGAGGCGATCATCGGATATTTAATAAATGTTTTAATTCAAATACCTAGTCATAGCTGAGAGAGGAAGGTTTCATGAGTTTATTAAGGAATAATAAAACAACTTTACCACCATCCATGTGCAAGCACTGCCACTGTGAATGGCTGCAAATAGAATCAAGGAGGTTTTATGAACTTAACACCCTATCAAGGTTAAGAGTTGTCACTGTGACAAGCAGAAATGGAGGCAAGGTGATTATAGATTGTCAAAGGAGGGATTCAGATAGCAGTAGGTATTCTTTTGCATGTAGAGGTATTGCCTGAATATGAGTAATTGAATTTAAAAAGGGTTCATCTATGGAATTCAAACAAAATCCTCAAATAAACTCGTAAATAATCTCTTGCAAATTTACGGATATTAAGCTAAATTTTCAAGGATCTTCTTTTAACTCTTTTAATTTTAATTTTAGCACAAATAATCTAATAATTTGCGGTTTCGTTTTCTTTGTTGTGAAAGATTCAAGACAAATTTTCCCAAGTATCTCAAACAAAATTTACAACAACAAATTTGCAAGAAGAAAACCTGAAACGCTTTCCAGATTCAAGCAACGGCAATTGAAAACTCCAAAATTCAATCCACACAACTTTCACAGTATGAACATGACCTCCAATAATCAATTTTTGGTTTTTCCAAACAAAACCCTAGAAAATACAGAAAACAACTTCTCTCATGAAAATAACAATTCTTATTTTCCAAAATCAATTACCCCTTTTTAAAATTAATCTATTTTCCTATCTTATATCTTTCCTTCCAGATTACAATGCAATCAATCACTTTAACTCTTTGTTTGGATGCAAAACATCCATCAATTAAACTTCTTGAACATTTTGTTCAAAAACAGGATATTTCGCAAATCTAATCCACAACTAATTGTTCAATTTTGAAAACATCCAAATTACACAATAAAAAAAAAAAAAACATATTATTCTTCCACAAATAATATATTTTAATAATTATCAATATATATTATTTCCTCAAATAATTTTAAAATATACTTTAATTCTGATAAAGCAATAAATTACTGATAATTATAATGCATACGATTAAAACATTTAATTAATCCATGTAAATCAATTTAAAACATAGAAATTAATCATTGATCAACAATACCATCTATTTAAATAATTAAGTTAATCAAAACATTATGAAAATATGACAACATAACATGACACGACAAACAATGAACAATACAACAAAATGAACAACAACAAGATGAATGGGTAAAAAATTGATACTCGTTCTTTTCAAAATGATGGCTCATGATGGAGGATAAGAACTATCTCCCTTCAAAAAATTCCATTGGACCTTGGCACACTCAAACCTGATGAAGCAGGTGGAGTCGATGTCTGTACCTATAAGCTGCATCAAACTGAAAGGTCAACTGAAACAACATATATAATAGAAGACACACCATGAATAAGAATCATAGAATAACAAGACACTCACATATGAGTATTGCTATACTATCCCCTTCACGAAACTGACATAAAAAAAAGTATCTAACATCTATTACAATGTAGTACCATCATAAAAATTTCAAAACAACATATGCCATCATAATTATTTCATCTCACGAAAGTAAACAAAGAATCATAAAGTAAATTTTATCATCAACTGAGTTTCACAACATAACATATAATCCATGACATAGTGCAACAAAGTAAAATAGTCTCAAAAGAAACTAAAAACTAAAAGGAACTCTAAAACAATTGAAACAACAATGTCATCTGGAGGGTCACTATAGTGTTAACTAGAAATAAAGTTGTTGTTGAAGTGAATTTTTGTTTACCTTCTAAGATAGAACCAAAGATAGTAAGTGAAGCTTGCAAAGATGAACATCGAAAGGAAGCAATGAAAGAACTTTTGCAGATTGAGAAGAATCAGACTTGGGAATTGGTCCCAAGACCAGTAGATAAAAATATCATTGGATCGAAATGGGTATTCAAAAATAATTTGAATGAGAATGGAGTTGTTAGAAACAAAGTGAGGCTTGTGTGTAAAGGTTACTCAAAAGTAGAAGGCATAGATTTTTAGGAAACCTTTGCTCTTGTAGCAAGAATGAATGCTATAATGATATTCTTGGCACTTGCTACTTATAAATACTTTAAGGTCTATCAAATGGATGCCAAGTCATCATTTTCGAATGGTGAACTAGAAGAAGAAGTCTATATGGAACAACCAGAAGGATTTTAGTTTATAGATCAACTAGATATGGTGTGCAGATTGAGGAAAGATTTATATGGGTTGAAGCAACCTCGTAGAACTTAATATGCAAGTTTAGATAAGTATTTGATTCAACAAGGTACAAAAAATAGTAATTTGTACTTTAGGATTAAAAATGAAAAAATATTGATTGTAGTTGTGTATGTTGATGATATTATCTTTGGAGGAAATGAAAGTATGTGCAAGATGTTTGTGGAAGAAATGTAGAGATAATTTGAAATGTCTATGTTTGGGGAGATAAATTCTTTCCTTGGGATACAAATTAATCAAACAGAGAAAGGAAATTTCATTTCACAATCTCAATATGTGAGAGAGATGTTGAAGAAGCTTGGGATGGATGGATCCAAAATGGTAAGTACTCTTATGGTGAGTAGTTGGAAATTGGATAAAGATGATAATTCACTTAAGGCTGATAAGAGCAAGTATAGATCTATTATTAGTGGAATATTATATTTTACTACTACTAGACCATATATCATGAATGCAGTCTATCTTGTGGCTAGATTTCAAAAAGATCCTAAGGAAACACATGCTGCTACAGTTAAAAGAATATTCAAATATTTGAATGGAACTCTAAATTATGGATTGTGGTATCCTAAAGATACTAAATTTACACTTAGTGCTTATACAGATGAAGATTGGGATAGATGTGTAGATGACAAAGAGATTACAAGTGGTGGTGCATTCTTTCTTGGATGCATATTGCTAGCTTGGTTGAGTAAAAAGAAAGATTCAATCTCGTTGTCTACTATTGAAGTTGAGTGTATTGTTGATGCATCTTGTTGTACACAAGTTTTATGGATGAAACAAACATTGAAAGATATCATAGTGTTATATGATGATCCCATTTCTATTTTCTGTGATAATACAAGTGACATTCCTAAAAATCTTGTGATGCAATTGAGGATGAAGCATATATCTATCAAATATCATTTCTTGAGAGAGAAAGTCATAGAAAATGAATTCAAGCTTGAGTATGTTCTGATGAAGGATCATATTGTTGATATTTTCTTGAAGGATCTTCCTAAAGATACTTTTGAGTATCTATAGGAGATGTTAGGGGTTATTTCCCCTCCTTTCTTGAACTAGATGTATTTGGAGATGCATCAATCTGTTGGATTTATGGATCTATCTTTCTTCTAGACTGATTTTTTGGTAGCTACCTCTCAGGGGGAGTAGGTAGTATCAGGTGTTTTCATTATGTGTATTCTATTTGTCATGTCAAAGGAGAGGTTAATGGAAAATATCATTTTTCCTTTTCCATTGATGTCAAAGGGGGAGAAGAAGAAGCATGTGAAAATAAAATAAAAAAGAGAATGAGAAGAAGCATATAAGAGGTTATCTTCTAAGGGCGAGAAAACATAAAAATGAATTTAGAGCTAGTATGTTTTCTTTGATGTTTTTAACATCATGTGTTGCCATCAATGACAAAGGAATAAATTGTTGCAACAATGAAAGTGTTATGGAAAGATTGAAGGTTTCATTGATGTCAACTAGTCAGCTAGTTATCTACTAGTTGTTGTTGGTTTTATATGTCAAGGACATTGAGAAAATTGTAATAAAGATATGTTGTAAGTGTTCAATGATTTCTCTAGATTTGGTCCAAATTTTCTCCTATGGTTTTGTAGTTCTAACATGTTATTCATGGTTGTTAGTAGATGTTATATCCATATTTTTGGTTGTCGATTTGTTGTACAGTGTAAGTTGTATTCACCAGTTGTAAACTATGGTTTTCTATGTTTTTGGTTGAGGTTCAGAAGAAATGTTGTTGGTCCAGATTTCTCTTTGTTGAAGTCTTATGTCTTGCATTTCTAGAGTTGTGATACCCTGGTTCTATTGAAGATAGTTTCGACATTTGGAAGACGTGCGCTTAATGGTTCTATGTTTTTTGCACTGGTTTGAATGACCTTGTGTGAAATACTACTTTCAAGGTTGATGAAGTGTGTTGGATCTTTTTGGGTCCCTTGAAGCATGTTTTTGGATCACCCTCATTCTAATTCCACCCTAGGATGTTTTGGCACCGACCTAATTTGAATTTGAATTTGGATAGCCGACATTGGATATGTTTCAAAGTTGAAGATGGTATAAATGCAAGACAATTTAATGATGATGATGAGAGGAAATAATGAAGAAGAAGAGTGATAAGAGTAAAGAGAAAGCACAATATTATGAAACGTTGATTCTATTCAGTGAGTGTGTGTGTCTAGAGTGTGGCAGATCAATGTGAAGCTTAATGTTGAGTTTCTGGATGTAGTGAGCATAAGGAAAAATATATCATTCATGCATGTGTGTGAATAATTGTGGTAGAATCCTTTGTTGGATTGGTATTGTATTCTCTCTATAACATGTCTTATTTGTCTTATTTTTATATATGTGGTAGTGAGCCCTCTAATTTGTAGCCTTGTCGGACAATGAGTCCTTATTCTAGACAGTGAGTCCTTATTTTAGGCAGTGATCCTTGTTTTAGGTAGTGAGCCTTTTGTAATTGATTTTGATATTCTCTATATTGTGATTTAATCCTCACTATGGTTTTTTCCTTATTGCGTTTTCCACGTAAATCTAGTGTTATTGTGTTTATGTGTTGGATTTAAGTTTTTGCATTGACATTTGATGATTATTCATTTAATTAGTATTCAAAATTGGTTTTGGTGATTAAGTTAAAGGTTTAATTATGTGACAACTAATTTACCCCCTTCCCAGTTGTCCTATTCAATAGAGTGTATGTTTCAAAAGTTTCCCAGAATGTTGCATTGTTTACATGCAACTTTTTCATGATGTTGTAGTGAATTATTTTGGTGTTCAAGAGTAAGATCAAAGTCCAGATTCAATGTGGGTTTCCTAAGAGCTTATTAGAAAATTATGTTGCAGATCTAGAGGCTGAAGGTTGTGCTTAGAACTAGTTTATTTTTTGCTCTCAACCTAAATTAGGGTTTTACAGTTAAACCCTAAGGTTGCAATCATGGTGCCTTAATAGATGTTCTATTATATTGATGACTATTTGTTGGAGGTTATAGGTTGCATAAGTTATAACTTATACCTTTATGCTTGTTTGGTGACTGGCCCCATTACCTAGTCATCTGGTTGATGACCCTGATATGTTTCTCTAGAGATCTGATGGTGCACATTCATGGTTAGAAGATCCAACATCTATCACTATAATCTCATGCATCATGGAAATCACTTAGAAGCTGACTTGAAGTTCAATGATGAGTGATGTAATTCAATCAATGGCCAAGATCAAGTTGATCAAATGGTGCCCGTGAACCTGTTGTGTTTGTGGTGGGTCCCAACTAAGCCGTATGGAGAAGTAGGGAATGGGTGAGATCAAATAGGATTTTATTGGTGGTGTACAATGATGGAGAACAAAACCTTAGTGGGCCTAGTGGCACATGGCATCATATCACCTAATCACTTCACATTTATATTATTAAGCAAGTGTTTGGAGATTTGGGCGATGAGTGATATACTTCAGGAGTTAGTGGTTTATGAAATCAATAAGAATAGGTGTTTGAATGTTATATCACACTTACACATCTTTGAGACATGAAGCTTTCAGCAATGAGAAATGAGTTTTAAACATTAGTGGAGAATGACGTTGAAAGAGGATGCATGGTATTAGCCCACTAACCTATGGATATTGTGTGGTCCCATTGTCAATGATAGTGGGATAGTGGGGGATGGCATAAATTGATCCAATATTGATTGTTGATAGAGAGATAAAAGAAAATGTATAGCAATGATACAATAATTTTTAATCGACTATGTAGGATTGAAGGTATGTGATTGTACAATGATAGCTATGTTCATTCACATCATGGAATTGGGTGTGGATGTCTTGAGTAAAGTAGTGATATGTGATGACTATGGTCCAAAAGTGATGTGATCAATGATGGAGATCTAAAGACCATTTATCAAACGCTCATGTTTTAGAGGTTTGATGATGAACAAAGGATGTAGGATCTTAGCATGAAGGCAGTTGATCAATGGCTTAGATTTTAAAGTATAGATAACAAATGGCTATTTCCATGTAAATAGGGTTTTTCCTAAGAACTGCCATGGAGGTGATAATTAAATGATATACCTACTTCAATGATAGATGTAATGAGATTTGATGCACAAACTAGTGGTGTAGATGGCTACAGAGACAAGGATCGAGATCAAATCAAATGACTAGAAGGATGCACTAAATGCATATCTAATCCTAGGGTTTTATAAAGAGATAATAAATTAAAACTCTTTGTAATATAAGTTAATGTTGTGCAGCTCTATGTAGTTGTATGATAGTGAAGAAGATACTCTAGAACCCTAACAAAAAATGTGATTATTGTAGAGAATCCTAAGCCAATCATCACCGGTTAGCAACTACACCAAACATATGATGAGAATATTCTCTAAGTAGTGCAATGGTGTGTAGAGTAGTAGTGTGTGTTCAGTGTAGAAGAGATTCTGATCTATTGAGGTGATCAAAGAATACACTAAAAAATAAGGAGTAAGTTGCAAAAGGGGTATGTGGGTGCATTGAGGCAAACAAAGAATGTAGTAAAGAAGGATAAGAACAAAGATGAACCAATAGGGTACAAAGCAAAGAAGTGGGTTGCTAAGAGACCAAAATAAACTTGAGAAATTATGGGTAAGTTGAAACATAGAATTGTGTTCTTAATGAAAAAATTGTAATAATCAATTGAGTTGTAAATATGATAGATTAGTGCCATCAGATAACTGAGTTGGTGCTTAGTTCAGGGGATTTGTGTCTCCTTAGAGTTGATGACCTTAAAATTTGTAATAGAAGGTTTCCTTGTGAGGCTAGATTAGGATAGTAGCTCCTAACAATATTTTCTCACCATGGTTTCTCCCATCTTGGGTTTCCACTTACATCTTGTGTTATGGGTTGTTAGTCTATGTGCTTCTTTAATTTTTTGTGTTTCATGTATCATCTACACACTAAGTGTTTAAAGAGTTGTCTACTCTGAAAAGTTAAAGAGTCAAAAATTTAAAATCTATTGATTCATCCCCCCTCTTAGTAGATTTTTGTGTTCCAACATAATTGACTTACAACCCTTAAGAGTGTCAAGTCAATGAAGGATTCTATTGATTTCCTTATGCTTGAGGATGGGGGATTGATCCTGAATATAACTCTTAAGAGAAAAAATAAAATAGAAAATCAAATCAATTATGCCAATTCAAACTTGAAACAACAATATGAAACTCAATATTAATAGAAATAGAATTTTTTTTGTAGATCTAAGAAGATATAAGTGATGTTTACTAGTCACCAAAAAAGAACTTTTTGAAGGCTATCTGGAACTCATTCGCTCATGGATAATTGGGTCTTTTTTCAAGGATTTTAAACAACTTTCAAGAGACTTTGATACCACTTGGTAGCTTCCATTTCATCTAGGTTGCAATGTCATAAATTCAGAAATTAGATTTGTAAGTGAGTTTTTGTGCCTTGATGATAATTTTTAAAAGAAATTCAATCTTTCTCTCCACAAGATCTTCAATATTTCTTCAACCTAAAATCTGAAACACAAACACAATAGGAAAAATTGTTGGTTTTTGGTGAATGGGGGTTTCCTTTGGTAAAAACCCATTTTGGTAATTGAACCTTAAATTTAAATAATGAAATGTGAAATCAATGATGAATGAACAAGCTATGTTGCAACTCACCAAACCCTTGAATGAACCTTTGGAAGTCTGAAATATTGATCTTGATCTTGCATGAAATGGCTTCAAAGGATGTGGATTTTGATACTTGAATGGTTGACTTGAATCTTTGAAACCTACATCACAATGTTAGCTCCAAAAACAAGCATGATTCTTAAGACCTTGACATGATTCTTGAGATCTTGATTGTTGCAGAAAAATGCTTGATAAATCTGCTCTTGAATGCTCTTGATCATAAAATTTCATAAAATTTATTCTTTTGAAGTCACATAAAATAACTTATAGGATTGATTTGATAAAATAACTTTGTATTTATAGGCATGTATCCTTAATTTCTCAAAAAATTAAACATTACAATCCAATATCAAATTTTGACTTTAGAGACATTAAAATACCACAAACAACATAATTTAAATTTAGGTTCAAATGCCTAGGGAGGACCCATTCACCCATGGGCGAATGGGTCCCAGATCCCTATTCCTAGAACACACATTGCTCAAGGTAAAGTATTATGTGTTGGCATTAATTAAGAGGGCCCAAACAAAGAGTGAAAATATAGAGGAGTAATTTTTTCTTCAATACATTTAATCCCCACTTTAGTGAGAGGATGACCTTGTGTCAAACTCATATTAAAGTAGACAAATATTGACCAAGAGGGGGTCCAAGTGTATAAATTTTAGCGAGATAGGATGATAAAGATGAAGGAGGTTGTGTAAGCCGCCAAGATCTAGATCCCATGGAAAACTAGCATAAGCACAAAGGAACACACACAAGATGTATGATACACAACAAGACAAGATATAAAAACATACAACACCAAAGACTTAAGGAAAGAAAGAAAAAGAAAAATAAAGATAAAAGGGGTGGATGAAGCCTTGATTGTTAATCCAACTTGATGTGGATCAAGCCTTAACTCTTTTTCCAAAAAAATTACAAGTGAAACTCATTGTCCACTATGTGAACAACAATCCATGCTCACATGGTCTAGTGAAATCCATTATCCAGTAGGTGAGCCCCTAGAAGATGGCCAAAGAGAGAATCTTATTAGGCTACCATAACCATACCAAAGTTATACCTCTTGATAACTTTGATAAGGCACAACATAATATGGACTTCAACCTTCATAAGGCTTATCAAGCCATGTTATGCTAAGTACTTATGAAAAAACATGGCCCTACTAGCAAGGAAGGTGTGTTATGCTTGGTGGCCATGAAAAAGATTGTAAATTTGAGCTTCACAAGGTTAGAAAGTTGCATTATGCTAAGAAATTAATAACAAAAATGGAAACAAGATATTCAAAGAGGTTTTTCTTAGTTCATGTAAGGTCTCCTCTTAGCGAACATCATGCCTAATGTCTCCAAGAGAGGGTCAAAATCAAGGATAAAAGATTCACTACTTAGGGAATGCAATCCATAGCATTACCACTAAGAGGAATATCTATGCTCAAAAAGGTCACAATCTCAGAGGACATCAAACCCAATGTAGCCACCAATAAGAATACCAAACTATGAATCATGAATTATAGTCAAAATGGTAATGCCAATATATGCCCCCACTTCAAATAAATTTCTAAACACCATGCTTGAGTGATTACTTTAAAGTGGAAAATGATAGAAAAAATAAACAAGACATGAGAGCTTACTTGGAAATCCCTATGTAAAACATATTTTTCCAAATGAAACTACATCATGAGAAGGGGTTTCCCCCAAATACATAACATATCCACGTATTGAAGGTTAGTGTATATCTTTGCTACAATGTTATTATAGAGCTCAAAAACATCATCATTCCCCAAATATCTCACAAAACTTGAATAATGACACATAGAGAGTGAAAACAAAGAACAATATTTTTGGTCAACATGGAAGAGACCTAAATGTCTCAATGTCTTGTTCCATCCCAAAAAGAACACAAGACAAAAGAAAAGATAGAAGGTTTATGACATATAGAAGAATGTAGGTTAAAATAGAGGAATGCACTTAAAGACATGCCAAACAAAATGATACAAGGGATCACATTATGCACATCCAGTCACACAAAAAGAACATTAAAAGAATACAAATAAAATATGAGTAAGGCACATGTGATTCAACCTATATTAGGTCGTTTGCATCCTAGTCTTGTTCAATATATATGGAAGGAGGATAACTAGCCAAAGGGACAAAAACATGTGTTTTACTAGGGACATCACCAAGTTCAACACTTGATGAGTCACTTGTTTTAGGAGGATCATCATAGTTGTTATTATCTAATCTCATGGAAGAGGAAAAAAATAAATTCAACTCATTATGCACTTCTTCATCAATCTTAACAGTCTTGTCATCATCATCCAAGTTAATCACAATAGAAGGTGTAATGAGAATATCTGTCGAAGGTACTTGGTCTTGTTGTGGTCAAGGTATATGACTTTTTTGTTGCAGCGAAGATGGAGAATCATCATGCATTTCTTGAGTTGTTTGATCTTTATTTTTTGATTTTTGATTTTTTTGTAACAAACAATCAATAGCAAGATGTCTATGCCTACGATCTCTAGAATTTCAATTTATTTTTATTCTATTTTCAATTTAAAATTGTGTAGGAGCGATTTTATCAACCATAGTTTTATTTTCTTCCTATAAGGGAGGAATGGAAGGAACCTTGGGAGGTTGTTCAACAACTTTTTCTTTGAGTTTACAAACTTGTTTGACTTTAGGAGGCACAACATGACTTATTTGGTGATCTCATGGTCTCTTATAGGAAATAGGTGAAGGATTTTCTATGGTTTAATTTTAGTTACTTTGAAGGGATTTTGGTTGAATCATGGTTTCATCAATGATAGGAGACTCAATCATGGGTTGAGGCATATTGCTAAGGGATAATTGTACTATGCACTTTACCTTAACATTTGATAAGATTTGAAAAATAAGTCCTCATGAGGCCTAATAGGTTCCATAGGTTTGGGCCAAAATAAATCCAATGAGAAGTTCCCACTGAAAGACACGAGATTAAAACCACTATGATGTAGAGTAAATATCTCTTTGCCAAATGGAAACTTAAAAAAATTATGCACTACCAATAGGATGATGTTCATGGAGTGAAGCCATGGGTAGCCTAGCTTCACACAAAATTGATCTGACATCGGGATGATGGAGAATGATACATTCAATATTTTTGGACCAATTTGTAAAGGAAGAGTTACCAAATCTATTGTAGGGAAAGAAAAAAAATTATGTTTTTTGATCCATGATTTTAATTGTTCATAAGTATCTTGATAAATTTCATGCACAAACAAGAATTATTTGATTATCACATTCTCTACATACATGAGATCAATTAATATCCCATTAGTAGGCTTGTCATTGATTATTCTAACAATGTAAAGAGGACCATCAAGTGCATTTTTAATTATGTCATTTTATGAGAAAGAAATATCAAGGGACATATTGGCTAGGTCCTTATGAGGTTGAACTTCAAAGATTCCAATCATACTATCTATAGTATTTTCATCATTACCATTCAAGTTGTCATTATCTGTGTCAACATTCATCACATATTTCTTGTTTTCTCTAGCTTTGACAAAGGAGATGTTATGATTTTTCATAGGGCTGGTAAATATTTGCAAATTTTGGTTAGGAGAGGCTATATACTTATTACCTTGATCATTAATGTTCAACAAAAATTGCCGAAGCCTTGGCAGTTTTCTTTTCCTTTGCGGCTACGCCTTAATTTTGTATGCTCACTGTCCTCGGAGCTCGCCACGTGTCTTCCACCCGAAGCTTTTCACTTTTACTTTGCTTCACTTTTTGACAGTCTCCATCTGCGTGCCGTGTGGCTTACTCAGGCCATTTTTCTAAGTCGGGCCCGCCTCGTTCTTCACTTTTGCTTGGAGCTCTCCACGTGGATCTCTCTCGCGGCTTTTTCCTGGGCACTTTTCCTACTTTCTGTCGGGCTCCATTTGGGTGACGTGTGGTGTTTCTATTCCTGTTTCAGTTACCTTGGAAATGCCGATGGATCTTTTGTACTTCCTACTGCCATGTGTCCTCTCCTATTGCTGCATGGTTTTTTGTTTCGTATCGTGGCCTCGCTGGCATGTTGTTGATTGATGGATGTTTATTGTGGCAGCTCAAGATGATCTAGGTCGAGGATTGCCACATGTGGTGTACTCTTTCATGATGCATCTTCAGGCGGTGAAATGGCCATATAAATGGGGCCTTGTTTTCTTTAAAAGTGTTGATGAAGTTTATAAAATACTCCCAAGCACTGGGAAGTAAGCCTTCTGTAATAGTTGCTTTCAATTCAAAGACTTCGGACTATGCCAAATAGATTTGGCCTTTCTGTTTTCAAGCATTTGTTGGAACTATTGACCTATGTTGTTATCTTCATTTTGTATGAATGCTTGTTCTTCAGTTTCTGTAACCTCTTATAGCTGGAATGAATACAAATCATGTTTCTACTACTCTTCTGTGTTAATACAAAGTTATGCTTGATTACATTATACAAATTAGAGAGTATTTTTGTATGAAAAGTGCTTTTGAGAAAATTATCTTAAATAACAACAATTTAGTGGTTTGGGCCTTTGCATTATGCACTATGCTCTGATAAAGTTGTCTAAAGATTTGGCGCATCACCTACAGTGTAAATTTTACATTCTTCCAATCTCCCTTACTTTTTACTTCATCCATTAAGCAAAGAGTCAGCTTTGGTAAAATCCCGGAGGTCACTTAGCTAGCGCATAACATCCCCCATTAGCTAAGTTTCCTATAAGAATATTGCTACATGCAAAATACTATGTCAATAGTTCTTTTTCTGGCATGCCCGGTGGGACCGTGAACTGGCACGTTCACCTGATCTTATAAGTGTGTATGAACCATCGACCTATGACTAGGTCACAGATTGCGACAGTCCCTGGCCAACTTGTTTCACCTTTAGTTTCCGTGCACCTAAGGGGTCGTCAAAGTAGTCCTTCACCTCCTCCATCTCCTCCTTCTCTGACATCACCTAATCCACCCACACAGATGGCTACTAGAAATTACGTAGCCTGGGACTTTGGTAGTCCGTTAGTAGCACCAGTACCTCCTATAGTATGGGCCCCTATCCCCATTTTCGCCCTAAAGGCTATCCCTAAATATTCTGAGGATGAATCAAAGACACCAACAGAGCATCTGCAAGATGTAGCAGACGTATGTCTGGTACATGGCTTATCAAATGAGAATGTAGCCCTCAGATTACTGGCCACCTCTTTCTAAGGAAAAGTGCTAAACTGGTACAGGACCTTACAAGCTGGTACTATTGCTACCTGGGATGAGCTTAGGACCCCATTTTATGAGTGATTTTCAAACGCGGGCGACAAATCTTCGCTATACCACCAACTGGAAAATATTAAGCGAGCCCCTCATGAAGCTCTACCTAACTTCAATGTGAGGTTTCATTCGACCTAGTAGAGAGTGCTTGTGGGCAACTGACCACCTTCGGATCTAGCATTCATTTTCTACCTGAAATTGATCAACGCCGATATCTCCATGATGTTACAAGCTTTAGTAGAGACACTCTTCCTAATGCTTATGGCCTAGCTGTCGCTGCAGAAAACAATTTGATCACTGCAGGGAAGTTGGCATCGAGACCCATGATGCCATTATTCCCCGAGTGCAATGTGGTAGAGGCTGAAGTTTTTTCCACCAGTGCTCCTATAGCTCCTCCCCAATCTATGTACGCCTATCCTAGAAATGTTGCAAGCTCTACCTCAACGAAAGCTCCTGTAGTAGCTCTTGTGCCTAATCCTATGGCTACCGAGATGAACGAAATGAGAGAATAGATGTGGGATATGACTAATGAACTGACTACTTTGAAGCGGTAGCAATATAGCTATCAAAAGTCTGCATACCAAAATTACCAAGGTGGAAAACCTCTGTACCAATCAAACCAGTGGTAGGATAGGTCACGTGGGAATACTTCAGCTCAATCAAGTAACTAGATGGTTCTGGTAACCCTACCGATGTAGACTATTCATCCTAGTTTGAATAAGGAGCTGGTGGTGGGACATAATAATTTGGTTGAAGATGCTAACTCATGGTGTTTTCCTTGCAATGACGCACACATGCCACAAAATTGTCCGCGGGGAAATTTGTAACAACAAATCGCAGATCAACGTAGCCAAGGCAGTACATCCATTTCTAGCAACTCACCATATGCTTCTCAGCAAATGGACAATGCGGTCCTCGCCACGCAAATGCAAGGGATGTCAATCCAGCAAGATTCGGACATTGTCTTGGACCAGGCCCTCTTTTCTTGGATGGAAGGAGACGAGTCAGCATTTCTGAATGACATCCCTATTGATAAAGTACCCCATGTGCAATCTGACTATAGTACGCATTCTAAGTGTAGATTTACTAGAGAGTTTACAACCTTACCTACCAAAGCTACATCACAACCGATGCCCAGCCTAGTGGCAAGCCTATTGCCAACCCCACCACAGTTAGAGATGGCTATTCGTAGCCCTCTGAATCCACTTCCTCTGAAGACAAAGGCTCCTCCAGTCACTTTTGCTATTACCAAACTGCTGGATGTACCGACTGTGAAACCAATGACGACCGCAAGACCTAAAGAGCAGGCAATCGCAACTCACCAGCTGAAAGCACAATTCAACATGGTGGAACAATTGAAGAAGTCATCTACCAATGCTTCTCTATGGGACATCCTGGCTATTTCAGAGTAGAAGGTACTACTACAAAATGCGCTATCAGTTGAAGAAGATTCTAAAGTTCCTGCTCTACCTAATAGAAAGGATGCATCCAGGTCTGACCTGGATAAAGTGCTAATGATTCAATCGGAGGAGAAACTCAAGTCCGAAAAAGAAAGTAAGCCTAAACCTAAGCCTTTCTTTCTAACATTAATTATTGGTGACAAGCTACTGCATAACTATATGATCGACTCTGGTGCTAGCACCACTATCATGCAAAAACAAGTAGCTAATGCTTTGGGTCTAAAATATGAGCCTCTAAATAAAGCAGTCATGCAGCTTGATGGAAACAAGGTCGATACTGTTGGGATAATCAAGGGATTACCCATGACTTTGTTCGCCTACCCTAGTATCACTGTAAATCATGATACTATACTCATTGATATCCCTCCTTTATTTGGGATCTGTTTGTCTCGAGAGTTCACTACAAATGTAGGAGGATATATGGCGCTAGACTAGTCACACCTGGTTCTAAGAACTAAGCATAGGGTTAAGATGAAACTATTGTTGGAAACTCTTCATTCCGAACATGTTGTGGATGAGGCTTTGTTAAACTTTGAAGCAGCACACACTTCAATCTCTCAAGAGGAAAGGTACAATGTAGAATTTCTTGAAGAAGAGGAGGTTACTAGCTCTCGGACAGCGGATGAAGACAATTTGTTGAAGGAATTTATCGATATAGACCCTTTCAGCAATTATCGCTCAACTGGCCTCGGAACCTATGTTATCCATGAAGAAGGGTAGATCATGCCCAAAGTTACTAAAGAACCCGAGGGGAAGAGTCTCCAGAAATATGGACGTTATATTTTGATGGAGCCAGATGTAAAGCAGGAGTTGGAGTGGGGATTTGTTTTGTATCCCCATCCGAAAAAAAGACGTTGAGCTCTTACCATTTCTAGTTTGCATGTTCAAACAATGAAGCCGAATATGAAGGTCTCATCCATGGCTTAAGCCTTGTAGAGAAAATGGATGCAAAACATATAAGTGTCTTCAGAGATTCTGAGCTGGTGGTTAACCAAATTCATAGAACTTCACCCGCGAAGAATATATGTATGCGATCTTATCGACATAGGGTCTGGGATCTGATCGACAACTTTGAGAAATTCAATATTCAAGCTATTCCGAGGGAAATAAATTCTGAGGCCGACAAGATGGCAACTATTGGAGCTTAGTTCGAGCCGGCCTCTGAGTTGCTAAAAAATAAACATACGGTGAAGGTAATTGTAAGACTTGCTATCCCAGATAACAATCAAGATTGGTAGGTGTTTGATAGCGATGCTCATATTGCATCATTCCTTTAGTCATCTGGAGAATTCACCGAAGCTTACAGAGATCAAATTATCTAGTTGAAATCCAACAGGCTCCCGAGAGGACTAGTTACTCTCAAGAGCCTTTTTGATTATGATGATGCGATAAGGGACAAAAGAAAGCTGGTGGCAGATAAAGGCGATTACACCAATTTGCATATCGGGGAAGATCGAAAGCTCAAAGTTGGGAAATAAGTCTCACAAAAGAATAAAGATAGACTAAAACATTTATGCAAAGAATACCCAGGCAGAGTAGCTTGGTCATATGATGATCTTAAGGGATATGATCCCGGAATCATCGAGCATACTATTGAGTTATCTAAAGAGGCAAAGCCAATTCACCAAAAATAGAGACCTGTGAACCCAAAGATAGAATCCCTAATGTCACAAGAGCTGAACAAGTTGATCACATCTCGGATAGTGTTTCTGATCAAACATAGCAGCTGGGTGTCAAACCTAGTGCCAGTCCGGAAGAAAAATGGGGATATACGCCTATGCATAGACTTCTGAGACTTAAATAGAGTGTCCTTAAAGGATCATTACCCTTTGCCTTCAATGGAGGTAATTCTGTAGACTGTAGCTAGCTCTGAAATGTTCTCAATGCTAGATGGTTTTTCGAGCTATAACCAGATTCGGGTAAAAGAGGAGGATCAATACAAGACAACGTTCACCACAAAGTGGGGAACATATGCATATGCTAAAATGCATTTCAGACTCTCAAATGCTGGAGCCACCTTCCAGAGAGCTATGGACATTGCTTCACAAGATTATACTCATCTATCTGGATTATTTAGTAGTATTCTCAAAATCTACTGATGATCATTTTGATCATCTAAAGTTCATTTTCCAGAAATGCCAAGAATTCAGAATCTCTTTGAATCCAAAGAAGTGCATGTTCAGAGTTCCACAGGGAAATCTATGGGGATATGTCATCTCTAAGGAGGGCATTGCTATTGACCTAGAAAGAGTTGATGCAATCTGGGGACTTCCATTACCTGTTAACAAAAAGTGTGTGCAGTCATTGTGGGTCAATTTTATTAGTCGGTTTATTACAGATTTTGTAGGCATTGTTCATCCTATTACCTTAATGCTCAAGAAAGATCAAGTTTTCAAATGGACAACGAAAGCCAGAAAAGCTTTCGAGCTTGTGAAGGAGGCTATTTCTTCCGCCCCTATGTTGGTTAACCCGAACCTATTGAAAGATTTTATTATGTATGTTTTTGGTGGTGGAAATAGTATTGCCACAGTGCTCATGCAGAAAAATGATGAAGATACAAGGGAGTCCCCTGTTGCTTTCTACTCACGAACTTTGAAAGAGTACGAAGTAAAGTATAACTTTGTAGAAAAGTAGGCTTTCACCATTGTTAAGGGGTTCAAGAAGTTTTGACATCTGATATCATATAATAAGGTAATTGTTTGTGTACCACATCCTAATGTGCGAGAATATATCATGGAGGGGGAAATCACCGAAAAAAGAGTTAACTGGATCACCAAGATCCTAGAATATGACATTGAAGTCAGACCCGTCAAGACCATAAAGGGAAAAGGATTGTGCGAATATATCACTGAAAACAGTGAAACAGTGATAGAGTTTGGAGCTTCGGAAACTGTGTTAATAAATGAAGAAGATTCTCAGAGCAACTGGCTTGATGAAAAAATAAATTTTATGCAGACAAAAAGGTATCCAAATGATCTCCCATCCTTTAAAAGGCATTTCTATTGCCTACAGAGTAGCAATTATGTCCTTTTGGAGGGTGTCCTATTTAAAAGAAATTTCAATGGCATCCTGCTAAGATGCGTAAATGAGGAACAAGCCAAGAAGATTCTAGATCAATACCATAATAGCCTTGTCGGAGGACATTTTTTTGCAAGAACTACAACAATTAAAATTATATGTGTTGGTTATTTTTGGCCAACACTTTTTAATGATGCATTTTCATTAATTAGGTCTTGTAAGGAATGTCAGTTCTATGTCGAAAAGAGACAGAATGTTGCTATGCCTTTAAGGCCCATAGTGGTAGAAGAACCTTTTGCTCAATGGGGTTTAGACTTCATTGGGATGATTAATCCCCTTTCTTTAGCTGTACATAAATGGATATTAACAACAACTGACTATTTTACCAAGTGGGTGGAAGCAGTGCCATTAAAAAATGCAATTGAATAAGAGATTGTTAATTTCTTAGAAGAACTGGTGGCCAGATTCGGTCTGCCTAAAACAATTATCTCTGACAATGCCAAAGCTTTTCTCGGCTTAAAAATGAGCTAGTTCGCTCTAAAATATGGAGTCTTCTTGAAAACCTCCTCTAACTACTATCCCTAGGGAAATGGCCTCATGGAGTCTACTAATAAAAACCTCATCTGGTTGATCAAACAGATAGGCTTAAAACATCAAAAAGAGTGGCATAGGAACCTCCAGACAGTACTCTGGGCAGACTGAATTATACCCAAACAGGTATTGAAAACATCTCCTTATGAAATGGTGTACAGGAAAAAGGCATTGCTGCCTATCGCCACAAAGATTCCCACCCTGAAATTGCTTAAGTCCCTGGAAGTTGAAGAAAACAGAGTGATGGAGGTGTGATTTTCTGAGTTGCTCGAGGTGCAAGAGAAAAGAGAACATGCCCTGGAAGCAATGAATAGTCACTAGTAGGTGGTAAAGAAATGGTTCGACAAGAAGGCTTCAGACCAGGGACTACAAATCAAAGATTTTGTCCTCAAATTCAATGAGCATGGAGCAAAGCCTGGACAGTATAGAAAATTTGACAGTCTCTGGGAAGGGCCATTCAAGATTCATCAATGTAAACAGTTCAACTCTTTTGAGTTGGAAGATATGGAAGGTAATGCATTGATTATTCCAGTTAATGGAATACATCTTAAAAGATTCTATTAATTCTACCTATGTTTTATTTTTGTACATTTGTATATATGTAATTAGTCTTCCCTGCTTTAAGTTTTGGAGCTTCTTGGAGCAAGAAGTGAAACAAAATCCAGTCTTGATGCAAAAATTTGAAAGGAATCTATAAATGGGCTACATATTCAGGAAAGATATATTTTATATTCATCAGAGTCAAAAATTTACAATATATTAGGGTCGGAGGCCTTATGTTAACATTTACATATGCCCACTGTAGCGCGGGGCTTGTTAGCATAAGAAGCAACATTTGTAACCATCTTTGTCTTCAAGATATTAGTGAGAAGGACTGGCTATCATGGCAGCAGGCGGTGCAGGGTCGGGAAATACCATTCTCTTGAAATCTTTGTACCACTAAAAACTAGAGAATGGCTCAAGATAGTGTATGCGCATCAGGAAATAGCAGCCTACGCGGGCTCTAGCGCGATGCTCTTCATGGTTTTCTAGCTCAAACCTGAAAAGAAAAGGCCTAGTTGGAATGATGCCTCCATGCAGCTGTTGTAGGTGAATGTTTTGAACCGAGGGAATCCCACGACCCAATTGGGTTGCGCACACAATCTGCTCCAGACCTTCGAGGTAGCGTTGAGGAAAGACCAGCTTTGTCAGCTTTAAAATCTTATGCTTGGAGATGCTGATGTCTAGCAGCGAAGTGACAAAGTGGGAGCAGATGCTGGTGTTCACCCGATATTGCTCTTCATAATGCACGCAGTCCTTCCCAAGGATCCACTTGATGACTTTCACGTATAACAAGTTTTTCGCACCTGTCATACGTTTTAGGCGCCTGTAAGTAATCTTTCTAAGAAAGGCAGCCTAGGTTTTTCTGCAAGTGAGCCTCACTAGTGTTTCCATGATTTCTTCTTTTCTAACTAAAGATGAAAAACTACTATCTAGCAAGACATTGCTAGGATGAAAGGCTAGTCAATGTTGTGATTTGCAATACTACACAAGGGGTTGATTTATAGACTGGCTAAGGTTTGCTTGCCGAAGAAATTATGATTAACAACTATACCAAGTGTGTCACTTCGCCTCAATTTTTGACATCACAGCATGCGAGGTGATAGGGAGGTGTAGGATCAGCTTGCAACTTGCTCTGCTGAGCTGCCACATCATTCATAGATCAGCCAGTTGTCAATAATACAAAGTGCTGCCATCTCATTTGAATTGGATGAAATTATAGAGAAAAGCTCTATTGGGTAATGTGCCTTGTACAAGCATTAATGTCAATCAATACAGATAGCCTGCAAGGAAATTCTCGCGGGGTTGTCTGGGTTCATCTTTCGAGATAGTAATCTGTTCCCGTCACACGTGAAAGATTGTCAATTAATGTTTGAGCATTTTGGCTAGTTGGCGACCTTTTCACATGAGTAAAACTAATAATGCATAATAGCAACTTGGTGTAAATGGCTAGCATGTACCTGTTTTGGCCACCTTTCTCGAGAAAGAAAAGGGGCAAGTTATGGCATGCAGGGAAACATATTTATTGCAAAAATTGCCAAGAATTAAGCAGTTAAGGCATTTGCAAGAAGAGGAAAAGGTTTTAGGGAAGCTAAGCCATTTGCTAAATATTTGCAAGAGAGACTCTTGTGAATACAAAATGGTCGAAATTGTAGAAAACCCTACGCATACTTTAGCTCAAGTAAGTCTATGTGAGCAGATGAGGAATGCACCCCACGTGCAACTTTATGATGGAGAGTCTTATGCCACTCCGAGCATACTTGTGAAGCCTAGCTGGCCTTTCACTCACCCAGTGAACCAGACGTTATTGAGAATGGTTCCTCACACAGACTAGACAGTGGTCTTGGAGGATTGGGACAACGTCTTCTATCCTGAGTTGTCTGGTAATCCTAAAAGCCTTAGGGAGGCCGCATGCAAAAGAATGAAGCATATGTCGGACCAACTTCACAAACGGCTTTGGTACTGTGGGCTCGCGCAGTACATGGTTCCCTTGGTGTACCATTTTCTGGAGGTTGTGGCAGCATGTGCGACACAGTTCGATCCGAACACAAGGGTTATCAATGGCGAAAATTTCAGGGTAGTCATTAGGCCTGAAGCTATTCAAGATATGTTGTGCATCCCGTTTCCTTCGGGGAAAGAGGTTGAAAATTTTGAAATGGAAAGAATGCCACAAAAGTGGGGAGAGCTCCAGTCGGGGCCACAGTATTATCATTCCAAGCTTCAACAAGTGAGTAGTTCAGCCCTGCCTAAATTTCCTTTCAGTTTAAAGGCTTTGAAGGTGCCGCTTCTTCTATTGCTTCTATGCTGGCGATGGTGTGTGGTCTAGACTCGAACAAGGAGGTTCATCAGTTTCAAATGTCCCTCTATTTTATGTTGAAAAAGAATTGCGAGGCTCCACTCCTAGACTTTGCAAGAGCTATCAGTGGTGGAATTTATAAACAGTTACAGGAATTTAGAGTCGGCTCTAAGTTCAGGTATTTGTCTTTTTTGGCCTACTTGATTTTGCACTAGAACGTAGATTACTTTTCAATGTCTATGCTCCTATCTATTTTTGATGAGGGTGTCTTTAGGAAGCCGGTTTTGACATGGACCCCTGTCATGTCAAAAACCTTCGATTATTATGTGTTCTTAGATGCATTCATAGCCCTGGCTATAAGGGCTTTGGGTAAGGCTGGCATAAATATGACTGAATGCATATCACCTCGACAAAGGTCCTGGATGGGGAAGTTAACTCCACCCTGTAACTAGTTTTTTGGCACGGATTTCACCATGCTCCGCATGCCAGGTTTCATCCAAGAACCTTTTCGGCTTCCTCATTTCCTCTCCGATAGAGTATTGGCCCTAGAGGCAATGAGATAGCTATGTACCCTTGATGATGATTACTGGGGAGGAAAGAACTTAACCTCCTATTTGCTATTGCCAATCATGTTTGGTTCAGTGTCGCTGGTTAAGAAGAGAACCATGAAGATTGTTTCTTCAGTGGTTCTACTCTCGAAGTTAGGCCACCTCGGGTTGGTATTAATAGATGATCCCTGGAATTACAACCCTAACAATAATTTTTTGGGAATCGGCATCAAAATCTCACATTTGCCTTAGCCATTCTAGGACATCCAGCAGAATGTTGAGGAAGGAAATCTAAGTAGATATGTAGGCCTTGAATATTTGCCTACAGTGGATGGTCGACCGCCATGGCTAATTTTTTACCACATCATGGGGAGAGTTAATCCAAAGTTGAATAGCAACTCCTCTCTGGTCACCTAATTGAGTAAGCTCGATTGGGTGCCGAATAAGATGAAGGCCTTCTGGATATACCGACAAAGAATTTTGGCAGCTGGAAAGATGCATAATGAGGTAGCCCTCGATGAGAAGTTTGATGACATTTGGGAAGATGAACATCCGGATGTTGAAAATTCTCTGAACCACTCAACATCCATGCAGCAATATAGAAGAGAGGAGGCTACCATGGAATTAGAGGAGGAGGTAACTCAGAATTCCCCTGTCGTCGCTGAGAGTCCAATACTTGAGAAGAATACTGGCAAATAGCTTTTGCAGGAGGAAGTGCCACATGAACAAACATCGGAGCCAGCCAGCCCCTCTAAATCAAAATAAAAATGAGCAAGGACCACCAATGGAAAGAGATGGGTCATTCTCGACCTCGATGATTTCCCATAAGAGAAGCGACAACAAACCGAAGAGGTCGGTGAAGAGGAGGAATGGTCGATGAAGGGAGCGGTCGAAGCGTTCGCAACTCAAATTGAGTATTAGGTAATTTTTCCTCTCTCTTCTCTCCCCTCTATGTCTTTGGTCTCACCACAGTTTGCCCCTGCTGTTTCATCCACACCAGTCCTCTCTGCCACTGGATTTTCCAAGCATTCCAGTCTCGCACCTCCCGTTTTCCCTCCCATGTCCTTCGCTTTCCATACCTTACTCGGAACAGAATTTGGTGTTAGCATCAGGCTTGTAGGCCAACAATTTTTATCCCCAAGGCCCAGCCTTGTGGTTGGTGCGTCTCCAATTTTCCCTTACACTGTCACCTCATTTTCATCCCCTTCGAGTGGCCAATTCATCCTGCCATTCTCCCCAGCCATTATAACACATCCAGGAAAAACCTCTGATGCATCAGTTACACTGTCTTTCCTGCTGGTCGTCCCTCAGTAGTATCCTTTTGCTAGTGGACTGGGTATCCTGACCTAGGAATATTTCTCACAAGTCGATGCAAATAAGGGCACTCGTGCTAATCGGATCAAGCGAAGAGCGAAGGATGCAACCAGGTAGGCGGAGCCCCACTTGCAAACTGTTTTCAATGAAAGCAAAAATTCCTTGATGTTTGCAAAGATCACTCCTAATGTGATCAAGGCAGTAGGCGAGATGCACCCCAGTGACTATTCTGTGAATGCTGTTGGGTTAGAATTGTAGTAGGCCCACCCGCAAGATAAAGTTGAGCTAATGGAGGAGACCCAAAAAATAGTGACTACTAATTTTCTCAAGCTCAGCCGGTAGAAGAAGAAGAAGGATGACCAGATTGCGGAGCTAAAAAGGAAGGTCAACATCTGGGTAAATAAATTCAAAGCCCAGGAGTACAAAATAAGTCAGCTAGAGAAGGAGAGCGGTACCTTCAAAATTAAAATCAAAGAAGTGCAGGGTTTAGGCGAAGAGGTCGTTCCAACTCTCGAGAAGCAAGTTGAGCTACTCCGGGAAAGTGAAGAAAAGCTCCAGGCAAAAGAGAAAGAACTCCAAGCTGAGTCTAACTTGCTAACTGAAGGGATGAGAGAGCTCCGACAGAACACCACTACCAAGATTACTGAAATAAGTGCCAACTTAGAATTGGAGGTCCAAAAGACCAAGCAAGCCAAATTGGCCTTGACAGAAAGGGAAAGGGAAGTTCTTGCCCTAAAAGAGCAGATGTCTGCATTGGACAAAAGTTTGGCAGAAACAGTGGCAGGTTTAAGCAGCAAAGAGGCAGAATTGGCTACCCTAAGGACCCGACCCCTTTCGCCCTGGATGAGCTCGTTGGAAATTTCCAAAAATTTACATGCAGCCTACTAGGACAAGGTGAAGGCTTTGTGTCTTACTCTACAGCCCACCTTAAATTTTATGGAACAAGCGGCTAGCCTCTGCAAAACGGTTAGTGAATCAATATAGCAGGTCCAGGAGTTAACTTTTGACAAGGTTTCGAAGGCTAGAATTTTATTGGGTAAGTTGTATACCACTTCAGATGAAGCATTGAGTAGCGTGGGCATCAACGACCGAATGACAACAACTTTAGATGCAAGTAGCCTCATCTCCATGCATGAGGCCATTCAATAGGTAGCAGATTGCAGAGCTCAGTTAAACCAAGTTACCAGCGACATGCGGGCAAAGTTTTCCTATTTCACTTAGAGGGGCCTCTCTTCACCTTTCATTGCAGACCAGGCAGTATCAGGATTAAAGCATATTGTTGAAATGATCAAAGAGAAGAAGCAAGACCTTTCTGTCCTCTAGACTTTTGATCAATCTCTGACTGCTGAGGAGATCGAGCCAATCGTGCATCAACTAGCATAGCTTTTCTTCCAATTGGAATTGGAGACAAAAGTATCAGGCAGATTGCCTTTCAAAGAAATCATCGATCTCAGACTGGCTCACGAGCATATACGAACTCTCTCTACACCAATGAATGAAGTATGGACCAATCTGCAAGCTACCCTTTTGAGGTTGTGAGCATTTCTGTTGCTGAGCCAAAGGTTTTTAGGGTTCTCCTTTCCGCGAGCGAAAAGCCCCTATGAGTTGCCAAACTGTTCAACAAAAACTATTGAAGCCTTGGTAGTTTTCTTTTCCTTTGCATCTGCACCTTAATTTTGTATGCTCACTATCCTCAAAGCTCACCATGTGTCTTCCTCCTGAAGCTTTTCGCTTTTACTTCGCTTCACTTTTCGAAAGTCTCCGTCTGCATGCCGCATGGCTCACTCGGGCCATTTTTTCGAGTCGAGCCTGCCTCATTCTTCACTTTTTCTCAGAGCTCTCCATGTGGATCTCTCTCGCAACTTTCTGCTGGGCACTTTTGCTACTTTCTGTCGGGCTCCATCTAGGTGATGCATGGTGTTTCTGTTCCTGTGTCGGTTACCTTGGAAATACCGATGGATCTTTTGTACTTCCTGCTGCCGTGTGTCCTCTTTTGTTGCTGCATGGTTTTCCATTTTGTATAATGGCCTCACTGGCATGTTTCTGATCGATGGATGTTTACTGTGGTAGCTCGAGATGATTCAAACTGAGGATTTCCACATGTGGTCTACTCTTTCATGATG
Organism: Sequoiadendron giganteum; assembly: GCA_007115665.2. NCBI lineage: Eukaryota > Viridiplantae > Streptophyta > Pinopsida > Cupressales > Cupressaceae > Sequoiadendron > Sequoiadendron giganteum. The sequence goes on along the minus strand of CM021103.1, from coordinate 437,023,468 downwards.
CGTCTTCAGGCATTGAAATGGCCATATAAATGGGGCCTTGTTTTCTTTAAAAGTGTTGATGAAGTTTATGAAAAACTCCCAAGCACTGGGAAGTAAGCCTTCTGTAATAGTTGCTTTTAATTCAAAGACTTTGAACTGTGCCAAATAGATTCGGCCTTTCTGTTTTCAAGCATTTGTTGGAACTATTGACCTGTGCTATTATCTTCATTTTGTATGAATGCCTGTTCTTCAGTTTCTGTAACCTCTTATAGCTAGAATGAATACAGATCATGTTTCTACTACTCTTCTATGTTGAGACAAAGTTATGCCTGATTACATTACACAAATTAGAGGGTATTTTTGCATGACAAGTACTTTTGAGAAAATTATCTTAAATAACAACAATTTAGTGGTTCGAGCCTTTGCATTATGCACTGTGATCTGATAAAGTTGTCTAAAGATTTGGCGCATTGCCTATAGTGTAAATTTTACATTCTTGCAATCTCCCTTACCCTTTACTTCATCCATTAAGCGAAGAGCCAACTTATGTAAAATCCCAGAGGTCACTTAGCTAGCGCATAACATCTCGCATTCACTAAGTTTCCCCTAAGACTGCTGCTACATGCAAAATACTACGTCAACAATTAACACCACCAATTTGAATGTGATTAAAATCAATGAGGTCTTGCACAATATGTTTAAGACACAATGTTTCATATCATGTCCATTTTGTTCATGAAAATGGGAAAGGAATTTGTCTATAGTTAGGAGGTGAAGGCTTAGTAGGATCAAGAGCTCTAATAGAAGGTAAGAAAATAAAGTTATTGTTTAAGAGCTACAACATGTGGAATGAAGGGTATCAAGTAGAGTGGTAAATTATCTATTACTCTCTCTAATTGTATATGGATTTTTTATTTTTATAGAAGCTAATTGGGTGTAAACATGTTGAGTTGGTTGAGGGGAATTTAGTTGTAGAAATCACTTATTTTGTTTCTTGAATGGTTTTATAGTTGGTTTGAAGCATGGATTCAAAATTTGTTAGGATGATTAGAGGGAGTTTTTACTTCACGACTACTAACCAAATTTTGGTAATCGTGAAGAGTAGTACACAATTGTGTGAAAGAGGTAAATTTCATCATCCAAATATTACCTTGAAGCTTATTTTGAAAATTTTCAATGAACATTCATTTAAGATCATGATCAAGAATCTTAATGTTGATTTGTGAGTAAAGTAACTGATATTGGGAGATAAAGTCAATGACCTTTTCATCATCATTTTTCTTACATCTCACTAAATATGCTAATATCATCTTAGGACCCATGTGCACTTTGAAATTGTTAAGGAAGGCATCAACAAGCTCATTAAATGAACATATTGAACTATTCGGTAAGGAACAAAACCATTCCAAGGTAGTGTCTTTCAAGGATCTAGGGAATATTTTAGCCAAGAGTTTATCCTCAAAAATTAATTCACTACTTAAGGTTGTGTATGTGGAAACATGACTAGCATGATCTCCTTTCCCACCATATTTTTGAAATCTAGGAATCTCTATACCTTGTGGAATTGGTGTTCTTAGTATATCCAAGGATAAGGGGTTTCTTTTGACATATTATGTAATAACCCATTCAAAATTATTACTTAATATTAGTGTAAATGACAGATGGATATACTCTAAATTAAAAAGATATATCTAGTGGCTAAAGACAATTATAGCTACACATGTCCATTTAAAATGAGTAAGAGATTCTTCTATTCACTTCAAAAGTTAAATTACAATATCAAGATTTACTTGGCACCTAAGGCCATAATGTCATTACATAGTACATTTCTCATCAAGTACACGAATGGATTACATCAAGTTACATCATGGACTATAATAGTCTGGTGAAAAACTAAGGTTCTCCTTCAATGCTCACCTCCACTAGTGGATGAGAAAATGGTTGAAGTGCTTTACCACCCAACCATGAATCTTATGCTTCCCCAATATTCTTCCAATTTGAAGAATGTCTGATCCTGCACATAAATTTTAGCAAGAGACCAAACTACAAGGTGGAATCTGGAGAGTGACCATACATCAACATGCAATTTCTATCTACAACTTAGAAAATAAAGTGCGAGATCTATGCTAGGAATGGTAGAGAGTGAAATCACAGAGTTCATTCATACATACATAATGAACCATATTTGTTGGCCAAGCATAATAAGTGTGTTGCAATAACATCAAACAATAGGTTCTTGTAAAACAACCTATACTCTCTAAGTTCCATTTCGACACTCGTCTTGGAAGGTAAATTTCTACTAAGCTATCTACCTTCTAGACACAACTACCCATATGTGCTCTATTCAACTAAGGTATCACTATTCTATTCAAATATTTAAACATTCTTTCACAAATATCATCGAAAGAAGAAACTATATACAATTTTAAACTCTAAACAAAAATTAGATTCCATGATTCACAAAGTATTTCAACAATTAGCCATATCATTCTTATGAATACTTTCTACTTAACATCTTAAGATTTTTCCTTTAAAAAATGTACTAAAAACAAAAGAAGGTATGTCACAAGTATGTGTATCTACATAGATGAAGTCTATGAGAATACACATATATGTTCCTACTAATGTTAAACTTTGTGCATACATTTTGAAATAATCATTAATTCACATTTGGAATCTTAAAAGAGTATTCCAATTGTCGTTTCTTGTCAAATAAAGAAAACATAATAGGTCCATGCTAATAGTTTCACACATATTGTTATTGCATTTTTTGCTACTGTTTTGTTATAACATTGTTTTTTTTCTTGAGAACAATCATTGTATGAACAAAATAAATACAATTTCCTACTAAATAGTCATAAAACAAGCTTCTTACATGTGAACATTCATTGTTTAAGAAAAATTAGTATTGTTTCCTACTAAATAGTTGTAAATCTAGTTATTTTCATACGTAAATTCATTATTTGAATAGAATAAGTACTATTTCCTTGTAAACAGTTATAAAAGAAAGTTGTTCACACATGTACATTCATCATTTGAATAGATTAAGTATTGTTTCTTACTAAAAAATTATAATACAAGCTATTTTCATACTAAACATTTTACAAAGCAAGGTTGTTTCTAGATACATTGTCATTCTTTAATGAAACAGAGCTATTTGTGAAACATTAACCTCTGTTTACATCATTGTAATATTTTTTCATACTAAATAGACAATATTTAAAGACAATAATGTTTTTTACTTAGTTTTTTTATCTTATAATATTTACATACTGAATGAGCACCTTACAAGTAAATGTCCAACATTTTGTACAACAATTTTTCCATTATGTTCACAAAGTAAATAGATCAAATAGCCTAGTTTTAATCTTAAGGACGAATTTTCTATTATCTAGACCTTGAATACTTTCATCCCTAGAATTATGATGTGAAGCTTTTAATAAATAAGAGACCAAGTCTGACATGGTTGTTGATGAATTTCTTAAGAAATTATTTCACTTAAGAATGAAAGGGAGTTTTAGTTTCAACATTACTTTATGCCTACTTAGGCTACAACAAATAACCCTTGGTTGCTTTGGGTTTCACCCATTTCTATGGTTAGGTGGTTTCTTTCTTAACCATGAAAATAACATTCGATATTGCCCTTATGGGCATTCTAGCCTAACCCATAGTGCATGCAAAAAATGTTGGATGTTGTGGTTGTGTTGTTGATATGTGGTTGTCATTGATGTCAACACTATTAGCATTGATGATTCAGAAGGCTGTATATGTTGAGGATATTGAGAAAATTGTAATAAATATATTGCAGGCAGTCTATGAAGCTGAGAAGGTCAGAGTGATGGAAAGTTATGTACATTGATGGTCAGAAGGTGCACATTAAAGGGTTTGTTGATGAGCCTATCTAGTATGTTGTCCAGAAGTTTTAGTGGTATGCATTAAGCATGGAGAAAGTTATAAGTTTTTTAGTTACTACAATTATCTTGTTACTGTAGTAGGTGTTACTTGAAGAAGATAATGCAATTCTGGTAAATTGAGTTATTGCGTATTCTACTATGATGCTCAGTGATGTTTCTAGATAATTCTCTATCATTATGGTACATCTGCATTGATCAGTGTGTTTGTGATTGAATATTTTCCTTTCTGTGCCCCAATTTTTTATGTTCTTGGATGACATGATGACGGTAGCATGTTGCTGATCCTTATGGATTAATATTTTATTGTGTGGCATGTTCGAGGATGTTGATTTAGGTCCTCATTACTATGTGACCAACTTAGGTTGGTGCACATTGAGATTTGTTCATGAATTGGGCTGATAGTTGTAATTTATTCTTTACTTGTGGCCGACAGAGTTGTTGATGTAAATTCATGTAGCGGATATATAAGAATGATTGTTTCTTCATTCTAGAGGGTGTGTAAGTGAGAGAGTGTGTGGTGTGTATGTGAAATGTGCGAATAAAGATCAGATCATTTGATTTCAAAGCAGAGTGTGAAGAAGTGTTTCTATGCCTAACCAAAACTATCATCAAGATTTTGTAGAAGCTAATTTCTCAATTCAATCTCATCAGATGGATTTAATCTGATTGTTCTTTGTAAGGCAGTGAGCCTTCCCTTTGAGTAGTGAGCTCTAGGCAGTGTGCCTAGATGCATGTGCATTCCCTATTCATTTTTCATTATACTTCTAATAGGGTATAATATTGCGAACTAAAATCCACCATGGTTTTTCCCCTAATAGGGTTTCCACATATAAAATCTTGGTGTTCATGTGTCTCTGATGTGTTGTTGATTTATACTTTCACTGTTAATTATTAGATCTGAGATTAAAGGATTGATTAAGGTTGAATAAGTTTAAATTATGTAACAACTGATTCACCCCCGCCCTCAATTATCTATCCATGTTTTTCCAACAACAAATACATCATGCAAACCAAAATCTGAGTGTTATTCAAGAAAAAATAAACCTACTGATCTTGAGGATTGAATTCCTCACAAGGCTAAAAAGAAGCCCAAACTTTTACATTCTATTAGTTCTTAAATTAGAGGGCTATTCCTCTTTATGCAACTATGATTTCCACATTACCCTATAATGGGTGTTTTTACCTTTCCATTATTGACCTAGCTGTAATGGAAGGAAACACATTTGAGAATGAAACATAGTCATTACATTTGAAGATAGTATAGAGGATTATAACCTCTATGTAGGTTCAACATGTGAACCATGTACAAAATTCAAACACAAAGTGTACACATTAATCGGACAAGGTTGTCTAAAATCCATGATATGGCTACATTACCATGTAATCTAACATAATAGTCATATCTCAAGGGGGGGATTCAACGCCTTGGTTAACATAGAAAACTAGTCGATAAGGCTTTATTTCCAAGACTAAGCAAGAGAAGACCATAGGAAATGTGATCCCAGAGGGTGGTTGCTAAGTTTTTACTACCAACTTAAGCTATTACAAAAATAGAGAATTATACATGCTACTATGTTATCAATTATTCATCGAATTCCATAATATTCACTAGTTTAACATGGAAATAAAGATAGAGAAATCAATATTGTTTCAAAAGAAATTAAATTACCTCTATCATTAAGCCCTTTAGTTGAGGCTTTTCTCTGATTTTTCTCCACCCCTATTGTCAATTCTTTATTTTCCTTCATTTGCTTCTTTTCTCCTTCACATTATTCATTCCAAAATGGAAACAAAGAAAAGTGTTTTATTTTGCATGTGGCTAGGTGTTTGAATTATGGCTTTCCTTCCAAGCTGCCCTCTAATTTTGAATATTGCATCTATTATTAGGTAGTCCATGACCTTTGTGGGTCTACCTTGGAATCTTCATTGGTTTTTCCATAGTTTGATTCATAATACATTGGTTATCAACTTTATTTCAATTCAAATTTGATAATGTAAATGCATGTATATGTACATATATATATGTATTTAATATATATATACATTTATATGTATATAAATACAGTTATATATTTGTATTTCTATATGCATTTAAATGATTTCATTCACATTTACCATGTATTTAGAATAATATATATATATATATCTATATATGTATGTATATATATATATATGTTTAGTTTTCATACATGTATATATATATATATATATATATATATATTTATATTTATATTTATATATGCATTCTTATACAAATTTCTTATTTGGGAGTGGCTTGTAAATTTCATACACTATAATTTATGGTAAGGAACTCGAATTTTCATTTTGAGCATCTTATATATATATTTCTATACCAAAGAAAATATTTTTCTTTACAATGCTTGTTTTCATTTCCTTGAAATCACAAATTTTAGAATAGACCATTTAATCTACAAACTATTCATATGCAAGCACTAAAATAGTTCAAATCAAAAGAAATTTTTTATTTTCTTCTTTATGCAAATTAGTCAAATGCAAGTCATGATGCCATTGTGGTGTGTGCACCCAAATTGCAACTAGCTTACTATTTGATCTAGCTAAATAATTCTACTTCAATCATGTTCTTGTATTTCAACCTATCACCTTGCAACTACACACACTTGCACTTGCAAATTGATTAGTAATGATCAATTATTGATGAAATATAAAATAATTTTCAAAGATTCACAAAGTCAACAATAGTTAACTCCTTTCATTCAATTTTTGAATATTCTAGAATCTTCATTTAATATTTAATTGAATTTCATCAATAATTCATTTTTTTGTATTTAAATAAATATGCGATAAAATTGGGTTATGACATCCTTCCCCTCTTGGAAGAGACATTGTCCTGGTGTTTAATAATTTGAATAAAAGAACATCATATCAAATTTTGAACATTTATGTCTATTTCAACATCTCATCAAAATATATGTCTATTTCAACATCACATCAAAATATATGTCTATTTCAACATCACATGAAATATATATTTCAACATCAAATGAAATCTATGTCTATTTCAACATTATTTCAAAATATATGTCTATTTCAACATCACATGAAATATATGTATATTTCAACATCAAAATTTTAAAACATGAAATATCATAGCATCTCAATCCAAAAATTTCAAATAAAATTATTGAGTTTCTTTCCAACAAAGAAATTATAGAAAGGATAATTCTATTTATTCCACATCCTTCCAAGTAGCACTATCCTTTGAGTACTGATCCCATTGGACCTTAAACTAAGCAATATCTCTACTCTACAACTTAACATTGCATCTATGTAGGATTCTAATGGGATCCACTAGCACCACTCCTGGATCATGTACCTTCAAGGATTTCCAGTCAAGTAGATGAGTCACATCAGGATGATATGGCTTAAGCAAAGAAACATGAAACACATTATGAAGTTGAGAGAGAGAAGCTGGTAGAGCTAGTATATAAGAAACTAGGCTAATCACTTTCAAGACTTAAAATGGTCCCATATATCTTGGGGCCAATTTGGAATACTTTCCAAAAGAAATAGATATTTTATGAGGTTTAACTCTCAAGAAAACTTTGTCCCCTATTGTGAATTATCTAAGAGTTCAATTCTTGTTGGCACAACTCTTCTATCAGTCTGTTGCCTCTTTTAGTCTACTCTTAGTGACCCTCATTTTCTCTTTCATTTCCTTAAGCATTTCAGGTCCTACTATGATCTTGTCCTTCAATTTATCTTAACTGATGGGGGTAAGACACTTCCACCCATACAAGGCTTCAAATTGTGCCATGCCTAAGGATGTATGATAGGATTTGTTATAAGAAAAATCTACCAAAGTAAAATATTCTTCCCACCTATACTGTTGGTCCATCCAATACATTCGGAGGAGGTCTTTGACTATCTAATTTAACCTCTCTATCTTTCCATCACTCTAAGGATGATAAGCCAAGATGGAATTCAATTTAGTCCCCAATGTTTCATTGAAGGTCATCCAAAACCTTGAGGTCATCCATGTATCCCTATCATAAATGATAGTTTTTGGCACTCCATGTAAACGAAAGATCTCCTAAACAAATTTCATAGCCAAGGTCAACAATCCATCCTTAAGGTTTCCCAGAATAAAGTGCACAACCTTAGTTAATTTATCAATCATGACCAAGATAACATCATGCTTATTCTTGCTCAACAACTACCCCTATACAAAATCCATACTGATTAGCTTCCATTTATACTCAGGTATGTCATGAGGATACAATAACCTAGCTGGGTGTGCATGCTCAACCTTTACTCAGTGGAACTCCAATCATTTGGCTAAGTACTCCATTACATTCTTCTTGAGTTTAGGCCAAAAATACATACTCTTCAAATTTGTGATCATCTTGGATACTCTGGGGTGTCCTGAATAAGGTGCATTGTGAACTTCTTCTAAAACCAACTTTCTCAGCTCTACAGAGTTAGGAATATACATTCTTCTCTGGTACCTCAAAATACCATTTGATTTGATCTTTTACCCATCAAACTGATGATCTGAAGGATTCACTGCTAGGGTGCTCTTCACTCTCTCATAGTGCTCATCCCCTGGTAGATTCTAAATTAACCATTGCCTCAAGTTAGACCTTGTTGAGATCATGACTATAATATGTTTTCATCTACTAAGAGAATTAGCCACCTTGTAATATATTCAATTCAAAATTCATACTCGCTAAGGAATTATAACCACCTTCTTTGTCGTGTATTAAGGTTTGGATGGGTAAATATGTATCTCAACCCCAAGTGGTCTATCTTGAGTTCAAATGGCTTCCCAAAGGATAATACCTCCACATTTGTAAGGCATGAACTATGGCCGCCAATTCCAAATCATGAGGCACATAGTTTACTTCGTGATGCTTGAGCTTTCTTGATTCATATGCTACCACTTGTCCATCTTGCATTAATACTACTCCCAATCCTTATCCAAAATAATTTTTGATTACTAAGAATCTCCAATTAGGATTAGGGATAGTTAGCACTCGTATTGTAGTGAGCCTCTCCTTTAGGAGTTGGAATGCCTACTCACATTTCTCAGTCTATTTGAGCCTTGTTCCCTTCCTTTGGATTGAGGTAATAGGAGATGCAATCTAGGAGAACCCTTGCAAAAACTTCTTATAGTATCCTACAAGGTCCATGAAGCTATGGACCTATGACACATTTTGAGGAACTATCCATTCTATGATCGCCTTGATCTTCTTGGGGTCCATGGAGACTCCGTAACCTGAAATGATATGGCCCATAAAGTACATTCATTCCTGATAGAAGGAACACTTGGAAAACTTTCCAAAAAGTTTCCTTTCTCTCAAATATTGAAAAACTATCCTCAAATTTCTATAATGTTCTTTGATTTTCATTGAGTATACTAGGATGTCATCAATAAAGATCAGGACAAAATCATCTAAGTAGTCTCTTAATACACTATTCATAAGGTTCACAAAGGCTACTGGTGCATTAGTTAAACTGAATGGTACCACTATGAACTTGTAATGTCCATCCCGAGTTCTCAATGCAGTTTTTAAAATATCTTCTTCCTTAATCCTCAATTGATGGTACCCTAACCTGATATCAATTTTGGAGAACATCATCGCTCCCTTCATTTGATCAAACAATTCATCAATCCTGGGAAGTGGATATCGGTTCTTGATGGTAACCTTGTTCAACATCTGATAATCTATACATAGATGTAAAGTTTCATCTTTATTTTTCACAAAAATAATTGGTGCTCCCCAAGGAGATGCAATGGGTATTATGAGTCCCTTATCTAGAAATTACATTAGTTAGGCTTTCAACTCATAGAGTTCGATGGTGGTCATCTAATAAGGTGCCTTGGATTGAGGCTCAAATATTGGAATTAGGTCAATAGAAAAATCAAATTCCCACTTCGGAGGAAACTCTTTAAGTTCATCAGGGAATACATCTTGAAACTCCTTGAGAATAGGATAATCATCTAAATATGTCTCCTTGTTGTCAAGATTGCTAACATGCACTGCATAAATTACACACGCCTTTTGATGATCCTTCTTGAGCTGCATCACAAAAATCTATCTAAGCTCTAAGGGTCTCTGCATTCCACAAACCTCAATTGGGTTTACATAATCATTTGGATAGTTGACCACCTTATCCTCAAAATTCACTAAATCTTTATGCTCAGTTAACCAATTTATTCAAAAAATTACATCATATGAGCCTAAGGGTGCCACATACAAGTTGACTTAGGTTTGAAAGGTTGGAACTTCTAACTCATTGCAAAAGAGATAGGTATCTACCCTTTGCTCTGCTTGATTACCATATTGGACTATCCAATATTTTTCCATGTACCCAGGTCTAATGGGTATCTTGGATATTATTCTAGGATCTATAAAACATTCAATAGCTCCATTACAAATTAAGATAGAGATAGAATGGCCATAGAGCTTACCCGTTAGTTGAATTGGCGTAGCCTGATATTGTACCTACCTGTTATCCACTACAACATGGATCTAGTGAGTCTACTGGTAGCTTTTGATAGGCCATCATTAGGTCCTATCTCTTTAGTTTGAAAAGAGCATCAAATATCAACTGGGTAGTGTTCAAGGTTGTATGCAATAGGAAACTCCTCAACTATCTCTCTCAGATTTTCTAAGTAGATGGGACAACTGAAATAAAACTTAAACTAGAAGGGCATTGAACTAGAAATATTTGAAATAACTAAACTAGAAAGCAAGAAATTATTAGTCTAAAAAGCATAACAACTAAACTAGAAAGCATCAAAATGATTAAACTAATAAGCATATAAATTGTTGAAGAAGAAAAACATGTAAAGAAAATATGAAACATTTAACTAGCAATGGATTAACAAACTTAATGGCTAATAGAAAACAACCTATCAACATGAAACTTAACAATAAGGGTAGGTGAACCGAAAATTTAATTAGCAGAGTTTAAAATAAGCTCTTCTTCACACTTTATCATTTACAAAATAGAAGTACAAAATTCTAAAAGTAAAAATACTTATCTATCTACTCTTACAGTCCCTTGAGTGGCCAACTCTCAGGTGCTTCTATGTCTAGCTCAGGTCACATAAACTTGATAACTTCAATATTACTCTATTCAAAATAATTTCATTCACAAAGCTCAACAACTCAGAATGAAGAAGGAAAAACTTGCTTTATTCATTTTGGTAGTGTAATTTAGAAACATAGCTCAAGAATTCATAATGATAACATAACCATATTCTCTTGTTGTTTATCACTTCTCAAAGTTACACACTTATACAAAAAAAATTTAACAGAATCCTAAATTTTAGTTGCTGGAAAGTACCACTAAAAAAGTCTTTAACTAAACTTAATAAACTAATGAACTTTGAGTCCATACATAAAAACATTAAAGAGGTTTGGACTAAGCCATAAAGTCTTCAACAGAAAATAACGAAACAACTACAAAAACTTGATCCATCATGTGTCCTAGAATTATGGTGCTTATACTTCTAGTGCTTGTCTTCAACCACATGGAGTCTACATTGAATCTTCAATCTGTGTTGAATCCTTCCAGCGAGCATGATGACTAAATATGCATGAAACCTATGCATTTATTTAAAAACTAAACCATTAAGTTAGCTCATATTAGTTTATTTTAAGTAATTTTAGAAAATAAAATTTATACAATTTTCACAAAAAGAAAGCACTTATTAATCCTAAAGATAACTAATTGGAAAGTAAAGGCATCTAGAAAATATGAGGAAGGGTATTTAGTCACTTATATTGATGAGGTTAATTTTACCTCATAAACTTCCTTCCTTTCGTGACTTCGACCGCTAAGGACAATTTGAGGCATAATGGTCACCTCCACAAGTATAACATCTATCTTGAGACCCTTTTCAACCTCCTTGCTTGTCCTCTCTAAAGCCCTTCTACTTATGGTCATCCTTGCCATTACCCTTGTTTTCTTTCTTTCTTTTTCCACCATTACTATCTTCACCCTTCTCCTGGGATTTACTTCCCCTCTAATGATTATGGATTTTATGGCTCTTGTCTCCCTTGTGAAATTTCTTCTTCCCATAACGAGACATAGAACTTGAATCGCTATGAAGATTTGATAACTACTAGAGCTTTTGTTCATGTTTGGTGGCCTTCTAAAATACTTCATTCATGGTTTGAGGTTCATGCATATCCACCTCGACTTCTATGTGGGGTCTGAGTCGCATTATGAATTTATGGATACAAAACCATTTCTCTCCCTAATACTGAGGCACATACTTCAACAGGTTAGTGAAATTTCCCAATACCGAATTATAGTCATATTTCTCTCCTTTAAGTTCTAAAATTCCATAAATTTCTTGTCAAAAAAAAGCTACAGTAACCATATCTTCTTAAAAGCTTGGGGGAAGAGCTCCCAAGTGATCTTAGCATGTTGTAGGTTTTGTTCTAACTTTTCATTATCCCACCAAGTAACTGCTTCACCTAAGAGATGATATGTAGCCCATGTCACCTTAGTCTATTTAGAAAGGTTACAGTGTCCAAAGTACTTTTCCATTTTTATAATCCAAGCCTCAACTCCTGTTTTGATAGCCTTACCATCGAACTTGGGTGGTGCTACTCTTTTGAGGTATTTTCCAGCTCTTCCTCAATTCACCCTCATGGGTCCACCACTAGACCACCGTCTCCTTGTTTTCCTTCTACATTCTTGCAGTCCCTATCCTTGCATGCCACTCAGACTTCTTGCTCTATAAGATCCATGTGAGATTCTTGTTGATTCAAAGCTCTAGAATTTGCTCCAATCTCTTGTTTGGTTCATAATCAAAACCACTACCACCCCCATCTTGCCTAGTGGTCACCATGACATCTCACACTTATCCTACAACACAGTTACATTAATTTCATCTCGACACATGGTTCTAAGAATAAACATTCTTATTCTACATCACATAATTCCCATATGCATACATCCCTCAACATAGAAGACATACACATTCATGCAAGATACACACATTTTAGATTCTCTCATTAAACACACAAAAATATCATTTGATTTTATTTATATTTAAAGTGAGTTAGTAGACCCTTATCTACAATAGACTTCAAGTTACACCATTCTGATTTCTCAGTATCAAATAGAAGACATTCCTTTGGGCCATCATTTGAGTTTACATCAAAATTTACAGAAGAGGATGATTGAGCATTGAGGCTCTCCTTTTCTTTTATGGTCAACAAGGGTGCATTGGGTCCACACCATAGAGGCCAGTCCCTAATTGCATAAGGATTTTTGATCTTAGGTGTTTTCCTCTCGTCAATCTTCAAGCCTCTCTCTAGCTTGAGTCATGTAAGAGCTTGAGCTAGAGTTTCATCATCGAGAATTTTTTATGGAACCTCCATCTTAGCATTTCCTTCCTTTATGTCATTCTTATGTTGGGTTCTAATAGATTTCCCCTTCCTTCATCCTACTTTTGACCTTCCAATTCATGCATTCAATTCATGTTTGGTCAATTCTCCGGAATTCCATTTTTTTTAAGGGTCAACTACCCTAATCAACTATAGTAGACTCAAAAGGCCTAGAGTTGAACCCTAAGCTTTGATACCAAATGTAATAACCCATTCAAAATTATTACTTACTTAATACTATTGTAAATGACACATGAATATACTTCAAATTAAAAAGACATAACTAGTGGCTAATGTCAATCATAGCTACACATGTCCATTTAAAATGAGTCAAAGATTCTTGTATTCATTTCAAAAGTCAAATTACAATATCAAGATGTACTTGGCACCTAAGGCCATAATTTTGTTACATAGTATATTTCTCATCAAGTAAATGAATTATTTACATCAAGTTACATCACATATTATAATAGTTTGGTGAATAACTAAGGTTCTTCTTCAACACTCACCTCCACTAGTGGATGAGAACATGGTTGAAGTAGTTTACAGCCCAACCACGAAGCTTACGCTTCCCTAGTATTCTTTTGATTTGATGAATACCCAACATTGCATGAAAATTTTAGCAAGAGAACAACTTGCAAGGTGGAATTTGGTGCATGCCCATACATCAACATAGAATTTCTATCTACAAATTAGAAAATAAAGTGCAAGATCTATGCTAGGAATGGAAGAGAGTGAAATCACAAAGTTCATTCAGACATACATAATGAACCATATTGCTTGGCCAAGCATAATAAGTGTGTTGCAACAACAACAAACAATAGGTTTGGTAAACCAAACCTATACTCTCTAAACTCCATTTTGGCACCTGTCCTAGAAGGTAACTTTCTACTATGATAGTTATCTACCTTCTAGCAGTAACTACCCATAGGTGCTCTAGTCAACTAAGGCATCACTATTCTATTCAAATATCTAAACATTATTTCACAAATATCTTCAAATGAAGAAATAAAATACAATTTTATACTGTAAGCAAAAATTAGATTCCATGATTCACAGAGTATTTCAACAATTAGTCATATCATTCTTATGACTACTTTCTACTTAACATCTTAAGCTTTTTCCTTTTAAAATGTACTAAAAATAAAAGAAGGTATGCCACAAGTATGTGTATTTACATAGACGAAGTCTATGAGGATACACATATATGTGCCTACTAATGTTAAAGTTTGTGCATACATTCTGAAATAATCACTAACTCATATTTGCAATCTAAAAATATTATTCCAATTGATGTTTCTTGTCAAATAAAGAAAATAGGACAGGTCAATGCTAACACTTTCACACATACTGTTATTGCATTTGTCGCTACTATATTTTTATAACATTGTTTTTTTCTTGAGAACAATTGTTATTTGAGCTGAGTAAATACCATTTCCTACTAAATAGTCAGAAAACAAGTTGCTTATGAACATTCATTGTTTAAGCAAAACAAGTATTGTTTCCTACTAAATAGTTGTAAATATAGTTGTTTTCATATGTGCATTCATTGTTTGAAAAAAATAAGAATTGTTTCCTAGTAAACAGTTATAAAAAAATATTGTTCACACATGCACATTCATCATTTAAATAGATTAAATATTGTTACTACTAAATATTTATAAAACAAGATATTTTCATACTAAATAATTTATAAAGCAAGGTTGTTTCTAGCTACATTGTCGCTCTTGAACATAACAAAGTTATTTGTAAAAGATTAACCTCTATTTACGTCATTGGAATACCATTTCACACTAAACAAACTATATTAATGAAAATAATGTTGTTTACTTAGTTTGCTGATCTCAGACTATTTACATATTGAATGATCAACTTACAAGTAAATGTCCATCATTTCATACATAACGATTTTTCCATTATGTTCAAAAAATAGATAAATCAAGTAGCCTAGTTTCAATCTTAAGGACATATTGTCTATTATCCGGACCTTGAATACTTTCATCCCTAAAATTATGATGAGAAACTTTTAATAAATAAGAAACCAAGTTTGAAATGGTTGTCGATGAATTTCATGAGCAATTATTTTAGTTAAGAATGCAAGGGAGTTTTAGTTTCAACATTACTTTATGCCTATTCAGGCTACAACAAACACCCCTTGGTTGCTTTGGTTTTGACCCATTTCTCTAGTTAGGTGGTTTCTTTCTTAACCATCAAAATAACATTCGATATTTCCCTTATAGGTATTTTGGCGTAACCCATAGTGCATGCAACAAATACATCATGCAAACTCCAATTTGAGTGTTATTCAAGAAAAAATAAACCTATCGATCTTGAGGATTGATTTCCTTGTAAGGCTATAAAGAAGCCCAAACTTTTACATTCTATCAATTCTTAAATTTGAGGGGCATTCCTCTTTATGCAACTATGGTTTCCACATTACCCTACAAAGGGTGTTTTTCCCTTGCCATTATCACCCTAGCTGATAATGGAGGGTGATGCATTTGAGAATGAAACACAATCATTACATTTGAAGATAATATAGAGGAGTATAACCTCTATGTAGGTTTGGCATGTGAACCATCTACAAAACTCAAACACAAAGTGTACACATTAATTAGGATAATCTTTTTTGAAATCCACGATGTGGCTACATTACCATGCGATCTAAGATAACAGTCGCATCTTAAGGAGGGGATTTGCCTTGGTTAGCATAGAAAACTAGCTGATAAGGCTTCCTTTCCAAGACTAAGAAAGAGAAGGTTGTAGGCCATGTGATCCCAGATGGTGGTCGCTAAGTTTTTACTATCAACTTAAGTTGTCACATAGATAAAAATTATATATGCTACTATGCTATCAATTATTCATCGAATGTTGTAACATTCACCAGTTTAACATGTAAATAACGATAGATAAATCAATATTGATTCAGAAGAAATCAAATTACCTCTATCAACAAACCCTTTAGTCAAGGCTTTTCTCTGATTTTTCTCCACCCTAGTGTACTCTACCCTACTTTTTCCTTGTTGTTGTCAATTCTTTATTTTCCTTCATTCTCTTTTTTTCTCCTTCACACTGTTCACTCCAAAACGGAAACAAAGAAAACAATTTTCTTTTGCATGCAGCTAGGTGTTGTCGATATGTCTTTCCTACCAAGCTATTTGAATAATGCCTTTATGATTAGGCAAGCCATGACCTTCGTGGGTCTGCCTTGTAATCTTCATTGATTTTTCCATAGTTCGACTCATCATGCATTGGTTATAAACTTAATTTCAATTAAAATTTGAATATGTATACATATGTATATGTACATATATATATACTTATATATATTTATTTCTGTATGCATTTAAATGATTTCATTCACATTTACCATGTATTTCAAATAATGTGTATATATATCTATATATGTGTATGTATATATATATATATATAGATATATGTATATATATATATTTATATATGTATTCTTATATACAAATTGTTTGTTTGGGAATGGCTTGTAAATTTTGTACACTATCATTTAAGGTAAGGAACTTTAATTTTTTTTCTTGCATCTTATATATATACCAAAGAAAAGAATTTTTTTTAGAATTCTCATTTTCATTTCCTTGAAATCACAAATTTTAGAATAGACCATTTAATCTACAAAATATTCATTTACAATCACTCAAATAGTTCAAATTGGAAGATTTTTTTCTTATTTATGCAAATCAGTCAAATGCAAGTGATCATGCCATTGTGGTGTGTGCACCCTAATTCCAATTGGATTACCATTCGATCTATCTAAATAATCCTACTTCAACTATGTTCTCATCTTTCAACCTATCATCCTACAACTACACACACTTGCACTTGCAAATTGATCAGTAACATTCAATTCTTGATGACATATAAAATAATGCTCAAAGATTCACAAAGTCAACAATAGTTAATTCCTTTCATTCAATTTTTTAATATTCCAAAATATCCATTTGATATTTAATTAAATTTCATCAATAAATCATTTTTTTATATTTAAATAATATTCAATAAAATTGGGTTATGACATATTGTGAAGGTTGGCCATTTTGGTTTTGGTTCAATGTAGCAATTTGTTGTTGGAGGGATGAAACACTTTGCAAGAGTTGGCTAAGAATAGGATCACTATTAATTTTTTGAGATGGAGGTGAATAAGTTGGAGATGTGTATGTATTCAAAGGATAAGTGAATTGTAATTTTGTGAGGGGAGATGGATTAGGAGATATTGTATTTGAATGCACAAAGCTAAAGGAATTGTTAGCATATTGTTGTCATTGATGTCAAAAAGGGGATCAGAGGGGAGATGGAACTGATATTGTATGAAGAGTGTGTTGGCATTAATTTCAATATGTTGTAATTGATGTCTTTGGAAAGATATTGTATGTTGTGTATCTGGTTCTAGAAGATGAAGTGTCAGTTGCAATAATTGCTCAAGATGTTGCATTGTTTTCATGCAACTTTGTCATGGTGTTGTAATGAATTCTTCTGATGTCTAAAAGTAAAATCAAAGGCCAAATTTGACATGGGTTTTCTAAAAGCTTCTTATAAATTTGATGAGCAAGTCTAAAGGATGTATAATGCACCCAAAAATGAATTATGTTTCCTCTCGGCCAAAATTATGGTTTACTAGTTAAACCCTATTGTTGCAGTCATGGTGCCTTAATAGATTTTCTATTTTGTCATTCATTACTTATTGGAGGTTACTGATCACATAAGTTACTACTTATATCATTTAAGTCATTCCGTGATAGGCCCCTTCACCTAGTATTCTAGCTTTGTGAATTTCATGTGTTCATATCAAAGATATTTCTCTATATTGAAAGGGGTCACTTTGGTGTCCCTTTGACATCCCGATAGCACCTCATTGCAGAGAAGGATGAACATTGATAAGATATAAATGATTTTCTCTTCAACATTCCGATAGGGAGGTGATGGTGGTGGTTGCATGTGATTGACCAATGTATCAAGTCACATTGGTGACTATTTGCTGCATGATGCTAACAAGGGTGACAATGGCCAGTGGGGACCATCCATGTAAGGCAACAAGATATATCGAGGATACATATAAATATCGGTGAGACAATTTCATGAGTCTCTTTGACATGACGATGGTAGAAGAAGTTAGTGGAGAATGATGTCACTAAGGTTCATTAGGTAGATAGATGAATATTGGTGAGACTTAGTGGCTAGTCCCCTCGATAGCTCAATAAAAGCCTCATTGATGAGACTTCTAGATATCGAAGTGAGTGACTTTAGAGTCCCTTTGACACCGACGATGGGTCTAGTAGACACATGGTGAAATATTGCTTGGTCACTTCACATCACTATTGTGAAGTGAAGAGATAGAATGGTTCGTGTGATAGGCGATGAATAGAAGATGGTGATGGCAGCATAGCCAGATGTATGTATATTATTCCATTGCATGTTTTCTTCACATTGTGATTTGTATTTTCTATCATCAAGTGCATTCAATGATGAGTGATGAATGTAAGAAGGAACTGGAAGGTGACGTCAAAGGTGAATAGGTGGCAATAGCTTGCTAGCTTGCTAGGATTGTAATTCTCCACCATGTAACCCTAGAGGAAGTTGCAATAATCTATGAAAATGCATAATTTTTTTAAATTTAAAAGTATAATATAACATGAAAGTTCACTATCTATCGCCAACACCCTCTAAGGCTACAAGACTAAGGTTATGCTTGAATCCCATACCTAAAACATAAATACATCCATAGCATGATTAACTACTTAAGAAATAAATTTTCATACATTCCAAACATGAAATTACATCATAAAGATAAGATATACATCAAGATTCTAGTATAACATTAATTCATCAAATAATATTTACATCACTCATTCCTAGAATGAGGTAGATCATACAAATTTGTTACATAATACATGAGACCTCCTCAATAAAACTAAGGGGTAATAAAATATAAAATTCATCTATAACAATAATCAAGCATGAAATAAATAAGCTAGAATTCATGAGCTCTCCACTGGAAAACCTCACCATCATGATTTGAACAAAAGGGGACCCAACGGTGTAGGGTGCACATTCCTCCCAACCAAGTGGTACCCGAAGGCCCACCCCCCATGCTAGGAGATAGTAACAAGGATCCAAGACCAAAACCTACTACCTCTAGACACAGGCCAACACATAACTGACTCAAACATACATGAGTACAAGAACCACACTATTACAAAGGTTACATTACTTCTAGAGATGAACAAATCAAATATGTTAATAGAACTATACACCTAAACCATGTATACCAACCATTGTCATAGAAAGATTTTCATCACACAACTCAACATGGGTTACCCAATGAGGATCTTCCTAGGCCCCAGCCCCCATCTTGGGATATCTTGGTAGCCTCAACCGATCCCTGGCCCCCATACTCACTCATATAGAATCAAATACCTTTCAAAAAGATAAGGTAGATGGCCTTCTCCATTCCAGGGCTTCCCACTCATCCCAAGCCCAAATGAGCACTTGAGTCCATGAGTGAGGCTATCTTATCTTACTTAGTATGAAATACTACCCAAACCCCTAAATACTTTAATTATGTTTTCACTTGATTAACTACCTTTGAAGGTTACCCAGTTTACCTCTTTAGGGCTCTAACCCCTAACATAATCCACTCTTCTACTTGACAAGTCATGGATCAATACCAACATCCTAGGGTAACATAGTGCACAAAACTAGATAAAATAACCCACTCCAAACATAGGAGACAACACTTAACATAATCCACTCCAAACATTAGAGACAACAAATAAAAAAATCCACTCCAAAACAAAGGAGGCAACAAATAAAAAAATCCACTCCAAGCAAAGGAGGCAACACATGAAAAATCCACTCCAAACTAGGAGGCACAAATCCCCGTTCGTGGAAACTAGGTAACTTACTTAAAAACAACAAATGCACTATCTAAGGGAATTTAAATGGGCTAACACAAAAATAATTCACAACCCCAAATCCATATTACGTCTGGAAGACTTAAACATTTCTAAACCAATTTCCCCGAATAAGTAAATAGAGGAACTAACTTGCAAAGGCAATCATATAGGAAATAAACTACTTTTAGATATATTAAATCCAATTTCCCCTCTACAGTGAGTTTACAGTAAAAATAATTTCCCAAGTAAACAAATAAAATAAAATAAACTTAAAGCCTCTTCACAACCAAAGAAGGGGAAATTCTAGATTATTAGTAAGTCAATTTCCTTGATTACTTTTAAAAGAATAATAATTTCACAGAAAGAATTCTTCTACCACTTCTTCTACTTGTGCATATATGCATGCACCCATTTAAATAAAATCATTAATTATATATATATATAATGAATATATACATAATCATATATTTAAATATACAATTATATATATGTCAATATGTATATACAATATATATATTAAAATATTTAACAAAAACCCTTAATAAATATATATTGCATATATATATTTATATACATACACATATATATACATATATGTATATATATGTATATATATAATATAATATAATATATATTTATAAAACCAAATCCTTATAAATAAATCCCATTTAAACATTTCCAAATTCTTTAAATATAATTTTCTTGGTAGGCGAATTCACACAAATCCACAGAGGGTGTTCACGGTTATACAATCATATGCAATGGTTGGTCGTTGACAAGAGTTGGGGCGTCAAATGTTACCACAACTAGCTCCCAAGTGTGGGGGTGTCAGCTACTTCCACAACTGTCTCCCCACTCATGGGGGTCGGCTGGGGCAGTCGTGTACTCCCCATAGACTTAATTAAAAATTCTTTAGAACAAATAAAAAATCTGAGCTAAAATTAATGCGCATACGGAAATTTCACATGTGGGGAAGTGTGAATATATTAATACAAACATTTGAATCAAGGAAGATATGCATAAATATATATATATATATATTGTATATATGTGTATGTGTATGTATCTATATATAAATATATATATAATTTATATTTACGTGATTTCAAAACAATAGTTTAATTGGGGAAATAATCTTCCAAAAAGAATTCTATAGGTAATTCTTTTCCAACAACATCTGAAAGGTCAAATTATAGAGAAAATAGACAAATTTCTCAAACAAATCATAGAGGAATCTTTTATTTTTGCCCAATCAATGAATCTTAAGAAGAAAGAACTAAATTTCCTTCCAAATAAGATTTCTTTCCAGATCCCTATATGTATCCTTTTGGGTTCATCCAAATTCACAATAATCCCAATTAACAATGTTTCTATAGTTTCCATAGAGAATTTCATTTGACGGAGAATTTTATTCTATAGAGGATTTTATTCTACAGAGGATTTTATTCTACAGAGGATTTTATATATGACAAATACAATTTTTGAAACAAAACTCAAACTTAAAAGTTTGCACAGACAATCTTTTACAGAGAAGATCTAAACTAGAATATTTTCAATACAAACTAAACAAAAATTAAAGAATGAACTTGTAGTCCAATGCCTGTGAATTTGTAAATTTGAAGCAGTGCCTCATCCAAAGATCCAAGTATCTTTTCCCAAATAAACAATAGCTTCCTTTAGAACAATACAGTTTCCTGAACACAACAACTTATCCCAAGAGTAACTTTTCTAAATTTTCAAAAACACCAAAACTGATTTCTACAGTAATTCTTCCAAAAAATTTCTAGAACACCTGCAAAATCCTGGAAAGACTCTTTTTTAATCTTTTCCCAACACACAAAATATCCATGTGCTTCTATCGTGAAGAATCTTCTCACTTCTTTCGTTAAATCCACAATCTTCTCCCCGTGAATAAATTTCCAACAACCTCATTAATTCTTCTAACACATGTTAAAAACTCACAAAATATCCTTAACAACCAATTTGTGTAAAATCCTCTAGAAATTTAAAATTAAAACATTATATATTACAAAATATTTACCATTTCAAATTCAACTTAATTAATCTAGTTTAATTAATTAATAAATAATATAATCCTAAGATTAGGCTATTTACCAATTAAAATAAATTAATTAATAAATTAATTCATAACTTCTAACATTAAAAAAAGATTAATTTAATAATCATTTTAAATAATTAAATCCATTAAATTCCCCTTTTTTTAACTTTTTAACATAATAATTCAAAGCAAAATAAACAACTTTTAAAAAGAAAAACCGACTAGACTCGACAACACACTAAGACTAGGGTAAAGGCTTGACATAATAACCCTAGCTACTATCTCCCAATCAACATTACCGTTGGGTGGACATGCTCAAACCTATGAAGCCAAGTGGATTCGATGTCCTGTACCTACAAACTTGTGAACAAGGCATAAATAGAACATGTATATAAACATCATAATAAAACACATCGTGGAGAGGAAATCACGGAATCACAAGGCACTCGCAAGTGAGTGATGCAATTCCA
The DNA here is from genome assembly GCA_007115665.2 of Sequoiadendron giganteum. Classification (NCBI taxonomy): domain Eukaryota; kingdom Viridiplantae; phylum Streptophyta; class Pinopsida; order Cupressales; family Cupressaceae; genus Sequoiadendron; species Sequoiadendron giganteum. The sequence goes on along the minus strand of CM021103.1, from coordinate 437,000,731 downwards.
TCCCCTTCACCAATACACTTTCACAAACTGACAATTCTAACATATATCATCTACTCAAGTGCAAATAACCATGTTATTCAAAATAATCATTATGCTAATCAAAAGCATGTCAAATGGCAACATATAAATAAAGTAACATCACATCACAACATATAATCCACATCACTCTATAAATAGCGATCAAATAATAAACAAGTATCAAATTTTATCAGAGTCTAAGAGTAACTAGAAAACAAAGCAAGGTAGGACACTATCTGAAACAAAGAGAAAAACAAAGGGGTATTACAAGGATTCTATGGGCCCATGTCCCTTGCTAGCGATATAGTGGGGGATAGTGCAAATCAAATGATGATTGATCCAATGGTAATCATCAAGTGTATTCATATCATAGGGTTGACATATGATGTTGTATGAGTTACAATGATACCCGATGAATGGAATCAATGATGCATAATTCAAGGGTGATTGATCTAATAGTCATTGTCGAGGTTATTTGCATCATGCAATTGAATGATAGTGACTCAAGAATTGAATCGATATGTGATGTAAATGATCAATGTTAGAGATTTAAAGATAGTTTATCTGATGTTAAAGTTTTATAGGTTTGACAAATGAGGAATGAAGTATCATGGCATGAAGAGATAGAATCGACAACCCTATTGGATCTCAAAAATATAGGTTACAAATCCTAAGAGGATGGCCAGGCTCTATGATCAAACTTGCAATGTCTTTAAACTAATGAATGGAGCTAACCTATATGGTTGATGACAACCTACACTTCAGGCTTTGCTAGACCTAGGCGGGTAGACCTTTACAATGCAGAAAACTAGAGGAATGAATGGTTTGGTTGAATTAAAGGATCTATTCTAAATGGAAAATATTATGAGATAGCTAAAATCTTACTAACTACTCCTACTCCTAGTACTGAATTTGAAATGTGAATGTTTTAATGAGATTTTATGAAGTTCTAAAATAGAATGGGTAAGACCAGTGCCTAATTCTATTGGGTTAATGGAGTCAAGAGATGAATGATATGTGACCTACTTTCTGGCTACAATTCTAATTCTTTGTCACTTATGTTTGTTTATACCTTCTATAAATGTGCAAGGATGTGACTGGCAGACTCTTCTAATTGATCCAATTGATCTTATCAAGTTATTATGATTAATTAAAATGATTTTAATCCTTCCTTGAAGGAACCAATTAAAAGAACCACACAATGACAACAAATGTGTATTGACAAACAAAGTAGATTCTTAATTTGAATAACAAGACAACATCAATGTGGAGATAGCTTGACAATCTTATCAATTACCCAACTCTTCTTACAGATCCAAATGTTACTTCCAACCTACTGTAATGAATCAAAAGGATTTTACTTATTTAATATAAACCAATTAAATTGATCACGCAAAAACAACAAATGTGTCTTGATCCCTGCAAAGTATGATCGATGAAATGGGTGCTAAGATTGCTGAGATGGAAAAGAAAGAAGCGGTTCATAGTAACAAAAAGATTGACACCGAAGTTGAGAACTTAAGGAATACCATCAAAACTATCACCAAGCAAAACAACCGTATAGTAAGACACAATGCTATAATCATTAATGCGATGACTGAGAAGCTTGATAAAGCCCAGTAGGGGTCTCTAGTGGTTGATCTGGAGGATACCGAGGATAAAATCTAGGATACGGAAGCTGGCATTTCCAGAAGAACCAGAGCCAATCTGAAGTGCAAGGCCCCCCTTACTCCAAAAATGATTCAAACTTTTAAAAAGGGGGTTAAATATATGCAAGATCTGGAGGCAGAGACGGAGTCTGTCCGTAGGACTCTGAATTAATGGCTGGGGTTTTCTTTGTGCTTTCTCTACTGGTCCTTCTTTCTTGACCTTTCTAGTCCTTTTTGTTTGGTTGTTGCTGGTCTTTTCTTGGGCAGCTATTTTTTTTGGTTGAACTCTGGTGTCCTCTTTGTTGTTTTGTAAACTTTGTGGTTTCAGGTCCCTGTAAAACCCATTTTACCCTTTTATCAAAAACAAGTGTGTCTTGATGAAACTTAAATATCGACTTGGATACACAAATTCAAATAACAAAGAAATAACAATGTGGAGACAACCAAAAAATTTCTTAATTCAAAAAAAATAGACACCAATATTGAGCCACATAATTAAATATTCTTCTCCATTATACATCTCTTCAAATAGTATGCATTATGATAAAATTCATGAATCTATAAGCAAGATTTTACTATCTATCTTCTTACTATTCCTACTCTAAAAATAAAAGTGTAGTGATGATATTTTCAATCATCATGAGTTCAATATAAATATCAATATCTTGAAGAGGACATGCCTCTTCATAAAAGTATTTTTAAATTAACAACAAATAAACATAGAAGATTAATCTCTAGTGAGCCATAAATGGAATTTTGTCATGTGATCTAGGAAATCCTGCCTCCTGTGAGTATCAACATCTTCAACAACATCCCTTGCAGCTATTTCCATGATCATCATCTTCTCTAGGTGTTCACATGTCTCACCTAACATTGAGTCCTTGTTCTTAGCTGCTTCCAAGGCTCCTTGTAACACAAACTTGCACTCCTCTATCCATCCATTCATATCTTTCAGTTCACCACCCTCTTTGAACAACACAAGCACTCCCTCCTTTGCAACATCATTGAGTTCCTTTGTGTCTTCTTGAAGCTCATTATAATACTCCTTGTGTTTCCTTAGAATGTCTTAAGCAACTGTGATGGTTGCACTGTCAGAAGGATCTTTCTTTTGTGCTTCTTGGATCTTTTCCTGAATTCAGCCATTCACCCTTTTATGCTCTTGAACTACAACATAACTCTAGGAATGAGTTCCCCACAACTTGTTCATCCAGATCATTAAGTTAGTATGCCTTTTCTATAATACTGTAGAGAGTGCATCATATTTTGCCTTGGCCACTTGTAATTCCTCTTTCTTTCCTTTTGACTGAGAGCTATCCCCCTGTGTTAACAACTTAGTGTCCTTCAAAAATTCATTTCCTCTTAGAATTCTTTCATTAATGGTTTTGTACATATCCCTTTCTTTTATCAACATTTGAATATTGTGCTTTATTCAACTTGGCCACATTGATTGCAATGCTAGTCGTAGCTACAGGATCAACTTCACCCACTTTCAGTGTCATCACATGTCCAAATTCTTTTTTTTTATGTCAATGATCATAAATTTATTGTGCGGGGGATACAAAGCCCAAATCATGAGAGAATTCTTATCAGGATTATATTTTGATCCTATATAGACTTTTTTGACTCCTTCAAGGTTGAGTTTGTTAGTAGCACCATTATTGTGCAAAAAATAGTTAAAAATAAGAGCTGAGTTCAAATCCAAACCAAGAAATATCATTACACCAGATTCTTCCAACAATTTCCTTCCTCTTTTTGGGGTCATATTCTTTATCTCATTTTCCACATCTAGTTTTAAAGTGTTCAATAATTGGGTTTCATTGCTAGGTGTAATACTAGTGACATAGTCTCTTATTGCTTTCCCCTTTTGTTTGTATAGGAATGATCTAAATGCTGGTGATTTTATAAATTCATTATAAAAAACAAATGGTATATAGGCTAGTTTCCTTGTATCTACATCAAAACCTTCATCAATTTCTTGTTCTCTATTGGAATTTTGGTACTCTTCAATCCTTGTCTTAGAGATCTTGTCATTCTGACCTTAACATTCCTTTTCACCAATGGCTTCTTCACTTCTAGAGGATAAAATTTTTGCCTCTTCTATCTCTTCTTGTTGTTGCTCAATCCTCCTATTATACTCATCAATGACTAATTCAGCCTCCCTTTCCTCGAAATTTCTAATTATATCATCTTTTGGGTAGAGTATATGTTCATATCTACCCAAATTCACTTTCTTTCTAGCAACATTGTTGTATCCTTCAGGATCAAATCCATTTCTAGGTGTAGCTCTTTTTAAATTGAACTATGATAGTTTATCTAGAACTGAATCATACCCCTCCTTCGATAGCACACTAAAATCCCCAAAGCACAATATACTTGGCATGAATGATTTTTTTTCATAGGAACTTAGATTCATGAAACTTGAGTAGTCCATCCACCTAATAATTTCCAAGTACAAAACTCTATTTGGCAGTGTTTTTGGTAAAAGAAAGGGTGTATCCTCAAAACCATATACTTTGATCATGGTAGAATCGACATAACAATAGCAGTCATCCCAATTATGTCCCATAGTTGTGGTTCCATCAAAATCTCTAGGACTCAAAAATATTTTGATCTCATCAGTTAAGGAATACTTATAGGGGTGATTAAAAAATCTATACAATGTTTTAATTAAATGCTCCTCAAAAAGAACATAGTTAGAGTTTAAGAACACGTTGTCCCAAATAGCAATCCATAGTTTTATTGGCAATGGTTGGACCTCCTTATCAAATTGTGTAATTTTTAGTTCTTTTGGCCACATCCCTATCTCCTGACCATAATATAATATCAAGTGCATAAGAATAGAATAATGTTTGAAGTGCAATGTAGGAGATTCATTTTCTATTACCATCAACCTTGAAACAATCTCCTTGGCAACGTAAGAAGCATAATCAAATGGTCTTACATTATGACATTGAATATCTAATACAATTACCATTGGCCCTATCAACATGAATTCAAAAGCCTTCGTCCCTAATATTTGGCATACTGAGAGATATGTGTGCTTCAAGTAAGGTTCAAATGAATCAACATGAAAATGAGGCATGTCATTATCTTCAAGTGGGACAAGGTTTCCATCTTTTCTGGGTCTATGCAATGGCAATCTCTACCCTTTGTAGGTTGTTTCCATTCTCTAGTATTCCCTTTCGAAATCCTCATATACAATTGGCTCATCACATGATCCACTTAAGTTAAAAACCTCTGAAATTATAGTCTTGGACACATATATAAATGGATTTCCTTGTAAATTACAGATAGCCTTTAAGCCAATGTTGTAATGCTTAGCCAAGAGCTTCATTAGTTCCACATTCACAAATACATTTGGGATGACTAATTTTCCCAAATCAAAGTTCCACGGATTACATACTGGTTCGAATCTATTTCTTCGATGATAATGGAACATAAATAACTCGTATCCCCTAACAAAAGTCCAAGTGTCTCCTATATGTTTACATTTTTCCTCAAATTTTTTATATCGACCCTCAATTGTGTGGACCTCCTAGCCCTTGGCTCTGACCCAAGAAATTGACTGATGAGATCTTGGTTGAACTTCCTTTCTTTTGACTTTGGTTCATCCCTTGTTTCAATTTGTTGTTTCTTGATTTTTCTTTGACTACCCTCATCCTGTTGTTTTCTACCTTTGTCTTTTCCAGAAATCGAACCTTCCATTTTTAATTCTTCAAATTAGAATTTACTAATTATAGAGGAGTTTGTGGGCTTACTTGTGAATTTTCAATTGCACTATGCTCCTTGAATTTTTCTTAGCCTTTTGTGTTCACTAGCTGCAACTCCTGAGAATTCCTTTCATTGAAATTTCTATTGGTCATGAATGTTCATATGGAGTTCATTCATGTAGCCATTAATGTCCATCATTGGAATTGAATGCAACGATCTTCTTGAAATTTGAATTGTCAAAGCAACACAAAAGATTGCATTGGTGAGACCCTCTTAACCTTAGGCCAAGTTGTGCTTCTAATTTGGTGCCATCTTTGTTTATACACTTATGATCGGTCGCCAAGAAATAACCGAATTTCTCTTCAATTGGAAATATCCCTTTAGTTCTTTTACTAAATCGACAAGACCATTCAATAATTTTACGGACACTGTCCAATGGCCCTTTCTACTATTCTTCAGCTTATATTACTTTCGAGGAGAAAATTTAAAAGTTTCAAATATGTTAAAATGATTTAGTTTGCTAAAAGTTCCTTCGGCCATCGCCCAGTGTCTTTCCAATGAGTATAATCTATTCTTTATCACCATCGTCTTGACATGACCCATCACCAAGAAAATAAGATGCTATGCCTATGTTTTTTTGTCTTACCAATGTGTTTTCTTTATATGCTTTGTTAACTAAGACAGGTCAGTGTGACTTTCCTTGAGATTATTCTCATCGGTATGACTTTCATTATCGAAGAGACCTGAGGGGTTCAATCCAATCATACATGTCTCTCTAACATGTCTTTTCCATTTCTTTATTCATTCAGATGAATTGACAAGGTTCTCCCTGAAAATCCCTTTATCGATGTGACCCATAAGATTGGTGAGATCCAAGGGATTCTAGCCGATAATAGATGTCTCCCCAATATAATAGTCCTTCAATTTTATCAATAGGAGTATATGTGTTTTTCATCGATGGGGCTTCTGTCCGTGTGAATTTTAAGCTTGACATGACTTAGAAATTGTGATTCGACTACTTTTCTCATGTTGATGGACCTTCATCGGTGAGATGATAGGTATTGTCCTCTCGATTATGTAGTCTTGTTATTTCTGGGGTCTTTTGATCCCTGTGACCTAGTTCGTGTCTCCCCGATATTCTAGGAAACATTCAAATGAAGGATCCTATGATATTGTAACAAACATATATTAAAAACTGATGACATGAGAAGCAACTCTACTATATGTTAGCTTGGTAGGGAGTGAAAATGGAGCTAGATGATGAAATGATAAATGGTAATGAAGAGCAAAGGGATTTCAAGGAAAAATTCAAAACAAACAAGGATTGTTGCCTTGTAATTTTGCTCGATTGTGACCAAGGAATTATTTGTATGCAAGATGCCACATACATATGTTATAACATGGGTCTAGTCACACAAATATTATTGATCACAAAATTAATGTGGGGAATTTTTGTGATATGTGAAGGTGAGTGGGTAAAGACCATTGAAAAAATATGAGATTTTTTCAATTCCAATAGACCCAATTTCAGATGTAAAGCTATCAAATAGCTAAGTCCATGTAAATAGGGTTTAAACTGGTAACCAACTTAGTGAATGAATTTAATTTTTTCAACTGCACCTACAACCAATTTCAGTGAATATTTGATCTGCTAAGTAGTAGCATAGATTTCTAAGATGGTGAGGATGTATTTATGTTAGTAGAGAGAAGAAGAGATAGTGCACAGTGCAAAAGGTATTCTGGGATCCTGATATAAACAAAGAAAGCACTGAAAGGAAAAGAGGGAGTTGTACAAGAAGTGTGAGTGTGCATTAAGGAAAACTAAGAATGCACTAGGAGAAAAGGAGAAGAATCGAGAAAAACAAAGAGTTGTAGAGAAGAGAAGAGAGTTGTTGTGGTAGCAATAGAAACTTGAGTAGTTGCAGAGTAAGGTACAACATTGACTTGTGTTCTTGATGGATAAATTGTAATAATCCTATATGTCATAAATCTGATTGGCTGGTGCCATTAGATAATTGAGTTGGTTCTTAGAATAGGGGGTTGGTGTCTCCTTAGAGTTGGTTCCCTTAAAAGGTTGTAACATACAGTTTCTTTGTGAGGCTAGATTAGGATAGTAGCTCTAAGTAGCATTTTCTCAACATGTTTTTTCCCATCTTAGGTTTTCCACGTATATCTTGTGTTATGAGTTGTTAGATTGTGTGCTTATTAGATTTTTTTATTTCATGTTTTAATCTACACACTAAGTATTTAAGAAGTCAGTTTGATCTAAAGGATAAAGGGTTAAAATTTTATTATCTACTGATTCACCCCCCCTCTCAGTAAATTGTTGTGTTCAATTAGCGATTTCAAGTAGAAACACCTAAGGTAGTATTGGAATTTCTAGTAGATTGTATGGTTGTACTAATAGTTGGATTAGTGTATGTTGGAATAGAGGTCACTGTTATGGAAGGAGGAATTGGATTTCCACCTTGAATTTGAATATACCCCAAATATTGAGGACAACTAATCATTGAAGGGACATGTTGATTAATGATATGAGATAGGTTACACATGAATTCTATTCCTTGTTCATTTTCAATCATTCTCCTCATGTTATCTATGATAGGAATCGTAGTACCAACAATATGTTTAGAACATAGAAAGTTTAGCAATTTTTCAAATTCTTCATCCATTTTTCTAAGGTTCTCTTGAGGGATATTGGCAACCATTGATTGAAAATTAGTAACAATATTTTTTGGTAAGGAGGTCATAAGAAATGAAGTGTCAAAGCTATGATCCATAGTGGGTTGACTAGTGTCAATACTATGAGTGAAAGAGTTGGAAAACCCAAGATCCATGATGAGTGATGTATCACAAGATGACGTGAGTATTTAACTACATTTCATGATAGTATTCAAAATAAGACACCAAGTTGTGAAGCTCATACAAGTTTCACAAACCTAAAGTGCACCCATAATGGAGAATAGATAAAATTGAATCAAACACCCTAGAATATAAAGTGCAATGCAAGTATGTAAAAAGAAATTTCCAAAATTTAAACAAGATAAATTTCTGATTATACTATGCAAAAACCTGAAAATAATGTCTTGTAATTCTAATTTTGATTTTGAAATGCACTTAAATTCGACTAATTAACCTTAATGTAAATAATTATAGAAAAAAAAATTCTAGAAATTGAAACAGGGATCTGAATGCAAAAATATATAATGCAAATTGAGGGTTTTCAACTCCCAAAAATTTAGAAAAATCCTTGATTAGGGACTCATTCACCCATGGGAAAATGTTTCTCACTTCTGGGTTTTGAAAAATAAAATTACAGAGTTCTAAATTGATACTTATGTTTGTTTCTCGCTTTTGGGTTTTGAAAAATAAAATTACAAAGTTCTGAGTTGATACTTATGTTTTTCATATTTAGGTTGCAAATAGGTAGTTATGGTTTCAAATTTCTAGAAAATAAGATCTAAATGCAAGTGTGAAATGATGCTAAATGACAAGAAAAAATATATAATTTGAAATGCAAATTTCATTCAATTTTTTAATTTAAGTTGTTGATCATACAGTGTTATAAAAACACTACAAAACTGATGAAATTTTCAAATTTTTCAAATTTTAAAGAATGCAAAAATGAAAACCTAAAACCCTAAATGAGATAAAAACTAATGCAAGTAAAAAACCCTAAATAAGATGCAAATAAATGTGATTCAATGCAAAGTAATGAAAATCTTAGATCTAGGGTTTAAATGGACTCCAAATTTCAAAATTTTATTATATACAAAGTCAGGTTCATCAAAATGAAATATAGAAAAATAGGTGTGTTTGTGTGGTCAATTTTGTCACATAAAATTGCACCCTGCTAAGCTCAAAGCTCAACATTATAATGATGCAATGGAAGCAACCTCAAGGTGTGGGACCTTTGTGTGTATGAGGTCAAATCTCTAGAGAAAGATAAATTCCTTTTTCAATCCCAGTTCAATGTGCTGGTCAAAACCAACACATGAAAACCTACCACTAACCTACTTTAATAGCTCACAAGGGAAAAGGGTTAGAAGGAATGCACGAAAGGGGAAATGGAGGTGATACACCAAGATTGAAATATTATTTCTTCCTAACAAATATTGCATAGTACATCATTGAAGAGGGGCAAGGGGACTTTCACAACTCTTTGTTTGGTCAAATTTTAGGGGGATACAAGAAGGTTTGGTTTTGACAAGGCACTGGAAGGAATGAAAGGTTTCTCAAACTAGCAATTGTAAACCATTTAACACAAACATGCATGCATGAAAATACAATAAAAACATAGATATGAAGGTAATAACTTACTCAAACACAAAAGAGATGAGAAGAGGAAAGCTTGATCGATTTCATTAATGTAGAGGGAAAAAGGCAATATTTACAATGGCAGAGTGTAAATACAATTTGCAAAATAAAAACCCCAGAGGAGCCAGAGGAAGAACCCATGCAAAATATACAAGTGTTTCCTTTATAGTTTAGGCATAACTAATATGAACATTAACCAAACCCTAACCAAGCTAGGGTTAATGGATTTGATCAAAGAAGAATGAGATCTATCCAAAAACTTAGTGCACAAAACAAGCATGGTCATCATACCTATTGTGAAAACCACACCAAGAAGAGCCTAGAGAGGATAAGGTTTACATGCCATCCACCCTGCCATGAAGATTTTCTTAGAAAATCAATCCAAAATCCTCCACAAAATCAACGATTTAAGTAAGGGATCCATTAGAAGGGATAAATAACAAAAATGAATGAGAATGGAACCTGTAAAATCACTTGCAGAAGTCATGGAATGCATTAAATGCTATCCTCAAACCCTAAAAAACACTGTTGGTAGCTGGGGAGTTCTTGCAAATTAATGGTGTCATTGAACAAAAAATGTGCCAATCCATGGATAAATGGGGAATTGGGCCCAAAAAATAACCTTTAGAAGCATATGAATTAAATGGTTATGAGCCTCAAAAATATATCTTTTTCGGGGGTCGAGCATCAAGGCTACCTCATGCTTTATGCTTGCATCAAAATTCATGTGCACTGGAATTGAACCATCAAAGATCGGGTGTTAGGCCTACAACTTACCACGTACCAAAAGAGAAGAAGGAGAAGGAACTACGAAGAATGAAGGAACCATCAGGATCAGAGAGAAGGGTTACCTCTTACCAAAGAAAGGTAATAGGTAATGGAGAAGGCTGAAGATTGACATCCGAAAACTCAACACTTAGCTAAATTTTGGAAGAAAAGAGTGAAAGTGAGAAGGAGAAGGAAGAAAGTGATAGGATGAGACTTCGGAGGCTGGACATCAGACCATTGGAGGTCAGAGGTTAAGATGAAGGCTTACACATTGCGAAGTGAAAATGGTAATAGGGAAGAGGTAAGGGTGAAATATGAAACTCGAAGGCCAATACAAGAAAGGCAAAAAAGTAAAGAGGGGAGAGGGAAGACCAACCCTCAAAGTCCGACAAATGAAGACTTAGGGAAGTATTGAAAACTTAATCGAGCTTTGATGGTTGAAGGTAAGGCCCGAGGCTTACCTTTAGAGGTCGATAGAGGGTAAAGGGAAAGGTCAAATGTTGAAACCGGAACAATTAGAAGAAATATGGGAAAGGACGAGTGATGGAGAAGGCATGAAGGAAGTGAGTAAGAGACATCTCAAAAACACAAAATTACGGGACAACAAAATTTAGGAAACTTCAAGGAAAAAACATGCAAGATGGTCCAAGGGGGATCTCTTAGATCGGTTATCAATGATGGGACATCAAAGGGCGGCATTAAATGTCAACGGTCAAATAAGTGTATGATGGACCTATTTTCCCTTATTTCATTAGGAAATGAGATCCACACAAAGAATTGACTTACAACCCTTACGTGAGTCAACTCAATGAGGGAATCTACTAATTTCCTTATGCTCAAGGGTGAGGGTTTCATCCTAAACAACACTTTTGGGAGAAAAACTAAAAAATAGAAAATCAACTTAATTATGTCACATCAAACTTGAAACAATAATATGAAGCTCAATATTGACATAATCAAAAAAAATTCTACAGATCTAAGAAGGTTTGAGTGATGTTTACTAATCACCAAAAATCACTTTCAAAAGGTTGTTTGGAACTCATTCACCCATGGGTAAATGGGTCTTTTGTAAGGGATTTAAAAAAAAATATGGGACCTCTGATACCACTTTGTAGCTTTTATTTGATTTGGGTTGCAATGTCAGAAAGTTGTAAATCAGATGTGTAGGTGAGAAAAACTTTGACAACTTTTGCAACTTTGAAAATTTTCCAATGTTTCTCTCCACAAGTCTTCAATCCTTCTTCAACCTAAAATCTACAACATATACACGAGGAAAAATTGTTTGTTTTTGGTAAATAGGGGTTTGCCTTGGCCATACCTCATTTTGGTAATTAAAACTTGAATTGAAATAATGAAATTTGAAAATAATGGTGAATTAACAAGCTATGTTTCAATTGACCAAACCCTTGAATGAACCTTTGGAAATATAAAATATTGATCTTGATCTTGCATGAAATGGCTTCAATGTATGTGGATCTTGATACTTGAATCTTTGAAACCTACATCACAATGTTAGCTCCAAAAATATGCATGATGCTTAAGGCCTTGAAATGATGCTTGAGATATTTATTTCTGCAACAAAATTCTCAATAAATCTTCTCTTGAATGGTCTTGATCATAAACTTTAGCTCTTGTGAAGTCACATACAAATTCTAGGATTGATTTGATAAAATAACCTTGTATTTATAGGCATGTATCCTTAATTTCCCTACAAATAAAACATTACAAGCCAACATCAAAATTTGAATTTAGAGAAATTAAAATACCACCAAAAACATAATTTAGATTTAGTTTCAAAGGCCTAGGGAGGACCCATTCACCCATGGGTGAATGGGTCCCAAGTCCCTATTTTTGGAACACGCATTGTTCAAGGTAAAATATATGTGTAGGCATTAATTATTGTTGGGTTTTCCTTTCAAAAAATGTAATTTATCAGGCTTATAGATGTAAAATAGGTCTTATCAAGTCATAATTAAGTCCATTTTAATTAAGGGGATCCAAACAAAGTGTGAAAATTAAAGCAGTACATTTTTCTACACTACAGATGCTATACAAGTCATAGAACACCCATTCCTAACATGACATAACACTCTAATCTCTAAAAATTGCATGCACATACATTGTATTATGATGATTATCTCACAACCTATGTCATGGAAAATTTTCTCTTAGCCTATCTATGCTTGATGGAGGGTTCTACTTGACCTTTAGGACCCAACATTTCACTTTATGTGTATACCCTTTCTCAAATTTTTATTTTTTATTTTTTAAATATTATGGTTGGCCAAGAATTATAAAGGTCACTTAGGAAACCCTATGGCTACCCAAGTGTTTCCAATTTTAACTAGGTAACCTACCTTATAAAAAAGGGTTAGCTAGCATAGAAAAATAATTCCCTACTCAAAAAAGTGTTTACTTGAGAATTTTATATTAATGCATTTGAAATCTCATCATTTTTGGAATATTTTAGGTTAGCTTAGTGTGGTATTGTTGTTAAATTTTCACGTCATTTTCTCCTTTTAATTCATTGAGGATTGCAATGGACTTATTTTGGGAAGTACCTAGTTTTTTGGAAGGAAAATCGTTTTAAAAAATGGATTACTGGTTTTGATTCCTCCAATGTTAACATGGTTTATTTTTGGATTAGACTCCCAAATATCCCTTTGAAATTATGGAATGATTGTATTGTTCAAGGAATTGCTAATGTTATTGTTCAATTTGTGGTCATTTACAATGTCATAAAATATAGGAAAAGGATCTTTTTCTCTATATTTTATGTTACTATCAAAATTGATAAAGAGCTACCAGAAATATTAAATTGTGTTCAAAGTTTATTATTTGGGAGAACAAAACATTTTGTGTCCTTGTTGGTTTAATATTGTCATCATGAAAAGGAGCTCTCTAAAAGGATGCATGAAGAGAAGGTTTTTTTAGGGCAAGTTGTTTAATGTAAAGTTTTCTCAATCTCTAAACAAAGGGATGGTGTTTCAAACCATTTTGGGGGACCAAACTAGTGTGGTTTATGTTTCCCCTTGCAAGAAAAAAATAATTCCTAAATCTTTTAGTTTGGTTCCTCTTCAAAACATTTTGGTGAGGTTTGAATTCAAGCATCCTTAAATGTTTGTTTGGTAGCTTTTTGTTCATGTTTTTCTTTGACCAAATTATTTGTTGGTCGTTGTCCCATGTTTCTTGTGGTTGTTCATGTAAAGGTTTTTGGGTCCTTTCAAAATCCATTTTTGGTTGATAACTATGGTCAAAATCGTTTACCTTAAAAAAAACATACATAATTTTTTCATTTGATACTATGTTTTCTAAGAATAAATTTAATATTTAACCCTTTAACTAATCCCATAATTATCAGAGTAGATAGATAATCATCTAATAATTAATTAGTCATTAATTAATAATTCGGTCTCTTTTTACTTTATTAACTCAAGCTAAACTTAGAAATGTTTAAATTTGTATTTCCAACTTGTCATGCTATCTCATAGAATACGATGGGGAAACTTTTCATGATCCAATATAATCCTCACTTATGGTTTGATCTAGGGTTTGTGTTTTCTTTTTTCATTTACAAAATTCATCATTCATTGTAATCAATTAATTTTAGCTATTTTGCATCAATATAATTATCAAGTTGCATAGAAAATATATCATGTTTTTCTCTCTCAATTTGTTATAGGAGTTTTGGTTGCAAGTATGTGTATGTTTTACATGTGTATGTTTTCCCATTGATATGTGTGTTCTACATCTGTATTCTTAACTATATTTTTCTTTTGAACTCTAATAGTGGATCATCTACGTTGATATAAATTTTAATGCAAATAAATTATATAATTATATGATTTTTTTTTCATTTTTTAATAAAATAAACATTTCATCTACATTAATATCACATTTCCTTTTAATATGTATTATTGAATACTATTATTTAAAACCATTTTCCTTTTAATTATATACCTTTTGTATAATTAAGAATGGTTAAATGGTGAATATGAAGCATGGAAGTAATTTTCCCATTAATAGAAAATCAAGGATGAAATTTGATATAAATAAAACCCTTGACAATTTAATAGTCATGGATGATATACAAGATAAAAAAATTCAAGGTGAAACAAAAAATTAGGTAGCTCTAATAATTTGTAGTAATGATGTTGAATAAAATATTATATATTTAATTAAATTTTCACAATATATTTTTAAAAGTAGTGTACTACAAATGTAAGATCTAAGCTCTAGTAGATCATTCTTACCATTATTAATTTACCAACTTACCAATGCTTAAAATTACTTAGTCATATTCAAGGAAATCATTGAATATAGTTTAAAGAGCTACTAAATTATAAATAAATAGAAGGAAAGTAAGCATGTCATGAGATTGAACACAAATCATATACTTAGAGAAACTTATATATGAGAAATCATTGAAGAGTGGGCTAAAAATTATCAATTTGTATATCTCTATCTTATAAGTAAGCTAATTATTATTAAGACCATTTGAAACTCATGAGAACACGAACAACTAAGTTCCATACCTACACAATATGCAATTGTAATTGCATGAAAATATATAAATATATATCCTAGATCAACCTTTTATGAACACTTATGAAACATTACAAAACGGACTAGCCTTTACACAAGGTTATATGATTGTTTGAATATTTACAATCTAAATTGACTAGGATATTTTGTACACAACATCTAGAAGGAAAAAATATATTATTTATAATCATTGGTCTACTTGTAAAAGTAAATTGTGTGAAATTTCCACTTCCATTGAATTAACACATTGAGAATGATTAAGATAATAATAAAATTACCTTCAAAATCACAATCGTGTTTGTGAACTAGTAAAATAATTATAAATTGATCCTCAATAGACAATTTTATCAATATCATTGAAGTACTACAATTTTTCAATATTACCCTAAAATTATATTTTCTTAAGATGCTCTGAATCAACCACTCTCATCTTTGAAATGATGAAATGTGATTGATTATTCAAAGTGTCTCCAATCTTCTTAATTGAGAGGGACAAACAACCTCCCCATTATGTTTGAAGAAGATCCCTCTTTTCAATCATCCAAGTCATCATATACATCAAAAATGAAAACTAAGTCAAGTAGATTTTTCTAGATATCTTCTTCGTTGAAATATTAAGATTTTTTTTGAATATGTGTTACTTAAAATGTTATTCTAAACTCAAAACTTATAAAAAGATGCCGGACTGTCCAAAATATTCATTATATTTGAAGATTCCTCTTTTCAATCATCCAAATCATCATATATATCATAAAAACTAAATCAAATAGATTTTTCCAAATATCTTCTTCGTTGAAATATTTAGATTTTTTTGAATATGTGCTATTTAAAATGTTATTCTAAACTCAATTTTTTTGAAAAGATACCGGGCTGCCCAAAGTAGTTGTTATCCATTATCATTCAAGCAACTACGACGAAGAGTCTCGACTCGCCATATCTTTGATTTTGACTCACTTGTTATCTTTTTTCTCTTTTCCATAGCCGGTGGTGACAAAGACGGCCAACCAAGTCGACGATCATCACCGCTTTATAACAAACATATCCACTTTCGACACCACAAATGCAATGCAAAGAAAAAATAAATAACTTGATTGTTATGTTTACCTATCAATTGGAAAAATAGCCATTAATGATAATTATAGAAGAAAAATTGGGGCTTCCCATGACTCGGCAGTTTGACTAAATGAAACCTTCGAATAGATCACTCGATGACTAGGCACATGGATTCTAGCCCAAAACGTGTATTACATTTTTTTATTCTTTCTTTTTAATATTCTTGCTTAGGGAGGGGTAATTCACTTGATTCTTTCGAATGATCTTTACAAATTTGGTAAATCAATTTGTTATATTTGCTTCTCGAATATTACCACTGTATTTGAAAAGGAAAATATATTTTTCTTAAGATTAGACCAATCTGATGAAGTGTATACTATTAAGACAGTTTGAGTAAAATAAATTAAGATATTTTATTTGTTATTTATATAAAGTAAATATGAAGGATAATGCATTAAGTTTTAGGACTGAAAAGAGAATTCTAGATGATAAGAACAATAACATTATTAGATCTTAAGATTAGATACTGGTTGAAAGTTAAATGTATCTAGATCAAAATTAGAATATTATTCTCTTTCTTGTTTTAGCTCAACTTTGTTAGTTAAGATTAGAAATGTGATTATAAACTAGATCAATGTCTAACAATTTAACCTGTTATATATTCCTTCTATTCTTTGTGAGATTTGAGAAATGATTGTTGCTTCTTCTTTTCTTCTAATAAGTATGAGTTGGAGGTACTGATGAATATCTTTGTAGGGTTCACAAGTTCTCCATGCCTTAATCAACCCCTTAGTACTAGAAAATGTTGAATATAACACTCTTCAAGGTTACATATGCTTGTGTATTTACCTAGATTCCTTTTAGAGCTTTGATTAAATTGCAAGCATTCGAGTAACATAAATGATCTTTAAAAAATTTGGTTTTTTTCCCTTGATTAGAATGAATGCAATAAAAAATTTTGTAGTGTCGTAATTTGTTGTCACTAACAATTTCACACTAGGTTTGGCACTCTATTTTGAATTTATGGTTAATTAGTGCTCCTATTGCGACCAATTTGTGACTTGATTAAGAAACTATGTTAAATTCCCTAACAATTGGCATTTTGGGAGCAAAAATGTCCAAAATAATAGAATGGTGTGCTAGTGCCCTACATTTGAGTTTCAAGAAGGTTTTGGTGTGCTAGTGCCTTACCTTTGGTGTCTTGAATATTGTACTCTATCGACCTAGCTCAAAAACGATCTTCAACGAAGCATATATAACAATCATTTTTCCCTCATTTTAGGAGGACAAGATATCAAAGGAAACATTTTATCTATCAAAAAGCTCTATACTTATGACACATTATCATTGCTATATGCATTAACCCTTTTAGGTGTTGGAGGAAACATCTTATTTCTCCATTAACTCATTGTTGGTGATTCACATTGCGACATCAAACAAACAAGGGTTTCACACTTTTTGTAACACTATTTCATGGTTTGTTTTTGTAGTAGTTATCATTTATTTTTTCTTTTCTCTCTTGAGAGAACACATTATTTATCAACATCATTATTGTTGTTTGTGGAGGTGTGACCACCAACATAAGGTTTGACTGGGGAAAGCCCTTATACATCACAACCATTTTCCCTCTTTTATGTGTAGATTTGAATTTAGAACTTTTGGATAGTGAGGATCTATAGAGAGATATAGTGAACTATGGCAAATATTGGAAAACAAAAATCTAAACCATACAAAATCCTAAATACATTAGCGCCTTATGTTAGTGTCCTACCATTTTTTCCTCTACTTTCTGTGATAAGTTCTATCAGATCTTCTCTTTCCTAATTTTCCATCCTTTTCTATATTTATAGTAACAATATTCTTAGACCCTAAGAAGGAAATAAAGCAATAGGAAAAACAAAGAAAATGAGTCAAACTAGTTTAATTCAAACAAGATTAAGATCCCATACCCATACTCATGAAATGAAGCTCTAAAATAATGAAATCAAACAATGTAATCCTAAGACAACATAAATTTGATTCAAAATTTAAAACATATACCATCCCATGTTGCAGTTGTTTTGTATTGATGTTTGGATGTCAGAGTACTCAATTCAATACAAATCCTCCATTGTTAATGTTGCAAAAAGCTTGAATGTGTGAAATTTTTAACTAGAATGTGATAATATATCTTAATGTGCTCAAGGGATAATTTTTTAGAACTTCGCTATGAAGATTCTAGATGATTTGTGAGATGGTAAAATATTGTTATATAGATTTCGTGTTTCAAGATGATGATTGAGACACAACAATGTAAAATCATGATCAACAGTTGAGAACCATTGAGAGGAAACATATTGCTTAGTTGGCTTATGTGGTTGATCCAATTAATCTAGAATTTAATTGCATAATCCAACAATTTATTCTACATAATCTGTGGGATTGATGAAATCAAGCTGAGTTGTTAGTGGGATTGAAGAATAGATGGATTAGTTAGGAAATAGATGGGTTAATCAATTATTTAGAGTGAGATCAATGGTAATGATTTTTTCAATCACAATAAAGGCAAGGGTAATTAATTAGTTGAATAATTAATTAATATTTTGAGTTTAATGTGCAAGCCATATTTGAATTTAATAAATACAGTATTTGTTTGTTGACCATGTTGAATGATGTTGAATAATCAATTTAATTATTCAAGTTTATAAAGGGGAAAGTGATTTAATTAAACTATTAAGTTATAAAAATTTAATTGATTTAGGAGAATAGGGTACATTAGTGACATAATTATAAAACTTGCATTAATTTAATTAATCATGAGGAATAAAAGTTAGATTAATGATAATATAGTGAATTAATTAAATAATTGAAGATTATTCAATTAATAGAGGAAAACATGGCTTTTGATGTAAATGATGTGAAATGCAATGATATTAGTGATAATAATGCCACTGATAAATGGAAAAATGTCATTCAGGATGTGTGATATGTGTTAGGTCATTTTTACATGTCTACAGTTTTCCCCTCTTTGAGACAAAGTATTGGTTTCTTTATTTCAAATAATTCTATGTTAAAAAAATTATATGTCCCATTATGCTCTGATGGTCAGCAAAAAGATAGTACGACATTGGGCTACCCCCTCAAGAGGCTGGCTAGAAAAAATCTTTTTCAAGTAAGGCTCATGAAAAGGTTCAATTGTCGTTTAGATGTGAAAAGTACAAAAACTTAGGCTATAGGGCCTTCTTTTATGATTCAAATGATCTTGGGAGCTCATAAATTTAACCTCGGAGGGTGTCCAAGGTGAAAAATTAGGGTTTATTTTTCCTCATTTTCACTCTCATCCCTTAGTGAACTCTTGTCTGTGGAGATCCCTCTTTGATGATTGTTGATTCATGATGCCAAGGATTCCAGGTGCCCCACATCATACAAAGGCAGTCTATGACTTCAAGAGGCCAGCTAGCATAGGTGTCGTGAAATGTACATCTTTCGTTCCTATTTTCATCTTTTTATTTTTGGGTAATTAATGGTAGAAGTCATTTTGAAAATACCAATAATTTTGTAACATTATTGCTTTTGCCTCAATCTTACTACTATTGTTGTTTTGTTTGTGCTACTTTTGATTTTCTTGGTTCCTATCATTTTTTATGGTTGCTATCACAAAATATGCTCACTTTTTTTAACCGCTATTGCATGAAATGTTCACTATTGTTTTTCTTGTTGTTAAATGGTTGCTTTTGTGCTTTTTGTGCACTATTGAATAAATTGTTTGCTTTTGTTATTTTTTAATGCTATTTCATTTCTTGACTGCTATTGATAGGAACAAGGTCGCTATTGCATTTCTTGACCACTATTGTAAAAAATGTGACTGCTATTGTCAATTTTGAAAGTTTTAGCCAATTTATTCGTAGTCTTAGGTTCACTATGTGTTTTTATAGGAAATTATTAATGTCATGGGTTGAATGTTTGCACGAGGTTCTTAAACCACTTTATTCTAGAGAGCGATGGCTGCAATAGTTGTTTGACCTATTCATTGGTTTCTTCAAGGTGAAGTGAGATTTCCTAGATACCATGGGCCTACAATATATATGCTACATGTTGGAGATTTGGTGTGATAGGGTGATGATGATCACCCTTATAGAGAGATACAACTCTAAGTCATCGTCATTTCATTTTCCTACTAGCGAGGCCACTATCAATCTGGAGGGTTTCTAGAGGATTCTCTGTATTCCTATTTATGGGGAGCTTGTTACCTATGATGTAGGACAGGGTACCCATGCTATGTAGTGAGTTCTTGGTGTTAGACGTCTTCGAGTGGTGTATTCATAGATAGACTTATCTCCCTTTGTTAATAGTGTCGATCCCATTTATATGGTCTTATGTAGGTTTGATCTCAGTGGTGTATTCATAGATAGACTTATCTCCCTTTGTTAATAGTGTCGATCCCATTTATATGGTCTTATGTGGTTTGATCTCAGGGCTTGTGGCACCTAATTGAAGAGGTAGACAATTTCATGCTGGTTGGGGCATTTGTATTGAAGAGATGATGGAGCATGAAATGAGGTACGTGTAGGGACCATATCTTTTGAATCACTTATATAGAGATATGCATGAGGTTTCCTATCATGAAGGTAGTTCTATCTCCACTAGTGTGACATTGTTGCATGTATGGGCCTCAGATCACATGCTAGTGACTGGACCTAATGGTCTTATGGATGGATATCCATAGGATCCATATTCATACTAATACTTAGATTTTATGCACTATACTTGGCCTAGCCAGCTACCTTATTGGTGTCATGTTTTTTATGAGATGCCTAAATTTATTTGGAGAGCATGGTTAGACTATGAGGCTTGGCATGATGATGTGAATCAACTCCCTTACTATTGACATACATGATAGTTGATAGGCTGCATGGACTCTTTTCTTGAGCGTTACTTACTTGATCGATTTCTTCGTCAATTTGGAGAGCAGTAGACAGTTTCAAAGATGATTATCATGTACGTTCAAATGATTTTCCCCATTTGGATGGGGATGGCCAGTAGGTTTGGAAGACCCCAATATGACACATGAGTATGATCAGTGGTGGGCTCATCATGTTCCACTTTGTTTCATAGATCACACTACTGTTGGGAAAGTCATAGGTAGAGCAAGTGTGATCGGTCATAGGGCTGAGTGATAGCAGCTTGAGATCACTATTGATCAATTGGATAGGGTAGGTTAGCATTATGGATAGAAAGGAAATCAACAACATTAGGATTAACCCTTTCAAGATTAGTAAGTACCATAGGGTCCTCCATAGATGGATGCAATGATAACAGCTTAGGTTTCCCATTTGAAAGTGGAGAGGGATGCAAAGATGATGTGAAGGTAGGCTACTGAGGCATAGGTTGTGGCTTTGATTATTGGGAGATATGGCCATAGAGAGGCAGTAGATATTGGCTACTGATATTTCAATAGCCTCATCCATTCCCATGGCTTAGTATCAGGTTGAGTGAGATTGGATGATACAACAAATCACTTATTATCAAACAATCTATGAAGCATTTTTTCCCAAAGCACGAAGGCATATTCACTTTAGAGATCCAAGTGAGGTGATGGATGTAGAGTCAGGTGGAAAATTAGTTAGGCAACCTCACTAGTCCCCAATTATCCTCCATCCATCTCCCCATTAGAGCTAGGAGAAATCGAGATCCCCACCTTGAGATGACAATCATAGCTGATTGTTCCTTGATTTTGTATGATGTTTATTATATTAGAGAATTTGTGCAGACATGCTTTTTTATATATACATTCATCGACCTAGCTGAGGCCTCATATATGTATTTTTTTGTATATGATATCACACATGTTCTTGATGATGTATCTGACATTCTCATTTTTGATGATATATGAGATATACCATGTTGTGATTCATATTTATTATGTTTTTATGAGATGATTATGGATAATGATATATACATGCTCAAGTTTTGTACTTTTCTTATGTATGCATATGATATGGATGGATGTATGATTTATGTATCTATGCGATGGATAATGATATATGATGAATGATGATTTACCATGTTATTATGGTCATTATATGTATTGATGAATTTGTGGATGCAGGATGTATGTGGTCCTATTGATATTGTGATGCAAGATGGAGATGTTAGAAGAAGTGTTTGATGATTTAGATATGGATAGGAATTTGATGTTGTTAGTTGCTAATGAGTTTTGATTTTTCTTCTATAGAGGCTTCGTATCCTTTTGTAATCCTTTTTGTTGTAGCAAACAAATACGATGCACTAGGGTATTAATAACCAAGGTGGCTTTGTATTCATTGCATGGAATTTGACTCAACACACATAATATTTTTGCTCATACTAGACCTACCAAAAACCCTATTAGAGTACATGGTTGAGTTGTGTTAAAATATTTTGGACTAGTTAAATAGATAGGTATGAAGCACCTAATATGAAACTGCTACATTAATTGCCTCAAAACAACTTTCATACACAAAACAAAGCAAGTATTTTCCATGGTAGTATCACAAAAAAATCTAACAAACAAAATCGATAGAAATTGAGAGTTAATGCCCCCATTCCTTCTTCTCTAAAACCTTATTGACATCCTCAAGAGATCCTGGGAATAAGGCATTAAGATAAATAGAAAAGATAATACTATAAAAAGATAAACAATGTTGTATTATCACTTGCCATAGTTATTTTGATGTCTTATAATAAAATCCATTGATGATGTCTATTGTAGGAATGTTGTATCCATTAAGACTCATGTTTTAGGATTTTTGATAATGATTTTCAAATAGGTATGGTTGTCTATACTTAGGCATTGTTTTAACTTGATAGTTATCTAGTCATTTCTATCTTGACTTTAGAATTTTTTATTTTGATTTTAATTTTTCTTGTTGATTTCTTTGTTATAAGGTGAAGGTGATGATTGTTTATTGTGAATGGAAATTTTATTATGGATAAGTGATAATGGAGATAGGACCTTTTGTAATTTTTTGATTATTTGATGTTGTTTTTGATAAATTTAGAAACAAATAGGGGGACCTAAAGGGACTAACCTAGTTCCATAGGGGATGATTAGATATTAGCCTTGCCTTACGTGATGAATGTAGGACATCATAGTTTGATTTTATTGGGTAACACTATTTTTGGAGTTTTTCTAACGTTTTATGAATATTTCTGGATTTCGATAAGATATTTGAATTTTTTGTTTTGGGGGACTAACCTAGGGCCTCGAAGGCTCATCTTTAATGGAATTTCCTATGTTATCCACACAAAGGCTCTTAGTTCTCTAATTTGATAAGAGTTTTTTTTTTATTACCTTTTCTTATTTTCAAATATTTTTGGATTTTCAAGTAAGTTTAAAGATTATGATGGAAACCAAAGGGGACTGACCTAGGGCCTCAGGGGCTTGATCAAATATTATCCTTGCCTATGTAATACACACAAAGACCACGTAGTTCAACTAGTGTTGACTCAAAACAAAAAAAAAAATTGGTATTTTGATGTTTTTTAAAAAAAATCGATTTTGTTTTTTTTTTGGATTTTTTGGATTTTGATAGTTTTTTACCATGATGGGATTTACGAGGATCTAATCTGCTACCAATTTTGATAAGTTCCCCCTAGTTTGAGAAAATATTACCTTCATTAGGGGAGATGGATTTTTGTAGTCCATCAAGTTTCAACACTTGATTAGTCATCGAGCCATGGTTGGTTGTGCGTTTTATTATAGGATGAATTGTGTGGGTACTTTAGATAGTGTTGATAGATAAAGATGACAATATTATTCAAATATAACACGTGCTTACCAAGTTTTCACTATAGTACCTATTTTAGAAGCACCACAAAGTGGTTTTCACTTAAAGACCGTTTTATTTCTCTTTACTATTTTTCTTGCTTTTTGAATTTTTGCATTTTTAGCTTTCTTCTTTTTCTTGCTTTTTGATATTTTATCTTTTTTATCTTTTTTCCTAGGATACTTTGATGCACTCAAGTTTAAAACCTTTTGATATGGCTGCTATTCAGAGGTTCGGCTATAGGTTCTCCTTCATGAGTAGCCAACTGATAAGATCTAGAGCCATAGCTTGTTGTGATGACGAAAGGAACTAACTAGTTTGGTTAAAAATTCCCCTTCCCATCTCGATTAACTTAAATTTTCTGATTCTATTTTAGTACTAGGTCACCAACTTGAAAGCTTATGTTTTTGATCATTTTGTTGTAGCTTCATTTGAGTTGATTTTGATAAACCTGAAGGTGGTTTAATGCACTCAAGCATATTTCATCTAGAAGTTCCAAATCATTAAATCTAGACACCTGATATTCCTCATTGGTGACCATCCCTTTCAACGATACTCGTAGTGAGGGGATTTCAACTTGGTGGAACCCCTAAAATTTTCTTGGTTCCACTGAATTTCATGTTTAAATCCTGATAGCTCTAGTCTTGATTTTCACTAGGGTTAGGGTTTTAAGGGTCCTATTCATGCCTATACCCTTGTTTGGTCCTTGGGATTCTAATTTTGTGTTGACTGGTTGTATCTAGTTATCAGTTACTTCATAATCCTTTTGTGGCCTCAAGCCCCATCATTTTACTGGCCCCAACATTATTCATCCTAACACGGCTAGGAGGCCCCTCTTTTAAAACAACTTTAAACCCACCTGCTTTAAGGCATCTTAAGTCAAGTGTCCATGGTCTATCACCCATTTCCTGTTCATTTGAAAATACTCATGTTTAACACGTGATGAGCAATATAACATTATCTCCACCATTTGGCTTTCATCGCCCCTCGCATGTTTTTTTATCGCCACTAGGAAGCAACACCTGATGACCGATGTAGTTAACCTTTTAAGTCATCACTTCCCTTTTAACTATGGTTGGTTGTCTTGTGCATGCTAGGGGTGAACCCACAACCACCGATGTATGAGTTATTCCCAATGCATGGAAATGAGGCCTCACTGGTTGTGATCGGCCAACGAAAGTGATGGAGCTTTTAAAATCTGAAAGAATTTTGATTCAATCTCAATGCTTAGAGTGGTCCTTTTCTTTTGTGTCTAATAGTTTGTTGGCCTAGGGTTTTGGGACTAATACCTTCACTCAAATTTATTTCAAGCCTTAAACCCTTATTTTATATTTGTATGTTGACTTTTTGTACTGGTTGCTGGTTACTTTAGTTATCACTTAAGTCATCACATTCATTGTTGTTACTAACCCTTTTTCTTAGGCTTATTAGTTACCTTTATTTATTATAGTTGTATTTTTCCTATGCTCAGGCCTAATATTTTCAACTTAAGTCTTGATTGTTGAATAAGGGAATGTTTTTCGTCAACCTAGTTAGGGCCCCCTTTTAATGACTAACTCTAGTTGCATGTGCAAAAAAGGGGTCCATAAATTTTAGAGATTGAATCTTGGCTACGAGTGCACACCACACAAGATTGAAACAACTCATATTTGAAAATTTGTGTGGCTTGCATGCTTGTGACATGTGTCCCTTTGTACAATGTGGGACCTGGTTCCCAATATGGTGCCCGATGTACCTAAGTTGAAGAATCAATTGCAGGGATATAACAATACTATCAAATCTGAGTCTTTGAGCACACACCACGCAAGCCTTAAAATCATATTTTAAAGTCTACTATGTGGTGTGCATGATTGTGACATGTGTATCATCATACCAACATGGAAAGGAATGTGGGGCCCTTTGACAAATGATTTGGAATCCTATTGGTGAACTTTGCATCGGTCAATCATGTGGTAAGTGATGGTGACATGTTTTTGGATTGAAAGGGGTCATCGGATTTGCCACATCAGAATTAGATCTACAGATCTAATTTAAAATCAAAATTGTAAATGTAAGATTCGTTGCCTTTCGCGTGAGCAAATATTAATTGTAGTAAATATGGTCGGAGCCATATATTATCAACACAATTACATTTAAGGCTGGTTTCTTTCACATATCTGAAGATTTTTGGTGATTCATAGGTACCCTGGAGGTCGCAAAAACATATTCCAAAATTCACTACATTCAGAATTGGTGCTTCATACCATCAAAAAACCGTAAGTAGAACAAAAATTGTCCCTATATAATTTTCTTAAAAAGGAAGAAACCTTGAGTTAGGGCAGATATATATTGTTTGTTTTCTTCTGATTGCTTTAAAGTGTTTTATTTGGGTTGTGTGTGCATTAAAAGGTGGTAGGCCTCATTGAATTGTGTAAGTTTGTGTCTCATAGTTGGTATCCTAGTATTGGTTCTAAGGTGCTCGGTCTTTTACATCCTTCTGGTAGAACCTTGGGTTATGTTAGTATTTGTTTCTACCTATGGCACCCAAAGCTCAAGTGTCAGGTTCAGGAACCCAAAGTAGGACTCTTTCCCAAGATATAACAAACCAATTAAAACCCTCCACAAGAAAAAATTCCCAAGGGAGCCATTTTGTTTTATGGCTATCATGTTCAAAAGGGTTGAAGGATAAAATGTGTGGTATCAGGGATGCTAAATTATTGATTCTTGGGTGGGGGTTATTTTAGAATTGGTTTTGAAATAGGAATCTAGGTGTCCCTATTTGCAACCCTTGTAGGTTAGACTTGGGAAAGTTGGTGGTACCAAATGCATACCATTGATATTGATCTATTAAAGGATATTTCCTCAAGGTACGACCCTATTTCAAGGATAGTTAGGTCATTTACAGGAAAAGAACTGGTTAAAATAACCAAAGAGGAGATTACAAATGTTTTTAATTTGCATGAGTGGGATGTGAGAATGATGCGAATTGACCTTAAAATTTTTAGGGAGGAGTATAAGAGCACAAAGGTTCTTTTCATAACAACAACTCTACCTATTCATACTACCTTGACTAGGAAAGAAAAGAATAGAAGGAAAATCAAGATTGGCAAAGATGAAAAGGAGCCTTTTCCCATGAGGTGTTTTGCTAATTATTTCAAGAAGACGGTTTATTCCCTCTGTCAAGTCCTCGACATGGATGAACCATACACCATCCCTACAGACCTCATGTATATGGTTGGACACCTCCAACATTCAGCTTATAATGTTGTTTATGACTATGGAACATACTTGTCAGAAAGAATACACCAAGGTCTAAGTACACTTAAGGAGGGAAAAGAACCAATGAGCTTCCGGTGGTACTCCTTTTTGATACATATGTTCCCTTTTAGGGGGGAGAAATTTTTTTCCACAAATATGAAATTGAAGAAAAGGGAGGATGACATTGATTTTCCTATCCAATGTTGGACACATATTCTAGATAAGGATGACTCAAATTTTGACTATGTGGTGTTCAACAATGTCTTTGCCTCGAAGCTAATAGGATTTTTGGATTTTAACCCTCCTCAGATTCCAAAGGAAATCCATGATTTTTTAAGGCCTATGGAGAGGAGGCCTAATTTGAATTTGAGTCATAATTGGGGTGATATAATTGCCTACCCTCATACTACTATTTTTAGACTATATGGCACTCCTGTGAATCCTTATATTTTCCCAAAGGATGTGCCTTTAAGATTAGGATTTATTGAAATCATGAGATAGTTGGGGGCCTCACAAACATCACATCTATTAGAATCTCAAAATAAAGGGTCATTCTTCCCTCAATGGATTGTGTTTGCTGACTTTGTGATTGTCAAGGGAGCTTGAAAGGATTTTAGTAAGTTTTTGGCACCTTATCAATTAAAAACAATATGCCCAAGAAATCATGATCCAGAGGGTTTTATTGCTTGTTTGAAGGCAACACATAGGGGTGGTCAGTTCATACATAATTTTTATTATCCTAAAGATGCTATTAGAAATATCATGGATTTTTATGAATAGGATGAGAGAAAAGAAAAATACTTGGCTTTCCAAAAGATTATGGAGCAAGCTACAAACAAAGATCCTAATTACAATCCCATGCCAAATATTATAGGTGAACTCAATAGGGTTAAATGTACACCATCCAAAATTTTGAAGACATAGTAGGTGTTTTGAGGGTCGAATGTGCAGTGACAAATAAAGTAAAATCAGTGGTAGTGGAACAAGACCCCATAGTGGTGCTTGAGGAGAGACCTTCTTATTAGCCTAAACCAAAATTAAGGATCAATTATAGGAGGAGGGAGAAGGTAAGGAAGCAACAAAAAAATCCAACCCCTACTATATTAGAAGTGGTTTCCCCTCATAGCTCAGTGCCATCACCTCCTAGGTAGTCTTCTCTAGTTATTGTTGATATTGATTCACCTCCTAGGGGACCCCTTCCATCAGAGACACTGCCAACCAAGAAGCAAAAGGTTGAGGTGTATAGGGTTGTTGATTATTCTGACTCAGATGAGGATGATATTTTGGTGACCCCTAAAGATATGCAATAAGGGATGCCCTCTTCCCCAAGAGAAGTGGCATCAAGCTTTGGATTGGGTGACCTTAGGCTGAGTAAAATGGATTTGAGTGGCCTAAATAATGATGATGATTTAAGACAAGATGCCTACAAGGAATTCATGGAAGATGATTCATTCATTGAGACTAAGGCATTTAAAAGTTTTGTGTGGAGAGAAAGTGTTCATGAGTATACTGAGAGGGTATCCAAGGAAATAAGTTTGCACCTTGATCTCCTAGAGGAGGCTATACATGCCAATGTAAGAAGTGAGATGAAAAAGAAGTTTCAAGATATTAAACTAGATGATGCCCGACCACTAGTGAAAAGGAGTGGTGTTTTATTGTTTCTTGAGTGGTACATAGCTGATGTTGTTGTCGTAAACATAATAAGGAGGGCTGAGAGACCTTTATTCCAAATTGAGGAGGAGGATAGATTGGCAATTTAGGGCTTTTCTTTTAGTGAAGAATCGGATGCTCTCTCTATATGGTCATTATCCCTTGGTTCTAAGAATCTAGTAGTAGTAGAACCAACTAATTTCAAAGGATAGCTGATTATAAAGAGATTTGTTGATACCACTACATTAGAAACACCTGATATGACCATCAATATGGCTAGGTTCACAAAGGTGACAATGGAAAGACTCACCAAAGAAAGAGATACATATAGGAGTAAGTATAATTAGTTGATTGATGAGTATAACCTGAGTCAGCAAAGGGTTGTTGAGCTTGAAATAGAAGTGACATTATTAATAAAACAAGTGGAGACTCTTGAGTCTCAAGGGCCTACTAATCCACGTCAGGTAGTACCCACATCGCCCATGACTCATTCCTCTACTCCCCCTTCTAAGTATTCCTTATCAATTATGCCTTACAATACGGGCCAAGAACCTTTAGAAGTTGAATATCCAAGTGTATTAGGAGTAGACCCATCAGCTGAACCTACCAAGGAGGAATTAATGCTCCAGATAAATGAATATAAGGAATTGCTTCAATAGGCTCATAATGTTGTGTATGAAACTAACTTTGAAATTGTTCACATAGTTTTGAAGCATATTAATAAGAAAATCCAAGGTACATTGAATAGAATTCATTCAAGTTATGCTTCAATGATTCAGGAAATAAAATTATCTAAAAGAAACAAGGAATTGGCTACTCCATTGTTGGATAAATTGATTCCAATGGTTGAAAATTTGAAGCTTATGGAAATTGGGGCAAGGAAGAAGGAAGAAATGTACCCAAATGTTATCCCAAATTATAGATTTATCAGTGAGATTAGGGAGTATTGTTTTCAAGGTTATGTTGCTCCTACGAATGCCAGAATAAAAGAGTTGAAGACCAATTTCGATGAGGTAGATACTTCATTACTACTTGACATTTAGGATACACATGATGGGATTAAAACTTTGCAGGCATGGAGGGATCAGATCGAGGCAACTATTGCTTCTCAAGCGTCATACATTTGTAAAATAATTGATATTGACATGTTGAAAAATGCTCTTGAGAATTTGTCTTTCATCATTGGTTTCTTCAAGGATTTTGACAAAGAGGCTAATTTTGTAATGATAAAGTATGCCCCATACAAAAAGAAGATGGATCAAATTATAGGGTTTGATTGGCCTTTAAACGTAGAGTATGAATTATGGAGGATGATTTTCATTGGTGATTTAGAGCTAGGAATAAAGTAGGACAACACATGTACTTCGTCAAGTATAGTATAGGTTTGGCCTTAGAAGTTACATTGTATAAAGATATGTTTTCTACTCAGCTCAGGGTGTAAAAAACTAATTATGACTGATGTTGACATGGATTGGTGTTGATGTCGATCAAGATGATGACTCATCTTCTCTCCTTTGGATTCCCATGAAGACAAAAAAGGTTACAACAGTACGAAGATTGTCATCATACTTCAAGATGCCTTTTGGAAGGCAGTTATATTTTCTACTGCGAATGAGTTTTGTCTCACATGTTTCCCTCCATTTGTAAATATAGCTACAAAAGGGAATATGTTTTAGCAGTCCAATAGAAAAGGTACATGTGTACATATTGGCCTGAAGCTTGTTTTTCTCGCCTGTTCTTATAAAAGGGAATTCACGGCCATATGTAGAGGTCTTTTGTTGAATTTTAGATCGAAGCGATGCAAGTGAATAAGCACATAAATATCATGTTTTGAGTCAAGGTCTTAGGTTCTGAGATAGGAAAGTGAACTTTCTCAATTGTATGGTTCTTAGGCATGTCAGAAGAAAATATGCTAGTATTTTGATTCCTTCATCTCTCCATTGTTGTATTTTACGTGGATAATCAATGGAAATCTAATCAAGAATCATTTTGTTGATCTTCATTGTTTTTTGCAATGAACTACATTTTGATTTTGGTTCTTGTTTAATGAACCAATTAGAATGCTTTAATTAAAGCATGGGTTTACGTGAGTGTTAAATGGATTATGTAAGTAGTCGGTGGTTCTGATTGTTAATACACGAATTGTAATGCTTTTCACTAAGATCATGGATGTCTAAGATTAAATTCACCTTACTGTTCAGTTGACTTTGTAATGACTCTATACCTTGAGATAAGACACTAATCTTAATGTGTTGAGTGAATTTCTTGTAGGTATGGTTTTTTATTTGAGAACAACCTTTATAAATACGTTCTAATTGGTTTACCTATATTTTGTTTTATTGTATTCTCGACTTTTGGTGTTCGGTTCTTCTGAGGAATTGCCCATTTCTTGAAGGATTTCATCCTTGAGCATATGATGAGAATAGATACACTTTAAGATGAAATGTGTGATAAATTTTGATAGATAATTTGTAAGTAATACATTGTGGGATCACCCTCTTGGGTTTTTGAGAGCCCGAAGTGTAGGAGAAGAAGCGTTAAAGATTCATCTCATTTGTTGGCCAACTGTCTTCCAAGTATTCAAGAATTGAGCTTGGCAAACTCAAAGGTATTTGGTGAGATCTGATTAGTTCTACAAAAATCACCAACATAATGGGATCTCTGCTGGGGAGCTTATACATTGGTTAAATGCTTGTTCACCCATATGCCTTGTCAAAGTTGACCATGATATGTGGTGTTATCGGTTATAGAATTGGTCTAGTTGATTTCTTGTGAACTATTGCTCAAGTCCTTGTGAAGGTTTTCTCATTAAAGTTTTTGTCAAAAACCCCATTTCTTTCACGTGTTAAAAGGCTTGTGTTAGAAGGTTTGACCTAAAGTATGTTGTATTTGTTAAAGTTTGTATGCATCAATAGAACCTTGTTCAATTTTCATGAATCATAATACAATTGATATAAACTTGTCCCAATCAATTTGGGTGGTGACTCTTACATCTCTACACTAGTGTGTTCCAATATTTGAAGACATTGAGGAAGTGAAAAGAAAGCACAAAGGAAGGTCCAAGAAGGTGACACAGATATAGACTATTCACAAACAAATGCAAGGAACCCAAAGCTAGATGAAGAAAAACCTAAGGCCTTGCAGTGGTTGGTCCCCCTCTCTTACATTCCTATAATTGGTGGGTTTACAATGGGGAAAGGAAGCATATATAAAAAAATAAAATGTAATTCCTAAGGTGATGCACCAAGATGTAAGTGTTTAGGCATGGGAAACCTTCCTTGCAGATATGGTTTGATGGCATGTTCAACAATCTACTATACCCGAGAATAACCAAAACATAGATGAAATTCCTAAGAAATTTAACTAAATGACATAATATAACTTCCATACACATTTACTAAATGAGAAGAGTATAGGACATGATCCCAGACAATAAATTTCTATTAAAATTATAAAAAAATTATGGATAAACTACTTAGTATAGTAAATAGCATAGTACAATGTCTTATATTAACTAAGAAATAGAGAGGCCAAACAATTAGAATAGTCTGTGAGTCTTAATATAGCAATCAAAAATAATAAAAAGGCCTAAAGCTTTCTAGTCTCTTTACTATAATTTTTAAACCCTTTCATAGAGCATTGCAGCAGTATATATAGAAATTTACCACTGCCTTGGAGCCAATGGCCCAAAAGATTCCTCATGCATGCATCATCCTCCCCTTGTATGATTCAAAGACAAATCATAACAAAAGGATCTTGAATTTCCTTAAACAAAGTGCACTCATAGCAAATGATGAATGTGGTCCTAAACGTGAAGAAAAAATAATTTCAGAAAGACATGTGTCCAGCCACTTGAATATTTTTTTGAAAACGTGGCAAAGAATCAAAGCCTCCTCTTCATTCTTCATTCCCTTGCAATCAAAGCTCCTCCATAGGTGACACTTGGAGGATTGGCAAGAGTTTATATCCATTCTTAATTTTTTTGGGATGCAATCCTTGCGAGGATGATATGTGGCATGGTGTTAACTTGAGCTTCCATTAGTGGGGCCCACCCAAAAGGAGTCTGAGGGTTTATGCAACGTGGCACATGGGTGGGGCTCGAAGAGGAAACAATTTCAAAAATATTTTCAAAGGCTCATGTTTCTGACGCATGGTGAAGTATATGAAAGCGAAACCAAAAAGGAGCTTAGGGAATTTTAAGAAATACAACACACTTAGACAAGGCTTTTTCAAAGCTGAATATAAATCAACCTAAAGGGAGCTTTGTGGATTATTTAATCCATGGCTTTTGGCAACTATCAAGGGAATTTTTCTTGCGAAATGAGGACCCAAAATACTTGTTCATGAATCAGATCCCTCTACATCGAGGAAACATTAGAGATTTGAAAGGGCAATCTATAGAGGCATCCAGTTGGCCTCAGATGGTGTTGATAAGGCTTGCAAATTCTCTTGCGCCTCATACAAATCGATGATTTATTTGAAAGGTACCTCCATGGAGGTCTCAGTCTCATTTTCAAGTTGGAAAAGAAGTTGCGCAACTAGATGAATAACTACTTCAATGTTCGCTATCATGGGAGGATGGCTAATTGATTGAAAAGCAGATAGATCATGCTACTTCTCCTTAATTCTTGATGTTATATTCTTCATCATGGCCAATGAAGTATTAGAGAGCAATGGAGAAGGAAAACCCAACTAAGTTAAATATGAAAATTATACCTGGAGATTATTCATCGTTAGAGTCAGGAATGCCAAACAACTCTTGGCCTAGAGGATCACCACATGGTTATAGATGAATTCTTTTGCCTTCTTCTTGGCTGACCTTCCATCCTCAATCTCTTCCCTTGTCAATTCTACATCAGTTACCTTGTACAATTTTCCTAGCAATTGCTCAGCCTCGAGAACCCTCTTAGTAATGGATTGAATTTTTTTCTCAATCATCTTGCAAAATTCCCTGCTCAAACTAGTCACATCCACCATGAATTGGAGCACTGGTTGTAGGGATAAATAGGAGAACTTAACTTTCTCCCAGTAGGAGACATATAGTTGTTGAGCCACCAAAAGGGAATTTGATTGAGAAACAAGGGGCTGCGAGGGAATTTTGGAAAGGCTTATCTCAACTTATTTTGAATTGATTTCCTCCATCAACTCATCAACCTTCTTGTTTGATGCATTAAGATATTCTTGTAGAGTTGTTAGCTCTATGCCCTTGCTCCTTAACAACTCCTACATTTGACCTCAAGAACCAAATTTCATTGCTAGCAACACCTTCAACCTTTTGATCTCTTTCTCAAATTGGCCTCGCTGGTTCTGAAGCTCCTGATTCTTTTCTATCACTTCCCTCTACTTTTGATACAACCTCTATTGAAGCTCTTGGTTATTCTATTGTAAATTTGAAACTAGGTTAGGATCCTGGGAATGGAACTTTACAAGTTCCTCTTGCTGTTTATGCACTTGTTAAGACAGGCATGAAATCTCAACATCTTTGACCTTCTCCTTCTTCTGCAAGATATCCACCTGTTCCTTGAAATTCTTGAGCTCTTCCTCTCTTTTCTTCAGCTAACGAATATGCTTCAAAATTTGGTCGTCACCACTCTCTAGGTCTCCTCCATTAGCTCTACCTTGTCCTATGGTTGGGTTGCATTCAGATCAAGCCCTATATCATAGATCGTATAGTCTTTAGGTTGCATCTCCCCTTGATTTTTGATGAAATTGGGTGTCATAGTTATAAATATTATTGATCCCTAGTGCTCATTGTAAAGGTTCTACACACATGGATCGATAGGCTTTAAAAAAAAAAATTCTTTCCTTTTTTGAATACTTATGGCCTGCACAACCTTAGTCATGGTATTTTGTGCCAAAAATTCTATTGGTGATCTAATCTTTCCATCAACAAAGGGTGCACCAAGAGGAAGAGAAAAAGGGAATGATACCATTGAAGACTTAGCTGATGTTTTCTTTGGTAGAGTCATTGTTAATGGGGAGAAAGGGGGAACATTATACCAGGTTTGTGTCTCAAGAGCGGTGGAAGGGCTCATAGGAGATAGTGACAGTATCAGGGACTCAAAAGCTACCAATTTGTTGAGCAAGTTAATTAGGGGTCGACGCGAAAGAAGAAAAAGGATTTCTAGTACTGGATGCAGATTGGGCTTAGAGAAAAGGTGGAAAAGTCTATAGTGGAGTAAAAGCCACCCGTTCCCCTATAGAGAAGGGATCTTGGTGGGAACTCCCTATGGATGCAGAAGAAAAAAATGGAAGGCCAACACTCAAGGTGATTGGAGGAATGGACACAGTAGGATTAACCAAAGACTGAGATGAGAGAAAGGAAATGTACTTGAGTTATTGAAGACTTCGACCTATTGCTTATTGTAACAGTAACTTGTGAGATTTATCCTTGGGTGACATCGATATGCTGCCTCTTCTGAGGTGGAGAATGGTCTAAGTATATGACCTCTTCAGACTGTTGAGGAATTATGGATCTCTTAACTACCCATGCTTTTGGTATTTTTACCTTCACATGGGATTTAGTTGCATGTATATTCGAGGAACCTTTGGCATGTTGTCCCCCAACTTCATCACCCTCATTTTCTTCTTCCTCGCTCACTTCCTCAACACTATCATCACTATCATCATGCCCCATGTTCTAGAGATCATAGAATTTGTCATCCATGTTGGGCTCCTAGAATAGGGCATCAAGACATCTGATCTCTCGATGATAGATCTAGAAGGCGACAATCTTCTCTTGACTCCAATTGTACCTTTTGGCCAATTCATTAAAAAGGGTGGTCGATATTTTGCACTTATCACTGGCCTTGGCCAAAGGGAAATAAAAGAAATGCCATGGCAGCCTTTGATCTTTAGTGGGAATATAGGCCAAGTCTACAAGGATTTTTTAGGTTATCTGACTGTGGATTTTGATGTTCCTCCCAGTAGGGTTGGGGGCTATGTTTCACTTTAACCTTTAGGTCCGCTAAATAATTGTTGGGATTATAATCCCATTTGTCCTCAATAAATACTAGCCCTAGATGAGAAAGCTTTGCTAATAGAAGACCATGTGTCTACTTCCTTGCATTGTAACTATGTAAAATCTTAAGGGTAATTTGAAGAAGCCTTTCTTATTCTTTCCCCCATAGAACATTTTATCAGTAAGTGACAGTTGCCTAAACACCTCAATGGCCAACACCCTGTCCGTGACACATAATGGTAGCCAACAGGTCTCCTCAGTGAAACCATGCAACCTAACAAATGAAAAATCCTCACTGAGGAACCAATCACAAGGAGGAAGAAAACCTCACATCCATCCCACCTACTCAGTAGAAAAATGATAACACCTTACCTCTCTATCCACATCTAAATCTTGCAATATTGGAGATAGGAAGGACCTAAAAAATGCATAATAATCATAGGTTGCGGAAAGGAGAGGGGTCCACACAGAAACTGGCCTATGGGCTCCATTCTCATCAAAGATAGACAAATTCATATGTCTTTGAAAGAAATCAGGGTTTTGGTGTAAGAACATATGAGCAAGAAAAGAAGAGAATCTAAAATTACCCTGCATTTGATATTCCCTAAATTGATCTAGCATCTCTAGACAAATGATCTCTGTGAAGTCGTGCCAGAATAGGGAATGTTGTTTCCTTAACTTGAAACCCAAACCCATTTGAAATTTGTATACCTCCTTGGCACTATCCATGCCACAAATGAAATCCATCATAGAAAAGACTTCCTGCAAGTCTTGGTGGAAGGTATTGAGCATGACCAGAAACTGTGGTGGGCACTTATCATCTTTGGGCCTTTTCATTTTTATGTTAAAAAACTATATGGCCTAGTTCCTACTTCTCTAGAATTTCTCCATGAGATCCATAGTGAAGTTATTGCATGCCTCCACTCCTTGCATAACAGAGACACACAACATGTCTTTAATAACATCAACACTATTTACTACCCTTAGGTTCCAGTTGACAATGACGTCAGTATCTGGGTCAAAATTTTGCGTGCATTGATGAATCAACTCTAGGAAATGGTGCACCAAGGGGACCATATGTTGTGGGAGACCATAGAACCATAACCTACATGTCAGAGAGTCCATATTCTCTTCCTCCTCAGCCTTTTTCATTACTTCATAGGCTGCTTCCCTAAGATTCTTAGGGTTTATTTTAAGGTCAGGTTCATAAATATTATCCTACTCCTCTGCTATCTAGATTTTGTTTCTATGGGTTGTCTTCTCCATAGTCTGTGTATGGGGCCATCTCGGCTTCACTAGCATCCCTGGTGTGGTGTAAGAGGCATTACAAAAAAAAATTTACCCATGGTGTTGTCTTCATGGCATCGGATAAGATTACAACTAAACCTTCTTGCATTGTCATTCCAAGATTTTTTTCCATCCTTCCCAAATGATTTATTTCTCTCGACCCAATAGCATCATTTCTTGCCTTACAAAATTACCCATCTCCGAAACACACCAATTTTGGATGAGTGGAACCCAAACAAAAAACACCAATACAAGGCTTTGCACTAAACAAAAATTCAGATGAATTCTTCCTCTTTGTTTTGGTTTAGGTTTTTCTCAGCAAATTGTGTATTTATTTCTTCCTCACAGTGCTTTTCCTTCGCATGCACATTTATTTTTCTAAAACCAAAGTTAGAAATAATGATTGCCTTTAGCAATAACTTTGACATGAAATCACCAACTCATTTGTTCATACGAAAATAATTCCTATCTCTTGAAAAGACAAATCCATAATGATGATTTAGCCACTATGTTCTACTGTGCCATCTCTTGGGAAATTGAGCCAAGAATAAAAAGAGATGAAATTTTTTTGCATTCTTTTGCACTTAATAACCTTAGCCAAATGATTCAGCTAAAAGGTGTAATAATTACACAAAAAGATTTTAAATTATCCTTGGAGGTTGAGAAACGTTTATAGCTAGACACTTGGTTCTTGATCATGTGGATTACTGCTTGCACGTATCACAAGTTTTAGTCAATTAATTATCTCACCTTAATTCACATACAACAATCATTTGGATTGGAATTTCAAGTAATCTCAATCAACATCAAGCTTATTGTACACAACAAATAAAACCTAGCGAGAAATCTAAGCTTGCAACTCTAGTGGGATTTTCGAGTTTACAACTCGATCAGTCATCATGCTTATCACACACATTCTACCCCATATACCTCTATAAATAGACCTAGTGATATCTGCATAATTCATACTTGGTAATTGGGTTTTTTGATAGAAGAAATGGATACTCCAATTAGGCTTAGGTGCAATAGGTCTCAGGCTGCTTTTTTGGGAGAGATCTCTAGCAGGAATTTAAAATGCATGACAAGTAATAAACATTCTTTGGCCATTATTGCAATAAATTGGGTGTTGGGTAGGGATTGTATAGAATATAAAGATAAGTATAGAGTTAACACCAATGTCTGCTCTCATTTCATTGCCTCATTGCTCGATATTCAGGTGCCAAAGGGGATGATATTATGACTTACCAAGGAGCTTTTTCCCAAGCGTTATCTCTATGGTCTTGGGGAAGTTGTGAAAAATGTTGTGTATGGCCTTGGTCTCTCAACGACTAGTGACCTTTGTCAACACATTGAGAAGGATGCAGTGGTACCATGGGTACCAATCCTGAGTAGATTCCGCAAGATGGGTATTGAAAAACACCACTAGAGGGTGTCTCGTGCAAGCAACTTCCTGATGAGGTGCTACAACATAGATCTCTTCTATGACGTGGGGTGGTATACTGACTTCAGGAACCTGGTGTATCCACAACCTCTTACCGTTGTTGTTGATGCTCCGACTGATACTGTCAATTTCGCTACTCTTGCTAATGATGAAGTTCCTCTTGAATGAATGAAACTTTTCTTCCTCTATTTTGTATATATATCTCAAAAGTTTGTAATATATATACTGAAAAATATTGGCTCAAAAGCTATTTTGGATTGTACATTTTAGGGTACATAATACCATAAATAATGAATATATAAATTTTCTTAAGCTTTTGTTTCCATTTCTTTCTCTTTCCTTCTATTGTTTCATGGGTTCCACTTAAATTCTCAGCCGAACAAGACACAAAAAAGGAAAAATTACATATTCACATATTTACACATGTCAAAGGGTTAATAAAGCTAATTGAACAATTTTAAGTGAGTTTCATTGACAAGAATTCCCAATGCTTTCATTTCCATATTTTCTAGTTTGAATGAATTATGTTGCTTACATTCAATGATGTGGAAGGGTCCTTCCCATAAACTATCAAAATTACCATGTTGACCAAGTTTTGTGGCTCTCTCATTGAATTTGAGTACCAAATCTCCATGCTTAAGACCTTGGTCAGAGGTCTTCTTATTGAACCATTTATTAACCACATGTTGACGAGTGCACATGGCCATTAGGTAATTTTCCATTTTTTCTTAGACTTCTAATACCTCAACTAACTAAACCTCCATGGATCCATTTTTTTCTACCTCTAGAGACTTTAGAAAATGTAGCACGAGAATATCCATAAAGACGGGCAACAATGCCTCCTTCCCATATACTAGCTCATATGGCAAGGTTTTTAAGACCTGCTTGGGGGTTATGTGGTTTCCCCATAGTGCTGCTTTGAGATTCAAATTCCATTCTCTCTTATGCTCTAACCCAATTCTTTTGATGAGTTAGACTAATTTTTTATTAGTTGACTCAGCTAGACCATTCCCCTATGGGTAATAATTCAAAGAGTTTTTAAAGAATATTCCATGCTTGAGTTTGAATTGACATACCTTCAAACCCAGGAAGGATTTTGTGTTGTTAGACATGATGGTCTTCGGTGGGTCGAACCTTGTCACTAGCTCTTCTAGGAGATTTATAATCTCCACTTTAGTTGAATTCTTCAAGGCATGGCCTCGGTCCATCTGGTAAAATAATCTATGGCCATGAGAATCCATTTATGTCCAGCATTGGAAGTGGAATTAATCATTCTGATAAAATATAGGCCCCATTGTGTAAAGGGCTCTTTAACCACTACTAAGTTTAACGGCATGACCAAATTTTTCCTTCATCGTACAAAGAATTGGAATTATTCGTAGGATTTCACTAAGGCATATGAATCATTGAATAGTGTACGCCAAAAATATCCCGTGCACATGATTTAATAGCAGTGGTCTTTGCAGAGAAATGTCCACCTATTGGACTACTATGGAATTGATTTAGAATTTTTTGTGATTGTTCTTGGTTTCCACGCAGTAGAAAAACTCCATTGAAGTTCCTTTTGAAGAGAACTTCTTCAATCAACATATAACCGATGTTTTTCAATCTATAAAATCTCCTCTTTTGAGAAGGGAGGTTCATCGGATATTTCCCAGTCTACATGAATCTCATTTTTTCTACTACCCAGCAGCCTTCGGACTTAGGTTCATTTAGCAAAATTAGTTTGGGTTGTTCCTCTTTGATCAGAACTTCACTGTCTCACACTATATATTCACATAATCCTCTTCCTCACATGGTTTCTGTGGACTTGATGTCAATGTCATACTCTAGGATCGTTGTTATCCGGTTGGCCACTTTTCCATGATTTCTCCTTCTATTATGTACTCACACACACTAGAATGCACTACAAATATGACCACCTTGCTGCAAGATATAAGGTATCAAAAAAATTTCAGGCCTTTGATGATGGAAAACACCTGTCTCTCAATGAAATTGTATTTCGTCTCATAATCCTTTAAGGTCTTGGAATGGAAAGCTATCGAGTGTTCACCTTTTCCTCCATCATCCTTTTGAGTTGAAACAATAGCGATACTAGATCGACTACTAAACACATGCATTATGAAATCCTTTGATAAGTCTAGGTTTATTAGCATAGGGGCTTAAACAATAGCCTCTTTGACTTTCTCAAAGGCTTATTTGGCCTCTTTTTTCCATTTGAATATCTGATCCTTCTTGAGTATCAAGGTGATTGGCCTAATTAATCCTAAAAAATCCAAAATGAATTTGCTTACAAAATTTACCTTCCCCAAGAAGGTCTGAAATCCCTTTTTGTTGACTAGTAGGGATAGTTCCTTGACCACCTTCACCTAGTACAAATCAATAGCAATACCATCCTTGGACACTACATGCCCAAATAATTTACCTTGAGGCACTCTAAAGACACATTGTTTTGGGTTCACGAATACCCCAAACTCCTAGAATTTTTGAAAAACCATTTCAAAATGATCAAAATGGTCATCTTTTGATTTAGATAATACTATAAGATCATCCAAGTATATCAAGATGATCTTATTAATCAACTCTCTAAAGGAAATTTCCATTGCTCGCTATAAGGTGGCTCCAGCATTTGAGAGGCTGAAAGGCATTTTTTAATATGAAAACGTTCCCAATTTGGTAGTGAATGTCAATTTGTGTCAATCCTCCTCTTTGAATCAGATTTTATTGTAACTGGAGAAACCCTCTAGTAGAGAAAACATCTCTGAGCTAGCCATAGTCTACAAGATTGATTCCATGAAAGGCACTAGGTAGTGGTCTTTTAATGATGCCCTATTTAGGTCTCAAAATTCAACACTGACCCAAATTTCTCCATTCTTCCTACAAAATAGAACTAGGTTAGACACCCATGTGTTCTGCTTCATCAGATAACTAATCCAGGATTGGATCAACTTCCTTAGTTCCTATGCCATAAGTGACTCAATCTTTGGGTTCACGAGCCTTTTCTTCTAGTGGATAGGTTTTGTACCTTCCATCAACTCTATAGTATGCTAAATTATTTCGGGATTATATCCCTTGAGGTCATTGTATGACCAAGCCACTACTACTTTATACTTTTCACAAAAATGTGTAAGCCTATCCTTGTCATGTTGCATAAATTCCTTCCTGACCTTTAGTTTTCTTCCATCTTTCACCAAAACTTCGGCGTAATCCCCCTTGTTTGCTACAAATTTCCTCTTGTTGTTTCTTGCATCATCACAATCAAATACATTTTCAAGAGTGACTAGGCCTTTCAAAAGCTTGTTGGACCTTAGCTGAATAATTTTCCCTTTGTACACTTCTTCAATTTTTGGTTGGAGCTCATCGACAAACTCTCTTGAATGCTAGATGAATGCGGTGATGTGAGAATTTCTTTCAAACACTTTCCAACTCTAGTCATTATTTAGGATTGAGGGTCAGACAATCACTCACATATATTTTATGTTCTCAATCAAATTAGAAGTAGGGTCAAATTGGGATCCTATTGTCGCCATGTGATCCACAACTGAATTTTGCTCTCTAGGCACCACTTGAATATTGAA
This sequence comes from Sequoiadendron giganteum, assembly GCA_007115665.2. NCBI lineage: Eukaryota > Viridiplantae > Streptophyta > Pinopsida > Cupressales > Cupressaceae > Sequoiadendron > Sequoiadendron giganteum. The sequence goes on along the minus strand of CM021103.1, from coordinate 436,958,729 downwards.
ATCTTCAACACCTTTAATGAGGACCTAAAACCTATTTCTATAAGACCACATGCATACATTATTTTTTATGGAGATAGCTTGGACTTGATTAAATATCAGCTTAGAATCTCTGAACACCATTATGTATTTTACACCCATCCACTCTACAAGGCTTAAACCTTGCACAAGGCCTTCATATTCAGCTTCATTGTTTGAACAGGTCAATTAAAATTAAAAATACTTGATATTATCTTCATTGGATGGAGATGTAAAACATATCCTAGCACCTCTACCAAATTTTCACCTTGCTCCATCAAAGTGAAGTGTCCATGGCTCTGAGGTGTGACTACACTAGGGATCTTTCACAACCTTCAGAATCACTTGATCCTCATCATAGATCACTTAAGTCCCCATTTCGGTTGCATAATAATTCGTGAAAGCATTGTTGTCAACAAATTTACTCAAGAGGACTTCTTCATCACCAGTCCAGTCTTTGGTTACCTTCTCATCCTCAAGTAACTCGGTGCAATAAGTTTCCTCTTTAGTGATAGAGGTATGTGTAGCCTCAAAATTTATCATTGCTTCATCTGCTACATGTTCTGAATGTAATGATCTGGAAAAAAGATTCATCTTGACCCCATGATTAGTTATAATAATTAGGTGTAACCAATCTAAAGAAAGGTATCCACCTATCTTGGTAGTAAATTCTTGGGATAAGAAAAGATTGAACATGGGAGGGACATCAATGATCATAGTATCTTGTTTAACCATGATATTAGGGCAGGCAAACATAGTTAGTGGAAGGTCCTTAATGACACCTATAGTATCAAACTTATTTCCATCCAATTGCATAACCACCTTGTTTAAATGTTCATATCTAAGTCCTAAGGCTTCAAATATTTGCTTGGGAATGATCATAGTATTAGCACCAGATTCAATCATAGAGTTATGCAACAATGTTTTGCCCATAATAAGGGTTTAGAAAAAGGGATCTGGTTTCATCTTATCCTTACCTTTTGTTGACGAATCATCTATATTATTTGTAAGGACTTTGTTCTGAGATGATGGATCAACATTATTTTCCTTGGATGGTTGCTCTACTAGTTCTGTGCTTGTACCCTCTCATAGAGCTTTCTACAATAGTTACTTCTACTTCAAAATAGCTAAGATATCCCAAAGGGATACATTAGTAGAGGATTTCTTAAACAATTCCACCATATTGAATGGCAAAAAAATCAAAGAATTTTGTTGTTAAGGCCTTGTTATAACAATTTTCTTGTTAGGCTACGGTTGCAGAACAACTATGGAAGAACTAGGAGGTTGGTCGGGAACACTTTTGGGCTATTGAGTGATTGGTTCACTTGTGAATATCCTCTTTAAGTGATTGTTGTAGTATGATTGGACTTGAGGGTCCTTTGATATGGAAACATCATTTTCAAGTGCCAACTCTTCTCCTTCCATCCCTGAGAAGAGCACATGATCAGGAGCTATGTTGGTTTCTTGCTCCAAGGACATCCCTTGCATTTGAGCGGTAAGCACTGCATTTTAAATTTGTGGAGAGGTATACGTATAACCTCTAGAATCAGACGTGATGCCCTGAATGTGTTGTTCCACCATGTTCTACTATAAATTTCCACATGGAAAACTCTAGGGAAAATGTGCTTCATTACAAGGGAAACACCAAGGGTTGATATCATCAATGAGATTATTTTTCCCCACTATCAACTCTTTATTTGAACTCAACGAGATATTTTTTAGTGGAGTAGGCATTGGCACAATTTGATAGTTTTTTTGAGTCTATGAATTTGTGTGTGTACCTCCTTGGTACTGGTTTTGTTGGTAAGAAGGTCTTTCACCTTGGTAATTTTGGTAAGTTGGATTTAGAAGCATAGACTATTACCTCTTGATACTCATTATCTTGTTTGAGAAGGACCAAAATAATTCCTTGATGTTGCTAATCTCTACTGCTGAAGAGTTGGGTGTAGGAGTGTTCTGCGATGCGCTTGGATATGCATACATAGATCAAGAGGAGAAGGCACATTAATTGAAGCTATCTTCAGGGAAGGAGTTGATAATTCAACAAATATAGGCATCATGGGCTAAGGTGGTAGCTTTATAGCATTAATCAAATTGTTCTGTTGTAACAAAAATGTTATACATGTTTGACAAGGTGTTCCCACCAAGGGGCTGAATCATCATAGAAATGTCTATGTTAATAGATTTCAGGTAGAAGATGAATTCCAAATCAAGAGTTGGATGGATTGTCTCTTGGATCCTTTTCCAATTCATATGGAATGTGGAATTGAAGTTAGTCATGGACCCTTGAGGGGCTCCCTTGATGGTCACCAGCTGCTAGAATACTGAGGACTGATCTTCGTTGTTCAAAAACCATGCATAGAAAGGATCTTCAAGCTAGTACTAGGTACCGATGGTATTGGATCCCAAAGTGTGGTACCAAACAAGGGAATTTCCTTTTAAAGAGGCTATAAATAGCCTCAACACTATATTTTGATCATTTACACCATGCACTAGACACACGTCTACTACATCTTGCAAATATTTTGGATGGTGTCTTAGAGCCTTCCCTCATGAATTTTGGTATAGATTTCAAATCAAAGGTTGGGATAGGGGCCCAAATGACTGGTGCTACTGGTGCTATTATAGGGCTTTCAACATCCCATGCCACATAATTTTTCTTAGCAATTGGCAACATGGTTAGTGGAGGGGCTAGGATATTTACCGAACAAGTCCTTATTCATATTGTTACTATTAGTGGCACCAATAGACCATGGTTATTCATAGTTTGGGATCTAGTAACAAGTCTATGGCTCATACACCCACTTAAAATTTAGATTCATTTAAAAATGTTCCACCGGGTGTGCTAGAAAAAGAACTATTGATGCCTAAAATTGGTAGGAAAACAATCTAATGGGAAACTCGGTAAATTGGGGACCAATTGAACTAAACTAAGTAACCTTTGGGTTTTTAAACAAGCCAAATCTTCCTATAAATGGGGGTTTAAAATGGGAAAAGGAAGCAAATATAAAAAATAAAATATAATTCCTAAGGTGATGCGCGAAGATGTAAGTGTTTAGGCTTGGAAAACCTTCCTTTCAGATACCCATTTGAGGGCTTGTTCAACAATCCACTATGCCTGAGAATAACAAAAACATAGATGAAATTCCTAAGAAATTTAACTAAATGACATAATATAACTTCCATGCACATTTACTGAATGAGAAGAGTCTAAGACATGATCCCAAACAACAAATTTCTATTGAAATTATAAAAAAATTGCACATAAACTAATCAGTACATCAAATAGCATAGTACAATGTCTTATATTAACTAATAAATAGAGAGGCCAAATAATTGGCACAGTTTGTGAGTCTTAATATAACAATCAAAAACAATACAAAGGCCTAAAGCTTTCTAGTCTCTTTTCTATAATTTTTCAACCCTTTCATAGAGCATTGCAACAATATATATAGACCTTTCCCACCATCTTGGAACCAATGACTTGAAAGATTCCTCAGGAAGGCATCATCCTCCCCTTGGATGAATCAAAGAAAAATTGTAATAAAAAGATCCTTAGTTTCCTCGAAAAAAGTGCACTCATAGAAAATAATGAATGTGGTCTTGAAGGTGAAGCAATAAAAATTTCAAAAATACATGTGTGTAACCACTTCAATATTTTTGTAGAGAACATGGAAAAGAAGCGGAGCCTCCTCTTCATTCTTCATTCCCTTGTGATAAAACCTCCCTCATAGGTGACATGTGGAGGAGCAGCGAGGGTTTATATCCATCCTTGGTTTTCCTGGGATACAATCCCCACAAGCATGACATGTGCCACAGTGTCAGCCTGAGCTTCCATTAGTGGGGCCCACCCAAAAGGCATACAAGGGTTTATGCAACATGGCACACGAGTAGGGCTCAAAGAGGAAACAATGGGGAGAATATTTTCAAAGGCTTGTGCTACTGACATGTGGTGAAGCAGATGAAAGTGTGACCAAAAAGGAGCTTAGGTAATTTTAAGAAATACAACACGCACGACCAAGGATTTTACAAATCTGAATACAAATCAACTCGAAGGGAGCTTTGTGGATTATTTAATCCATAGGACCCATTTGCCACATGGAAAATGATTCCTCACTTAACCCTAAGACCCCCCTTGGGATATGTTTTTGGTGGTATTTAGATAATTTCAAATCCTATAGCTGATGTTGGCTTGTGATATTTGAATTTGGGAATTAATCTTAAGTTATCTATAAATATAAGGTTATTTCACATAGTTTAATCTAATGAATCTAGAATTTTATGAGAAATCAAGAGTTCTTTCACAAAGATAATTATAGAGCATTCAAGAAGGAAGTCAGGGTTGGATTATTGAAGTTTATTGCAGCAATGAAAGGTAATTTCATCATGTCAAAGGAATAGTACATCATACAAGTTGTTGAGATAATGTCTTGATGTAGCATTGCAGATCCTATTCAAGCATTGTTTCTAATCAAGTTTTTTGATCAAGATCTACACTCATTGAGGCCATTTCATGTTAAGTTTCATATTTTCAATCCAAGATTTCAACAAGGTTTAGTGAGTTTTTACACATTGTTTGTTCATTTATCATTCATTTATGCATTGTATCATTTCAAGGTTTAATTACCAAATGGGTTTTGACAAAGGAAAACCCCTATACCCTAACAAACAACATTTTTCTTTTCCTTCGATGTGTGATTGTAGGTTTAAGGTAGAAGATCAATTGGAAAATAAAATTGGAGAAAGTTGAAAAGTTATCAAAGTTGTCACCTTTCTTCCAAGATCACAAAAACTAAGCTATAGAATTTATTTTTAGGTTTGCAATAGTCTCCAACTAGGATCTAGAATTGCAAATATTGAAGAATAAAACCAAAAAATTGATTTTCTAGAACCCTAGATAGGACCCATTCACCATAGGGTGAATGAGTCCTTGGTGAGGCCTAATTTTTTATTTTTTTTGCAATAAGTACACAACATTTGACCCTCTTAAAAAACATTTTTTGATTACTATATTGGTTAGGTTTAATTTCTAATATTCATTTACACATTATAGCCCTTATAATTGAATGAAACATTAGTGAAGTTAGGTTCATCATTTTGATCTCATTATGTTAAACCTATTTTTCTTTGTTTCAAGAAGATACCTCTCAAGGATGGTATATACTCTCCCAATCAAGTATCTTTTTTGGTGATAGTAAACAAGTTTTCTTGATCATCCATCCATGCCTTGCAATCTAGACATGGACACCAAATGAACTTTATCATATCATTGAAAACAAACCTCCACTATTGAAGTTTTCCAATCTAATAGTAATGAAGCTAGTCATGGTGCCTATATAAGAAGGGATCATTTGAATCCCTCAAGTCAATCCTCTTTGGCCTAGTAACTACAATGTACCCCCATTCCCAAAGTGGGAGCAATGAGACACCCATTGAAATGTTTCTATCACCATGGTAAACTACCTCTTACATGTCACAATATAGATGTGCTAGAACACAAGGTCCCTATATGTATAAAGTACCCTCCATCATCATCTCAATGATAACGCCTCAACCAATTGGAAATCTTTGCGATCTCATATCTAGCATCAAAGGCCCTATGATCAATCTTGCTATAAAAATGACCATATCATCCACAATATCCAAGAATAGAGTCAGGTCGATCTCTAAATCTACAACCATGAGATGTCAAAAACCTAATAATTGTTTCATAGCTAATGTACCCCTCCTCACATCATACTCAACTAGATCACCATGAATAGGGATACGTAGTATCCTCCAAACATCCTCTAGTGTGATGGTGCACACCCCTATGCAAAGGGTGAAGGTGGTTGTCTTAGATCTCCAACACTCTACAAGTGTAGTCATCATCACTCAGTGAGATCAAATCTTATGCATGTATGCAATGTTCCTCAATCCAACAAAATTTAGAAAATATCTCTCTAACTCTTGAAATTGGGCTATCTGATCCAAGAGTCATGGTTTGTGCTCCCTAAATTGGAGGGGATGTAGTATGGCCTACAAACACTTAACCCACAACATCAATCCTTTTCTAAAAATCAAATGAAGGAACCTAAATATGCACTTCAACTACCTAAAATAGGGGTTTCTTGCAAAATAGTTAATCTTTTTGAACAATAGTGGTTGGTTTTGACAATAACGAGTCTATTAATTTATAACAACATTGGGTTTCCACAATAGTGAACCCATTAATGTTATAATAGCAATGCTCTTCAACAATAGCAATAATACCCTAAAAAAATATTGTACACGAATGGTTTTCACAAAAGTGAATTTACAATAGTTCTACTATTTGACAATAGCATCACTATTTAACAATAGCATTTAATTTTCACAATTGTTCTAAAACAGTGTCAATAGAACTAATCCTAAATTCCTATCGCTATTCTTCATCCTAACTTGGAGCATTAATTACATAAAATAAATCAAAAGAAAAATTTAGAAGTTTACATGCTACAACCCTTACATTGGTTAGCCACTGGTACTAACAGACAGTGTTTTCTCAATGTTGTGCACTCGAGACCCTTACCATCATCAATGCATGTTTATAATATAAAATAACTATAGAGAAATAATCACCTAAAGATGAGTGTGCAAATGAGGGTTGAATGAATCCTAATTTCCTATTTGAACCCCCTAAACCTTAGGTTTTAACCTTCGTCCACCCTCCTAGGTTATATTTTGATCACCTTGGATCATCTTGAGCCTTATCCATGACCCTTAGGTCCCAATTTCTCATCTTTTATGCATCTGAACTACTCCTGAACCTTGTCATGAGCTTGATTTAAAAAGTAAATTTTTTCTTTTCGATCTCTCAAGGGGGTAGCCCAACAGTCTATCATTCTTCTCCTAACTGGCGAGACATAGTGGGGCATTTTAAAATATTTTCATTCTTGATCTAAGCATCAAATTCTTTGAAAAAAATACAAGTACATTGTGTCAAAGAGGGGCAAAATGTAAACATGTAAAAATGCCTAATGCACATTATACATCCTAAAACTACATTTTTCCATTATCAACATCATTTCACTTCATTTGCATCATTAATCCCCTTTTAACATCATTTTGATCATTTAACCCTATTTCCCTCTAATAATTAAATAATCTTGAATTGTTTAATTAATTCACTATTTCATCACTAATTTAATCTCATTCCTCTTGATAGATTAAATAAATATTATTTATTTAATTATTGTTGCTAACTTGACTTATTCTTTTATTTTAATTAAATAATAATCAATTAATTATTTAATTAAATATCAAACCCCCTTCTAATATTAAATAATTATCTTTAAAAATTATTTAATTAAATCACTTACCATCATGCATGAATTAAATAGTTTTAATTATTTAATTATCCTAACTCTCCTCTTTTATCTCAAACATCATCCATTAATAGATAAACATTTTTATTTATCAATCAATATTATCTTACACGTTCCTCCAATAATTAATTAATTATTTAATAATTATTTCATGCATTATTCCCTCAAATATTAATTGACACTCTCTCTTAATCACTTGATATTGATTGACCACTCTTCTAATCAATCAATTATCTTAACTCTGACTCACTTAGAGGATTTTGATCAATCAATTGACTTAACACTTCAATCAATATCTTATGCAACTAGTTAATTGGAATCCTACAACCAGTTGTAGTTAGTTAACTAGGTAATCAATTCCTCTAATCTATTATCAGTCTTTGATATCAAATCATCAACTCTTAATCCATATCATTCATCTGAATCAATCAAATCCATAAAATAACCCTTCATCCTACACATTCAACACCTCAAATTTGGATAGCTATGTCTTTTCCATTTGAGCATTCATCTTGAGCAATTTGAGAGTATTTATCTTTACAAATAGGTCATCATACATCAAGCTTTTGCAGATTATCCTGAAGGCTTTGTGTTGAAGCAATCAAACATTTCAAACAAAACAACTTACTTCTCAATGGGATTAAGGATTGCATTTCCTAGTTAGAATTCAATTTGATTTACTCTGAATATTTTATGCTTTTTAATTCTAGTTTGGTTTTATGAACAATTTAATTTGATTGGATAATTAATTAATAAATTGTTTAGCTATTTTGGTTTAATTCATGCCATTTGATCAATCAGTTTAATATGTTCACAATCTCATATTTATTATAACTTATTTTGACTCCCCTTCAAGGTATCCATTTAAGTATACAATAAACAATAATTATTCCCAAAATTTTGGACAAGTCTATCTCATATAAATTTCCTAATTCAAACCTTTTTTATGATTTAAGACTAAAATTATTCATCTTTAACTATATGTGCCAATGAGCAATCTATCCTTTTATAGATATACCATAAATTTATTCCCTACCTTTCACTCCCAATGTATCCCCTTATAATTTCCCTTCCTATCATATTTATCAGTCATCTTCTCCATCTAATTTATATCCTATATATGGACATATTTTTTTAAAACACTTTTACCTATGTGCTTCTTTTCTCCTCACATCTTATGTCATGTAACTCTATTATATTCCTTATGCCACTTCCATATGCTACCCTAAATATTATTTTCCTCGTGGTTCTATTTTTTAAAATATTACATTAAAAAATATCTTACCAAGATCTTATCCATGTGTAGAGAAGGGGAATTCACTACTCACGAGTTCTCTTGATTCAAACAGCCTCACAGGACAAACTACCCTAAAGTACCTCAAGGAACAACATGAGAGTTCTAGAATCAGGAAGACCAGGTTAAAGAGATTCCCTAAACAAACTAACAAGCTCTTGGAAAAGGATGACAACACAAAATAAGGATGACAAGGCAGCATGTTGGTATCCTAGAGGCATGCTAGCATTTCATATGGACCAAAAAGAATTTTTTTCACAGAAAATAGAAAAGTGACTACTTCTACTCTAATTGTTGAGAACTTCCAGAATGTGATAAAGCAATAGAAAGTGATATAACTAAAATAAAGTGAAATATAAATGATAAAGAGAGTAAGAGATGAAAGGAAATTCTCACATCCACACAAGAAATGAATCCTCTAGCATGTGAATTTCTTCAACACCTGCATGCATAATATCTAAAGAAACTATTGGGGTTGTATAGGGGTTTCCCTAAGTTGAACCCCTATTTTGGTGCTCACACCTCCATGGACGGCCAAATAGATAGAGAGAAATGATCTGAAATGGATAAATCATGTGGTGAAAGAAAAACCCACTTTAGGAGTAGAACCCGCACCACTAAGTATGAGTGATCAAAGTAATCCCTGCTCGATGAGGAGAACCTATATCATAAAAGAGGTGATAAAATTAATCCTCACTCAAGGAGGAGAACCTATATCATGATATGTAGATGGAATAGGTAGGGGATGTGTGAGATCCCAAGATGCTCACAAGCACAAGGCAAGGGAGGTATCACATGAAAAACCAAGGGCTAAAAAGAGTGTTTCCAAGAGAACTTGAAGGTTCTATTGTAGCAACCTGTATGGAGTTGTGCAAACTAGATAGCAAGAGAATAATGCAAGAGCTAGGGCTAGAATGAAGCTAGAAAGTAGAAGAGGAGCTAGAATAATTTAGAAGAATCCATGGAATTGAAAAGGTAGCATTTGAGGAAGGAAAAGAAGCTTCTTGAGCCATTTCAAGGCATTCAAGATCATTATCACTAACAAAACAAGATGACAAGTGGAAAACATGCACAAAAATGGTCGTTTGAATGTTGAAATTTAACAGGACACTAGCGTAGCACACAAATGTTTGCACAACACACTAGTGTCTGAACACATTATGCTACAAAACAAAACTAATGGGAAAAGAATAAGGTCCAATGAAAAGTGAAAATACAAGGGTAGCTACTAAAAAGGAGTGTTGGAGCATCTTGAGAGGGGAAAATGTTGATGCAGGGGCTAAAAGGAGCCTACTCAAGATGCTAAGGGAGTGGAAACTAAAGCGGATGCAAGAATATATGTGAAATTGCAAGGGGTGCAATTTTACGACATTACATTTTTCCCCCACTTTAGTGGGCATATGAATCTCCACTAATATGCATGGTAAAGGAAATTTACTAAACATTAATAATATCATTGTGCCAAAAAGCTACTGTAGAGGAAGAAAATATCTCTATGATCCAAAGAAGCATGCCCCTAGGCTGAAGACCTACAAAAAAAATGCATTAGACAAGAAAAACCTACACCAAACAACAGTGTTAGTGCACAAAAAACTAAAGGATCTAAGTCAGCAAAGTGAAAGAGATATTGATGTAAAATGGTATCTCAGTACAATGCATCATCCCCAAATTGAGAATAATACAAAAAAGAACTCTAGGATTTTGAAGAGAGAAAGAGCATATACTTAGGATGAAGAAGATGGAAATCTTCGATCCGATATACACAATTGAGAAGAGAAGAGAAGTGAAAAAGGAATCAAAATTCCAAGAGAGATGGCTCCATAGATCTATAAACCCAAGGAGGGATAAAAAAAAGGACTCTATAGCTTCACAAAACTATGATGTTGAAAAAAGTACATTAAAGGCCCACAAACTAATGATGGAAAAATCCCATAGGATGAAAGCATCTCATAGGCCCACATACCTGCATAGAGGTAGCCCCCAAGATCTCTCACATGAAGGAAGCCTCATGAATTATGTACCTTATAGGCCAGTAGACCTACAAGAAGGTATCCCCCAAGATCTCTCACAGGAAGGAAACATAGATGAAAGTGCCTTATAGGCCCACAAACTTGCAAGGAGGTATCTCCAAAGATCTCCAACATGAAGGAAACCCAAATGAAAGTGCCTTATAGGCCTATAGACCTGCAAGGAGATAACCCCCAAGATCTCTCACATGAAGGAAACCCAAGGGAGGGGACTCCATAGAGTCAAATTGGAAAGAGGCTTTATAGGCACACCTACAAAGTGACATGTCTACCTACAGATAAAGAATGTCTTAAAACAAAGTGGCCACACAAGTAGTTAAGTGGATAGTCATGCAAACTATCAACAAATTGGAAATATTTCAAAGGGGTCCCTCAGAAACCCTTCAAAAGATGAGGGGTCCACTCAAGGGATGCACTATTTGAAAAGTGAGGTTTATTCAGGCCACCCCAAGCTAGACGGTAATGAATTCATTTGAGAGAAAAGCCTTCAAAGGGGGTCCCTTGAGAACCCTCTAAAAGATAAAATGGGTCCACTCAAGGGTTCCTTAAGAAGGACACACATCTCCAAAACAATTCATCACTACCCCCAGCATATATGAGAGGAGAACCATGTAAGATATTTAGAACATGTAGGATAAAGGTGGACCTCGATATCACTTGTCATTTGAAGAATAGGAAAGTGCATCATCAAAAAAATGAGTGATGGCACTTGGATCATGAAGTTGTAGTATTTTATCCTTCAAGGCCTTACATTCACTAGTAGAATGGCCAGACACTCAATGGTATGAACAAAAAGAATGCTTTTATTTATCATGTTTATGGAATTTCTCATGGGTAGGAGGAGGAAGAGTAATCAAGTGAGATTTTAGAAGGCTCAACAATATATGTTATTGCTTAGAAAAAGAGTGAGGAGTAGGAAGAAACCCTTTCTCTTGTGGAGAAAATCTTGACTTCTCATAGGAAGAAGAAGATACAAACATAGAAGGAAAAGGAGGATGGACCAATCTACGAGAATGAGGTTGAGAAAACATCATGTCAATATTCAATAGTGGTTTTTGCTCAGATTGTTCATTCAAGCAACCAAGTCCCAAATTATGCTTGCAAAATAAAAATTCTATAGGGACCTAAATGCCTTTTTCATTATGCCCACAACCTTTACGCTCATAGCCATATTTAGATAAAAGCTTAAAGACAAGGCCATATCACACTTGAAAATATTTAGAAGAGGGGGATCTACATAGAGAGTATTATTTGAGCAATGGAGAGCACACTCCTCTATGGGATCACCACCATCCTCTTTAATAGGAGTACCAACATTATCCTCTTTAGAAAAATCATAATAATCTTCCTCAAAAGGATGATCAACACTAAGTGTGGGAGGGGGAGAACATTAGACCGAAAGAGGGATTAAAAACATGTCAAATCTAAGAATCTAAGCTAAGATTAAATATATTCATCTAAGATCTAAACCTACACATACGAAATGAGATTAAGATATTTTAATATGCATAAATAAATATATGATTATAGAAATGAATTTATAAGAATAACATAGTCTTACCATCCCATAGTGGAGTGTATTCACTTGATGTTGGGTTGTTCTTATTAGCACAAAGCCTCCAAAGTTCATGTCAGAAATATTGATGAGTGGCTATTTTGTTTGGTTGATTGAAGAAATGGTGAAGCTTTGTCAATGGTGTTCTTGACAACACTTCGTTAAAAAATGTATGTTGATTCTCCATTCCTTATTTATGAGGAAAGGGGTTTTTCATATAGAAAATGGGATTTGAAATGGATGATCAAGATAGTGTTGAAAAATATATAGATCAATGGTCAGAGTGTGTTGAGAGGCTTTAGACATGAGAAAATTGTGCAAAGTTGATTTCACAATTTGGGTGATTGAGAAGTAGATTGGCTAGTCAGGGATGTGATTAATCGGTTAAGAGATTTATATTGATCAGCTAGGATTTTGATGGCTTAGTTAGGAATTTGATGGATTACTTAGGAATGTGATGGCTTAGTTAGGAATGTGATTGATCAGTTAAAAAATTAGATTTATTGGTTAACAATTTGGATTGATCATTTAACAAAATAGATTGCTCAGTCAACAATCGTAATTTTCTCAATCAAAAAGTGGGTGAGGAATATGAATTAATTAATTCCTTTTTGGAGTTGAACATGTAAATCAAGTTTGAATTTTTCAAATAAAGTTGCATTAGTTTGATTTTTGATAATGTAATTTGAATAATTTGATTTAATTATTCAAATTTTGGAGGGAAAATGTCGTAACTAAATTATTATTTAATAATTTAATCAACTTAGGGGAATAAAGTGATTTGGTGACGTGATTAAATATTCGACATTATTTAATCAAATGGGATGAAATGATGTGAGATTAGGACTTTCTTAAATAAATGTGATTTATTTGATTGGTCGAAATGATAAAACGTGAATTAATCAAACAATGTTGTTTTATTTAATCAATAGAAAAATTAGGATTTTTAGTACATTATTAAATAAATGAAATTTATTTAATTTGTCTAAAATGGTGAAAATGTGAATTAATTAAATAATGTTGTAATATTCAACTAATAGAGGAATTAGGGTTTTTGATTTTGTTTCATTATGGTGTGATGTGAGACATTGCAAATGATTCTGAGACACTACAATATAATTTTGAGATGTTTTGGGATGGTTTTGAAATGAATTGAGATATTATGGGATGATTTTGAGCTATTCTGGGGTGATTCTACACTATTTTAGGATGATTATGAGATGTTCCAAGATGATCTGAGACATTACAAGATGATTCTGTGTTGTTTCAGGATGATTTTGAGATGTTCCAAGATGTTATGAGATGTTCTAGGATAATTCTAAGTCATTTTGGGAGGTTACAAGACAATTTCAAGTCATTATGAGGTGTTATGAGATAATTTCAAGTCATTCTAAGATATTACAAGACAATTCTATGTCATTTTGAGATGTTACAAGACAATTCTGGGTCATTCCGAGATGTTATGAGACAATTAAGAGTCATTCCAAGATGTAACAAGAAAATTTTGAGTCATTCCAAGATGTTATGAGACAATTTTGAGTCATTGCAAGATAAAAATAGGATGTTTCAAGATGATTTTGAGTCAAACTGAGATGTTACAGGATGTTTTTTGATGATGTTTTGTTTGATGTTGTTCGAAGCTATTTGATGATGTTTGATGTTATTCAATGATGTTTGATGTTGTTTGATGTTGTTCTATGTTGTTTGATGTTGTTTGTCATGTGTGATAGATGTTAAGTCAATTTTACATGTGTACATTTTGCCCCTCTTTGATACAAAGTACTAGTTGCTTTGTTTCAAATATTCTATTTTTAAGATCAAGTTTTTGACAAAAATTATGCCCCATTGTGCCCCGATGTTTAGTGGAATTATGGTAGGAATCTATGCTTCCCCCTCAAGATGTTGAACAAAAATTTCAAGCTTTGAGTTTAGGCTCATAACACTATTGTAATACCATTTCGATGTTTTCATATGAAATATTATATGAATAGGTGTAGCATTTCTCATTCTGATGTTTTCTAGAGCTTCTAATTTAAAAGTAGGAATATTCTCTAAGTGAAATTGGGGTTTCCTATATCAAATTAGGGTTTTCTTGAGGTGTTATATAGATAATTTTTCTTCAAATTGGCTCATTTGTGCTTTGATCATCTTGTTAATTCTTGTCTCTGGATTTCATATTTTGTTAGTTGTTGAGGAGTAATTCCAAGATTCAAGGTTTCCCCACATCATTCTAAGCTTGTTTGGGAGTTTGGATGGACTTTAGGAATCAATGGCCTGGTATATACCTTTTCTCTTTTCGCTTTTGTCATGTTTCATTCTCGTTATGCATGTATGAAGTTTTATCAGTCAATAGTGTTGTTTTTGAGATTCCTACATAATTGCATTAGTTTTGGTGATTTTTCCCTATTGAGACTATGCACTTGCTTGAGAACTATGTAGTTGCCTGAAATTTGTGTTGTTGTTTTATGCTTTTGATCTAAAACTATATAGTTGTTTGAAAACTATGTTATTGACCTAAAACTGTGTAGTTGACCTAAACTTGCACCCTTGTTTCTGCACCTTTGACTTGAAACTATTTTTTTCCCTAAAAATAGCACCCCTGTTTTATGCATTTGACCTAAACATACATAGTTTCTTGAAAACAACACCTTTTTTTGGTATTTTCTGAGCATTTGCTCCAAAACCTAATAGTTGACTTTGATGAGTGCTCAAGAATATTGTTTTTATTAACCATTTTATTGTTGTCCTTTCTGTTGCACCAAAAGATCAACCTGTTAGTGCTCGTTACAAGCATTAGTTAAGATCCACATGAGGCAGTTAAACCATGTCACAAACTCGAAGGGAGATGCTAGTGGTTAGTCCAAAAATCTCCCTCAACGTCACCTGAGGGGTTCAAACTCATGATCAACTCTAGTACCAATTGTTGGCCTTATCATTGCACAAAAATATCAACCTATCAATGCCTGATACAAATGTTAGTTAAGATCCATGGGAGGTGGTTAAACCATACCGCGAACCCGAAGGGAGATGCTGGCGGTTAGTCCAACATGTATATATTCAAAAGAATTTATTATAATATTAATTAATTACTATGGCGGTAGATAATATGTTTAACATTTTCTTGTTTTATATTATATGTGACTAATTGAAGGATATATTAGATGTGATGTTTTATGCTAAATGTGCTTCTTTTAGTTGTGTTAATAATGATATCATTCTATAAATTGAAATATCTGTTATCATGAACGCAATATATCTTTGAGGATTTCATGTAGGACCTTCAATTATGACTGTTGAGTTGTATCTGTTAGACTCTTTTTTTAACATCATTTCTATAATCACACTCCTGAAGGCTCCCGAAAGATCCTAAAGTGTTATAATTCTAGATTGGCTCTCTTTGTCAATTTTGGAACTGCTGCTACAGTTGGAATAATGTGAGATTCTCTTGATAGTTTTGGGGATAGATTTTAATTTTCCTTTGCACTCTATAATTTGTGGCTAGCGCCAGTAGTTTGAATTCAAAAATAAAGGATATTCCTATATATATCCGTCTTTAGGTTTGATTAAAGTTATTCGATATTTTGCTGGAAGTTGTAACTTGTTGGTACTCAGTACTCTTGTTTTACTCGCCAATTTTGGCCAATTTGAATGAAAATAGAAGGTTGATCTGAATTACTATGTTAAGGACCCACCAGAGGAAGAACAGGGCCTGCTCAACCGAAGGAGGTTATCCTGTGTCATTGTTATTTAGTCCAGTTAATTCTATTCTATCATAATTGGTTTAAAATTTGCAGTTTAATTCTTGTTCATCAAATATCAACAATGCTATTTATTCAGATTAGTTGTTATGATTTAGGTTGGTTAAAATATTTCACTTTGGATTATGAATTAAATCATTTACTAAGGATTTCATTAAGTATTCATTTACAGACACATGTAGTTGTAACGAAATTGATAATCATGATTAATGTAAGGATAGAGCTGAAGCTAAGCTGGAATGTGTTCTTGGGATTTAGTGTTATCACTTTTTAGAATTACTATTCGTATTTCTACAGCATAATTATCTTCATTTCTTTCCTAGAATCAAGTTTATTATCTGCAAATGTAAATAGATTTCTTTTTTCAGAAACTTTAAATTCTGTATTTAGACTTAGCATTAGTTTATTTTACTTTATAGAATTCCCAATGAAAAAATTCCAATCAAGTTAGGTAACATCTAAGCTTATTCATTAGGATTAAAATCAGTTTAAATAGGCATTATTTAATCCATAAATATATCCATCATTAAAAATTAAGTTACCACGTTCTATTCTTGAATGACTCTTGAGAGCACCCGAAGGAGATTGAATAGAATCATAGTCACTGTTTACAATGCAAAACCCCCAATTTGTGGAATCCCCCTTATCACATACTGCTCTGAGACACATCCGGTTTGATAAATAAAGAATTATATGATGGGAGTTGTGACATGAATGGCCTCGCCCATCAGACTTCTCCTCTAGTTGTTTTCTTTTAGCATTTATTCTAAACCCTGGAATGTGTTTGTTTGTCATCCTAAATGTCATTTGTCATCATTCTCATGTCATTTTTTGTTGCCTTACATGTTTTAAGTAAAACCCTAACATCGTGGTTTATAACGATCGTAGGCGAGTCTCAGACCACTTATGATGAGGGAGAGATGTTCTTGCCATTTGTTTGATTTGATTGCCCATTTTGATGCATTAGAGTGGGACTTCCTTGATGCCATGGGATTACACTATATTTTTTGCATGCCTCTAATTAGGACTCATATGGTGATGATGACTACTCTTATGGAGAGGTGGCACTCTCAGACATCGTCCTTTCATTTTCCTACAAGAGAGGCTACCATTACTCTTGAGGATGTTTGGGGGATACTTCACCTTCCTATTCATGGTGAGCTCATTATGTATCAAGTTTGATGAGATTCCCATAGTATGCAGTGTTTGTTAGGAGTGGTACACTTGGATGTTCATGATTTAGAGGTTGCTTTATTTGGGTTTTTCGACAAAACTGATCCTATTGTACTTGTCCTCTGTGGTTTGGTATCAAGATTAATTGTTCCTGATAGGTGGGGTCATCAGGTTTCTATTGGTTGGGGTACATATATTGAGAGTATCCTAGAGCATGGGATGAGATACACCTGGGGTTCTTGTTTGCTTTCTCACCTTTATCAATATATGCACAAGGTGGTGTATCGGGGTGGGAAGTCTATGTCTACAGGTGTTTCACTTTTTTATGTTTGCGCATGCAAGCATATTGCAGTGACTCATCTAGATAGGATACAAGATCATTTTCTAGATGATCCATAATATTATCATTATGGGGACTTTATGCATTAAACCTTGCCTAGGAACCTACATTATTGATGCCATGTGTTTTATGAGATGCCTCATTTCATATGGAGAGCTTATATGAGTTGTGAGGTTTTTCTAGAGGATGTTGATCAACTTGTGTACTATCGATAGACTCATTGGTTGATTGGTTGTTAGTCTTCTATGATAGAATTTTATCTACTAGGTCAATTCTATCACCAATTTGGAGAGAGACAGGGGTGGGTTCCTAATGTGTATGAGGCTTGGTTTGGTTAGAATATTCAGGAGGTCTATGTATAGGCTCTCTAGGTTGATGCATATATTGTGATTGCCAACTTTTTAGCACTTTCCCTAATTGGTTGGGGTTGGCTGGTTGGTGTGGTAGATCTAGGTACCAATAATGATTATGATGAGTGGTGGGTATGGTATAGGCCTTTGATCCTTACTGATCCTAGAGGTTATCTCATTATGGGCATAGTAGGTATTACAGGTCATCGCAGGTAGTGATAGTGCGTTGAGGATCTCACAGAGAAGTTGGATCAAGATCGACATAATGAGGCATAGGGTATTTAGGATGAGCGGGTTCCTCCTACATAGGGTTAGGGATAGTTTTGGGTCCTCCTCCACTAGCTAGGGATGTTGATATATTGCTAGTTGAAATGGAGATTTTTGTGTGCTATCACTAAGGTTTAGGACCTAGGGAAAAAAATCCAACATTCACATTCAAGAACAAGCCCTTGAAATTCCAATGCAAAGATGATTAAAATCTAACAAGGGGTGTGTTCTAGGAGGTGGAATAATGTAAATGAGGGGTTCAACACCAAGTGTAAACTGGGAAAAAGAAAATATTTGAAAACATAGTGTAGTATGCAAGATGACCTGGAAGATGACTTAAAAATGCAAATCAAATGTAACAAAAAATTGCTAAACTAGAAATGTGCACCTAGAAACCTCCAAGAAACTAGAAACAACTTTGAAATTCTAGAAATGCTCTTTTTGACCAACTGGGAATCATTCACCAACCTGGGTGAATCAGTCCTAGATCCAAATTTCTATGTGGGAACTTGTTTCAAGAAAAAGGGTACAAGAATCAACAACTTGATCTGACAGACAATAGTTGTAGGACTCATTCGCCACACTTGGTGAAATATTCTAGTTAAGATTTTTTGAGACTTGAAAACTCTAATCTTCTTCTTAACACCTACTCTTTTGTTCTAACTTGAATTTTGAGTTCAAACCTATAAAATCTATCTGCAAAACAAAATTTGGCTTGATTTGGTAATGGGGGTTTACCTTGGTCAAACCCTAAGTTTGGTAATTGAACCTTGGAAAATATAATGAAATGTGAATGGAAACCCTATCCTTAAGTGTGTCTAAAACTAGGAAATCTAAAAAATGATTCAATCCTATTCTAACATGAGAGAATATGATGCAATAATAGAAATGGATAAATGAATGATTCACTTGTGTTGATCTTCAATCATCCCAAATGAACCCTAGTAATTCTTGTACCTTCCTTATGTTGCATCCCCCTAATCTAGAATCCATCATGATTCACCATAGGCATCCATGATCAACCCTTGACAATTCTTGATCTTGATATAAAGTGAGCTTGAAGACCTACAAAAACACTTTAATGTTGCTCCATAGCTTCAACTTTACTTGCTTTTGAAACTTGAATTCCCTTGTGAGAACTTGCTTGAAGACTTTTGATGCTTGATGTTGGACAATGCTTGCTCAAAGTGCTTAAAGATTGATGAAAATGAATTAGAAGATTTCTTTTATAGTTTTCAACACCTAATTGACCATTATTTAGATCCCAAAGGCTGACATTCACAAAAAAATTGAATTAAATTGATGAATTCCCACTCAATATTGAAAAAGGCCCCGAAAGGGACTCATTCACCCAAGGTGGCGAATGAGTCCCACCTTAAGTTTTGAGGTGGGTTTTTGAATCATTAGGGATTTTGATAGATTTTAAATTATTTTTAAGTGGAATGGGCCTCAAAATTCCAAAATAATGGGTCTTAGGGGCCTATAAATGATGATTTTGAGGGATAATTAATGCAAGGGTGCCAAAATAGGTCCACATTAAGTGTGAAATCATGTATTTTTTCAAGAGTGCATGATTTTCTACATTACATTTATCCCCCAATTTAGCACCCATATGAATTTACATGCATATGTAAGCTAAAGGAATCTAAAAATCATACACATTTGAGTTTAGTAATGACAAGGGAGAATGAAGCCCCCACTATAGTTAGATGCAAAATCACAATGTTAGGAACAACATCCTACAACACGAATCTGTTAGTTGTTGAAAAACAATATTGTTAGAAAAACTCCATCTAGAGATCATATTTGAGGGTAGATATATGCCCCCAATTCATTTCGCTTGCTTTACAAAGGTGGAATCAAGGTAGAAGACTAGCCACATCAAATAGGATAAGTCATATCACAAGGCATTTCCAAGTACCATTCAAAATAATGGTAGATGATTGATGATGTCAAGAGAAAAATTATGACTCCAACATAACAAATGATGTTGAAAAGAAAGCTCTCTAGCACTCGTTATGTAGATTTTATTGAAAATAAATTTTTAACCCTAATGCAGTAAAAACCCTAATTTCAACTTACGTAAGAGAAAAAGTGAAGTAAATTCTTACTATTTTTCCATTTACCCTTTGTCGCTTGATAGCGATTGAGGAATAGTGAAATATGTTGAGCAGATGGGATTGCATGCCTACGAGACTAGATGTGTTGTGGGATGAGGTGGCACGTGTCAAATTCCATCATGAGGTAAGTCGAATCTTTGACATTCGCTTTATCCTTATGAAGTAATTTGATGATTTTTTATGTATTTATAGGATAATTTAGGGCCTTGGGAAAAAAATTCACAAAGAGTCCCCTTTTTCATGAAGTGTCCCATTTTTTTTGCAAAGTGTCCCTTTTGTTCACGAAGTGTCCCACTTTTTTCGCAAAGTGTCCAAAAAGGATTCTAAAGTGTCTAGGGACTTTAGGAAAGCACACTAGAGCATATTTAGTACACTTTTATGATTTTTGATGTGAAAAATTACTTATAAGATATATTGTTATACTTTTGTTAGGTCCCCACCCATTCTCATCAATGTTTGGGAGGTAGAAAATTAGTCTGTTGAGAGATTTAGCCCCCACCCTTTCAGTGGAGAACATAAAGTTATTACAGATTGTAGGAGTTTATTGGGTGTACCTCATTCGTCCCATGAGGTACCCTGATGTGATGTTGATGGTGCAAGAAGATTGTTGAGATGTTGATACATGCACATTTCATTTGTCAATTGGTGAGATGTGGATCACACTGGAAGACATACACTGCATACTCTAAGTTCCCATATGGGGTGAGTGATTATGCTTCCAAGAAGAGCGGACATTATAGGAGATGAAATATGGCATGCAATATTGCTTGGAAGGACCAGTACATGATGAGAGAGTGAGGGACCAAATGGACCTAGTGATGCTTCTATACTTATGAGCCCCACTAGTGACACAGATTATGATGCTGATAATTTCACTAGTACTCATCCTAGATGGGTGAGTAGTGCACCTATATGAAGGACTAGTACATCTCATACAAGGGATGGAAAAGCAATAGACAATATACACCTAGGTGTGATATATCCTAGCTCATTTGTATTATGATCTTGGTTGATTTTTTTTAGAGAGGTGGACAATATGGTACATTGTATGCTTCTATAGGTTTGGTGCCTTGACCATATCACTTGAACTACACCTACCAACTTCTTTTGTCTGAAAACCTTGGGGTATCCTCGGGCCTTTAGCTCTCCTCTATGACGGTTTTGGCAGTATGGTGGTTTACATTTTTGGAGAGTACAATTTGACCACCTGGAGGAGGATGAGATCCTTTGGAGACCTTATCAAATTGTGTGTCAATGGTCAGATCATACTCGGGAGATGAGGATATTATAGCTAGATAGATTTTTGGTAGGCTGACACAACCATGCAGTATGTCCTTTCTACTATGACTGAGTCATGTGGTAGTTTGGGCAGATACAAATAGCACCTAGGGTATGACCCTTCTTTAGGAGATCAGTGTGGAGTGCTCAGATACCTAGTGATATTATATAGTTTACCATAGATGATTTTATTCAAAGTGACTCTAGGTATTTAGATCACGACATGCCTCTAATCTCCAATGTGGATGACATTAGTGCCATGGATGGATATGAGGAGCGGTGGAAAACATCACAACCTACCCCTATGTTTCCTATGGAGGAGCGGATAGGTGATGTAGGGCCACTCTCGGATGAGGGAGATGATGTAGAGGATAGAGCCGAGGAGACATGCTACAAGGATGCAAACATATTTATAGATGTCATAGATGATGATTATGATAAGGATGTTGATCTAGACTATGTCATCTATGAGGGAGGAGATGACGAGGAGGAGGATGAGGAGGAGGAGCACTCTATGAGTGAGGGTGATGTAGTAGAAGATGTTGATCCAACAGCGAACAAGTGGGGAGAGTCCTCTCCTACTTGTATGACTAGATCAAGAGCAGTGGTTGTAGCAGGAACCAGTACCTATAGTCATGGAGAGGCTAGCATAGTCTACATGCCCACGAAACAGGATGAGGTTGATTTCTCATAGCCTACCAGAGATATAGGTGATGATATATTTATTTATTGAATTATTTTTATGTGTTTTCTTACTCTTATATATATATATATATCATGATGTATACTGATATGTTATTGTTGCAATCATATAGGAGTTATGAGAGACTTTTCAGATCTTTTCTAATAGGAAATTGTAGAGATATTTCCCCCATCAGTTGATGAGGAGGCCATAGAATCAAACTATGTGCCTCACCCATCATGGATCAGGACCTATAGTCATTCAGGCCATATGTCAAACTATGGGTAGCATATGAGAGTTTGAGGAGACACATCCACCAAGCCCATGCTGCCCCCAAGGAAGAGTCATCCTGGACCCCTACAAAGTTTGAGAGACAAGAGGTAGAGGTAGTGAGGCTACAAGCGGAGAGGGATCATATAGCAAGAGCACATTGGGAGGACCTTGGGCAGATATGCGGTTTAGAGTTTTCTCTTGGTACACTTAGTGGGTCACGATCAAGATTGCACACCACTATCTCCTAATAGATTGCTACCAGACAAATCCAACCACTAGGGCTTGAGGGATATGGTAGCTACAAGCCTTAGTAGTATTGTATATTTGATGATATGTACACAAAACTTTGATATGTATATATGATCACATGATGTTTTATTATTATCTGTGTTGGAATGTTAAATGCCAATGTGATTAATTAAATAACCTTTGTAAGACTATTTAATGAATGCTTCTATGATTTAACTTACGATATGTGATCTAATCGAAACTTATTATAGTTTCTCTTAGATGTAACATTGTGATGAAGTAAGTTATGTTAAATTAAATGCACTAATGATTTATTTAGATGATATTAAATGCTTATAAGGATCTAATCTAACACAACACATGGAATAAACTTAAATAGCATGAGACCTAAAGTAATCAAATAATAGAAAATTAAATAATCACTTTAGAGTTCAAGACACGCAAAGAATTTCTTGTCAAGAACAAAGCAATGTGAAAGCCCATGGAATGTAATCCATTATGTCTAACAAAACTACTCACCATCCATGATATTCAAGGGGATTTAGACACAATATCGGTGTAGATGCGTGATATTGATAGGATCTTTTAGGGGGTTACCATCCATGTCTATTAACGTATATGCACCAGACTCGTAATTTTTGTTAATTATATGTCCTAACCAATTAGGACTGAATTTTCCTTTTTTACTTAGGTCAAAATTAACATTTCACTGATTTTCATACAAGACCAAATCACCTTTACTGAATATGCTAGGAATGGCATGATTACTATGTTTCCATTGTAATTGCTTAGCATAAGCTTGGAGGTTCTTTAGAGTGTTAATGCGTTGTTCATCAAGCATATCAAGTTGATGCAATCATTATTTATTGTAAGTTTCATCGTCAATGACCTATTGAAGAGAAATCCTTAATGTAGGAATTTCTAACTCCAAGGGAATCACTACCTCGGTACCATAGACAAGGTTATATGGAATTGTTCCTGTTGATGTCCTAACACTAGTAAGGTAAGCCCATACTGCATATGTCAGTTGTGTATGTCAATCCTTATTATTTTTATTAACTATTTTTCTTAGATTGTTCTCGATGGTTTTATTAGTTGTTCAAGCTTGGCCATTAGATTGTGGGTAGTAAGGTGTAGAAAAGAAATGTTGAATATTAAATGTGTCAAGGAATTTCTTCACATCATTGTTCTTGAATGGTGTTCTATTATCTGAAACTAATGTGGAAGGAAGTCCAAAATGTGCAATAATGTGTTCCAATATGAAACAACATATTACATCAGTAGTTATGGACCGAAGAGGGATAGCTTCTACCCGTTTTTTGAAACAATCCATGACTATGATTATAAATGTATGGCCAATGGATACGCATGGTGAAATTTTTCCAATTAGATACATTGAGAAAAACCAAATAGAAATTTGAGCACAAAGCTTAGCAGCAAGAGCATGAATCAAATTTATATGTTCCTGAAATTTATGACATTTCTTAACATACACAAAGAAATCACTTTCCATATGCCTCTAGTAATATCCCATGCGGATGAGTTTTTGCACTAAAGATCTACCTCCAAAATGACCTCCACAAGCACCCACATGGGCCTCTTCGAGTGCTATGGGGATTTTGGATTTGTTAAGGCATCTGAGCAAAAGACCATTGAAGGAGCTTCTGTATAATATGTTGGCTAAAATGACATATTTGGCTGCTATTTTTTGCAAACAACATCGGGTATTCATTGTTTTGGGCTTGGGAAAAGTACCATCTTTCAAATTGTATAATATTGTATCATACCATTCACTTTATTATTTCCTAGTAATTTCTAACACTTCTTCAAGTTTACCTTCAATGGATGATTTCATGATTGAGTGAACAATAAATGTGACATATTTTGAAGGATCTTGAGGTGATATAAGAGAGGCCACACTCACCATTGCATCTGCATGTCGATTGTCTTTTCATGGGATGTTGTCAATGGTGAATGATTCAAACTTCTCTAATAAGTTCATTATGAGATCCTTATTTTTTGCTAATTTATCATGCTTTCCTTGATATGTCCCATTTTATTTTTTATGATTAATTTCAAATCACCAAATATCTAAATTTTTTCACACCCAAGACTAAGGCATAACACAATCCTTCGAGCAACACTTCATACTCAGTAGTGTTGTTTGTACATAGGAAAGTTAACCAATATGATAAGGGAATAGGATTTCCTATAGGTGGGATTAATATAACCCCAACACTAGAGCCTATTCTACACTTAGATCCATCAAATTATAATTCTCATGTAGAAATTTCTATTGCCAACACATTATCGTCAAGGAAAAATTCATTACAAGGTAACACCATAGAGGATGGAGCATCAACTAAATGGTTGGTCAAGGCTTTAACATTAATTTATTTTTGTAAAATAAATGGTAGGTCAAACTTAGTCAATAACATCACCCATTTAGCTAGATTTCCAAATAGGTATATTTTATTAAAAATATGTTTGAGAGGATCAAATTTTTCCATCACTTGTATTTCCGCATTTAGCAATTAATGTCACAATTTACTTGTAGTGAATACAAGGGCCAATCATTGTTTTTATGTCATTGTATATCATTTTTCATAATCAATCAATGTTTGACTAATGTAATACATTGAATGTTCCTTATCATTTTCATCTTCTTGAGCCAACAATGTTGCTAAAGGATGGGCTGAGGTAGCGATATATAGTATAAATGGTTTGTTTGGCATAACAATTTCTAAAATAGGTGGAGTTGCAAGATGTTCCTTTAAAATCTCAAAATATTGTTTATAATCATCATTCTAGTTATAGTGCACATCATTTTTGAGAATATGTGTGAATGGTAATGTGTGATCAGTTAAAGATGCAACAAAATGATAGATAGCTTGGATTCTTCCTTGTAATGTGCGTAATTGAGAAAAAAAATTATAGGGTGGCATATTGACAATAGCTTCAATCTTATTTGTATCCACCTCAATGCCTCTATGAGACATGATAAACCCTAAAATATTTCAACTATCAACACCAAAAACACATTTTTGGATTCAGTCTCATGTTGCATGTTCACATTCACTCAAAGATCTTCTAAAGGACATTCACATTGTCTTGTTAATGATTTGGCTAAAATATCATTGACATAATCTGCCAAGATTTTATGTATGTAATCATGGAATATTAGTGTCATAACTCATTGGTATGTTGCACCCACATTATTTAATCCAAAAGGCATCATAACCCAATAAAATTTCCCCCAAATAGTTGTAAATGCTATTTTGTATTGATCTTTAGGGTCGATAAAGATTTGATTATATCCTAAAAATCCATCCATGAATGACAACAAAGCATGTCCTATAGTTGAGTCTAATATCATGTTAATACTAGGAAGGGGAAATTCATCTTTTAAATATGCTTTATTCAAGTTCCAAAAATTCGGACACATCCTAATACGATTGTTAGGTTTTATGACTATGAAAATATTTGAGATCCATGGAGAATAATTGATAGGTTTTATGAAGCCAACATCAAGGAGCTTTTCAAGTTCAACTTTAACAAGAAAAGCTATCTTAGGATTCATATTTCATATATTTTGTTGAACGAGCTTGGAATTTTCAACAAGGATAATGTTGTGTGTCACTATCTTCAGATCTATTGCAGGAATATCTGAATAATTCCAAGAAAAGAGTTTTGGAAAGTCATGAAGCAAGGTTGTTGTATCCTCGTGTTCTTCACCATCAAGGCATTTTATGATTTTAATTACTTTCTCATTATCCATTATATCCATTGGTATGTCAATTGTGTCCCCTAAGGGTACTACATTGATATTATATTGTTCTTCTTTTTTTTCCTTTTCATGACTTTCATCTTCAACATCTCTCAGCTTAGCACTCATCATAGCACATGTAACCTTTTCCTTGAGAGTAGTAGATGGTGTCTCATAAAATCCTAACATATGTTTCAAATCTTTCTCATTTTCAAAATACACCAATTATGGGGGTAACTCCATGTCAAACAATTTAGGATGTTTCATTGTAAGGTTGAGTTTTGGCTTGCACATGATAGTATTGATGTTTAATGATGATTGATTTGTTGCTTGTGTAATTTTAGAGGGATAATATGCCAAACCAATCTTTTTCTCTTGTATGTTAGGTTCTATAGGAGCTCAAATTTCTTGTTCTTTCCTTCCACAACCTTTGCCATTATAACCCAATTGCTTCACAAGTTCATAACCTCTTCCATAAAGTTGTTCCATTTCTTTCGGGTTCAGTGGTTGTTGGTAGTCTATCTAATCAAAGTTTTTCATATAACTTGTGTCTTTGTCAAGAGTAATTGAGTTAGATGTTTATGATTTTTCTTCCAAGTTATGAATTGACATTACTATTGGTTCTTAACATATTATTTTCTTGTGATTATATATTCTACCATAAATGAGGGTGTTAAATTCAAAGAACCCCAATCATCATCCAATAATTTTGACACTGTTTCCTTTTCTTGTTTATCTTTTATTAAAGGTGATATATTATATTTGGGAATTAATGTGTTAAGAGGACTTGTAGTTCCTTTTTCTACTTGTAGGAAACTTTCAGGCTCAAGGTCTATTTCAACTTGGTATACCTTATTGTCATGGACATACTTCATAATATGATGAAGAGTCAAGGGTACCACATGCATCTCATGAATCCATGGTCTTCCCAAAAGAGGATTGTATGAAAGGTCATGAGGCATAACATGAATAGGAGTTTGTAAGGTAACCCTTCCTATTGTTATAGGTAAAGTAATTACACCGAGTGGTTGCCTTCCTACATTTTCAAATCCTCAAATGGATAAGGATTCGGGTCGCATTGTTGTTTTATCTGCACACAACTTACCTAAGAGTTTCACACTACACACATTAAGGGTGGAACCATTATCTACCATTATCTTTTTATACCTATTTAGTTAAATTGAGCAATGATCAGAAAGGCCTCATTTTGCTGTCTTAATGCCAAAGGTGGCAGCTCATGTTGATGGAATGTGATGTCAACATTACTTGTATTAATTCCTTGTATAAGAGCTACCACGTAATTTTCATTTGTACCAGGGAGACCAAATACTTGTTGTAAGGTTGTTTGAAGCATGCTATGATATTTCAAGGAATTCTGAATTAAATCTCATAGGGATATTTTTGTAGGAGTATTCTTAAGTTGTTCGACAAGATTATACTCCTTTCCACTATGTGAGGTTACATGAGGAGCACTAAATAAGGTGTGATTGGTTAAAGGTATGGGTTTTGGGGCTGGTTGGTGTGGTTGTGGATTGCTTCTAGTATTATATGTATGAGTAAGAATATTATGGCTTGTTTGTTGTGATACATTATTTGAAGGAGGATAGAGGGTAAATTTAGGTTGTAGTTTATGTGAAGGTGGGTAGAGGATAAGTAGAGGTTGGATTATGTTAACTTCTCTTGTTTTTGGTTTCTCATGACAAGCCTTAGTGGATGGACTTTGTGAGATGAAATACTCAAGGGTTTCATCTAACATATCAAAGTCATCGCTACTAAAAGGCTTGAGGGTTAAGTTAACTTTGTTTGGTTTGTGCTTTTCATGACAAGCCTTAGTGGATGGTCCTAGTGAGAGGAAGTTTGCAAGGGATTATTCTAACATGTCTAGGTCATCATTAATAAAGGGCTTGGATGTTATGATTTTTCTAAATTTAATCATTTCTTTGATTGGGTATTTTGATGTTTTCGTTTTCCAATGAATCTGATCTAAAGGAACTAGGAACTAGTTATGAAAATAAAATTTACAAAAATATAATGCTATCCATAATTGCCATGAATGTAAATGATGCAAACTATTTCAATGTAACAAAAAATAACTAGACTGAATTAGAAAAGTAATAGAACTAAATAGAAGCCTGGAAACTAGAAATTTAATTTTGTAAACAACTAAAATTTTGCACTAGGACTGATTCGCCCAAGGTGGTGAATGAGTCCCAATAAGGGTTTTCTTCAAGTTTTTGAGATTTTTTTGGTGGAGTTTTTTATTTTCAATGCTATTTGATCTAGATCTAGGATGAAAATGCAGAATTTTATAGATTTTTAATGAAATTAAGTGCAATAATGCAAGCTAAAGGAGCTTTTCACTAATGCAAAGATTGAAACCCTAGAATGCAAATTAACCAATGAAAAATCTAATGCAATGTTAATGAAAGATAAATATAGGATGTAAATGCACTCCAAATCAGAATTAAAGATGCTCTAAATGTAGGTTCACCAAAATGAAATGGAGAGTTTTGTGTGCTATCACTAGGGTTTAGGACATAAGGCAGCAAAATCCAACATTCATTTTCAAGAACAAGCCCTTGATATTCCAATGCAAAGGTGATTGAAATATGAAAAAGGGTGCGTTTTAGGAGATGGAATGATATAAATGAGGGGTTAACCACCAAGTATAAAATTGGAAAAAGAAAATGTTTGAAAACAGTATGCAAGATGACCTAAAATATGACTTAGAAATGCAAATGAAATGTAACAGAAAAATGATAAAATGGAAATTTTCACCTAGAAACCTCTAAGAAACTCGAAATACCTTTGAAATTCTTGAAATACTAAATTTTTGATCAATTGGGACGCATTCACCAACTTGGGAAAATCAGTCCCAAATTCGAATTTATGTGCGTGAACCTATTTCAGGAAAAAGGACATCAAAATCTGCAACTTGATCTGACAAACAACAATAGTAGGACTCATTTTCCACACTTGGTGAATCAGTCGAGTTTATCTTTTCCAGGACTTGAAATCTCTAATATGTTCCTTAACACCTGCTCTTTTGTTCCAACTTGAATTTTGGGTCCAAACCTGTAAAATCCACCTACAAAAAATAATTTGTTTTGATTTGGTAATGGTGGATTTTCCTTAGTCAAACACCAAGTTTGGTAATTAAACCTTGGAAAATATAATGAAATGTGCATGGAAACCCTAGCCCTAAGTGTGATTAAGACTAGAAAATCTGAAACATGATGCAATCCTATTCTAACATGAGATAATATGATGCAATAATAGAAAAGGAGAGATGAATGATTCACTTGTGATGATCTTCAATCATCCCTAATGAACCCTAGTAATCCTTTTACCTTCCTTAAGTTGAATGTAGAGTGATAATGGAGGATGAAACCACTTAGGAAATAAGTCTTTACGATTGGCTTGATGGCTAGTTGCATCTCCCCAACCTAGAATCCATCACGATTCACCATAGGAATCCATGATCAACCCTTGACAATGCATGATATTGACCTAAAGTGATCTTGAATAACTAAAAAAACACTTTAATTATGCTCCAAAGCTTTAACTTTACTTGCTCTTGAAACTTGAATGCCCTTGCGAGAACTTCCTCGAAGACTTTTGATGCTTGATGTTTGACAATGCTTGCTCAAACTACTTAAAGATTGATAAAAATGACTTAGAAGCTTGCTTTTATAGGAATCAACACCTAATTGACCGTTATTTATATCCCAAAGGCCAACATTCACCAAAAATTTGAATTAAATTGATGAATTTCCACTCAAAATTGAAAAAGGCCCCAAAAGGGACTCATTCACCACCCTGGGCAAACAGGTCCCACCTAAGGGGACTCTTTCACCCAAGGTGGTGAGTGAGTCCCACCTTAATTTATTGAGGTGGTTTTCTAAATCTTACAAGATTTTGATAGATTTTAGATGATTTTTAAGTGGAATGGTCCTCATAATTCCAAAATAATGGGTCCTAGGGGCCTATAAATGATGATTTTGAGGGATAATTAATGCAAGGGTTCCAAAATGGGTCCAAATTAAGTGTGAAATCATCTCTTTTTTCAAGAGTGCATGATTTTATACACTACACTAGCTTAGATGACTTTGGCCAGAGATGTAGAGATTGCGCGATGACAAGCTGCAAAGGATTTGGTAGATGCCTTGAGGGTTACACGAGAGAGTGAGATTGGATGATGACAAGTTGAGGAGGCTCAAGTACTTTTACTAACAAGAGAGAGAGAGATACTCTTCGGGTAGAGCGTGATAGTATGTGAGATGAGCGAGATTATTATCTATAGACGTCCACCTATTATCAGATCTTATATGATGCTATTGTTCCTAGGGCTTCTCAGCATCCATGGTTTGGGGAGTAGAGTGTTGTGAGTGATGGCAGTCATGGTGCATATGCAGGTGTAGGTGATCAGTGTGAGAGATAGCCAGATCATTTTGGTGGTCAATAATGCTCCATCCCTCCTATTGGGGTCTTACTCTTTTTGTACTTGATCTTCATGTTGTTTTATGACGTAGAGGCATTTTGTAGACATGTGTTATATATATTCATTGGTCTAGTTAAGACCTTGTATATATGTTATGATTTTGTATTATCCTATCACACTTGTGTCAATACGGAAGATGTACTTATGAAATTCCCTTTTTGATGATTATATATATGAGATATACCTTCTTTGATCAAGCCTCATTTTATGCTTATGTGATGTTGATATATGATGATGTATGTTTATATGTGTTTGTTATGATTTTTTGATATATGAATTTTGATGTAGATGAATGAATCATACTTTGTCTCATTTATGATGTGATTTGTGTTGATAAGTGAATGCCCCATACATGATGTTTTTATTGGTTTATTATTATCATGATATATATTGAAACCATTTGTGGACGTAGTATGGATATGGTATTGATGATGTTTTATGTAAGATGAATGTTAATCAGAAGAAATATTGATGATAGAGATATGATATTAATTAGAAGAAATATTGATGATGTTAGTTAGAAGAAATACGATGATGCATATAAATTTGATTTTAATTAGAAGAACTATTGATGATGGATAGAAATGTGATGTTAATTAGAAGAAATATTGATGATGGATAGTGATTGATGAGTTTATTTTGCTTCACTTTAGAGACTTCATGGTTTGAAAAACCCTATTTGATGTATCAAATAGATATGATGCACTAGGGTATGAATTACCAAGGTGAATTTGTATCTATTGTGTGAACTTTGACTCTACAAGTAAAGAGTATCTTTGTTCATACCAAACATATGTAAACTTTGTTTAAAGTATAGGGGGGTTGCGTGAAAAAAATTCAGACTAGTCACACACAGAGGTATAAAACACCTAACATGTAACTGTTTCATGAACTATTTTAATACAACTTCCATACCCAATAAAGAAAGTGTTCACCATGGTAATACTACAAAAATATCTTACAAACAAAAAATCAAAATGATACTCAATTTTCCCCATTCCTTCCTCTCTAAATCCTTATGAACATCCTTCAGAGATCTTGGGAATGAGTGAATAAAATAAATCACAAAAAGTAAGACCACAAAATGATTAAAAAAAAATTGCAGTATCCCTTGCCATATCTATTTAGGGTGGGGCTATTATCCATTGTTGATCATGTCTATCATAGGAATGGATCTGTTAAGGCATATCTCAAGATGTTGTTGGGACTTGTTAAAAAGAAAGGTAGTTGATACTTTGGCATTGTTTTCATCTAATTATAGTCAAATCTTATGCGGTTGTTTTGTTTGAAAGTTATAGCTTTTGATATTTTCTTTGTTTTTTTTTTTTTGTCAATGGATGATTGTGATGATTTGTTTATTATGTGTGAAATTTTATCATGGATTTTGATGATGGGATGATATGATGTGTCTTTTTTGTTTTTCTAGTTTTTATGATGTTATTTTTGTTGTTTTCAAGGGACTAACCTAGGGCCTTGGGGGATCATAAAAGATAATCCTTTCCTACATTGTACACGCAGAGGCTCGTAGTTTTCTTGATTTTACCTTTTTTACCTTTTCTATTTTCTGAATGTTTTTGGATTTTGTTTATTGTATATTTTTTTTTGATTTTTTGATTTTCTAACTAAGTTGAAATAAATAATTTTGGAAACCTAAGAGGAAAAAACTAGGGTATTGATGACTAAAAATCCTTACATACATTGTACATGTAGAGACCACGTAGTTCGATCATTTGACTCAAAGCATGAATTGTTTTTGGGTAAACAACATCAATAGCTTGGATTGATATCTTGTTTTTGTGTCTACAGTATATGTTGTGGGAAATATACTTGAACTAGATATGAGGTTCAAGAAAATGTTGATATCTTAGAATATTTTAGTGAAGGAATAACCCAATGATGTTTTTTTTCATATTTTGTCATGTGTTTTTTTTTTCTAGTGTTTTTGACCTTTTTTTTGTTTTATGACCATGATCAAATGTTGCAAGATCTAATCCATAACTAGGTTTGGGAAGTTTCTCCCAATAAAATTACTCACCTTAATCAGTGACAAGCCATGGTTGGATATATAATTTATGAAATGGATGGGTGGATGTTGTGAAAAAGTGGTTATAGATAATGATGCATGTTTTATTCACACATAGCACCTTTTTTCTAGATTTTCACTATGATACCTATTCTAGGAGCACCACAAAGTGGTTTTCACTCCAAGAACATTTTATTTCTCCTTATTGTTTTTCTTGCTTTTTGATTTTTTTGTATTTTTTATCTCTTTTTGTATTTTTTTTTGGATTTTTACCCTTTTTCTTGGGGTATGATGACGTGTTTCATGTATAGAACTTCTTAAGGTGGTTGTTGTTCAATGGCTCAGCTAAAGGTTCTCCTTCAGGAGTAGCCAACTAATATGCCCCATAGTCATAGCTTGTTGTTATAATGAATGGGCCTAACTAGTTAGGTTCAAATTTACCTTTACCATCCTGATTCAATTGTATCTTCTGATTCTCCTTGAGGACTAAGTCACCAGATTGAGTGTTTTTGTCTCTGATTCTCTTGTCATAGCTTTGTTTGAGATGATTATGATAAACCCGTAGATGGTTTAATGCGCTCAAATTCCTTTCATCTAGGAGCTCTAATTCACTCAATTTGGATACCCTATATTCTTCGTTACTGACCATGCCTTTTAATGAGACTCATAATGATAGGATTTCAACCTCGATAGGTAATACAACTTATGATCCATAGACCAAGGAAAAGGGTGTTGCACAAATTGGTGTGTGAATGCTGGTTTTATAAGCCCATAAGGCTAGGATTAGCTGCAAATTCCAATCACAACTAACATCATTGACAGTCTTTTTCAATATTTTTAGGATTGTTTTATTAGATGCCTCTACTTGACCATTTCGTTGAGGATAGTAGGGCATGTAAAATATAGTTTGGATAGAGAACTTAGAATAGAGTTCCTATAAATCTTGATTCTTGAATGGGGTGCCATTGTCTATTACAATTATCTATGGGATTCTATACCTACAAATGAGATAATTCAAAATGAATTTTGATATATGTTTTTCGGCGATATAGGTCAATGGAATTGCATCTATGCATTTAGTGAAGTATAATGTTGTGGTGATAATGAATTTATGCCTATTGGATGAAGTGGGTGATATCTTACCTACCAAGACTTATCGCTATTTTGAAAAGGCCATGGTGTCGTGATGGGTCTCAACTCTTGTGTTGGTGCATGAACTATATCACTGTGTTGCTAACATTGTCGACACCTTCTAGAATGTTGAATGTAGTCTTGCTCCATTGAAGGCCAATATTATCTTGCCCTGAGTAGCTTTTGGACTAGGTTAGGTTCACTAGAGTGGGATCTGAAAATACCTTTGTGGACCTCTCATAAGGCAATTTTTAATTCTTCTACATTAAGTCACCAGAGTAACATACCATCTAGGCTACAACGGTATATTATTTCTCCTAAGATCATAAAATGGGAGGTTCTAAAGGTGAAGTTTTTCTTCTGAGTAGTCTTTAATTCAAGTGGTATGACACCATTCTAGATATAGTCAAAAGTATCTTGGTACCATGGGGAGTTAGGACTAACAAAAACACATACCATTTTTTATTCTAGGATGTTGAATGTAGGAACAATTAGTTGTTCCATGAGGAATTTATATTTAGGCATATTCTAAGTAATATCAAGCAGTGAGCCTATTGTTTCCATTGCATCAACAACTTTGTTATTGATCCTATAAACTTGTTCAAAGGTTATTTTGATGAACTAATCCTTGAAGTTGTCCATCATTATTTTTTATGGTAGCAATTTATCATCTTTTGTTTGGTATTCACCATTCACCTATCTGATTACTAGCTGAGAGTCTCCAAAGACATGTAGCTCCTTTATTCTCCATTTGATCTTCATTTTGAGTCTCACGATAAGAGATTCATATTTTGAGATGATTTTTTTGTAGGTCTTGGGTATACTATCTCCCTATGGTGTGAGAAATAAACTACTTTCTCCAGACCCATGTTGAGTATAGGACCTGTCAAAGTATAGAGTTCATTGGCTTGTAAGTTCTATCATCAAGACACTCTCATCTAGAAAATCCATTGTGATAGGTTTATGATCATCTATAGGTGCTTTGTCTAGCTGGTCTACTATGACTTGTCCCTTTATATCTCTCTTGTCCACGTACTCTATATCAAACTCACTCAAGATCATCACCCATTTGGCTATTTGACCTGTTAAGGCTGCTTTTGCTAGTAAATATTTGAGTGGGTCTACATTCTGTTGGAACCAGAATTTTCATAAAAAATTTGAGTTTATTGGTGACAATCCAAAATTCATCTATCATTTTCATAAAAAAATTCATTATTTCCATCCATAAGTTCAAAATTCCATTATTCCACTATGCCACTATTGCATTAATCACCCCATATAGCCCTCACTTCATACCTCTCTACCACAACTCATTACAAAGTAGGTCATGGTATGACGGTAAAAGGTGCCACTATTATACGCTATCATCTATTACCCCCTTTATAGTTGTACCTTGGGGAGTCAAGACACAATCCATGGTAGAGTGGTATACTGAAGAGTAATGATAAAAGGAGAAACTGCTATACTGCAAAGGGTTAGAACATAGCCTATAGTAAATTGGTATATTGATATATGTATTAAGGATACACCGTGGTACCACAAGAGAGCCAAAGGTGATGTGCGGTAAAGTGGTACACTAAAGAAGGATAACAAAACATACTATGGTACTACAGGGGAGTGAAAAGTGACATGAGGTAGTGTGGTAACCAAACCGTTGGGTTATTTAAAACATACCAATCACATCAGTCACATCAAAATATGAATTTGAGCTCGATACAAAGATTTGAATCATGTGAATTTATGATTTAGGAGTAAATGCATCTCGATGTTAAAATAGATGAAATAAGTGATATTTTTCATTCACAATAGTTGAAAGAAAGTTGTAGATGAGCTCAAAGTGCGAAAGAAAAGGGAATTATTGAAGGAGAATTACATCATTGGGTAAGCTTTTCTCATCACTCTCTATGAATTTCATAAGATGGCACCAAAGAAGGCCGAAGTAGGAGTAAAGAAAGATGAAACTAAAAAACCTTCTTTGCAATCCCCATTTCTTACCTTGTTGCCTAGTTCGATAAAAAAAGGGTCTAAAAATGTTTTCAGAGACTTAGCTCAAGGTTGTAGAGACCCCATTATACCTCAGTCAGGTTGGAACCTCTATTGGTACTTCTACCAGAAAAGGAACAACAAGGTTCTAGCGTCAAACCCATGGACCCTAGACTTGGCCAAACTAATTGTTCCTAATGTTTTCATTGATATTGAGCTAATTAAAGCTCTTTCTCATAGCTACCATGCCCCATCCAAAACTATAAGACTTCCAAATGGTGGGTATTTAGTTGATGTCACTAGAGATGCCATTGTAAAATGTTTTAATCTAAACAAACAAGTTGTGATAGAGGTGAATTTAGTGAAATTATAGCAGGAGTATAAGAGGTCGAGAAGAACATACTGAAATGATGAGCTCCCCCTACACATGAATAGGGGTGATGATAACAAAAAAATCCCAATTCCTACATCTAAAATAAAAACCCTTCCAAGTTTTTGAATTTCAAGTATATTTCAAAAATACCTATTTTGCATTGTATCAAATCTTGGGGGTAGATGCAGAGGGTCGCATGTTATTAGGATTGATGAGAATGGAAATGATAATTCAACATCCTAAATCAAATGTAGAATTTGAATTTTCATCTATGATTGAGGAAAAATTTCATGAGGGTTTGCTACAAGTCAGGGAGGCTAAGGCCCCCATTACTATCAAAAAATATTTTTTTTGTGTTATTTAATTTTATACCAAAATGAAATGAAATGGACCAAAATGATGAAGCTATGTACATAGGATAATAGAGTAAGACTCCCTGTATAGATCTAGTGTTACATTTGGGACATCAGATGCAAAGAATGTGACTTTGTTGTGTTTAGAGATGATTTTTTTGTGAGGTTAATAGATGTTGTTGGTTACCCAACACAAAGATTTATTGAATCATTAATGAAGGTGATGAGACCCGTACAAGGTAAGCCAGACCAGGGCTTTACCCACAACTATGTTGGTTGGGTCTTTATACCATAACACACAATCATTAGAGAGTATGGATGTGACCAAGCACCACATATCTTGCCTAATTTTGTACCAACAAGAATATTTTTTCTAGAGTTTATCTGGCAGATGCTATGGATGGAGCATGATTTAATCAAAAATCAGAGGAAGGGTACATTTTTACCTAACATGAGTGTGTTTGAAGAATTGGCTATAGGGTCTGATATGTTAGAAAAACTGCAGAGGTTGATGAGGGTTAATTATTCCCTCAAATATGGGAAGGAAAGAGTGTGTGACCTAGAGGGACACATCAATATTGTTAGAAGAACTCTACTGACAAAAAAAGGCCATCTCACATGAGTTTGACCTTGAGGAGGATGTCACAAGAAATTTGGTTTATTTTGATGATGTCATGCAAACAAGAAAAAGGTTGATAACAATGATGAAGTGGGAAAATCAAAAGAGACAAAAGGATAAAAGTTTCAAGGGGTTTTTCATAGATGAACCCAACATTTTGAAAAGGATGTAGATGATCCTTGGTAAATATGATGAATTGTACAAAATCGCCCAAGATGAGGGGTTGATCCCACCTCCCATATCTCACCAACAACCACATGAAGCTTCCACATCACATTTACCACCCCCATCAGGTACGCACCCATATCCTCCATCCCCTACTCAAGAATCACAACCTAAAAGGAAAAATATTGAGCCATTGGTTGGATATAGTGATGATTAAGAGGAAGGAGCAATCCTTACTCATACTAAGATTAAAGAGGTAGCAGAAAAACAAAGAAGTCAAGAGCCTCATGATCCTAAGATCAGGCTATCAAAAGAGGGATTTGATGAGATTTGGGATGATGAGAGAGAAGTTGCTTCGCTGAGTTTTATAGAAGATGATAACTTCATCCATACAAGTGAGTTTAAAGACTTTTGGATTAAGATGAAGATGATATAATTTGATGAAAGATTGAAAATCAATCTTATAGGAGCTGATGAATCAAAGTAGGCTGAAATCCAGGCTTAAAAGCTTGTAGAGCTAGATATTGATAACATTAAAATTACCTTTCAGGAAGCGAGGGAAATGGTGTTGAAAAGTAATATGTTAATCATACCAAGGATGGAGTTATCTAAAAAAAATCTTCTAGATCAAATCACAGCACAAGATGATCCTATGTTAGTTGCAGATTTTGATTCAGAGGAAGGTGTTTCAGGAGCAAGGTATAGTCCTACTACCCAAACACTTGCCATGTGGAAAAAATAGAAAAACAAAAGAAAGACTAGAATTTTGCATGTAGTGTAGGAAATGAAGGGTCAACTATGGTGAGAAAAATAAAAGACACGACTCCTATAGAGGCTACCATTATGACCATGCATTATGTAATGTTCACCAAGGATGTGGTAGAGAATATGGAAAGGAAGATTAATGAATATGAGAGAATATTGAAACTATCAAATGATGAGGTGAACAAGCAATTTATTGAAAATTTAAAATTAAAACAATAGTTGCAACAGGCCACCACAGTGAAAGGAGGTGAATTGATTGTTTATCACCCACCTATCCAAATAGAAGATCCAAATATTCAATAGTTGAAAGATGAAATTGCTAAAATGAAGAAACAAAACATGGAAGATGTCAAGTAGCATATCATAGAGATTCTAAGGAAGATATTGGAGCATAGAATCAGGATACTGAAGGAGAAAATAGGTGGATTATATGAAAGCTTTATAAATTTGATCAAACCTCTAAAAAAGATAAATTCTAACTCCTCTATCCTTGAACTACTCTAGAAGAGGTGGTAACCAACCTATCACATACTAAATAATCTATGCAAAGCCACACAAAGGGATCCAGATGGTCCACCAAGACTCAAACCAACACAGGAAATGGTAAAAGGTGTAATTGAGGAGTATAAGTATCTGGTAGAGATGAGGAAGAAAGTGGAAAATAGGAGGAATGCATTTGAGTCCATTAAATGCCTCTTCAGTCCATCGATATTCAAAGATGACAATTAAATAAAGGGAATGGATGAGTGGAAAGAACAATTTGATTAGATAGTCCCAAAAGGCTTGACACCTGTACAAGATGATGGGGAAATAAATCTTGAAAAAATCCATACTTTACTTGATGGGATTATCATGTTGGATAGTGGATACATGAAGTTTATGGTGGATGTTAGGAATCTCCTAGATAATAGATGGAAAAGTCATCACACAAGTTTCACATCTACACAAGAGTTCAAATGAGTAAGTGATCTGAAAATAAATAAGTGGCGAGAGAAATATTTGGGCTCTGATGAAGATTGATCACAGGAATCACGAGGAAAAATATATCATACAGTAAAGGATTTGAGTAGGTCTTAGATGACCACAAGATTTTACTCGAAGATTAACGGATTAAACCACATGTTTTTTGATAATTTCTTTCAGTTATGTTTAAATCTCAAATTTATGTTTTGTTATCAAGGGACATGTCTTCTAGTCTGAAGCTTGTTGCCTCTCATATAAATAAGAGAGACCAGGACCAAAAATATTATGAGATTAGATATAGAAGAAGATAGTAGTAGAGTAGGGAAAATCAATAGATCATAATGTTTGCGTTTAGATAAACTATGTTGCAAGTATGATTTTGAAGAAGTTAATTAAAGATCATTGATTTCATGGCTCCATATTGGTATCAATTATTTGTTGAAGTTATTCAATTATCTGATTGTCTCCAACTTATTTTTTCCTAGTTATTTCAGTTGATATATCAAGTATATACTGAATTTATCAATGCACATTTGTTGTACTTCAGTGACATGATTATCTAGTTTCTTTAAAGAAGAATTAAATTCCTTTTGATCAATCACAGTAATCTAAAAATGTAATTTGGATCAGTAAGAAGAATCATATAATTAGGTTTTCATTTTGTCTCCAATTTGATATTATCTATAATTCATGTGGGGTTTATTCAATTTGTTCTTTCAAGAAAATATTAAAATCCTTTTGATAACTCATAAGTAACCTAGTTGTGTCATTTGGATCATAAGTAGAGATTGTCAATCACTTTCCAACATGTTTATACAAGATATAAACCAATAAAGGTGTGCCAAATAGTTTGAATTATTTCCCATACTAGCCATTTGTTCTAGAGCTTCACTTGACTCCATTTACCCAATAAGGGACTAGTCTTATCCATTTCATCTTTTAGTTTTATCAAATTTTATTTCCAAAACTTTACATCTATTAACTAAACATATTAGCTTTTGCTTTGATATTTCTTATACAATTTATACCAAATTAGGATCACATCTCTCCACTATCAATTGTCATTGTGGATATATTACACAAAATAGGAATCACATATTTAAGTCTGCATCATTTACATAGGTACACCCACCTAGGTTTGGAAGAGCCTAAAGAGAAGAAGGATCAAATACATCATTTGGCCTTGTTTGTTAGCCTAAAATGTACCAAGAGCTTGGAAAACTCTTGTGGTTTTTTAACCATCATTTTCTAAGAACTAACACCTTCGAAATCAATTTCACCTTTTTGTTTAAAATGTAATGTCTCAACTTTTTTGTTGAAAACATGACTAAGAGACATGCTATTTCAATGGGTGATTAGTTTAGTTCATATACTATGAGTATCCTACTGATATAGTAGGTTGTGATTTATGTATTGTTATCATCTAACTGGGCTAAGAGAGCTCTAAGTGATGTTGGTGTGGTAGACACATAAAGTATCATCTCCTTTTCTAGAATAGGTGGCATGAGCATAGGAGGAGTAAGTAGATACTCCTTGACTTGGTGGAATGCTTGGTCACATCTCCCTTCTAATTTGAAGGTGATTTCTTTTTGTAGGAGATAAGTGAAAGGGTGGCACTTGTTTGCTAGTTGTGCAATAAATCACGTGATGGATTGTAGCTTCCCTTGTAAGCTCCTCAATTGTTTGAGTGTCTTTGGAGGAGGAATCTCTATTACACATTTTACCTTTTTAGTATCTACTTCTATCCCTCTTCTTAATACTATATACCCCAAAATATTTCTATATGTTACTCCAAACACACACTTTTTAGGATTGAGTCTAAGATTTTATTGTTCTAGTTGATCAAATAAATTTGCTAGGTTTGTCAAGCGATTTTCCCTTTTGATTGACTTTGCTAGGATGTCATCAACATAGTCCTCCATGATTGTGGGTGGCATATCATGGAATATGGTAGTCATCGCTCTCCAATAGGTTGCTCTTGCATTCGTTAGACCAAAATGCATTACATTCCAACAAAAATTCTTTCAAGAACAAGTGAATGTTGTTTTGTGTTGGTCATCTGGAAATATTTTTATTTGGTTGCATCCAAAGAAACCATCCATTAAGGAAAACATCACATGCCCTTCTATTAGATCTACAATCACATTAATTCTTGGCAAGATAAATTTATCTTTTCGACAAGCCTTGTTCAAGTCTTTGAAGTCTATACATATCCTTATGCCGCCAGTAGGTTTGGACACTGGTACTAGATTTGATATACATTGTGGGTAGTCAATGGGTCTGATGAAACCCACATATAGTAGCTTCTTTAGATCTACCTTTACTAGTAATGCTATTTGGGGATGCATTTTTCTAATTTTCTGCTTGATAGGCTTTGCTCCAAGGATGACAACTAGATGATGCACCACTAATGTTGGATCTATTCTAGGCATGTCAGCATAGGTATAGGAAAATTTTATCTTTATCTCATTGATGAATGCTATGAAATTCACTTTCTCCTCGGGATTAAGTGATGTTGCATGGTATGTTATCTTTAGGTCCTCTATTGTGCCAACATTTATGGATTATGCTTCTTCTACAAGGAATGTTGATCTTTCTTGATATTCTAATATGGGTAGATTGAATCCTCCATCCTCGGGTGCATCTGGGAGGTCTTCACATTTTGATGCATCCTTTATTTTTCTCTTTTCTAGATATAATAGAGCCATAGTGTGGTTTTCCCTAGGGGATCATATTTTTATAGTTTGCTTTCATTTTTTTGACTGCAAGATTCAATCTCTCTACCAAAGTATGCCTCTTTTTCTAGCTCCATGATGGAAATTTCTTTGTGATCTCATGCTAGTATGTTTATTCGAAGTCCCATGAATTTTGTGATTGCCTCATCATTCTGGAATTGATCTAGAATAGTTGTATGTTGTTGTTGATCCCAATCTATGAGTTGTGGGTAATAGAGTGGGAGACTATCATCTTGGTCTACAAATCTTACAGAAGTAGGTGAAAAGGTTAATATGGCTCTAGTTTCTTTTTCCCACTGGGTATCTAGGTCATCATTACTAGAAGTGGGGGAACCATATCTAGTGACGAAGGAAGGAGAATCCCATTTATATTGATTAGAGTCCATTTCAGAATGGTAATAGATATTGGGAATGATTTCCATGTATTAGAGAGGGAACCTATCAATTCTAAAGTTGTCCAATAAGTCTTCAACAGGTAACTCATTGTCCATGACATGATTGATATCCAGTTCCTTAATGCTAGAAAAAAATTCTCATTTCTTCCTAGAGGTTTGTCTAGTGTTTTGAATGACCACGTCTTTTGGTTTATAACCTAGCCCCATATTATTTTACCTCTATTCTAGTTTGATAGGCTATGATCAGCCCTTTTTACGTATCCCAAGGCTACTTGTTCTATTTTATCCCATTTGTTTGACTAATTGATAACCTCTAGTGCTAGGATCAATTAACATGGGTTGTGGCTTTTGTGGTTCTTTTTGGTCCTCCTTGTTGATCATGGATGAAAGGTCCTCCTCAAATATTTCCTCATCTTTCATGTCTCCCCATCTAGTAAATATAGTGGGTTTGGCTATCATTTGTACTATCTTGATCTCTATTGGACCTCCATTACTCTAGGTGTTGGTGGAAGCATGCCAATTTATAATGCTTGGTTAAAATGGTAGTTCCCATTAACCTTGTAAATTACTTGAATCTTGGCTTCCATTTTTGTCTATTCACTTGATGTGTTTTTGGTGGATGTTCATGGAAGCATGGAAGGGTCGACATAAGAAAATGAATAGAAGGCAATTTAATTCCTAGGAACACGTTGGATTTTATTGTATTTTTCCTCCAACTTGGAACAAAAATGGAAAGATTTAGGATTAGCACATAGTGTTACTTCTTTTCCTTCATGAGGAAAATGTAGGCATTGATGAAAAGTGGAAGGGACTACTTGTAATGTGTGGATCCAACAACATCCTAGGAGTAGGTTGTATGGTAACTCAAGATCCAGTACTTGACAAGTAGTTTTCATGATGGCTGGTCCTATTTGCACTGACA
Source organism: Sequoiadendron giganteum (assembly GCA_007115665.2). Taxonomy (NCBI): domain Eukaryota; kingdom Viridiplantae; phylum Streptophyta; class Pinopsida; order Cupressales; family Cupressaceae; genus Sequoiadendron; species Sequoiadendron giganteum. The sequence continues at coordinate 436,915,308 of CM021103.1, read as the reverse complement.
ACCTTACTGTTCCTTCAAAAAAAAATTCCAAGTCATCATAGGCCCTTATGGTGATAATCTTTCCTTTTTCAATCACGTTGTCAAAATACCCTAGCTATTTGATGAATTTCAAGGTACATATGTTTAAACCTGCACCATTATCTATAAATACTCATTTGACCATGGTCTTGTGAACACCAACCTCTATGTATAGAGCTTGATTGTGGAATTTTCTTTGTGGTAAATATTTCTATAAAAAGACTAAATGATTACTTACAATGATTTTTCCAACCATGGCTTGGAACTAATGTTTCCAATGATTTTTCCAATATCTCCCTATGTGTAGGTGATAGTTTTAACAATTCTAGGATTGAGATGAGGGCATGTGTCTTCTTCAACTATTCCATAATGTAGTAGTAACTTGGTGACTTGATTGTGGGTTTGGGAGATGCTCCTTGTATTGTACCTCTTTCGTGATGGTATTTATGTCGCAATTTTTGTCTCATCCTCATATTGTTACTACATTTTCCATATTGTCATCAACTTGTGAGAGATTTCCTAAAAATGTGTCATCATATGTGTAACTAGCATTGTGGTACTCTTGTCCCTTTCCTTTATCATGCCTCTTAGAATGTTTTGGGATTGATTTTGAGTATATTTTTAGATCCTTGTTTCTAGAATAATGATAAACTTTCACTTCCCCTTTTTCTATCAAGTCCTAGATGATATGTTTGAGGTACAAGCAATTGTTGGTCGTATGTCCTTTGATCATATGGAAATCACACAGGTCTTTCTAATTGTACCATGGTGTCTTAAAGATAGGTTCCTCATAATTTGGGCTAGCATTTTTTTTTATGAGGTTATGTTGTAATAGTTTGTGCATAAGTGTTTTGAGTGACTCACCTAATATAGTGAATTGCCTCGTAGGTTGATCATATTTCCTCTATTTCCCTCCTTGATTTGTCTGTTGATTTACAAGTTGATTGTTCTTGGGATAGGTAATTTGGCTAATTTGTGTTTTGTTGGGACCATAGCTTGTTTGTGCCACCTATGGTTTTTTTTAATTTGTGTTTCGTGTGTTCCATAATGATCTATCATCTACCACTCCATCATTTGTGGCATTCTTATTTTTAGCCCAAACTTTGGGTTTCTCATTTAAGCTAGAAGGACCATCTTTTGAGCTATTTGTTCTTAATGTTTCTCTTGCTATGAGGGCTCTCTCAATATGTAATCCCTTTTCAATTGTTTCCTCAAAGTCTACAAGACATAACATAGTGATCTAGTAGTTTCTTTTTGGCAAGACATTCGTGATGAAAATATCCACCAACTCCTTGTCTGAAATGGGTCATTTGCATTGACTTGCTTTGTGTCTCCATCTCTGTAGGTAGGAGGTAAAGGAATCTCATTGGTTCTATTTTATTGTGGATATACTAGTGATGGTGACATCTTGTTCTATGTTAAATGAGAAGTGGGTTATAAATTTTCTAGACAACTCATCAAAATTTTTGATTCTGGGTTGTAGATAGGTGAACTACTCCATAGTGTGACCTATAAGGCTATGTGGAAAGAGAATCATGAGATAGGATTCATTGTTTTGTACCTCCATACATGATACCAAGAAGTCTCATACATGCTTTACCAGATCTCCCACTCTGTTTTATTTTCTATCAAACCTGGCTATCTCAAAGTTTTTTGGAAAGGGTAGTGCCATGATGGAATGATCAAATGGGAATGGAAAAATATCCTATAGAGTGTAGGTATTTTTTTTTCCTATCTACATATGTGCTATTTTTTGGGTGACAACATCTAGCTTTATTTTCATCTTCGTATTTGGTACATGCATTTGAAAACCTTGTGTGTAATAACCTTGTTTCCTTACTAGATTTTGGTCATAGATCAGGTATTGTGAAGGTATGGGACCTTGATAGCCATATGGGATGTAAGGTTGGTTAATTCCTTATTGTGCATAAGGAGGGTTAACTCCTTGGTGTTGGGGTGGAACATACAAAAGGCTACCTTGATGATGCATTTTTGGGTGACCTTGTTGATGGGATGAATGAAGAAGGGTGGTTTGTGGCATACCTTGTTGAGTAGGACTAAACTGAAGGTTACCCTAGTGATGCGTTGGTGGGATACCTTGTTGATGGGATGACTAAATAAGGACGCTCTCTAGCACAACCTACTAGGTAGGACTAAAATGAAGGTTACCCTAATGATGCATTTACAGGACACCTTATTGAATTGATGACTCGATAAGGGTTCTCAGTGGCACACCCTATTGGGTCTGACTAAAATGAAGGTTACCCTCATGATGAATTTGTGGGACACCTTGTTTATGGGATGACTAGATAAGGGCACTTTGTGGCACACCCTACTAGGTAGGTCTAAAATGAAATTTACCCTGATGATGTATTTGCGAGATACATTATTGATGGGATGAATGGATAAGGGCACTTTTTGGCACACCCTATTGGGTAGGACTAAAATAAAGGTTACCCTGATGATGCATTTTCATGAAACCTTGTTGATGGGATTATTGGATAAGGGTGCTCTATAGCACACCCTGTTGGGTAGGACTAAAATGAAGGTTACCCTAATGATACATTTGTGGGATGCCTTGATAGAATTTCTAGTTCAAAAGGGGACCCTACGTTCCACCTTTTTGAAGGTATTGATTGTTCAAAGGGGAGCCTGTGTTCCACCCTATTGATGATACTAATTGTTCTGAGGGTGACCCTACATTCCACCATGTTGATGGTATTGATTATTCTGGGAGGGTTCAATGCTTGAAGTGTTCTGAGGTATATATTTCCTAGGATGTGGATTGTTATTTTGAGTTTCATATTGAGATGGCCCTCCTTGATACATTTGTGCCACTATTTCTTATTCAACCTGAATTGGTTTTCTAAGCAAGGGGTTCTCTTTGGGTTGATCATTGTTTTGTGAGAACACAGGTGGCATATTCGACATCTTTGGAGGTTGGGTTATTTGTCTTGCAATCGAGTTATCCCCTAAGGGAATAAAATTAGGGTCTTTAAGAGCCTCTAAATTGAAGTCCATGGGTGATTTAGCACCACTTTGTGCTAACTTGATGAGATAGGAGTTTGGGTCCTTTCTTAACAACCTATCCATTAGTTTGAGAACCTTAGGGTTGTTATAATGTTCAAATAGTTCCTCCTTTTTTATCTCTTCCTCACTATCTATCTCTTCTACAACCATTTTTTTTGCGTCCTGGTTGCTTTGTTCCATTACCTCCTTTTGTTTGCGGGTCATTTCTTCCTCAATGAAAGTGTCTTTGTAAACTAGTCTCTTCTAGGGAGTTTCAAGGTCTCTTGACCTCTAGACCCATGGGCTAATCTCATCATTCATGCCATTTTTTGGTGGAATACTGGTGGTGTTCTTGCTTGCTTCCATTTTCTTCCTATGTTGTTATCTTGTGGTTGTCATAAACAACTTGGGTCCCTTATGGGAGAGTGGTGTACTCTCTAGGTGACTTAAATCCTAAAGACTCAATGTTGGCCAATGGATTATGTGAGATATTGGAACTATTGGAATAGACCATAATTTTAACAATAGTAGAAGGAATACAAGTTTGAATTGTTCTTGGAGGCTCATTTGTAAAAGTTGTATACCAACCTAGTTTTCGTCTCGTGAAGAGCCCAAAGGTGTTTCTTCAGAGCTTTCAGAATAAGATGCCTAATTCCGAAATGACAACCTATTGAATTTATATTAGGGATCTTGACCTTGCATGATATCATGAAGGGGATATTTATTGTCGCACGGGTGATGGTAATACGGGTCTTTCTGCTACTGTGTTAGCTTTCTCTTCCTCTTCATCTAGGATAATTGATGCGGAGAGAAACTAGTGGGTTGTATCTTTCTTCTAAAAAATGAAGGTTCTCAAGCTACTTATGATGTCAGTTTGTTCACCTTTGATACATGTGAGACTGGGCTGAAGGATCAGTGCTACAAGATGTGGTTGTTGAATTGTGGTAGTTGGTCACCAGATGGTCATAAAGTTTGATGGTGTTATGGGATGGTTGTTGTGAAGCTCAAAACCCTAGGGTTTGATTGTTTTTTTGGAATGATACTACTTCTTGGAAATCAAAATGTTGAAGAACTAAGGTATATATTCCACTTCCTTGTCTAGAGGATATTTTGTGGGAAAGCTTACTTGTACTATCTGTGAGTCCAAAGTAACTGTTGATGTCATGGACATCTGAGTTGAGGAATGACCCTAATTTTTTGTTTAATTTTAATTTTGAATAGGTAGGATGGAAATAATGGATGTCGAATAATCTTACTTTCTTACTTTCCAATTGTTTTGGTTTGAATAATGATCTTATAAACAACTTTCTCTCAACTTTTTCTCCATGTTTGAAGTATGGAAAGTGATAAGACAACACTTGGACTAACTCAACAAGCATGGACTTATGTGACCTTCATTTCTATAACTTAATTTGTGAAATAAAAATTCCCAAGTCATAGTTCCCAAATATTTACTTTGATTAATGTAACCTAAAATCAAAACCGAAATGTTCAGAAACCTTTAAGGAAAGATCCTTTCAAGGGGTGAAAACATAAGGCTTATTTCACAAGTATGCACTAAATAAAAGGGTTTGTGGTTCAACCATCTCATTCAGTGTTTTTTTTTAATGTGTTCTTTTTCTTTAAATTAATCACAAAATTTTATGTCAAATTATTTTGAATGTAATGGGTAAGTTTAACATAAACCAATAATTACAACCCTAAGGGATAGAAACCATTCTCGTAGGTAGGATTTTCTTGTACTCTAAAGAGATGATTTTACACGCAACTTATGGTGTGGGCCTATAGTCGAACATGACAAGTAACATCTTAGAAGTAAATTTTGATGCACCAGTTTCAGAGATTTTTTTTGGATAATAGGGTGGCCTCTAAAATAAGTTGGTTCTTAGTGATAATTGTGAATGTGAAAATATGACACTCACCCACTAGCCACTTAAGGCTCTTTAACCATTACCATTCCACTTAAGGCATGGGATTAGGCGTATTCTATTGTCAGCATGACTTGAAGCTATTTTCTTATGATTTCACAACTTTTAATATAGTCCGCACATAAATGTGATTTGAGACTTTGCAATGATTTCTTCAATTTGGGATGTATCTCAAGGCAAGCCTCCTCTTTAAGGTAAACTTAAAAATAAAGTGCAATGTTCAAAATTTTTCTTTTTCTCATCCAATATTGCCAAAGGGTGTGAGGGGAGAAGATAAAACACTTCATATTTTCCAATCAATGAATGCATAGTGAACAATCCATAAAAAAGTTGATTCTTTTTAAACACCTTGAGCGATGTTATCCCCATAAATATGTGAATAACATAAAAAATTTATTCCTTTTGCTTGCACCAATAGGAAGTATTCAGGATATCAATCAAAAATAGCAATGGTGCAATACAAAAGAAATAACTTGTTCATTTTAAGCTCCAAATTTGAGTGTTTCTAAGCAAACAGTCCTAGTCTCTAATTGGTCAACAAATGTAAATCGTGCATGTGTCAACAAAATGGAAATTGTTTGCACTATTTTTTATGCACCAAATTTAAAGTTCCTAAGTTAAGAAAATAGGAAATTGGTTCATTTTTAGATCCCAAAATTGAAGTGTTTGTTTCTTTTTTTCTTTTTATGAGCGCCAAAATTAGAATTACTAAGTTAATAAAACATGAAACTGGTTCAATTTTAAACACTAAATCAAATGCGAGTTTCTATTTTTCCATTTTAGAGCACCAAATTCATATTCCTAAGTTAATAATAAAAAAATTGGTTGTAGATCTAAAAATATAGGACCGATTGTCTTCCCTACAACAAACTTGTTAATTTTACTTGAATCCTGCATCAAATCCATTAATACCTATTTGCACATAAAAAAACAAGCAAATATTAGTGGAAAATCCCATTACAATAGTGCAGGATCTGTGCACTTGTCTATTAGAGAAATTGCATAGAGAAAAAATGCAAAAGCACAAAAACAAAGTGCAACTAGTTAGTTCTAGAAACAGATGAAGAACTATTTGTGCAGATGCTAACACTATCAAAATAAAGTATAAGGGTCTTGAGGAAAAATCATATTTCTTGATGCAAAAGCACCATTCCCATGTCAATAGCACAACTTTTGTTGCACAAGTGTCATTTTCTTAACAGTCAAGACCACAGGTTTTTTGGGAAGCACATGAAAACTCTATCAAATGTGTTTCCAAGACCTACAGCTTCAAGAACAAATAAAAAAACATTAGAGGAGGGGACAAGAGTCCCACTTGGCATTCTAGAATGTGTGAGGGGGAGAACGTTAGACTGGTTGAGGGATCAAAAACATGTCAAATCTAAGAATCTAGACTATGACTAAACATATTCATCTAAGATCCAAACCTACACATATGAAATGAAACTAAGTTATTTTAGCATGTATAAATGAATCTATGATTATACAAATGAATGTACAAGAATAAAAAAGTCTTACCATTATTTAGTGGAGTGTATTTTCCTAATGTTGGGTTGTTCTTACCCCCATGAAGCTTCCAAAGTTTGTGTGCAAAATCTTGATGAGTGATTGTTTTGTTTGGTTGATCAAATAAATGGTCAAGCTCTATCAATGGTGTTCTTGACAACACTTCATTGCTCAATGTATGTTGATTCTCCGATCCTTATTTATGAGGAAAGGGGTTTGTTATATAGAAAATAAGATTTCAAATGGACAATCAGGATCGTGTTGAAGAATATCTAGATCAACAGTCAAAGTGTGCTGGGAGGACTTAGACATGAGAAAATTGTGCAAAGTTGATGCACAATTTGGGTGATTGAGAAATAGATTGGCTACTCAGGGTTGTGATTGATCAATTAACATATTTAGATTGATCAGTCAAGATTTTGATGGCTTAGTTAGGAATTTCATGGCCTAGTTAAGAATGTGATGGCTTAGTTAGGAATGTGATTGATTAGTTAATAGATTAGATTGCCCAGTTAACAATTTGAATTGATCAATTAACAAAATAGATTGCTCAATCAGAAAGTGGGTGCAGAATATGAATCAATTAATTTAATTAATTAATTCCTTTTTGGAGCTGAATGTACAAATTGAGTTTGACTTTTGCAAAAAAGTTGCTTTAGTTTGATTTAATTTTTGATAATTTGATTTGAATAGTTTGATTTAATTATTCAAATTTTGAAGGGAAAGTGTCATAATTAAATTATTATTTAATAATTTACTCAACTTAGGGGAATAAGGTGATTTAGCGGGCATTATTTAATCAATCAAGATGAAATGATGTGAGATTAGGACTTTATTAAATAAATGTGATTTATTTAATTGTTCAAAATTATGAAACATGAATTAATCAAATAATGTTGTTTTATTCAATCAATAGCAATATTAGGATTTTTAAGAATTTATTAAATAAATAAAATTTATTTAATTTGTCTAAAATGATGAAAAAGTGAATTAATTAAATAATGTTGTATTATTCAATTAATAGAGGAATTAGGGTTTTTGATTTCTTTTCATTGTGGTGTGATGTGAGGCATTGCAAGATTATTTTGATATGATCTAAGACATTACAAGATGATTCCAAGCTATTTCAAGATGGTTTCGAAATGATCAAAGACATTACGAGATGATTCTAAGTTATTTCGGGGTGATTATGAGATGTTTCAACATTTTATGGGATGATTCTGAGCTATTTCAAGATGATTCTAGTATGTTCCAAGATGATCAGAGACATTATGATATGATTCCAAATTATTTCAAAATGATTTCAAGATGTTCCAAGAGGTTACGGGATGTTCCAAGGTAATTCTGAGTCATTTTGAGATGTTGTGGAATAATTCCAAGTCATTTTGAAATTTTATGAGATATTATGGGATGTTTGGGGATGATGTTTGTTTGATGTTGTTTGAGGTTGTTCAACGTTGTTCAATTTTATTTGATGATGTTCAATTTTTTTTGATTCTATTGGATTTTGTTCAATGTTGTTCAAGGTGTGTGATAGGTGTTAAGTCAATTTTACATGTCTACACTAAGAACATTGCAATTTGCATTCACATTATCCCATGATGTAGAATAATAACCATCTTTTATAGTAGGTACAAATGGTGTTGTCAGAAGGCTTGAGTGGATCGGGTCGACTTTATATTCTCCAGTGAAGGATTCTATAAAGTCTAAAGGACCCCAATCATCACCAAGACATGCATTCCTTTGAAAATTAGGAGAGGCAAACGTAGGATTTCACACTTTAGAAAGATCTTCTTTAGGGACATCCACCCCAAGAGTATCCTTTGTAGTAGGTACTATTGGAGTAAACATCTACACATTGGAAGACATTGAAGGAATACGATTAGGCACAATCGAAACCTGACCAACAACTGCCATTTCAAATAAGTACATAGCCTCAAGGTCATCCTTGATTGTGACTAATTGATTATTGCAAATGAACTTAATATATTTGTGTAAGGTAGATGGAACTACACCCATAGCATGAATCCATGGTCTACCAAGAAGAAGGTTATATGGTAATTTTTTGACATAACATATACAAGGGTGGGTATAGTAATGGGTCCCAACCTCAAAGGAAAGATTATCATGCCTAAGGCTTGTCAACTGAAATTATCAGCCCCAAGAATGTCAATAGAAGAATCATTAAGAGAAGATGAATCAGTATTAATTTTAAGTAATAGATCAATTCTACATACATTGAGTGTTGAATGAACATCAATGAGAATACATCTAATACCAATTTTATTAATGTTAACTATGATCATTAGAGGGTCCCCATGCTTCTCTAATATTGAGATGCGGGAGTTCTTGCAAATAGAATGTAATTGTTGATGGCCAAATTGACACAACAACATTTAAATACAATATCACTATTCTATTTCTCCTGAAAAAGACAACTAATCTAAAATCACCTATCTTCCAAGGTCTTTGTAGTTGGTTCTCAACTATGCTAATTTTTTTTAGTGGCCTATGCAACTTTAATGTTCAAGGGGCTTGTTTATAAAGGGTACAAACTGCATAATACAAACTAATATAATGTTTGGGGTGTAAATAAACATCAAAAGATAGAACAGAGCTTAGGAAAACAAAACATAAACATAGATTTCCTTTAATTCAGACATATAAACTTCATAATGAACATATCTTTCAAATAAATAAAACCATAAAATGATACAATCAACAAAATAATCTACACCATTGCATTCATTCATAGTGAAAATTCAGGACATATGATCATTCATCATCAATAAACCTCAAAATCAAATAAGAACACATCACCAACTCATTACTAAAATTCATAGATCAATAAACAAAAAGGAATCTCATTCATAGATAACTTGATGAAATAGTCTCAGATTTAGAATCTTCTATTGATTTTCATCAAATAAGAGAAATTTATGCACAACATTTACTAGCATACGAATGACCATTTTTCATCAACATTACAACTAAAATTCATTCTAGAAACAACATAAATTGTATTGAAGTTTGTAAAAATGTATAAGTATCCTTGCATAAAAATAGTAAAACTTGAAAACTATAAAACTATCCTAGATCTCTCTTTAGGTAGCCAATATTGACTTTAATTATCCGACCTTTACAATCATGAGAGAAATTTTAGATATAGACATGTTCAACACTAATTCCCCTCATCAAAAATTCAAATCCACAATTTGAGATTTCAAATCTAGAATTGTAGGGACACTCAGATAACTCTAGTCTCTCCTCTATTGATTCAATGTAGCTGAATGGACATGCCAACTACTCCTTCAACCAAAATTAGGACTCCAATTCTTCATTCAGATCACTGCACACCACCATAAATTGTTCCTGACTGAGAGTTTTTCTCTCCAATTGTACCTGTACTCAAAAATTTGTCCAAAAAGATACTAATATCCATCAACTAATTTAAAAAATTCATTTCATTTATCACCTTCATGTTGGGTCTCAAGGTACTCATCATAATTTGAAAATATTAGTTCTAGTGTCTCATCATCTAGCCCATCAACCCAATCAACTTTAAATTCAGATTCATTAAATTTCCTTTCAACCATATGAACCATTACTTTCATCTGACCAACATCCTTGATTTCCCGCCGCAAGTCACATCTAAGTTGCAAAAATATTTCCATGAGTGTAGACTCATTAGTATATCCCTTCGTTAACATCTCATCCAACCATTCCTCCCATCCATCTTTGAAGTCTCCCAATGATTCAAGCCTATGATCTGGAGGTAAGGCTTTATTAATGAACCTTGAGATAATTTCTTCAAATATACCTGTATGTTCAAATATATCATTAACACTCTTGAGCATGATTATCATATGTTAAATAAGATTTTGTGAATTAAAAGTAGAGATATGAATAGACTTTGCAATAAATTTGGAATCCTCTTCACCCAAAATCTAAGATTGAACCAACTTCTTGTCAGAAATTTTATCAATCGCCCTAAGCTTTCCCATATATTTTATGAGTTTCTCTTCTTCTTCCCACCATTTCTTCAAAGATTCTTCTATGGATTTGACTATTTTAAGCCCCCTAACATAATGCTTAAAATCTCCATCTATAAACTTATTCATATCAGCTTTAAAGACATTGGGCCAATTATCAAACCATGTGGCTTTATTTTTCATCTCAGTCAAATCATCTTCCGATTTTATACTCATTAAAATGGGGACCTCTGATGATGTGGGCTTCTCAGGAGTAGATGAAATTAAATCATTCAAAAAATCTTTCATCTTATTCACTTGATCCTTAAGCTCATCCTTAGCTTTCTTATCTTTAATCAATCTAGACTTGGTAGTAGTGGCAACAATATCAGTTAAATTTCTCTGTTGATTTCTAGTGTGCTTTCCCAAATTAACAGTGCTTATCTGATAATCTTTTGGCTGCAACTCCTTATCATCCTTATCATAAATTGGAGTAGCAATTTTAGCTACCAAATCTCCTTCATCATTAATCTTGGTCGAGTGTACTGCACGGGCCTTCTTCTTTTCCTTCACTTAATCAAATTTTCCCCTCATATCTTCCCACATTATTGGTTGGGTGTGTAGTTGTTGCCTCTTCTCTAAATTTAGTTTCAACCAAGTGGGTACAGCTAGTTCAGTGCAGACTTGTTGAATGCTCAAAGGTGTGGAGGAATTTTTTTCAACAGTTTGTTAAGAAGCAACTTTCTAAAGTTCTTCTCACTCCTTTAGCAATATTTCTTCCTCCTTCCTCTCGGTCTTAGCTTTTATCTCTTCTATCTTCCTTATCTCTTCCTCTCATTTGAAAAACTCCTCTTCATCTTTAAGCCTTTTATGCTCTAACTCTTTGGCTTGGATCTCTTCTTCTACAACATTTTCTTGTGCATCTTTCCTTTCCAATTTGAAGGCCTCATCTTCTTCCTTTTTCCATGCTTCGGCTTTTTCCCTTTCCTGTTCTTATTTTTCTTTCTAAGCTAATTGCTTAGCAGCTATTTTTTGAGCACTTTCCATCAACTCATCCTATTCTTCTTTTATCAAAAAGATCATTTTGTTCCAATTGTTGGTTGTCCAAAATCCTAGGTTCATTTTTAGTTTCTTCTTCACCTAGGTCTTCTTCCACCTTTCTCAAATATTCTTCCCATTCAGGTGCTTCTACCTCTTTGGATGGGGTTCTTTCTAAATTTGAGGAGATATATTGATTATTTGTTTTGGCCTATCCCTCCTCTCTTGTAACTGGAAGTCCCTAAGTTGATGGTATAGTAGGATCGCTTCCCCTAACTTATGGGGGAACAACAACATATTTTCTGCAGAACTCTCCTCACCTGGGTGAACAATATCCAAAGGTACCATATTGAAACCTAAAGTAACACCTATAGTAGTCACCACATAAGTAACCTTTTCTTTACACAAAGCATAATATACTTGTTGTAATGTAACATCTTCTTCTATTTGTGGAGGCTCTTCAGTGGCTTCTTCTTTCATTGCAACACCCTTCTTCAATCTCTAATATTGTTTGGTCTTTGCAGATGAAGAAGGATCACTGCTAGCACCTCTTTTCTTTGTCACCACAACCCTTGGTTGTTTCAAATAGAGTTTTATCCATCTCAACCTCCTATTCACCACCACTCATAAAAATTTTGTAATCTTAGTCACTTCCTTCTTTGGCCAATTAATGGGTGGTAGGGATTTCGTATCCACTTGGTCAATATCATACCTGGGATAAAGAGTGATCCCATCATCCATAGTATCATTATGAATATCAGTTTTAACCTTAAAATACCTCATCCGAGGAATTTCCAACCTTTTGTAACCTATTTTCCTTACCTCAAACTGATCCTGAAGATTAGCCCAAAAATTCTCAAGAAGAGGAACATGATGAGTAAAATGAGAAGGATAAAGTGGATGCATCTTGCTCTTCGGGTCAAAATTATTGCTAGAAGTGTTCTGCTGAAAATTTAAAGCTTGAAACTCCTCCTTATCTGATTTAGCCATTATCGTAGAACACAAATAGAATCCCAATTCTAAGAGAAAATAATGTATAACAGTCTTATGCTAAAGAGAAACAACATTTACCTCAAAAACTTGCCTATAAATTTCTATTAAAACCCACCTATCACCACAACATCTTGGCAACTTAAACAAATGACCATAAAAACTAAATAATCTAAAATATGTAGATCTAGGGTATTGGATGAACCAACATCCCCATTCCTGAATAAATGCCATGGCCTCCCAAGACAATCTGAAACCTACATCCCCTATGAGCTGATTTATAACAACATACAAAAAAGCATCATTTACTCTTTTGAAGTTCTTTTCTGACTCCTTAAACTCCATCTTGTCATAGTGTTCCCAGACCTTCTTTTGATCTGGGCCTTCTTCCATTGACCCTACAACACTCAACCCAAGAAACCATCCAATTCTTGTTGCACAATAAATAACATAAGAAGACATGTAAAATGTCTTGGTCTGTGTTACTTGGAGGAGTTTGTTATCAATTTTGTTTGAGAAGATTTTCCTCCAATCCAAATATTGATTTCCCTCTAGAATCAACTGGATAAATGGAAACATTCAGTTCTCAAAAGTGAGAGATTTAGACTTTCCAAATCCTCTAGCCAATAGTGTGATAATATCTCCTACATCGTGGTAGAAATTTGACCTCTTAGGATTGGGTGGCAACTTCTTTAATGACTTCTTCTCCTTTCTTAGCCACCATTTATTTCCTTCCACATATTTATTCCATAGCTCAAGTGCATGTTCCTTAGTCATCATCTTGACATTATGGTAAGGAGGGAAATCAAACACAAGTCTGATCATAGATGGAGTCAAATCTAAAATAGAATTACCCTCAACATCAATGCATTGTGTTTGAGTAGGCTTATATGCCTATGCAATTATTAATATAAACTCAGGACATTGCACTATGACAGGAAAGGAAGCTACATGAGCTTTCCCTGACTCTGCAATTATTTTTTCTCTTGGGACAACATCCTTAAAAAATGTATCTTTGAAAAACTTCTCTAAATCCAAATGCCCCACCAAGGTGTCAGTAATATTCACAACTTGGGAGTCAAACTTGGATGGGACTAGATTCCCTTGATAATTATATTTCATTCTATAGGGGAATTATTCTGGTTTTAGTTTCTTGGCCCTAATTCTCTTTGATTCTACCTTAGATGTTTCCTAAGCAAGAAATCCCTTAGCAGATACCTTCTCCTCTAAGTCAGACATTGGTTAAATATCCTACACTACTAACACCCATTAGATACAAAAAGAAACATATTCATAATATCATAACGCGGGCTTTCATAATAAATCAACATTAATCTAGAAAGAATTTTGTTTAGTATGCTAGTTTGACCATTTTCAGGCTTCGGGCTGAAACATTGCCAAGAACTTAGCCAATTTTATGCATAAACTGAGTTTTGTCAAGGGTTGGGACTGAGACTTGGATATACACCCCACCCATACTAGAAAATGAGTTGAGTTATGGACACATAGTCTAATTTCACTCTATGCTCAGGAATCAGGATTGGGTCATCATTTGGAACTAGATCAACGTTTAGGAAAAGGTTCAATATCATCTCAGAGCCCGACCCCTGAAGTGTTCAAGAATTAGGATTGGGTTTAGGTCTTGGTTCAACACTTAGACAATTTGTAGCAAATAAGTTAGGTATCAAGCCATGGTCTGATCCTACAATGTGAATGAGAGTTAGGATCAAAGCGTGGCCAAGCACCAAACCTATCTAGAATGAAAAGAGTAATTCCACTCTCGAGTTTCAAACCTGATAGGGTATTGGGTGTCAGGACTAAGGTCCTCAATAGAGCAAGTCTCAAAAGGCATGATGGGGACTTTTCAGGTTTAAGTATCAAACCCAATCAAAAAGTGAGCCTCGAGAATCGAGGTATTGCTGAGAATATCAATTGGTGAAGTTAAATATTTAGTGTCGAAATAACTCTTGACCCTGATTATAGAGGGGGAGTCGAGCTTAGGGTATCGAAGAATCATTTTTTCACCAAACTTAAATCAAAGTTAAGGGGTTGGTCCAACCCCGATCTTGATAGTAATGTGGGAATCGGGCAAGCAAAAGAACCAATTATAATGAGTAAACAAATGTAAGTGTATTATTTACTCTCAACCCCGATGTCAATGTGGGGATTGGGACGATGATGGATCACTAAGGAAAAACTAAATATGACAATTTTCAACAATATGCCCTCAGGACCGGATTTTGGATCAACAATTTTTTTTTCAAATGGTCAGTAGTTCAAAATTGACAACTTAAAGCATGATCACCAAATAAAGAGTGAAACCCTAGTAAACTAGGGTACAAAAAGATGGAAAATCTCACAACCAAAACCCAACTTGGATTCAAATGCGACAAAAAAAATGCACCAAAAGGTGCAAAAAAAATACAGAGAAGAAAATGGGAAAAACAAACAAGCAAGGGAACAAAAACAAGAAAAGAGGAGGAACAACCAACCAGAACCAAAAAACAAGAAAACCTACCTTCACACACACCAAATAATTTTGGTAGAAAGTTGATGAATTGCATCAAAATATTGAACCCTAGCTCTTTGTCACTCTGGTTCTCACTCAAACTCCTAAAAACAGAATGAGCAGAAACTGAGGAAAAACTAAGTGTAAAACCCATTCAAGCGTGTGATTTATTATGGAATTAATGGCAAGTTGGTTGTGCCTCATAATTTGTGTGAATTCATAACTACTAGGTGTAGTAAAGAAGACAAGAAGAAATTAAGGTCAGGGTATGGAACACGATTGAACCCTCAGTAGGTGTAAGGTTCAATTGAAAGTCCACGAGCTGATCTTGAGGAACAAACAAAACAACACAGAGGGCGAGATCAAGACTTTGGGAGGAACCATAAATTTGAAGAGTCCAAAGTTCAGTATCCACCCAAAGTCTAATCCTGCAAGAACAAAAATGAAAACCAAGAAGAGGTTGGACCTCAGGATGGGCTAAGGAACAGGAGCAAGAACTTTGGAAAGTTCTTGGTTTCATTTCCAACCTGATACTTAGCCCCGACAAAGGCACAAATGGAAACAAGATGAAAGAAATTAGGATTGGGACATTGGAAGCAATTAGCACCTAGCCAAAGCATCAAGTGTCAGTGCCAACCCATGACCCTGGCCTGCAAGAACATAAAAAAAAACAAACAAGGAAAAAATATGAGGTCAAGACCAGGACATGAACAAGGCCTAGCTTTGTGAAAATGAACAAGTGTATGTTCATCCCATCACCAAAACCCGAAGAACAAAAGAAACCAAGTCATAGGAAGAAAGAAAAAATCCTAAGACCCAAAAATAATACCAAGGAAAAAACAAGAAAAAAAAAGGGGGACACATTTTAAAAAAACAAAAAGGGGCGGTTATGAAAAGCATAACATTTGGCGACTCAGCTAGAAAAAATGGTTTACCCATTTTTAGGACATTGAAGAATTCAGTAACCCAGAACCTCTGGTTTAGAAATAAATTAACTCAAGTAAGATTAGTTACAACAAACAAGTTTGAGCTAGAATCTCAAATCTAAATCAACAAAAACAACTTCGAATATGAGTGTGTGCATGTATAGTGCATCCTTTTCTGTAAAGAGCTTATATATCATTGAGAGATTGTATTAAGATTCAAGCTACTTGAGTTGAGCCATTGTAACTCTCATGTAATGATATCCTAGAAATTTCTCTATTGCTAGCCAGACATCCATAGCCATGATGAAGATACCTCTAGTTCTATCAAAGTATTTCTCTACTACCAGCCATGCATCTATAGCCCCATTAGAGATACTTGAATTACCCTTATTATATTGAGTTTTCCATTCTTCAATACTACTCTTCTTCTTCTTTCTTTTTATGTTGCTTGTATTGGATCAATCATTTTGTCTTCTTTCCTCAATACTCATACATAGTCATCTGAACAATGGGTTGAGAACTACGATGGATATCATGATAGTGTTCGTACTTAGATTTTTTACATAAATCATGAATATAGTCACCCTAAGATGAATAAGTCTTTATGAAGTTAGACAAGTCTATCTAATTTGTGATAGATTCAACCAAAACTTATGAATAAATTCACCCATCACTCAAAATGGACAAAATGAAAGCCCCAAAAACAAAACAAACAAACAAAGATGACAAAAACCAAGACAACACAAACACAAACAACAAATAAAAAAACCAAAACTAAGGAATAACTAATTACATATTTACAATCAATCAAAATATTGGACCATCATGGGCCAAAATAGTGTTTGATAAAATGTTTGTTGACTAGAAAGGGAACAGGTTCTCCTATCAAAGTACTTAACCAGAAAGCATTCTCACAAAGGATTTCAACTATTTGATATGGACCCAACCAAAGCTGATCAAAATTCTAGTGGTCACCTTTCCTTTATATGGATTTTTCCCATAACAGTACAAGGTTTGATATTCTAAAAGATTTGATTTTGGATCTTTTGTCAAACCAACATTTGACAACAACCTGATGTTTAGAAAAGTGTTGTAAAGTAGCATCTCTTTATTCTTCTAAGCTGAGTAAATTACCTAACCCAACCTCTATCCTATCATCTTGGGAATGGAATTCCTACATGAAGTGCAAAACAGGTATTTGTAGATGGATAGGGAAGACTGGGTCTTGGCCATAGACTAGTTTAAATGATGAGATCCCTAAGGTGGCTTTGATCCTAGTTCTATCTACCCATAGGAAAATATCAGTTGTGTGTGCCAATCCTTAGGATTACTCTCTAGTAGCTTCTTAATGACTTCTAGTAAATTATTATTGGTAAACTCTACTACCCCATTCCCTTGTGGATAGTAATTAGAGGAATACTTTAAAACAATTCTATGTTCAAATGCCCATTCAATGAATTGAGCAGAAGAGAAAGAAGGGTTTTTATCACATACTAAAGGAAATGGTACTCCAAACCTAGTAATGATATATTCATTTAGGAACTTGACCATGCCATCGGTGGTGTAGTTTTTGTAAGCTTGTGCCTCAGTGCAGTGCATGCAATAATCCATCGTAGTCAAAATGAATTTGTGACCTACAAAGGAATTCAGATTAATCACCCTAATAAACTCTAATGCCCATTGGGCGAATGGTCTTGCCTCGTAAATGGGCTATAGGGGCATCATTGGATTACGTTCTCTTGATGTTGATGTTTGACATGTGTGGCATGTCCTAACATGCTGGTGGGCATCTCAAGACACATCAGGCCAAAAAAAACTTGATCTTAAAATATGGTGTGGCAAGGTGTCAACAAAACCATGTCTAGTCCCATATCTACCATGAAATTTTGTGATGGCGTGCTTTGCTTGTTGTTGATCCAAACAATGTAGATAGATACCCTCAAAATTATTTCTAAACAAAGCTCCTCATTTGATTATGTAGTGAGAAATTTTTAATCTTAGTGCCCTCTTTTGTGTAGCGTTCATTCCATTAGGACATTTATTATTTAACAATAAAGAAATCAATTTTGCATACCAAGGGTCATTTGTGAATGATTGCATTGTATATTGCTAGCATGTAATATTAGGATCTACATCTGTTATGGCCTTGGAAAGGCTTTGTCCTTGCACCAACTTCATTGGATGTATCTCAAGGTTGAACTCTTGTAGAATGGCCATCCACTTCCATCTCCTTTCTCCCAATTTTCTCTGCATCAGAAGAGACTTTACGGAAGGGTCAGGAACTATAGAAGTGACTTGACTATGGAGGATATAGTGTCTAAAATTATTAATGGCTCGTACGAGTGCAAAAGCCTACTTTTTTAAAGGTGGATATCTGACTTTATAAATCTTGAAAGGAGAGCTCATGAAAGCAATAGGTCATTCTTCTCCCTTGCCTTTTCTCTATGTCAAGACAATAGTGCACGAATGATCAAATGTGAAAGAATAAAGATAAAAAGGTAGTGTGTAATTAGGACTAGATAGAATAGGTGCCTCTATAATAGACTATTTGATTTGAGTGAATGTGGCCTTGTCCTTGTTACTCCATTCAATCTCTGCATCCTTCTTCACCATTTCATTCAGGGGTTTGATGATCTCCACAAACCCAGTTATAAATTTCCCTACAAAATTTATCTTCTTGAAGAAAGATCCCATTTCCTTTTTACTACCTAGAATTGACAACTTGAGAATGGATTCCACTCGATCAAGATCAATTGAGATTCCTTTCTTTGATATTATGTGGCCTAGTAATTTTCCTCCTAAAACTCTGAACACACACTTTTTCAGATTGAGAGACACACCATAACTTATGCACTTTTGAAGGACCTTTGATAGATCTGCAACATGGTGCTCTCTATTCTTTGAAAACATAGTCAAATCATCCATATATATAATATTAAACTTACCTACTAAATCCTTGAATGCCACATCCATCGCTTGCTGAAAGGTGGCTCCAGTGTTGATAAGACCAAATGGAATCCTTTGATAAGAAAATGTCCCCCAGTTGGTATTGAAGGAAGTTTTCATTCTATCTTCATGGTTGACCAACACCTGATTGTATCCTAAATATGAATCCAGGAACGACATCATTTTTGAACCATTTACTATTTATAGCACCTCATCGAGGGAAGGAAGTGGGTAATTGTCCTATTTTGAAGATTTATTCATATTTTTGAAGTTGACACATAATCTAATTTCCCCACTCTTCTTATGAACAAGGACCATATTAGCAACCTAGGCTAAATGCCTTATTGGAAAAATTATCCGTGTCAATAGTAAGTTTTGTACCTCTTTAAGAATCAAAGGTTTGATGAGAGAATTGATTGGGCACTGCTTTTGTCAAAATGGCTTTGCTTCAGGTTTTAGCGAGATGGTATGCGTGATCACTGAAGTGTTGAAACTCTTCAAGTCTTCATATCCCCAATCTATTGCTATGATGTATCTTTTCAATACTCCCAATATTTTGTTTATGATTTCCTTGGGATGGGTCTTACTAATAAAAATTTTCTTCTCTAGCCTTGAGTCTACTAAGTTATATGACTCATATTTCCCTCCTTCAACCTCTGTAGTCACTTTCTCATTAGATCAAGGATCAGAATCAAAGATTCTCTCCAATGCCACCATTCTCTTAGGAATGTTGTTAGATTTCAGGTTCATTATGCCTTTTGAATCAAATTTTTTGGATCCCAATCCCCTTGATCTCGATTAGATTCATCAATAATTTGACCTTCAAATAGATCTAAACTTGTGAGGAAAGCGAGAATATGTTATTCATTGTCAAGAACTTGGAAATTTTGGACATTGTCAAGAACAGTAGGGATGGACACTAATTCTATAGAGAATGTTTTTAGTTTGGAATCCTACATGGGCCCCAAAGTACTCGCAATAATAGCTAGGGCATTCATGATCTAGTTATCTTCTTTGGGAATCAATTTGATTCCAAAAGCATCAAAATCTTCTATTAGATTCCATACCTTGTTCCTATATGCATCTAACCTCTTATTGTGACATGTATATTGACTGTGAACTTGTTTAATAATTACCTCATAGCCTCCCATGACCATTAGAGTTGTAATTTTCTTTTGATGCATGAACATCAATCCTGTAGCAAGTGCTTCATATTTTGCAACATTGTTAGTGTAGCCAAACTACAACCTGTAAGAAGAAAAATGTATTTTCCATTTCGGGTTTGTTAATTCAACCACCCCTTGTTTTAGACTTAGAGCCATCAACTTTAAGGGTCAAAAGTTGGTATGGAGTTGGGGTTTCCTTCTTGGGGTGAGTCATGGGTGTTTATTTGCGATGGATAAATGGTGGCTTAGACTGGTTCAACACATTAGGCTTATGATTCTGGTGCAAATGATGTTGATCATATAGTTCACTTAAATTTGAAAATTGTGTAGGAACTATTCCCTGGGCCTCACCTTGATTAGCACTCCTAGAATTGGTCATATTTTTGAGAAATCCCTTTGGGGAATGGAATATTAGTAGGTTTGGGTGTGTTGATCAACTTCTGAGATTCTTTAGTTTCATCTTATGATTCAAACAATAAGACCCAATTATGTACAACATGTGGAGGGACTTTATCCTGGGTATGATCATTCCTTGTTAGGATAGTCACATTTCTAGCCTCAAATTGGAACTGACTCTAAGATGTTCTAGGGTGGTGTTCACAAGTGTCTTCTGACTAACAATCATGATTTAGAATACTTACACATGGTTGACACATCAACTTAGAATGACTGTGGTAATGGACCCTACACCATTTTGGGAGTAAAAAACTCCATAAATCAACATCATCTCCTAAAACCAGCCTGTCTTGTTGTAATTTTCTCATTTGAAATTGATTATTAAAAGTGGTCATATCATCACTATGTTCCAAAGGTTGTAAGTGTTCAAGGTTGACCATTGAGAAGGTCAAAATTTATTCTTCTCTCCCATACAATCCCATCCTAGTTTTGAAATGCATTACCTAGTTAGGAAAATCATATTATGTGATCATATTCTTCAACCAAGTTTTGCTTTGTATCCTAATCTAGGTCACCACCCCTTTCTATGGGAGCCACATGTGTGAGAAATCTAGGGAAAGATAACCCCCAAGAATTTTCATCAAGTCATGGCTAAGCAACATGTCATATGTTTCAGGGATATTAATCACCTGAATATCTATATATGTTTGGATCTGTGGGTCTGATCCAATCCGCACATGCACATTTTTTAGTTCACCAATGACATTAACTTTAGTTTTATCAAATTGTATCACTTTCTTTTGATTCTGAACTAGACTTAAACCAATTTTTTTACAAATGGACAAGGGAATGAAATTACCTGAAGCTCCAGAATCTAAGAGACAATTGTGTAGATTCTTTCCATAAATCCTTAGGCTCAAAAATAATGGGGGTGTCCCTATCTTACCTTTGTACAGATTTGTGTTCGTGTTAGTGGTTGGAGTCACCTTATTCTTTCCTTTTGAATTATTTGCCTTCTCTAAATATTTAAATACAATATCAGGTTTGGTAGGACATCCTTTCAGAATGTAAAAAAATGAAAAAGAGGTCCTTTATTTCTGCATTTCTAAAACAAAATTGAATTCTATATCTTTCTTCATCAAAAACCAAGGGACAAAAGAAAGGTTACCTATGTTTTATGAATCAAATGGGCCTTTTGGTGGAGGTGGATTGTTGCCAGCATTCTAATTTAGAGAAACCATAGTGTTAGGAGGGGTAGATGTAGTAAACAACCCTTTTTATGATTCCTCGGGAAATGTCATCCCTTGGTTTGAAAGGCCTGAGCATCATAGGTATCTTCCTCCAGTTCATTCTCTCCTTGCATGGGAAACTGGTATTGTTCATCAAAGGTCTCAAAATTAATAGTTGTGTCCACTAACCCATGACCTTTGTTAGGATTTCTTGTTACAGTAATAAGTTATTACACTTAATTAATTTAATTATATTGGTTAATTAATTAATTCACTTATTCCTTTAGGTTGCTTAAGCTAAACTTAGGCACATTAATAATTATTTATTAATTATTAAGTGTGCACACTAGGGTTTCATTTAGGGTTTCCTAATTTGAGGTTTCCTTGATCTCCTCATAAGGATTGATCACATTGTAATTATCATATTATTCAATCATCATTTTATGGCTTTCAGCTTGTGCATTCTTGCTTTGAGGGTTTATAGAACATCTTATTGCTTGTTCTGGATATTTGTTGCATGTGACTGATGATTTCATGCAAGTGATTCTTATGGACTTTGAAGTTGGATTTATCAACTTCTACATGGTATCAGAGCTCTAGACCTATGGCTTCCTATTAGTTTTTTGTAGATATTCTCTCATAGCATTTATTTCTGTGTAAGGGTTTCAAGCCAAGCTGATATTTTGTGCATTTGGGGATAGGAATTTTTAATATGTATCTTTGGGGAAAATGGATGTTTCCATCACGTTCAGGATGCCCCAAAACCCTACAAACACCTTTTGTTTCATCGATTTTTGACCTGTTAAAAAAAGGCAAAAAAGATTGCTAGGGAAGCCGTACGGCCTCCCCAGCATGTAGTTCGAGATTTTTTTTTGCAAAAATAATTTAAAAAAAAATAAAATAAAAACACACGATTCAAAAAACTATGGCCAATTCACATCGGCCTGTGCCTCCCAACCACTACCAAGTGGCCACCAGCCACCAGTGGCGAGCCCTCCAGCACCGCCCAATAGCCTCCCACCCGCCACCCTTAGCGATGACCTCCTACATCGCCACCCTTAGCATTGCTCGGCCTTAGCCCGTTGTAGGCTCCTTGCAATAGGTCATCATCATATGCATGACCAAGAGCTAGAGGCTTCAGCCCCCAAGCGCCAATGACATTCATATGCAGAATCAAGGGCTAGAGCCAAAGGCACTTAATTTTTGTCCCTGATTAGTGCTAGAAGTGCCCTTTTATAGGCTTTTTTTTTTTTTTCTCATAACTTTTGCAAATGGAGGTATTTTTTCGAAAACGAGATATCGTCAAAAAGTTGGTTTGACAAAATTCACAGTGGTGGAGGTTAGAATTTTTTATTTTTCTGTTTTGGTGCCTTTTTAACCTATCAAAGCCAACATTTACTATTTTCAGTCCAGGAGGCGTAACTTTTGCGTCCGGACTCTGTTTTGTGAAAAAAATAGGCATTGGAAAGCTAGTTCAGTGCTCTACATAGATCTTAGACCTGTATTTTCAAATTTTTTACTAGGTATCTGATATTGCTGTTTGATCTTAGCCTTCACCTTTTCAATTATTTTCTTGGGAAGCATGCAAATAGGCTATTTTTTTGAGATCAGCAAGCATTTTTTTTATTTCAGCGTATATATTTATGTTTTCTATCATGGATACACATAATATTGCACCCCTTACTCCATTCAAGTACTTTGGTTGGAAAAAATAAATGGAGATTCATTTGAAACACAAAGGGTTGTACAGGGTAACCATGGGTACAAAAATTGAACCTATAGGTGTTGTTGAAAAGAGAAAGTGGTTTAATAGATATGATGAAGCTTATGGTACTTTATGTCTATCTCTTTCTTTTGATCTTATTTTTCATATTGAGTCTTGCACTACACCCCATGAGGTTTGAACTACTTTGTAGCCTTTGTTTGGGAAGCAGGATACTATGAGAGGGTTTCAGTTAGAGAATGAGCTTGTTGGCTTAAATCCTATGGATTTTGATAGCATCCAAGAGTTTTTCACCAAACTCAAGTCTCTTAGATTTCATTTTTCATAGTGTGGTGTTCAAAAGGGAGACTCTCAATTGATATTGTCCATTCTTTCTAAGCTTGGACTAGATTATTCAGTTTTTGGTTCTACCTTTTATGCTACTAGGGATGCACTTGGTACTAGATTTACTATGCCTTCTTTTGATGATTTTGTATCTTCTCTCACTTGAGAGCAGGCCATGTTGGATAATATGGGCAAGTTGAAGCCCTCTTCATCATAGGAACTCATTTCATCGCAGGAGCCTAGAGATCAAAAGGCTTCTACAAGGAAAGGAAAGAACCATAAACAAAAGGATTCCAAATCTTATGAGCAATAGAAGGAGTCCTCAGATTTATCATCATCTTCTAAGGGGAAAACATCTAGGAAGGAGAAGGTCCAATGTGCATATGGCAAGAGAGAAGGACATGCATAAAATAATTGCTACAAGAAGGACATTGATGAGTTGAAGAATCTTCTTCAGAAACATCAGATTGATTTGCCTTCCAGGATGTCTGCAACATCTCCTTCCCCTCCCTCTTCTTCTTCTTCAGTGCAATATGATAGGGGCACAACTAGTTTACATACTTCATCATATATTAAGGGGCATGCTCTTTGTGCTTCTTCGATTCTTGGATCAGGGAGATGGCTTCTAGATTCAGGAGCATCTCATCATATGGATTCTACACAGTCTATGTTCACTTCCTTTGAGTCTCACACTATGTCTCCTATTTTGATGGGAACAATACATACATGAGTGTTACAAGGAAGGGGTCTATTATTTTTGGGGACAACACCTTTCAAGATGTCTTGTGTGTTCCTCATTTGATGAACAACCTTCTTTCTATATATCAGATCACACATGGAGGCAATGGGAGGTCTATGGAGTTTACACCTGATTTAGTTATCATCAAAGACTTGGAGAGTAGAGCAGTTATTACTACTAGGGTGGTGGATCACTCATCTCGGTTGTATTCCTTTGTAGATTTTGCTACTCATGGTGTTTATGTTCCTACGGTTGTTCATCACACTTCTAGTGTGAATCATCATTCAAAGGAGAAATT
This sequence comes from Sequoiadendron giganteum, assembly GCA_007115665.2. Lineage (NCBI taxonomy): Eukaryota > Viridiplantae > Streptophyta > Pinopsida > Cupressales > Cupressaceae > Sequoiadendron > Sequoiadendron giganteum. The sequence continues at coordinate 436,890,592 of CM021103.1, read as the reverse complement.
TGGCTACTTGAACATTGCAGTTCTCACTTCAGATCCTACTCTTGAGCCATCCATTCCATCTCCTTCATCTACTGTTGTATTTGTTAATACTTCTATGACTATAGATGTGGTTTCTTACATTTCAGTGCAGCAGGATCCAGTCGATCATCCATCTTTGGAGGTTTCTATTTAGTCTTCACCTACTTTGACTTCTTCATTTGTTGAGGTCACACCTACTTCTATGGAAAAATCTTGGGCTACACCTATTTCACCCTCATAGATTGCATTCATTCGGCCTCTTCCCTCTCACTTCTTTCAGGAGATGTAGTTTCTTCAGTTCTTTTTGAGCTACTTCATTCTAGGGGGGATCTATGGTCTCTTTCTTCCTCTCTTCCAGGGGGGTTCTTTCATGTATCTTTGTGATGGATGGTGTCCTTGGGAGGTCTTATGGATTCCTCCATCTTTCATCACTTATTTTGTCTTTCAATTCTATTTTGGGGAGGATTTTTTTTCCCACTGGATTTTCTCCTTTACCTTGATTAGTTTAGTTTGCATTGCATTTGTACTTGGGTACCTAATCAGGCCTTTGTTTTTGGGACCCATATTTTCTTTCATGTATCTTTTTTCTAGTGTTTTAGCTACTCCCTAAGTTCATATTAAGGGGGGGTGTTAGAGTAATGAGTTATTACACTTAATTAATTTAATCATATTGGTTAATTAATTAAGTCACTTATTCCTTTAGGTTTCTTAAGCTAAACTTAGGCACATTAATAATTATTTACTAATTATTAAGTGTGCACACTAGGGTTTCCTAATTTTAGGTTTTCTTGATCTCCTCATAAGGATTGATCACATTATAATTATCATATTATTCAATAATTGAGCTTGCACATTCTTGCTTCGAGGGTTTACAGAACATCTTATTGCTTGTTCTGGATATTTGTTGCATGTGACAAGTGATTGCATGTAGGTGATTCTTGGGGACTGTGAATTTGGATTTATCATCTTCTACATTTCCTTGTGGTGGTTGGGAGTCATCTTGTGCTATCTTTACAACCTTTTCCATTTCAAGGCAATTAACTTAAGAATGTAGAGCAGTGTCTTGTAACTTGCACCAATTTCTCATGAGATTGAAATCTGCAACATTTGCACTGTAAGGATTTTCTTCATTGGACTGATAATTATGGGGAACTCCCCCATTGTTTGATCCAGGATTCCATAGCCTATTATGTTTTGATTTCTGATTATATCCCCTATTCTAATTCTGATAATTTTGATTTGGGAATTTTTGACCTTGAAAATTCCTCTCATTTTGATTGGAATAATTTTTTTGATTGGAAAACCCTCCCTAGTTCTGATAACCTTGATTTTGGTAGCCTTGATTCTAATTTCCCTAATTTTGATTTTCTTTTTGGGAGGGTTTTAGTTTAAGTTGAGGCATTTAATTAGTCACTTGAGATAATTTTTTCTTCAAATTTTCCACCTCTAAAGTCAACTGGGTGGTGCACTCACTTTCTATAGAATTTACAGTGGGTGTGTGAGTTGCAGGATTGGATCATCCAACAAAATTATGCAGGTTCTGAGCCTATTGGGATGGATCTAGAATTCCTCCATTAACCGATAGTTGCGAGGAAGGAGTTTTTAACTCAGCTAAAGGTCCATAAGCAGAGTGATACATCCCTATGACTATATTAAATAGTGGGGTTGGATTATGCATAAGAGGATAACCTAAGGGAGGAAAAACTCCTCTAAGGCTACCCAATTGAAAACTTATCTATTGTTGCAACTTGATGGAAAGGTGATACACCTTGGACAATGAATGAATGTCTACTTCAAAGAAAGTTCTCTATAGAAACAAACCAATCAGCAATTCTATGGCCTTTAGATAGGACCAGATGGACATATTCTCAGCCACCTGATAGGGATCTTGCAACCATTTGTACATCCTTTGGAAACATGTGTTAAAGAGGGGCAATGGCTCATGTGGTTCTTTTCTAATTTTAGAAAACTGGTGATATATGATAGAAGGATCTACATAGACCTGGAATTGATTGATAAAAGCATCTTCTAAATTTGTCCAACTTAGGATGGACCTAGTGGGTAAGTTTAAATACCAATTATAGGCCATATCCCCTAATGAATAGGGAAATAACTTGCATGTGACATCATGGTGGGCTATCTAACCCTAGGTGTAGGTATCTTGAAATTCCTGTATGTGCTCTTCAACACTTCATGATTCTCCATGGGAGTACCTAGAATAGAATTTCTAAGGACTCTTAGGCATTTCATGAATGCCACTAGGAATGGTTCCTAGTGGCAAAGGATTATTTGCAAAGAATGCCATGGGTGGTGGTGGATTTGGTTGTGCCATTTGTGGTATTGGTGGAAATACGAGTGGAGTGAGTGGTGGTGTTAAGGCCCTATGAGTTTGGGGTCTAGTGGGTGTTTGGAGTTTGAGAAATGGGTAAGGGTTTGTTGCAGATCTGAGAACTCTTCCAAACCTTACAAGTGAAAAGGACTGGATATTATCTAGTTTGTTCTTCTTGACCATCCTTCTAGTGCCAATTATGTTGATGGCCAAATTCACACAACAACATATAAGCAAAATATCTCTATTCTATTTCTCCTAAAAAAGACAATTGATCTAAAATCACCTATCTTCCAAGGTCTCTGTATTTGGTTCTCAACTGTGATATTATTGTTTAGTGGCCTATGCAAATTTAATGTTCAAGAGTCCTATTGGTAATGGGTACAAAATGCATAATACAAACTAATTAATCTAATGTTTGAGGGTGTAAATATACATCAAAAAATAGAACAAAGCTTAGGACAAAAAAACATAAACATACATTTCTTTTAATTCAGACATATAAAATTCAAATGAGCATCTCTTTCAAATAAATAAAACCATAAAATGAGACAATCCATAAAATATGCTACACCATTACATTTATTCATATTGAAAATTCAAGACATATGATCATTCATCGTCACTAAAACTCAAAATGAAACAAGAACACATCACCAACTCATTACTAAAATTCATAGATCAATAAACACAAAGGAATCTCATTCATGGATAACTCAATGAAATAGTCTCAGATTCATAATCTTCTATTGATTTTAATCAAATAATATAAATTTATACACAACATTCACTGGCATATGAATGACCATTGTTCATCAACATTACCACTAAAATTCATTCTGGAAACAACATAAACTATATTGAAACTTGTAAAAATGTCTAAGTATCCTTGCATAAAAACTGTAAAAATTGAAAACTATAAAACTATCCTAGATCTCTCTTTAGGAAGCCAATCTTGACTTCAATTAGCTGAAATTTACAATCATCAAATAATTTCTGTATATAGACATGTTCAACACTAATTCACCTCAACAAAAATTTAGATCCACAGTCTAATGTTTCAGATCCACAATTGTAGGGACACTCAGATAAATCCAGTCTCTCCTCTATTGATTCATAGTAGTTGAATAGACACACCAACTACTCCTTCAACCAAAATCAAGACTCCAAGTCTTCACTCATATTTCTTCCCACCACCATAAATTGTTCCTGACTAGTAGTTCTTCTCTCCAGTCATCCCTTTACTCAAAAATTCATCCAAAAAGATATTGTTGTCCATCAACTAATTAAAATAATGTGTTTTATTTATCACCTTCATGCTACATCTCATGCTACTCATCATAATTGGAAATTTTTTATTTTTTATGTCTCATTGTCTAGCTCGTCAACCCAATCAACTTTAAATTTAGATTCATTAAATTTACTTTCAACCATATTAACAATTACTTTCATCTGACCAACATCCCTGATTTCCCACCGCAAGTCACATCTATGTTCTAACAACCTATCCATGAGTGGAGACTCATCAGTATCTCCCTCTATTAACATCCCATCCAGTCATTCTTCTCATGCATCTTTGATGTCTCTGAATGATTCAAGTCTATGATCTGGAGGTAAGGCTTTATTAATGAACCTTGAGACAATTTCTTCAAATATACTTGTATGTTCATATATCTCATTAACACTCTTGAGCATGATTATCCTATGTTCAATAAGAGTATGTGACTTAAAAGTAGAGATATGAATATAGACTTTGTAATAAACTGAGAATCCTCTTCACCCAAAATCTAAGACTGAACCAACTTCTTGTTAGAAATTTTATCAATCACCCTAAGCTTTCCTAGATATTCTCTAAGTTTATCTTCTTCTTCCCACCATTTATTCAAAGATTCTTCTATGGATTTGAGTAGTTTAAACCCCCTGACATAATTCTTAAAATCTTCATCTATAAAATTATTCATATCATCTTTAAAGACATTGGTCCAATTATCAAACCACGTGGATTTCTTTTTCATCTTAGTCAAATCATATAAATAGTTTTTGCTCATTAAAATGGGGACCTTCGATGATGTGGGCTTCTCAGGAGTAGATGAAATGAACTCCTTCAAGAAATATTTCATCTTATTTACTTTAGCCTTAAGGTCATCCTTAGCTTAATTAACTTTAATCAATCTAGACTTGGTAGTAGTGGCAACAATATCAATTAAATTTATCTGCTGATTTCTAGAATGCTTACCCAGATTAATAGTACTTATCTGATAATCTTCTAGTTGGAAATCCCTATCATCCTTATCAGAAATTGGAGTAGCAATTTTAGGTACCAAATCTCCTTCATCAGTAAGCTTGGTTGAGTGTACTGCACGAGCCTTCTTCTTTTCCTTCACTTTATCAATTTCTGCCCTCATATCTTCCCACATTATTGGTTGGGCCTGTACTTGTTTCCTCTTCTCTAAATTAAGTTTCAACCAAGCGGGTGGAGCTACTTGAGTGGACACTTGCTGAATGCTCAGAGGTGTGGAGGAAGTTGTTTGAACATTTTGTTGAGAAGCAACTTCCTTAAGTTCTTCTCTCTCCTTTTTCAATCTTTCTTTCTCCTTCATCTCATTCTCAACTTTTATCTCTTCTATCTTCCTTATCTCTTCCTCCCATTTGGTAGCCTCCTCTTCATCTTAAATCCTTTGCTGCTCTAACTCTTTGGCTCAAAGCTCTTCTTGTAGAATGTGTTCTTGTACAACTTTCCTTTCCAATTTGAAGGCCTAACCTTTTTCCTTTTTTTGTGCTTCATCTTTTACCCTTTCTTGTTCTTTTTATTTCTAAGCTAATTGCTTAGCAGCAAGTTTCTGAGAACTCTCCATCAACTCATCCTATTCTTCTTTTATCAAAACATCATTAAGTTCCAACTGTTGGTTGTGCAAACTCTTGGGTTCAAATTTCTTTTCTTCTTCACCTGGGTCTTCTTCCACCTTTCTCAAATATTCTTCCTATTTGGGTTCTTCTACCTCTTGGGATGGGGTTCTTTTTGAATCCAAGGAGATATCTTGAACATTTACCCTGGCCTATCCCTCCTCTCCAATAATTGGAGGTCCCAAAGTTGATGGAATGGTAATATCACTTCCCCCAACTTGTGGGGGAACAACAGCCTATTAAGCTCTCCTCACCTGAGTGAACAACAACCAAAGGTACCATACCAAAACCTCAAGTAACACCTACAACAATTGCCACATAAGTAACCTTTGCTTTATGCAAAGAATCATATATTTTTTGTAATGTAACATCTTCTTTAGTTTATGGAGGCTCTTCAATGGCTTCCTTTTTTGTCGCAACACCCTTCTTCAATCTCTTATATTGTTTGGTCTCTATAGAGGATGAAGGTTCACTGCTAGGACCTCTTTTCTTTGTCACCATAGCCCTTGGTTTTTTCAAACAGATTTCTATCCATCTCAAGCTCCTATTCACCACCACTCATCATAATTTTGTAATCTTCTTCACTTCCTTCTCTGACCAATTAATGGGTGGAAGGGCTTTCGTATCCACTTGGTCAATATCATACATAGGATCAAGATTGATCCCATCATCCGTAGTGTCATCATGAATATCAGTCTTAACCTCAAAATCCCCCATTTGAAGAATTTTCAACCTTTCATAACCTTTTTCCCTTACCTCAAACTAATCTTGAAGATTAGCCCAAAAATCCTCAAGAAGAGGAACATGATGAGTAAAATGAGAACGATAAGGTGTATGCATATTTATCTTCAGGTCAAAATTCTTTCTAGAAGTGTGTTGCTGACAATTTAAAGCTTGAAACTCCTTCGTAGACGATTTAGCCATTATCATAGAAGAACAAGAATATAATTCCAATTCTAAGGGAAAACAATGTATAATAGTCATATGTTATGAAGAGAAAACAACATTTACCTCAACAGCTTGCCTAGAAACTTCTATTAAAATCCACCTATCACCACAACATCCTGGAAAATTAAATGGACGACCATCAAAACCAAATAATCTGAAATATGTAGATTTGGGCTATTGGATGAACCAATATCCCCATTCTTCAATAAATGCTATGGCTTCTCGACACAATCTGAAACCTACATCCCCTGTGAGCTGATTTATAACAACGTAGAAAAAAGAATCATTTAATCTTTTGAAGTGATTTTCTAACTCCTTAATCTCCAATTGGTCATAGTGTTCCCAAACCTTCTTTTTATTTGGGCCTTCTTCAATTTACCCTATAGTACTCAACCCAGGAAACCTTCCAATTATTGATGCACAATAAATAACATAAGAAGACATGTAAAATGTCTTGGTCTATGTTACCTGGAGGAGTTGGTTATGAATGTTGTCTGAGATGATTTTAGCCCAATCCAAATATTGCTTTCCCTCTAGGATCAAATGGATAAAAGGAAACATTAAGTGCTCAAAAGTGCAAGATTTAGACTTTCCAAATGCTCTAGCAAATAGTGTGATAATATCTCCTACATCTTGGGAGAAATCTGACCTCTTAGGATTGGGTGGCAACTTCTTTACTGACTTCTCCTTTTTCAGCCATCATTTGTTGATGAGTTTTTTGTTTCCTTCCACATATTTATTCCACAACTCAAGTTCATATGACTCAATCATCATCTTGAAATTAGGGTAAGGAGGGAGATCAAACACAAGTCTGATCATAACCGGAGTCAAATCTAGAGTAAAATTTCCCTCAACATCAATGCATTGTCTTTGAGTGTTGTTATATGCCTATGCAGTTGTTAAGATAAACTTAGTACATTGCACTACAATAGGAAAGGAAGCTACATGAGCCAGCTCTGACTCTACAATTATTTTTTCTCTTGGGACAACATCCTCGAAAAATTTATCTTTGAAAAACTACTCTAAATCTAGATGCCCTACCAAGGTATCAGTAATATTCACAACTTGGGATTCAAACTTGGACGGGACTAGATTCCCTTGATACTTATATTTCATTGTGTAGGGTAGGTATTATGGTTTCAATTTCTTTGCCCTGATTCTCTTCGATGCTACCTCAGATGTTTCCCTAGTAGGAAATCCCTCAATAGATACCTCCTCCTATGAGTCAAATATTGGTTAAATATCTTGCACTACTGACACTCATTAGATACATAGAGAAACATACTCATAATATCATAACACATGCTTTCATAATAAATCACCTTTAATCCAGAGAGAATTCAATTTAGTATGCTAGTTTGACCATTTTCGAGCTTCAGGCTGAAACAATACCAAGAACTTAGCTAATTTTATGCATAAACTGAATTTTTCTAAGGGTCGAGATCGAGACGTTGAAAGACACCAAACCCATACTCAAAAATGAGTTGAGTTATGGACCCACATCCTGATTTAACTCTGTGGTCAGGAATCGAGATCGGGTCATCATTTAGAGCTGGACCAATGTTTAGGAAAAGGTTCAATATCATCTTAGATCTAGACCCCTACAATGTTTAGGAATTGGAATCGGGTTTCGGTCTTGGTTCGACACTTAGACAATTGGTATTAAATAAGTTAGGTATCAACCCATGGTCTAATCCTGCAATGTGAATGAGAGTCGGGATCGGGTCATGGCCAAGCACCAAACCTATCTAGAATGAAAAGTGTAAGTTCACTCTCGAGTTCTAAACCTGATAGGATATTGAGTGTGAGGACTCGGATCCTTAATAGAAAAAGTCTCAAAAGGCATGAAGAGGACTTGTCAAATTTAAGTCTCGAACACAATCAAAAAGTGGGACTCAAGAATCGGGGTTTTGCCAAGAATATCAATTGGTGAAGTTAAATCTTTAGTGTCAAAATAACTCTCGACCCCGATTATAGAGTGGGATTCAGACTTGAGGTGTCAAAGAATCATTTTTTCACCAAACTTAAATAAAAGTTAAGGGGTCGGTCCAACCCCTGATCCCAATAGTAATGCGGGAATTGGGCAAGCGAAAGAACCAATTCTAATGAGTAAAAAAACATAAGTGTGTTCTTGACTCCCTACCTTGATGTCAATGTGGGGATTGGGATGATGATGGAACACTGAGGAAAAAATAAATATGGTAGTTTTCAACAACATGCCCTTGGGACTAGATTATGGATCAAACAATTTTGTTTTCAAATAGTTGGTAGTTCAAAATTAAAAACTTAAAGAATGAAGACCGAATATAGAGAGAAACCCTAGGAAACTAGGGTATAGTGAGATGGAAAATCTCACAACCAAAGGATGAAATGATGGCACCAAAAAAATAAAGAACACAAAATAAACCCAACTTGGATTTAAATGCAACAGAGAAAACACACCAAATAGTGCAAAAAAATATACAGAGAAGCAAAGGCGAAAACCAAACAGGAAAAAGAAACAAGCAAGGGAACGAAAAATAATAAAAGAGGAGGAACAAGTAACCAGAACAAAAAAACAAGAAAACAAGGAAAAAATAGAAACAAGAAAACCTACCTTCAAAGGCAGCCAAGAATTTTGGTAGCAAGTTGATGAATTACATCAAAATCTTGAACCCTATCTCTTCGTTCCTCTAGTTCCCACTCAAAATCTTGAAAACAAAATGAATGGGAACCAAGGGACAACTAAGTTTAAAACCCATTTGATTGAGTGAGAAATTATGGAATTAATGGTGGGTTAGTCATGCCTCAAAACTCATGTAGATTAATAACTACCATGTGTAGTAAAGAAAATAAGAAATCAGGGCCAGGGTATGGAACATGATTGAACCCTCAGTAGGTGAAAGGTTCAATCAAAAGTCCACGAACTGATCCTGAGGAACAAATGAAACAAAACAGAGGGTGGGATCAAGACTCTAGAAGGAACCAAAAATTTGAAGAGTCCAAAGTTCAGTCTCCGCCTGAAGTTTGATCCCGCAAGAAAAAAAATGAAAACAAAGAAGAGGTCAGACCTCGAGATCAGGTAAGGAATGAGAACAAGAACTTTGGAAAGTTCTTGGTTCCATTTCCAACCCAATACCCGACCCCAACAAATACACAAATGAAAACAAGATAAAAGAAACCGAGATTGGGACATTGGAAGGAACTAGCACCCAGTGAAAGTATCAAGTGCGAGTATTGACCCACAACCCAGGCCCGCAAGAACACAAAAAAAAACAAACATGGAAAAAAGATGGGGTCAAGATCGGGACATGAATAAGGCCTAGCTTTATGAAAAGGAACAATTGTATGTTCCTGCCCAAGACCCAAACCTGAAGAAAAAAAGAAACCAAGTCATAGGAAGAAAGAAAAACTCCTAAGACCTGAACAAAAGACCAAGAACAAAACAAGAAAAAAAAGGTGACCCATTTTGATCAAAACAAAATGGGGTAGTTATGCAAGGAATATGAATAATATTTAGCAAATATGCATGAATATGAGCTATCAACACATCATCATCATCTGACCTAGTGGAAGAAGGCAAGAGGATATTTTGCAAGGCTTCCTGAAGCATACCCTGGTAAACTAGAGAAGAATGAAGCAAGTCCCACAATGAGATCTTAGCCAGAGTAACTCAGAGTTTCTTGATGAGATTGAAATCACTAGGTGCTCTAGTTGTAGTTTTAGGAGTTGAAGAAATAATTGGTTGTTTATTCATTCTATTCTTGGTTGTTTATGGGCTGCCTCTCTACAAGAGGAAACCACAGAAAGGTTAAGAGAATCACTATCAAATGGAACATCGTTAAAACTAGAGTCATGTAAATGATAGGTCTGTTAGGCCTTTTAGGATAAAAAGAGACATAGATTAGATTTATAGAATCATCACAACTAGTGGAATAATTATTTGAAGGAATATTCTCAACATCGATCCAAGGAGAATTAGATGTGGAAGGAGATTCATCATTCTCTAATGCATTATCTCGAGAAGAGAGTGCATCAGAATAAATATGAGATTAATCATTCACCAATGCAACATCTATAGAGGAGAGTGCACTGGAATGGAGAGGAGATTCATCATTCAAAAATGCATCATCTCCAAAAGAGAATGCATTGGAATGAAAGAAAGGTAGAGTAACATTAAGAAAGGTATCAATGATTTCATCTTCTTGCAACAAGATATCCTCCAAAGCAAGAGGAATTTCATGAGAAGGATCAAACACATCAAGTGATGTGCATAAAGCCTAGTCAGTATCACATGCATGAAATGGAACATCATTAGAATTTTGAATATAACTAGATACTGAACTAATGAAAGAAGATATTAAATTCATTTTAGGGTGACAAAACTAAGAAAAAATGAGAATACATATTTTCTATTTTTTTGTATTTTCTAGGTTTTAGTAAGTTGCATTTTTCGAAGGTCTTCGAAGTGAAATTTGAGGTTAAAAATTGCATCAATCCCTAAAATTTGATAGCGAAAGGAATATTATTTTATGGATTGAACTATTTCTCTAGGAAACCTTTCCAATGGTTCAAACGGTTTTGAATTTCGAGCATCGAGTCAAAAGTGATGACCCCACCAAGTAGGGGTAAATAAATTCCTAGTTTTCTAGTTCACGTCGGGTTCACCAAAATGTAGAGAATGGGGATTCACTACTCATTATTTCTCTTCATTTAGAGAGCCTCATGGGATGAAATACCCTAAACTACCTCAAGGAATAGCGTGAGAGTTCTAGAATCAGGAAGAGCAGGTCAGAGAGATTCCCTAGACAAACTAACAAGTTCTTGGCCAAAGGATGGTAGTAAAAAATAAGGATGAAAACATGATATGATGTCATCACATACAAAGAATAAAGTAAGTTTGTCACAAAAAAATAGCAAAGTGACCACTTCTACTCTAATTGCTAAGAAATTCCAAAATAAGATAAAGTAACAAAAAGTGGTAGAACTGAAATAAAGTGAAAAAGAAATGATAAAGAGAATAAGAGATGCAAGGAAATGCTCAAAACCATGAAAGAAATCAAGCCTCCAACATTTTAATGTCTTCAATACCTACATGTGTAATATTTGGAGAAAGTGTTGGGGTTGTAGAGGGGTTTGCTTCAGTCAAACCCCCATTTTCAGGTTCCCACATCCATGAATAGCCAAATAAATAGAGAGAAATGAGCCAAAATGGATAAAGTATGTGGTGAAAGAAAAAATCACTTTAGGAGTAGAATCTGCACCACCAAATATGAGTGATAAAAGCAATCCCCACTTGAGGAGAACTCGTATCACAAAAGAGGTGATAAAAGCAATCCCCGCTTGAGGAGAAGAACCTGTATCACGATATGTAGATTGAATAGGTAGGGGATGTGTGAAATCCCAAGATGCTCACAAGCACAAGGAAAGGGTGGTATCACATGCAAGAGCCAAGGGCTTCAAAGAGTGTTGCCAAGAGAACTTTAATTTTCTAGTGTAGCAAGTTGTATGGAGTTGTGGAAACAAGATAGCAAGAGAAGAATGTGAGAGCCAAGGCTAGAATGAAGCTAGAAAGTAGAAGAGGAGCTAGAAGAACTTAGAAGAAGCCATGGAATTGAAAAGGTAGCATATGAGGAAGTAAAATAAGCTTCTTAAGTCATTTTAGGGTGTATACAACCGTTATCATTGACAAAACAAGATGACAAGTGGAAAACATGCATAGAAACGATCATTTGAACATTGAAACATCATAGAATTCTGTGTTGTATGCTATTGTCCAAACACATCAAGCTACAAAATGAATCTAATAGGAAAAGCACAAGGTCCTATGCAAAGTAGACACACAATGGTAGTTGTTGAAAAGGGGTGTTGGAGCATCCTTAGAGCAGAAGAGGTTGATGTAAGGGCTAAAATGAGCCTACTTGAGATGCTAAGGGAGTGGAAACTAAAGAAGACACAAGAATATATGTAAAATTGTAAGGGGTGAAATTTTATGACATTACACCATGTTTTCTACCTACTCTTTGACCAAATATCTCACAAATTTCCAAAAAAAATCTTCACAACTTCTATTAACTTTAGTCTATGGGTGATGTGTAGAATTGATTTTCAATTTTTTAAAATTCTTCTACAAGTTCATCCAAAATAATCCAACAAACATACCATATTAATATAAAAATATGCACATTGGCAACCCATAGAAGCTCACAACTTCACTAAATACTGAAGTAGCTACATGTAATACAATTTTTTCATTACATGGAAGGAAAAGTGTCATTTACAAAAATACAACTAAAAGATATAAATTCATAACCCCTTTATATCCTATGGAATCCAAACATAAAATTGATACTTGTGCCTTCCTAAGTATTTCTTAGATCTAATAATGGTTTATACAATCCAACATTTTATCTAATTTTTTTAATTTTACAAATCCTAATTATTTTTGTTATGAAATAAATGCATAATACCTAGAATATTAAATCTATTTCTTATAAACCTCATGAAAGAAAATAATACATCCAATATTATAGACCAACCATAATGAAAATATTTAATAGATAATACACAAAATAACACAAGATATCTTAGGAAAACCCTCTAGGGGGAAAATACCAACCTCCAAAAGCATCCACACTCTATGAATTATCTAGCAATAAAACACTACATGCACTTATAGAGTTTATATTCAAACACTTATGAAAAAATCAAGCTCCTCAATCGCACTCTCTATATGTCCAAGAAGATAAGAACACATAACATGTCATGATTGACATATGCAATCACAATAAAAATCAAATCTATGATGACCCTAATCACTTAGCCTACCTTAATAAAAAAATTCTTTATTATATAGACACAAGGTCACACAAATAGAACCAAGTGTTAAGATAAATACATGTGCCTCAAAACCATGAGTGCAAAAGATAATTGAATCCTCATTTAGTTTTTGATATATAAATATTAAATAATTTTCTCCAAATAATAATTAATTATTCTATGTCTCCCAAAACTTAATTAACTAACCAAATGAAAACTTTACAAGTTGATCAAAATAAATATCTAATCTCGCTAACAAATCTCCTAGATACATGATAACAAAATATTTAAGTATTTTACATGTGAACCCCAATCCTATACCTACACAAACATGGAAAACAAGCACAATATTAGATCAATATGCAAGTAGGAAAAAGGATTCCCCATGAAATCCATCTACAATGCTTAATATATAGGAAAAATGAAGAACAAAACATAAAAGATGAATGTAATCCTAATTAAGAAATGAAAACACTTGATCCCATGGGGGAGTTGGTGCCAATTATGTGTAGAAATTGGCCCTTTCCCAACTCCTTAGTAAGCTTGATGATTTGATGGAGATTGATACACTTTTGTTGATGAATAACAAGATGAGTTCTTGAGAAAACCTGCAATAACCTAGCTATGGTGACGAAAAATTCTCAAGAAGATGAATAGAATTTCTCTCAATTGAAGATAATAAATTTTCTTTCAAATTGTGGATGAAGAATGAGAGGAAGATTCTCTCATTTATATATTTCAAATTGGAAGAATGAGAAAGATTTGAGCAATGTGGGATCATTCAACATCCAATGGCCAAGTGCCACTTGTCAAGATGTGAATGGAGGAAGGTTGTGCACATTTTGATCAAAGTGCCAATTAATGATATTAGGTGGAATTTCAAATTAGTGAAATGACTTGTTGGAGAGGGAATAAAATGGAGTTATGGCCACTTGGCTCAAGGAAAAATGACTTGTAAGGTGAAATAAATTCGTTGTTGGAAGGACCAAGTCCACTTGAATTTGAATTCAAATTTTGAGGGAATATTCCCCTTTTATGCCATGTGAGGGAAAATAGGAGATTTAATAAATCAAAGTAATTGATTTATTGTGAAAGTTGCATTATCTAGAGGATGTGACATAAATTAAAATTAAATTAGCCAAATTTTAATTATTTTAATGAGGAATTTAGGAGATGTGACAATTTAGACTTAAATTTATACATTGATTTAAATCAAATTGAGAGGAAGGGTTTAATTAAATAAATTTTTTGATTTATTTAACTAAAGGGGATAATGTTAGATTAAATCAAATAAGGTTTAATTTATCCAATTTAATAAAAAGACTCTAGAGGCTTTAAATTAAATGAATTATTTATATGAATGGAGATAGAGGATTAATTAAATTAAATTGATTAATTTAATCAGCAAAGGAGAAAGACCTAATTAAATAAACAATAAGTTATTTAATTAAGGGATGAATGGTGATGATACACTGAGAGTATGATTTAGGATGAAATGATGTTAGTAATCAGGATCAAGTGTGCTGGTCAATTTTCCATGTCTACATTTTGCCCCTCTTTGAAGCAATGCACTTGTTGTATTGGTTCAAAGAATAAACTATTGTGATCAAAACTCAAAAATTTCTTGATTTTTCAGATGACCCATTGTTGTCCCAGCAGAAGGATTATGTTGGTATGTTTCCCCCTCGAGAGATTGGATGAAAATTTTGATTTCTGAATGATCTCGCAAAAAGAAGAGGACAAGGTGCCTGATAGGTCCAAAAAGTGCCCCAGGATGCCAAACAAAGTGTTAAAATACCAAAAAAGATGAAAAATGGCCCTCAATTGGGAAAAAATTGGATCAAGGGACCAAAATTCTAGTTGGATGGTCAAATTAGGTCAAAAAACCTTAATTTCCAGGCTTAAATAGACCTTGAGGGGTCACTTTCAATTCATTTGCAGACTTAGCCTTTCGAAATTTTTGCACTCTAAGGTCTGAGTCCCAATTGAGATGGTGCAATGATAGCTTCCTAGGCATGTGTCAAAGAGGGTACAAGTGCAATAGCAGCCAGTCGACGTAGGACCCGTGGTATGTACCCCTATCTCAACTTTTAATTTTCTCGTTTTACATGCATTTAATAGGGTTCAAGTGAATTTTAGGTCAAGCAAGGAAATATAGCGTCACTACAAATTCTCAATTGGCACCATGCGGCCTCAAAATCCACCACATATTAGAGTAGCACCACCACGAGTGAGTTAGGACAATTATTTTTTTAGCCAAACTCTGTCGCACATGCAAATTGGACCGCGTGATGTAGTTTGGAATTAGGGTTTTAGCATAAAGTCAGTCACACATGCAAATCAGATCATGTGGTCCACTTTGGAGTTTAGGATTTGCTAAACTTCACCACCACGGCGCAGTTTAGAACTTTACAAACTGCACTACATTTGCAAACAACACCTTATTTGTTGTTTCAAATGCTAAAAGCTGGCATGGGAGGCAGATTTTTTTATGAGAC
Source organism: Sequoiadendron giganteum (assembly GCA_007115665.2). Taxonomy (NCBI): domain Eukaryota; kingdom Viridiplantae; phylum Streptophyta; class Pinopsida; order Cupressales; family Cupressaceae; genus Sequoiadendron; species Sequoiadendron giganteum. Next base: position 436,875,097 of record CM021103.1, on the reverse strand, counting down.
TTGACGCGATGGTTTCCCTTGTGTAGGAGGACCATGATATACTTCACTCAAGGGAGTATAGATGGTCAGTGCTCCATAGATTATAGGGTATGCACATATTCCTTAAGGAGCAGCTTGGTATTCTTGGCCTTTGGTTCATTGCATACATTCGTCTTGTTCGGACCCACTTGGGGATGATGAGAGCTTTAGCGGAGTGATGGAACAGCGAGACCTCCTCCTTCCACCTTCCTACTAGTGAGGTGCCTGTTACACTCAAGGATGTTTGGTGCATCCTACAACTACCTATCCATGGAGCAAGAGTTATTTATGATCTAGATGCCGATAGGGATGCTTGCTATGATGTGATGGGTCTCGATGAGATTCAATTTTTTGAGGGACAAATAGACTTGGAGAGGTACCGAGTCATACTGCCCACCTATAGATTGATTGTTGTGACCATCATTTCAGGTCTTGTAGCACCAAATCAGCAGGGCCAATAATTTAGTTCAGGTTGGGGGCTAGCATGGGAGTGGATGGCCATTTGTAGGGATTTCTTTTCTTGCAGGCCAATGATGTTGGCCTCACTATACAAGGACCTTCATGAGTTTTCATATCTCAACAATAGGGCCATCAGGGCCAGGGTCACTCTACTACACATCTGGGCGTGGGAGCAGATTCAAGTGATCCATCTGGTTGTCACATCGATTATTCTAGATATTGATGATCCTGTCATTTGGTTGTACGAGGGAGCCCAGATTCGCTTCACTCATATAGGTATAGGAGGCATTGCCCATTGGTGACGAGTGCTCGATGAGATGCGAGATTTTGCATGGAGGCCCTGGATGGATATAGGCTCATGGTATGATGATCATGAGTAGCTATTCTTTGCTTGGAAGGATAGATGGATGCAGGGCCATGAGCACAACATGATAGAGCAGTATCTCCCACACAAGGTAGCTTGACAGTTTGATGAGGTTTAGGATAGGCCGAATGATCAGTATGTGGCAATATTCACCCATTCAACACGAGAGATAGCATGGGGCCAACCCATTCCAACACTAGAGGTAGTAGCTTCATTTAGATAGCTAGTGGCCAGGCCATGGCCATATGACCAGGGGTCGATAGATGCATGGGTTACATAGGCCTACAAAGCTTGGTTTAGGCCTCCTCTCTGATTGATAGTTCTAGGCATAGTTCTCCCATGGTGGAGGTTGAGAGGTAGATTAGCTGGTAGGGGCAGAGGATAGGGAGGCATAGGTGATAATGATAGTGATGGTGACAGGGATAGGGGAGGAGGTAGTCCTCCTCCACATCAGACACCACTTTGAGACCAGGCACCACCACAGGCATCGAAACCACTGTGAGACCAGGCACCACCACAGGGATTGAAACCACTGTGAGAATAGGCACTACCGCGAGACCAGGCACAACCGCGAGACTAGGCACCACCACGAGGCTAGGCACAACCAAACCTTCACCTAGATTAGGTACTACAACAACAACTACCCACACAACTAGACCATAGGGATGCCCTAATTCAGTAGCTTCAGGGGTAGATACATATTTTTATGGCTGAACAAGACCAGGCTTGTCAATAGGTTTTGGTATTTACCACCGAGAGGGACCAGACCCAGACCGAGAGGGATCAGGAGATTGATCGGAGGCAACAACGAGAGAGTACAACCTCATCTGCCCAGAGCCAGATAGTATCCTTGAGGGCATACTGGGAGGTGGTTAGAGAGGCTGAGTACTATCAGTAGCATTACAGGCAAGCAGTTCCACCAGCTGGTCGGGTGCTAGAATTTTCATAGCAAATAGGGATGAGGCTTCCTGAGGACCATGGTGAGAGATTAGAGGGGGAGGGGCATAGCCAACAGGGCTAGTATTTTGATCATAGGAATTTTATCCATTTTTGATCCATGGGCTTTGATTATTTCCCCTATTGTATCATGTACTTTGATTTATATACTTGACTTGATTTGTGTATCATGACAGTTGTATATTATTGATGATATATATGATATGATCCTACTTATGATGTATGATGTATGGATGCATTTTCATTTCCTATGTACAATGAGATGTTATGAAATGCTTTTAATTCATGCTCATGCAATATGATGTATGTTTCTATATGATGTGATGATGATTATGGATGCATTTCCTTTTGTATTTTTTTGTGCATTTTGGTGACAATCATATGGATGCAATGTATGCTAATGATTATGTATTGATGTGCAAATGATTAATCATGCAAATGATATGAGACCAATTATGTAATGAAAATGGATGCTAATGATATCTATTATGCCCTTAATGATTCATGTAATGTATGATACAAAATGAGTGTAATGCAAATATTTCTTAAGATACTTAGAATAAAAGATCTATATTATTCCTCACAACTTAAGATGATGATAATGAGAGATGATATGATGTGGTATGATCTATATGATATGATATGCACATATTTTGATGATTTTATGGATGCAGGGTAGATGCATAAGTGATCTTCTGATTAATTTTCATGATACCATGTTAGTATGGAAAGAAGATAGAAGAAAATAGATCCAACAAGCCATTAAATGCCGATGATTTTCTTACCATGAGTCGAGATTTTCAAAGGGCAAATTACTTTATGTTTGATAACACACATAGGTATGATGTATCAAGGTATAAAGAACTAGGATGATTTTGTACCTAGTGTGATGGACATTGACTCGACAATTAGATAGGAGTATTCTTGTTCACACTTAGCATACAAAACCTTTTCAAGATGTAGTTTAGACATTCTAAACATCTTAGACCAAAACATAGAAAATGAAGTCTTCCTATGTGGTCAACAAGATACCTAGAAGACCCTCCCTAAAAACCAAACAAAGTACGCATGACTAAGTTATTTTACAAGAGTATCCCACAAGAACAATAGATAAAAAGATAATGATCATTGTCCCATTCCTTTCTCTCTAAACCTGTTTTGTTTAGGCATCATCGAGAGGTCCTTGAAATGAGCACAATAAGATAAAGAAAGGATAAAGTAAAAAAAAAAGCTAATGTCCTTCATATCACTAGCCAAGACTAAACTAAGGTGATACCTAATGTTGATGTCTATCATGGGAAGGATGCATCCTAGGATATGTTGTGATCAGGGTTTTGATGAGATTGATTGGATGATAAGCTATTAATACTCTGAGTTGATCAACTTCCTTGCTTACTGACCTAGACTTGAGGCTTATGACAATTAGGGTGTTCACTTTTGGAACCTTTTAGACTTGCTCTTGATTTCCTTACCAAAGGATGAAGGTGATGATGATTTATTATGATTGATGATTTTTATGGGTGAAAGCGAGATGAGACAGATACACCATTTTGGGTTTTTGGATATTTGGATATTTTTGGTGTTTTGAAATGTTTTGAGGTTGTTTTGATTTTTGGATTTTCAAGATTTATGAAAAAGAGACTAACTTAAAGACCTATCATAGAGGTCTCGCGATTTGATCCCGTGATTAGCCTTGCCTACGCTATACATGCAAAGACCACGTAGTTCGACTGACAATGTACTTGATTCGATGATGATACAAATGGAAAAATAGATTGCCAGATTGTGATGGATGCCTAAAGGACTGACCTAGGGTGTCTCAAGGGATGATCAAAGATCAACCTTGACTATATTCAAGCTTAGAGATGATGTAGTTTGGCAGGAAGACTCTAGTTTTGATTTTTCAGATTTTTGACATACTTTGAATGTTTTGGATTTTTTGATTTTAAGGAAGATCACCAGAATATACATGAATCCAATTTGATGTAGGTATAGGAACATGCCCCCAGCGTAATGTGATAGAGTACTTTGATAAAGGTAGGACAAATTGAGCTTAGGAATATGCCAAGTAGTACTAGGGTGGATCATGATACAAGAACAAGATCAAGCTATGGTATGGTTGCGAATGGATGGTGGAAGCATAGATGGAATGTAGTGGATAAGTGAGTTGCAAAGGTCTTGGTGGATGGAGAGTCCTTTATTTACACTTGGTGCCTGTTTTCCAGGTTTTCACCAAGGTACTTGTCCAAAGTGCAACCAAAGTGGTTTTCATTAGAGGATTATTTTTTTCTTTACTGTTTTTAATTATTTTTCTGATTTGTTTGGATTTTTGCATTTTTTGATTAATTTTGTTGTCACCAAGATGCCTATTTACCAGGTTTTCATCAGAGCGACCATTTTCTGAAGACACTTTTTTTATTTTTTAAGGCATAAAGCTTTTTGAGATGGGAGTTGCTCATGGGATCCTACAGGGGTTTTCCTTCTGGTGTTGATAACTGGTAGGCTCCTGATTTATAGCTTTCTATGATGAAAAAAGGTCCCAATCAGTTGGGCTCAAATTTTCCTTTGCTTTCTGGATTTGGCACATTCTTTTGGTTCTCCTTTAGCACAAGTTCGCCAACTTGGAAGGTGCATCTCCTGATCTTCTTGTTGTAGCTGCACTTTAGGCAATTCTGATAGACTTGTAGGTGGTTGAGGGAATCCATGCGCCATTCATCTAATAACTCTAGCTCATTTAACCTTGAAATCCAATATTTCTCATTTGTAATGAGGTTTTGCAGTGATATCCTTAATGATGGGAGCTCGATCTCGATTGGGAGGATAACTTCTAATTCATAGACAAGGGAGAATGGGGTGACACCTATTGGGATGTGGATGCTAGTGCGGTAGGCCCATAAGGTGGGATTTAGCTATAGATTCTATTCATGACTAAAGTCATTGACTATTTTCTTAAGGATTTTCAAGATAGTTTTATTGGTCGCCTCTGCTTGGCCATTGCCTTGGGGATAGTATGGAGTGGAAAAAAGATGTTGGATATTGAATTTTTCACATAAGTCATGAACATCCTGGTTTTTGAAAGGTGTCCCATTATCTAAGATAATAGCTTGGGGGACACCATACCAGAAAATGAGGTAGTTTAGGATGAACTTGGATACCTACTTTCCCATTATGTAGGTAATGGGAATTGCTTTGACCCACTTTGTAAAGAACTTTGTGGTGGTGATGATGAATTTGTGGCCATTGGATGAGGTGGGTGTGATTTTTCTAATGAGATCAATCTCCCATTGTGAAAAGGGCCAAGGTGTAACAATAGGATGAAGCTCTTGACTGGTGTATAAATAAGGTCTCCATGTTGTTGTCAGTATAAATTTTTTTTGACAAAGTCATGTGCCTCTCTTTCCATTGTTGGCTAGTAGTACTCGGTCCTTAGTAGTTTCTTAACCAGATTTATACCACTTGAGTGTGAACCACAAATGCCATTGTGGACCTCAGTTAGAGCAGCTAGGGCTTCTTCAGGATTTAAGCAATGCAATAGGGTTCCTTCATTGCTCCTATGATAGAGGGTTTCTCCTAGGATGACAAAATGTAAGGACCTTTTGAAAAAGGCTCGTTTAAGGTTTGGGGTAATGTCAGCTAGGAGGACTCCTATTCTCAAGTAGGTATAGATTTTGTGGTACTAGGGATCACTAGGACCAATGATTTATCACATGAATTCAGACTCATGTACCTTGAATGCGGGTACGAGAAGCTATTCTACCAAAAACTCTTGCTTTGGGACATTTTTTGAGATTTCCAAGAGCGATCCAATTGTGGCCATAGCATTTGTTGCTCTATTGTTTTCTCTAGGTAGTTGTTCAGAGGTGACATCAATGAAGAACTCTTTGAGGCTCTACACTAATTTCTTGTATGGAGTTATCTTGTCGTCCTTTGTTTGGTACTCACCATTGACTTGGTTGATGATGAGCTGTGAATCTCCATAGACTTTGAGAGCCATAATCTACCATTGTACTGCTATCCTTAAGCTAATGATGAGAGCTTCATATTTGGCTATGTTGTTCGTACATGAAAAAGATAGTTTGTAGGATTTGGGTATGTAGTCTCCCTGGGGAATGATGAAGAAGATTCCAACACTTGACCCATTTTGTGTGTATGACCCATTGAAATAAATCTTCTAATGATTTTCTATACTTATGTTGAAAATTGACTCGTCTAGAAATTATGAGATAAGTGGGTTATCGATGTAAATAGGAGCCTCTACCAGTTAGTTTACAATCACTTGTCATTTGATGGCTTTGTGCTCTACATATTCAATATCATGTTCTATCAATATCATGACCCACTTGGTTTTTTGTCCTATGAGAGTGGCCTTAGAGAGCGGATACTTTAGTGGATCTATCTTTGCAATCAGCTTGATATGATGAGCCAACATGTAGTGTCTAAAATTTTGTGCCACAAATACAACTATTAGAAAAGATTTTTCTATTGGTTTGTAGTTGAGCTCATGCCCTACCATTGTCTTGCTGATGTAGTATATTGTTATTTCTCTTCCATTTTCATCTTGCTGAGATAGGAGTGCACCAAGAGCTACCATGGTTGCTAAAATGTATAGAATCATTGGTTTTCCTGGAGTAGGTGGTATTAACACTGGTGGCATGATCAAGTATTCTTTGATTTTGTTAAATGCCTAGTCACATTTTCATCCCACTTGTATGTTACTCCCTTGTGGTGTAGATGTGAATATGGAATTTTTTTATCCGCCAACTGTGTTATGAATCTGCGAATGGATTGGAGCCTTACCTATAGGTCTCTGAGCTATTTTAGTGTCCTGGGTGCTTCCATGTCAAGGATCACCTTGAATTTTATGGGATCCACCTCTATACCTCTCATTGATACTATATATCCTAGGAGTTTGTCTAATTGTACCTCAAAGACACATTTCTTTGGATTAAGGCGAACCTTATATTTTTCCAGTCTATCAAAAATGGCACTCAGAGCTACTATGTGATCCTGTCTTTTCCTTGACTTGGCCAATATATCATCCACATAATCTTCCATAGTTTTGTGAATCATATCATGAAAAATTAGTGTCATGGCCCTTTGATATGTTTCTCCTACATTTTTTAGCCAAAATGGCATCATATTCCAGTAGTAGGTACCCCATGGACATGAAAACGTTGGCTTATGTTGGTCCTCTTTTGTTATCATAATCTAGTTGCACCTTGAGAAGCCATCCATTAGTGATATCATCTCGTGTCTGGCCATCATTTCCACTATCATGTCAATGTTGGGTAGCGAAAATTCATCCTTGGGACACACTTTTTTTAGGTCTCTAAAATCAGTGCAAATATGGATGTCGCCATTTAGTTTTGAAACTGGCACAATATCTGGCACCCACTTTAGATAATCAATTGGGCATATAAAGCCAATATCTAGGAGATTTTTTAATTCCACCTTGACTAGCAAGGCTATCTAAGGGTGCATCTTTCTCAATTTTTGCCTCACTGGCTTTGCCCCTAGGTAGACAACTACGTGATGAGCCACAACTTCAGGATCGAGACCCAGCATGTCAGCATACATCCATGTGAAGTTCACCTTTCTTTCTCTTAGAAATGAAAACAACAATTCTTTTTCTTCTATCAAAAGTGATTCAACATAGAAGGTGATGTGTGGTGTTGCTTTTGTTCCCAGATTGAAAGGATTTCTCTATTCTGCTAGGACTGCTAATTTCACTTGATGAAGTGCAATATGGGGGATATTGAATCCTTCATCCTCTGGTACCTCAAAGAGGTTTTCACCATTGGATGCATCCTCTATTTTTACTATTCTATGGTTAGATAGTGCCACAGTGTGGTTTTCACTCAATGACCCTGAGCTTATTCTCATTATTTTGCTTTTGCAATTGAAGGACTCAATCATCTCGCCATAATAGGCATGTGTGTCTAGTGTGATGTCAAATCCAGCTTTATGATCTCTGCATGGTACTATAACCCTTAGTCCCATGAATTATGAGAGTGCCTCATCATTTGAGAATGTGTCTAGAACTGGTGGTCCTTTTTGGTTGTAGTCGATGAGTTAGGGGTAAACTAGGTTTATTTTATGACTTTGGGGGTTTGACTCAATGAGTGAGCCACTAATCATGAGTAAGGAGGAGTCTTCAAAAAGTGTGGGTAAGCCAGTTATGGTATCCTCAACATCACTACTACTACAAACATCAGTTATGTTTGTCAAAGGTGAAATTATCTAGGGGCAGACCTATGGATATTGGTAACTGTAGGGCAGTTGCTGATAACTAAGGGGGAGTGTTTACTACTCTAATAGGGTTAATTCTTCCACCTACATTTATACTCGTAGGGGTACATCTAAGGCCAATATTTCTCATTCATAATTCTACAATGATGGGCTCCAGTCATCTATCATTGTTCCTTCCAAGGCTTCTATTTCTATTGTAGCCCATACCAAGCATCATTTGCAATCCTCTACTAGCTTCATCCATGGGTAGGGTAGGTGTATGCCTTTCATCTTGGTATAGTGAGCTTGAAATGTCTCTTTTTTCCATATTTTATCGACTTAGATCCCCCCAATGATGAAATCTAGAAGGGTCCTAAAAGTGTCGATAGGTGTTTCAACTGGTTGGGGTTTCCCATGTGACCTAGGAGATTGTAGTAACTCTCCTACAACAAAATAATTTTTCTTCATTCTTTAATCTCGACACCCATTGTCTTGGATCATGAGCTTGATGTTGGATATATCGGGGATGGAGGGTGTCTCTTTCGTAGAAGTGGAGGTGAGGTTAGATGGATCTAAATAAGGAGTAGAGGGTCCCTCATCATTTTTTGGTACTTGGGGAACCTTATAGAACTTGGCTTCCAAGTTTTTCAATAGGCGAACGGCTCAGGATAACCATGTATTGTGACCTCCTCATTCTGGTATGAAAATTTGATGCATTGGTGGAATGTTGAGGTGAATTCCTTCATTCCATCAATCCATGGGCATCCTAGGAGGATGTTGTAGGGTAAATCAAGGTTGAGGACCTGACATGTGGTTTCCATAGTAGTTAGCCCTACTTGGATTGGTATCCTGATAGTGCCTTGAGACATTCTTTCCTGGTCATCATATGCTATGATAGTAATGCATTTTTCTTTTTTGATGGAGTCTTCTTAGATTCCAAAGATCTTTATAAGTTTAAGCAAACAAATATTTAGGCCCGTGCCTCCATCCACTAAGACCCTTTTGACATTTTTCTTGTGAACCAATACTTGAAGGTGAAGTGCACGGTTGTGAGATGGCTAGGTAGGGAAGTCTTGATCAAAGAAGGTGAGGAGATTTGGGGTGATGATGTTACCGACCATAGCTTGGAATTGTTCCATATCAAGGTTAGCAAATATAGTGGACGTAGATAATGCTTCATCAAGGATTTTCCTATGGGTGATGGAAATTTTTAGTAACTCCACAATAGAGATCATAGCGGGGGTTCTTTTTAGCTGGTCAATGATTTTATAATCATAAGGAACTCTACAAGAATTCCACCCATCTCATGTGTTTCTAATTCAACTTACCTTGATTGTTCAAATATTATAAAGCTTGATGATCTGTATACAACACAAACTCCTTAGATAACAAGTAATGTATCCACTTCTTCAAGGATTGAACTATGGCATAAAAATATTAATCATACATTGAATACCTTCTCCTTGCATCATTCAACTTCTCACTAAAAAAAACTATTAGTCTTCCTTCTTGACTTAACACTGCTCCACTTGCATCATAGTCTACCTGAAATACCTTACTAAATTCTGGTAAAGCCAACATAGGTTGCTTAGTCACCTTATTTTTCAACAACTCAAAAATTATGTCTCCTCTAGATGTCCATCTAAAATACTTCCTATATCCTCTCATTGTTTATGTCATAGGGTTGCAAATAGAACTAAAATTCCTAATGAACTTTTGGTAGAAACTAGCCAATCCATGAAATGATCTTACCTTTCCAACACTTTCAAGTGTAGGCCACTCAATAATTTCTTCAATACTTCATTCATCAACCTCATGAAAGTACTGAGTGCATTTTTCAATACAAAAGGCATTACGAACCACTCACACAGTCCTTTATTTATCTCGAATGTTGTTTTCCACTCATCTCCTTCTCCAATTCTGATATGATGATATCCACTCTTCAAATCTATCTTTGTAAAGTATCTAGCTCCACTCAAATATTCCATAATGTCATCCATCTAGGGAAAAGGAAATCTAAACTTCACTATGATCTTTTTTATGGCTCTAGAGTTTGTACACATCCTCCATTTTCCATCCTTCTTGGGTGCTAGCACTGCAGGTACTACACAAGGGCATAATCTTTCTCTGATCAAACCTTTTTCTCAACAATTCATTCTTTACTAGTGGCATTTGGTGTGTTGCTTTATTAGGTAAGCTATCTCCAAGAATCATATCCATACAATGAATAATACTCCTTATAGGTGGCAATCCCTCAGGTACATTATCTGAAATGATAGCTTCATATTCTTCCAACAATTCCTTTATTTCTTCAGTTTTTCCCTCTACATGCTTCAAGTCTTCAACCTTCTTAGGAACAAAGGTATAAAACATGTTCTCATGTCTCGGTCCATCCAGATATCTCATTCCATCAATAAAGAAATTCTAGTATTCGTGCAAACTCTAACTTTAGAAAAATCCTCCAAGGGTAACAATATTTGTTTCATCCGATTAGCAACAATAGTGTAGATGTTCTTCTTTCCCTCATGAATAACCTGTCTATCATACTTCCAAGGTATTCCCAAAATAAATATGGCATACATCCATAGGCATGATATTACACAAAAATTCATCATGGTAATTTCCTATCTTCAATTTCACCAAACATTGTTCACTTACCAGTATCTTATGCTCATCTTGAATCCAATCTATCTGATTGGGCTTCGGGTGTTTCAATCTTTCCAACTTCAATTTCATCATCATTTCTTTAGAAACTAGGTTATTTGAACTTTCACTATCAATGATCACTTTGAAACACTTATTAGCTACCTTGCATCTGATCTGAAACTAATTATTTCTCTATAATGGTTCTTTCTCTAATTCACTTTGACACAATACTCTCCTATTTATCAACACTTCTCCTTCTTCTAGGTGATTAGGTGATCCAGCATGGTTCTCTTCAATAAAGGTTGTTCTTCTATTTTTCTTTTTATTTATGTTTTTCTCTCCCTATTTTCATTCAAAGGCTCTATGCCCTTCTCCACCACATTTAAGACAAGTTCCCCTTAATACTCTTTTCTCATGTCCTCTCTCATATTTTCTATATCCTTCATTTTTGTAACTACCATATCCTCCTCTTCTATAAGAGTTCCATCATCTCTTCGATATGAATTCTCATTCTTACTGACCTTATCTTTGTTCTGATCTAGAAAATATCCTCTTCCTCCTCTAGTAAAAATTGTTCCTCTCTAAAATCTTCCGCCTCTTCCTCTATGTCTCTGCTCTTGTCTCTTGTTTAGCTTCTCTTATGCTTTTAGGGAACATTGATATGCTTCTTCCACACTCAAAATCTTAATGAAACTGATTTCATCTTGTATATACAACCTCAAACCATTTACATATTTGGCTACTTGTTCAATCTCATCCTCCGAATGTCTAGATTTGATGTTCAAATTATAGAACTCCTCAGTATACTCTATCACACTTGATTCTTTTTGTTTCAGATTCTACAACTTCTTAAACAAACTGATCTAATAGTCAGCAAGCATGAACTTTGTCTTCAACTTATTCACCATATGATCCCATGATCTTATCTTCTCCTTTAGTTTTCTTTGCATATCTGTCTGCAAATATTCCCACCAAAGGGATGCATGTCCTCTGAACTTTGTACAAGAAAATTTCACTTTCTTATCTTTTGGGGTACCTTCAAAATCAAAGTACTTTTCCATTTTTTTTATCCAATCTAACAATTCATCTGAATTCCAACTTACCATTATAATCTGGTGGATTAAAATGTGGCTTAGTGTTCACTCTACTTAGGGCTCTTATGAACCTCTCTTCTCCTTGGTCAAGGCTAGGTTTCTCTTCTCTTGCAACTTCTTCTTGTTCTTCTACTTCTTCATCACTCACATCATCAATTGGTCGACCTCTCCTCTGGGTTGTTTCAACTACTTCCAATCTAGCAGCAATTCCTCTCAACATCTCCATTACAGTAGGGTTTGCATTTCCACATGCTTAATTTCCTCTACCATTCCTTCTTCTTGCCATCTTTACACAAGTCTTCTGCAGCTGTAGGTCAGATCCACAGTCTACCACCCCACAAAAAATCTTCAACAAGACTACGCAAACTCTGGCAATCTCGCAAGGAATGAATCTCACTCTAATACTAGTTTGATGGCACTCATGGTAGGAGGTTCCTCAAAGAGAACAATTTGGATTGTGCAATTAGAGTAACACAACATAAGCAATACAAAAAATGGAGGAAAATATAGGTAAATAAATTCTTATTATCATGAAATTCAATTACATATAGTTGGCCACATCCAGGCATATAGATTGAGCTCACAGGCTTGATTACAATATGCTCAAAATACAATGCTCATACATGCAAGAAAAAATCATATAAATCGAACTCTATATACATCCTATTCTACTTCATTCATGTTCACTGCTAATATAATTATTCATTACTAGCTTTATATCATATGCGTGAGTCTAGAAACATAGATCATTACAATCTCCAATGGAAAAAATGTAATGTGTGCAAGAAAAGGTCAACCTCAAATCTGAAATTCATCCATGGTAGATGCACATGATGAAGTGTGGACCTAAGTGTAAGATTGGGAACACTCCATAGAACAAATCTAAACACACCATGAGGATATGCAAATCATGGGAAAGATCTGTGATCGATCCAACTAGATGTTAGGTTTTGAAATTATTCTGGCACTAGTTCAAAAAACTGTCACATACTCCAGAAGCAATAAATTTCCAGAAAAGGATCCAATCGAGCTGAAAACTTGGAATAAGGTAATTGAACATGTCCATGATGAAACCATAGGTATGCAAGATCTGGTGAGAAAATATGAATAAATATAGGATCTCCCAATTTGAACAAGAACAAGGACAAAACAAGAACAAAACCTGAATGAGAATATTTTTGGTTGATGCAAGATGGCCAAGAACCAAGGATGCTCCTACATCAATATTCCACCACAAACCCCACAACCACAAAATATTCATATCACTTCCCAAACCATGGCTAATACCTATCCATCTCCTAGTCAGGAGTATATCCCACCTCAACAACATGTCCAAGGTTCTTGGAAAAATAAGGATAGACAACTGAGAGGGGGGGTGAATCAGTTGTTACAAAATTTAAACTCATTTAACCTTAATCAACCTTTAATATTAGATCTGATAATATTTTTGTGTGGAAACCCTATTAGTGGAAAAACCATGGTGGAGGTTAATCCACAATTTATACCCTGTTAAAAGTATAAAAGAAATGAATAAGGAATGCACATGCTTTCAAGCACACTACCTAGAGCTCACTACTCAAAATGGAAGGCTCACTACCTTACATAAAACAATCAGATTAAATCCATTTGATGAGGTTGAACTGAGAAATTAGCTTCTTCAAAAGCTCGAGGATAGTTTCATTTAGGCACAAAAATACTTCTTCACACTTCGCTCAATATTCTTCACACTCTGCTCTACAATCAAATGATCTGATATTTATTCACACATATCTCACACACAATTTACATACATTCATCAAGCACACACCAAAAATGAGGAAAAAATTGCTCATATATATTAGTTTCATGAAATTGCATCATCAACTCTGTCGGCCAAAGATAAATAATATATGAATACAAAATGTCAACCCAATTCATGAGAAAATATCAATGCATACCAACCTAAGTTAGTCACAACATAATGAAGAACTAAATCAACATCATCAATCATGCCAAGCATTCAAAAATTAATCCACAAGGATCCGCAACATGCTACAACCACCATGTCAGCCAAGAACATAAAAACTTGAACACACAAAGGAAAAATATTTTATCACGATCACACCAATCAATGCAGATGTACAACAATGATAGAATACAATCTAGAACCATCATTGAACATCACATGAGCATACATAACAACTTAATTTACCAGAATTACATTCTCTTCTTCCAGAAACACCTGCTACAGTAACATAATAACTATAGGAACTTAGAAACTCATTGCTCAGTTCAATCTTGATGCACACGTCTAAAACTTCAGGAGAACATACTAGATAAGCTTAGAAAAAGCCCATTAATGTGTGACTTCTGAATACCAACTTGTACAGCTTTCCACGACTTTGATCTTCACAGCTTCACAGACTACCTACAACATATTTATTATAATTTTCTCAATATCCTTGACATATACAACCTTCAAAATCATCAACGCTAATAGTGTTGACACCAATGACAACCACATATCAGCAACACAACCACAACATACAAAAATCTCCGCCTTTGGAATTGATGGCAACACATGATGTGAAATATACTATCGACACAACTAACTCTTTTCAAACTATTCTTCTCCCCCTTAGTTTAGACTATTCCATCTTCTCCCTCTTAGTATTTATTGCTCTTCTCCCTCTTTCTTCTACAAAGTTTTTTCACATTAATCTTCTCCCCCTTTGACATCAATGGAAAATGTACACAATCTTTTAACCACATATTTGAATCATCTGACTACTCCTGGTGAGTAGCAGCCACCACAACATCAATCTAAAACAAGATATGACTATGAGTGCACGAATTGATGCAAATACTTGCATCTTATTTCAGATTAGGAGGGGAAATCAGCCTAACTTTCCTCTAAGATACTCAAAATTATCTTTAGGCAATGGTTTAGTGAAGATATCTACAGTTTGTTCCTTACTAGGCATGTACTCTAGTCTGAGTTCTTTATCACTCACTTTGTCTCTCAAAAAGTGATTCTTGATAGATATATGTTTTGTCTTTGAATGTGGAACCAAATTCTTAGAATTGTTTATGGCACTTGATTTATCACAAAATATAGAAATAGGCTCATTATACTCAATTCTGATATCTCTTAGCAACTATTTCATCTATCTTACTTGAGTGCAATCGTTTGCAGCAGGAATACATTATGCCTCAACAATGGATAAGGAAATGGAATTCTTATTTTTATTTAGCCAAGACACCAACTTCTTCCCTAAAAATAATGCACCACCACTAGTACTTTTCTTGTCATCCACATCTCCTACCCAATCTGCATTTGTAAAGGCATTTAAAGTTAGATCATCATCCTTAGGAAACCATAGCCCAAAATCAACTTTCCCTTTCAAGTATCTGAAAATTCTCTTTATTACAGTCACATGTGATTCCTTCAGATTAGTTTGATATCTAGCAACCATACATACAAAATTCATAATGTCTAGTTTGGTCTGAGTCAAATAAAGAAATCCACTAATCATTGACTTGTACCTTGTTTGATTAGCCTTAGGAGAATCACCATTATGTGTTAACTTGCATCCGGTTACCATGGGTGTACTTGTTAGCACCTAGAAATGCACCCTTTGCAAAGTATTAAAACTAAGCTTTCTGGAGAAGCATGGGATCATTTCAAGGCTATGGGTCACCTAAAGTTGAAATGAACCTTCGGATAGGCCAACTTCCTAGCTGGTAATATCTCTTAAACTATTGAATTGATGAGAAAAGGAGAAATATTGCATAAAAATGAAATACTAATGTAAATAAAGTGATACACCAAAGCTAATGGTCAAAATATGATCACAAAATACTAACAAAAATTATCAAAACTGGGATGTACCCAAGTATGCACAGTTCATTGTTGTATATTGATGCATAAATATTTTACTAATAGTCCTATATAGAGAAATTTGCATAAAAAGGAAGTTAACTTCACAGTTTAACAAAATAACATGCACCAAGTTGACACAATTAGTAACCTATATGAATAAACTAGTTGCAGAAGGGTATGAACCTATGAGACAAAGCTATGAGGAAAGTAATTTCACTGCTAACTTGATCAATCACTTCAAATGCACAAATCTGAAAGAATAAAAAGACAAGAGATGAATCACCAGTAATAATAAAAGGTCTCCACTGTGAATCGTATTCAAAAAAATTGAGTCACAAAACATGCCGAAATTTCACAAAGGACTGTAAAAGTCACTCCAAGATAAAATTTGCATATCAAGAACTGAGTTACAAAATGAGTTCAAAATGACTAAGTAAGCAAGCTTCATCTAGTCGGATGGCTTAAAAAAGCCAAAAATATAGCAATTGGATTTTCTTCAAATGAGCTTCAAAGAGTTGAAATGGTCAATTTTGACCAAGTCCAACGTGGTGACACATCAAACTGTCCATGAAAAGCTCCAATTTTTCCTCAAAAGAGAAAAACACTCCTATATGCCTTCCTCATGTTGGAAAACAACTTCAAACCCCCCTAGATGCTCTCTAAATGTTCAGTCCACTATCAATTGCTTCCATGAAGACTTAGTAAAAACACCAACTTCCATAGAAAAACACAAGGAAAAAAATATGGCATACGTTTACCACTCCACTATTCCTCCCCTATGCTTACTCTTTAAGTGACTAACATAACAAAACCTATGATCTCTATTTCCTTGCATCTAAAGATAACAATAAAATCAAAATGACTTATAATGATGTCAAATTGATTAATTGATTTACATTTGGTATTTGTCAGGGAAAATACAATAAAGAACTTAAGTATTGTTAACTCACATATAACACGTGTCATAGTCGACTCAAATGTTATCATATGTGTTAGCATCTCCTTAGGCTTTAAATTATTGGGTCATGGGGTCATTTGGCTGAAAGGTTTTTATTTAAAAGAAAATGGAAAAAATGCCATCATACCATCGAAGCTTCCATTTACAATTAAGAAAAACCCTAATCAAAACTATCAAAAGTCAAAAACAAAAGATATCATTTTTCTTTCCTACATTTGCATGAGAGAGTGAAGCTCCAAGGGTCATGAAACTGCTACTTTGAGCTTTGAATATAGTTTTTTGTGGTTTGGAAGACAACAAAAGTTCAACATTTTCTCACACAGGTGAGTAGATACTCATGCTTACCTTTTCCTTTCTTGTTCTAAATAGTTTCAAGCATTTTATGGGCCTCATTCTGAGTATATTATTTATATGAGAGATCCTTGGCTTGACTTGTGTATCTTTTGTATTGAAACTTAGTTTAGAATATAGAAATGAGAAGAATTCTTACAAAAATGGCCATGACCAGTTATATGCTCTTGTCACCTTCATTTTTTCTATATTTAGATATGAAAGAAAAACCTGAATGGGATTTTTCATCCATTGGCAAGAAAATCCATTCTTTCCTCTTTACTTGTTCATTGGTTAATTTGGGTCACTTTTGAGCACTATCATATTGTGACCATGAATCCATTATATCTCAACCCCTATTATGAATGGACTGCACTACTAGGATGCTCTTCTTGTAGCTCATCATTTTCAAGTCTAATGCAACTCCATTTTTGTTGATACATTATGGTTGCAGCCACATTTTATGCTTTTCCTGTAGCATATCTTCATCTCCTAAAAAGATAATGAATAAGTTTTCCCCTCCAAACCATGGATCACTATGAAACCCTAGCTTTCATTCATTTTTTGTTGTTCAACTGTGCTTATTTTGTCCTCAAAGACATGAGGGTTTTTCTAATTTTGAATCTTCATGCACATTCATAATTGACTCTCCTCTTGTATACATTCCTTTTTTGGAAAAAAACCCTATCAAAAGGGGTAGAGTCGTGATCTTTACTGGGCCCCCCACATGTGCACAATTTTAAAATCTGCCCCTATATATAAATTTTCTTCATGAAAATTAATGCAATACCATATTCTTCAAAAAGAAAACCGAGATGACACTAAGCCATTAGTAAAGATCTTAGGAGAAAGTGGGTGGGGGTTGATTTTCTTGAAAGATCAAACATAGAAAAAATCTGATGTATACCCTCAATGAACACAATGATTACCTTTATCATTGAGACTTATCCATTGTGCTTAGTTATTGCTTCTTCCTATTTCATATTCATCAATTCTATATTGTTGTGATATCTTTTAGTGAACCGTCTTTGATGAATTGCATGATTAAAATTATACAAGTCCCTAGCATCTCAAAGAAAAACTTTGATTTCATGAATTAATTATGTTCTTGAGATGACTATAGCATCATGCATGTTTCCTGTAGCTCTATATTTCTCTTTTATGATACTGATGTTAACTAACTATTTTCCCAAAGCATGATTATTCACCCCCAATTTTAGATGATCATTGGATAGTGCCTTCAATGCAACAATGCATGACTGTCCCTCAAGATGTGATGACCTTGTCTTAGCATTGATGACCCCTAACATTGCTCCACCTGAACTACCATCATTCATAAGGTATTGAGCGCAATTGCAATGATTGTTCTATACTGATACATGTTGTTGCCCCACTGTTTGTGTCATAACATTCTTACTTTCAAAAGGCCCTATCTTCAATCTCTATTGAGGGTATGTGCAGGATCATCATGGAAAAAACAGGCCCTTAAGTGGCAATAAAATTCAGAAAATCAGAGTTAGGCAACTTGACGTAAAAATTTGAATAAGTTATCTATATTATTTCAAAAATATGTAAGAATAGAATCTATAGAAAATTGAATGTAGTTTCTAAACTACTAGGTTTATGTAAAAAAATAAATCTATTTGGTGAAAATTTGAAATTTCAATGTAGTAGAACTTAAATGTCAGGGAAAAAATAAGAAGTATGTGTCTGTCTGACCACCCTAACCACAATAAAATGATAATATTTTTTTATAAGATTTTAGATATAAGTAGAGAACTCATGTCTCGAATATTATTTTGTAATTTTTTTCCAAGTAAATAATTAATTATGAATTTTTTATTGCAACTTTTAAAAAATATAAAATCTCTTATGTTTGACCACCTTAACTTGGTCAAAACTTCATGAAATTCAATTAGTTTTTTTAAACCTATAGTATGTGAAGCATAGAATGTGACACATGTTTTGGATTCAAAAAATGCGATACCGTTTGAAAGCTATAGATTTTTTTCAATTAGCCTATCAATTAGGACTTTAGTCATAATTCAAATAGAAAATTAATAATAATTATTTATTAAATTCAAAGTAAATAATAATTTATATTGGTGGAAAGCTAAGAATCTCCTTTATAAACCCTTTTCGTTTCATAAATTTTGGGTAAACAAATATTCGTCAGCCACATGGGCCATCATATCACTTAGATATCACCACTTTTTGGCCCATCATGATCCTGCACATACCCTTGACATGGTACTCTTTGACTGTACCTTTTACCTTTCCTTAGGAACTTTGTGGCTCTTGACACTATGTGTTCTCTACTCCAACCACTATCACATACCATTAGGCTTACTACTCTCTCTTGATAAGCTTTGCTTTGTGACTGATATAATGCTCAACTCCTGAATCATGTTTGTGTGTTCAATATATATGATGATTGACAATAAACCATGCATTTCAGTTATTATTTGCATCAATGTGTTCATGTTGTCCTATTTGCTATCCACTTGACACAATGACATTGTATGCATCCTTACACATCTGTAGATGGTTTCTCTTTTCTTTCAAACAAGCTCAAAAGAGCTCACCACTACAAAAAATAACTCACATCACTTGGCAAGCTGGGCTCAACCCTCGTGGGAGCCATATTTCACTCCACTTGCTGACATGAAATAAATCAAAAACAACATTTGATAATACCTGTAGCTGCACATGAATCAAAAGAGTTAGAAATAAAATGCCTACCTTGAGTGTGTATAATGTTCTTCTATTTTTTTTTTTTTGGATTTTATGGACACTTAAGATAGGTGTATACACCTAAAAATGGTCTGGAGCATCCGATTAATTAAATACGAATTATCTCATTAATTATCCTAATTTCCTCTACTTTTGAATAAATATAAATATTTATTTATATAGTTCACATTTAAATTCATCTTAATTAAATAAACAAAATTAAATAATTTTTTTGATTTAATTATCAAATCCCTATTTTATTCTATCACATCAATCTTAAATTATTTAAATAAAGATTAAAACACTTTATTGATTAATTGCCATATTCTTCTATTTAATTTAATAAACAACTTCTATAGTTCATTTTATTAAATTATTTATCCCTCTTTTGTTAATTTAAATAAATCAAAATATTTGAATTAAAGCATAAGGAATATTCCATCTACATTTCCTCAAAAATGAAATAGATATCCTATGTCTAAATTATGTCTAAAATATGTCACAATTAATGCTTTGAAAATTCATGGGAAGTTTTGGAGACAAATTAGAGACCAATTCCAAATTCTTCTCTCAATCCTCCTCCATCAATATTTCCTCTTCTCTTGCTTGGTGTTTTCATGGGTAGAGACAATCACCAAAATTATCTCAATCTCCTCCATCTTTCACCATTCAATCCTCCATATTGAATCCAATCCTCTCAATGCCATCCCTATGCATTTCTATAGCTAGGAAATCTATAAATATAGTTTCATTGAACCAAGAAAAGGATCCAGATAATCTAACTTATGCACTCTTACTCAATAGGAATTCAAGCATCAAGCACATCAAGCATCAATCATATCCAACAATCAAGTTTTCATATCATGGTTGCCTCCTGTAGCTACATTTATCTATTTCATGTCAATTCATGCTAGTTTAGTTTATTTATCATCTAGTATTCTCACATTTAGCTCCATATCATTGCATTAGCATCCATCTCGTTCTTTGAATTATCATTTTAAAAATCATAGTGCACTCATGATCTGAGAACAATAGTGGTTTAATAAATCTATGGGGATAGAGAACAATATGATGCTTTCAATAGATTATTGCTTTGATTTGTTTCATTCAGCTTTGTCTTTGATATACTATCTTATTAAGAAGTGTGTTTTGTGCTCTAAACCTTATCCACGCTTACAATAAGAATTACATTTGATGCACATAGGAATTAACATATGTATGTATGGGTAGATGCACATGTTCAGAATGCAACCTTTTATTGCTTAGAACTTATAGTTCTAACTCATTTCTTTACCCAATGCAGGTAACTAGACACCAGGCATCTAGGGACTAGGGAGCTATAAGGAGCAAGGAAAAGCCATGAGGCACTAGACACCTTTGCAGAACCAGTCATTCAAGAAATGAATGGTTACCTTCTTTACATGTTAATTTCCTAGCATTTACTCATTCATGTATATTTTAATTCTTATTTGTATCAAATCAGTAATTCAGTCTCATGGCTTGCTATGTGAGACACATGTTCATGATTACATTCAATAAGATTAGATTTTCAGAAATGATCTAAATCTTCCTATGTTTCATTCACTTGTATGAATGTAATAATTTTGTATTCTTGTAATCTTGTAAAGTTGTTTCATTTGTATAATTGAATGTAACCTAGAAGGTTTAATAAAATGTACCATTCATTTTGTAAGATAGATAGCTCTTCCTGATTGATCCTGTAGGTGAAATTACGGTAACAATACCTACAAGTTTGAATCTTCCATGCTAAAATTTTTTAGTAACTCTCTTACATATTTGGATTGAGATATTAAGATTCCATCATCTAACTGTGTAATTTGAAATCCTAAAAGGAATTTTAGCTCTCCAATCATTGACATTTAAAACTCACTTTTCATTTCATCAACGAACTTCATACATAAGTCATCATCACCTTCAAAAATAATGTAATCAACAAAGACTTCAATAATCAACTCTTTATCCTAATCCACCTTCAAATACAAATTGATGTCAGGAGTACCTTTATTGAATCCAAGCTTCAACAAGTATTTATCTAGTCTAGCATACCAGGCTCTAGGAGCTTGTTTGATTCCATACAATGTTTTCTTCAATCGGGAAACCATATCTTCTTTATCAGTCAGTTGAAATCCGTTTGTTTGCTCAACATAAAATTCTTCTTCTAATTCACCATTTAGAAATGCTAACTTCACATCCATTTGATAGACTTTGTAATTCTTGAAATTAGAATAAGCAAGAAACAACCTTACAGCTTCAATTCTAGCAACAAGGGCAAAGGTTTCTTCAAAATCAATACCTTTCATCTAAAATCACCCTTTACATACCAGTCTTGCTTTATTTCTGACCACTTCACTTTGTTCATTCAACTTATTCCGAAAGACCCATTTGGTTCCAATCACATTTTTATCCTAAGATCTAGGAACAAGAATCCATGTATCATTTTTCTCTATCTACATCAGTTCTTCCTTCATTTATTCCATCCAATATTCATCTTTACATGCTTCATTGACATTGTTAGGCTTGGTTTTGGAAATCTTACAATACTCTTCTACAATTTTTCTTCTACTTTGTACACCTTTGTTCTTGTCTCCTATAATTTGATTTTCAGTTTGATTTAGCTTAACATACCTTGGGACTTTGGAATTCTCTCTAACTTTTGGTTATTTTGTTCTCTCTTCTACACTTCCACTAGCTTCTCCTTCATGATTCTCTTGATTCACTAGAACAATTTGAACTTGATTATGTGTCTATGCATTCTTTCCATTATTAGTACTATCATGTTGATTATCTGAATCATATCCACAATATCTATATGATCTAACAGTTTCTTCATCAACTTTGACATTTTCACTTTCAACCATTTTCTTCAATATTCTATTGTAGCACCGGTATGCTTTTCTATTAGTAGAGTAACCCAAAAATATTCCTTCATCACTTATAGAATCAAACTTGCCAATATCTTCATCTCTCTTGATAAAACATCTACTTCCAAAGATATTGAAATATTTAACACTAGGCTTATAACCAAACCACAGCTCAAATGGAGTTCTACTAGAATTTCCATTAACATTTACCTAGTTGATAGTATATATAATAGCTCTTATGGATTCTCTCCAATAGATATGAGGAACATTACCTTCCAACATCATAGTTCTGGTAGCATCTAGAATTGTTATGTTATTTCTCTCAACAACTTTGTTTTGTTGAGGAGTCTCGAGAGCAGATAGTTGTCTTTTGATTCTATGTTCTTCATAGAATGAATTGAACTCTTGGGAAGTGAACTCACCACCTCTGTCTCATCTTAAGCATTTAACCTTCAAACCTATCTCATTTTCTTCCATAGCTTTGAAACATTTGAAGTTCTCTCTAGTGCTTCATGTTTTTCTCTCAAGAAAGCAACCCATATCATCACAGAGTAATCATCAATAAGCAACATAAAGTACCTTTCTCCTTGTAGACTTTTGATTATGGATGGACCACATAGATCAATATACAAAAGCTCCAATACACCATTAGAATGATGTTGTTTTCTATGAAAAGAGATTCTTGTCTACTTTTCCATCTAACATTCCTTGCATATGATGTTAGTAGGCTTCACTAACTTAGGTAGATCTCTAACTGCTTGAGTGGAGCTTAATTTGATAATGTTATCAAAACTCACATGACACAGCCTCCTATGCCATAACAAACTTACATCAACTTGATAAATTAAACAACTGTCACTAGCAACACTTAGGTGAAAAATATTATCTCTTGTCTTTGTACTTGAAGCAATTATATTTTCATAACTTCCCAATATCCTACACTTACCATCTTTGAATGGAAGATTGTATCCCTTGTCTACCATATGTCCAACACTCAACAAGTTATGCTTCAATCCTTCAACATATAGGACATCATGAGTATTATAGTTACCACCAAAATAAATAGTGCCTTTGCCACAAATCACACCAAAATTGTTATCTCCAAATCTTACAACACCACCGTCATATTTTTCCAATCTTATAAACTTGCTTTTGTCACCAGTCATATGATGTGAGAATTCGCTATCAATCACCCACTCATCCTTTTCATCAATTATAGTTGCAAGAGATTTCTCAATATTTTGACTACTAGCAGATTCAGTGGACACCATACCATTTTCCTTGATAGCAATGAATACCCATCCATCTTCATTTCTAGTTTCTTTATTAGATCCATCATTAGTAACACCTTCAACATAATAACATTTCTTTTGGAATCTAGACTTGTCAGGTTTGTACTTAGAAACTCTTTCAAGACACCTTGATGCAAAATGACCTATCTTACTACAAGAGAAACATTTAATAGATAGCTTTCCTTTATAATTACCTTGTCCTCTGGCTTCTCTTTTCATAATCAACGCTTCCAGCTCTTCTAGCTCTCTTTCTTTATCTTCAATCTATTTCATCTCATCTTCATATTTGAATGTCTTTCTAGAACTTTCTCCTGGATCATATCTCTGTTGGCTTTTTCTGGATACAGTAGCCTTAAATGTAGATTTTTTGTAGTAGTAGACTCACCAAGTTCAATCAACTCAAACACAACTATTTTACCAATCAACATGTCTCTTTTCATATTTGTTATTGTCCTGAGTTCTTCAATAGCATGAGTTTTCATTTTGTAAGAAGTAAGCACTGATCTGAGTACTTTAGCCACAATCCCATCTTCTTCCAAAATTCCACCGGCACATCTAATACCCATCACTAGTTCATTTACTTTCTGCATGAATGCAACAATGTTTTCATCTTCACTTATCTTCATGTTTTCCCATTTTCCTTCAAACTTTTTAGCTTGGCAACTTTCACTTGTGCATCTCCTTTATACAATGTGTCCAGCTTCTTCCAGATCTCATGTGTTGTTTTCAAACCTATCACATTTGTCATCTCTGAATCTATCAAAGCACTCGATAATGCTTCTATAGCCCTAATATTAGTTTTAGTGTGTTTGATCTCATCAAGAGTAGAGGGACCATTCTAAGGAATAGTATATGTGTTCTTTGTAATCTTCTAGAAGGTTTCACCAATGCACTTCAAATGACACTCCATTTTGACCTTCCACAAAGAGTAATTTGTACCATTGAATCTAGGACTATCCTTCTTGTATGATGCCATCTCAGATCACCTCAAGCTATTAAAATTCCTCAAAGGAACCTACTCTGATACCAATTGTTGGAAAAACAAGGATAGACAACTAAGAGGGGGAGGTGAATCAGTTGTTACAAAATTTAAACTTATTTAACCTTAATCAACCTTTAATCTCAGATCTAATAATTAACAGTGAAAGAATGAATCAACAACAGATTAGAAACACATAACACTAAGATTTCTATGTGGAAACCCTATTAGGGGAAAAACCACAATGGAGGTTAATCCATAATTTATATCCTATTAAAAGTATAAAAGAAATAAATAAGGAATGCACATGCATTCAGGAACACTACCTAGAGCTCACTACTCAGAAGGGAAGGCTCATTTCCTTACATAAAAAAATCAGATTAAATCCAAATAATAAGGTTGAACTAAGAAATTAGCTTCTTCAAAATCCTGATGATAGTTTCGGTTAGGCACATAAATACTTCTTCACACTTTGGTCAATCTTCTTCACACTCTTCTTTGCAATCAAATGATCAGATCTTTATTAGCACATATCTCACACACTCTTCACATACGTTCATTGATCACACATAAAAAATGAGGAAACAAGCACTCTTATATATCCACTTCATGAAATTACATCATCAACTTTGTTAGGCAAAGATAAATAATATATGAATACAATCTGTCGACCCAATTCATGAGAAAATCTCAATGCATAACAACCTAAGTTAGTCACAACACAATGAAGACCTAAATCAACATCCTTGATCATGCCAAGCATTCAAAAATTAATCTAAAAGGATCCACAACATCCTACAACCACCGTGTCGGCCAAGAACATGAAAAATCGAACACACAAATGAAAAATCTTTGATCACGATCACACCAATCAACATGGATGCACAACAATGATAGAGTATGATCTAGAACTATCACTCAACATCATAGGAGCATATGCAACAACTTAATTTACCTTAATTGTATTCTCTTCTTCCAGAAACACTTACTACAGTATCAAAATAATTATAGGAACTTAGAAACTCATAACTCGCTCCAATATTGATGTGCACCTCTAAAATTTCTAAAGAACATAATAGATAGGCTCAGAAACAAACCCTTTAATGTATGACTTATGAATACCAATTTTTAGAACTTTCCACCACCCTAATCTTCATAGCTTCATAGACTATCTGCAACATATTTATTATAATTTTCTCAATATCATCAACATATATAGCCTTCAAAATCATCAATGCTAATAGTGTTGACATCAATAACAACCACATATCAGCAACACAACCACAACATCCAATAAAGGTAATGTATACCATCACCAAAATGTATAGAAATATGTACCTTACTATCAATACCTGCAAGGCCTTTAATACCAACCCAACTAACCTAACCAAAACCCTTACTTACAAGGACCCCCAAATATAAATATATATAGACAACTAGATTTATCTAGGCACCATATATGTCCATATCCAATTGGTAGTGATTTGAGAAATGCAATCCCAATTTTTTTGAGAAATAATGCCATCACAATAGAGGAATATATAAATTTTGATGCAGTTATACACGAATACAATGTATAATACAAATATATCCTCATGAGGTTATTCATGATGTCTTTGGTTCAAGATTCTAGGGACTAGTATAAGAAATCTCTTGATGCTTCAATCAGCCCTTTGGAAAGCTTCACAGGTAAATTCAAGGAACACTATGGAAGTCATTACGACCCAAATTTTTCCATACATGAGTTAACAAGCATCCAAAAACACCACAATGAATCAATCATTGATTTCAACTAGAGGTTCTCCAAAATCTGCAACAAAATTTGACCCAAATCAAAGCCCTCATATTATATGGCCTTCTCCATTTACCTAAGGGCCTTTGACCCTAATATTCGATATGAAATCAAAAATAGAGCTCTCAATACCCTCGTAGAAGATCGAAAAGTTGTTATACACATTGAAAATAATAGGAAAGTTGAGGGAATGGTGAGAAAAAGAGATAATGCCACAATCCCACAAAACCCTAACAACCAGCAAACTAGGCAAAACAATTATTACAAAAATGAAAGGCCTAGTCTGCATGACATTCCATATAACACTAATTGGAAAGATAGGAGACCTATGGAAAATAACCAAAGACATAATGTCAATAAGGATATACCAGACCCTCAGAAGAAACATCAAACACACATGGTATAAATTAGTCCATGGTGTTTAGCATGCAGTCTACCACATTCACCCTAATATTGTATAGTAGCTCAGTCCCTATAATAAAATGAATGACCATATGACCAGGAGAGGGATGATCATAACATAAATATGTTAGCTATGCCACCCCATCGAACTAATGAGGAATACTCATCTTCTAAAGAAGGGTTTTAATATGATGTAAGTAATCAGAGGTACAATGTCAACATGGGTCGATAAGAGGTCTTCTCTACTCAAGAGGATGATGAAGAAGACACTACCTATGCATCTAATGCCACACCACAATTCCAGTTAAGGACACCAACTAAGGAAGATAAAATGGCCCTTATATTAGCTATTGTTGCAAATTCCAAAAGTGACTACAACTTAAGGAATAGAGCCATAGATGCAAATCAGGGAACACCTAGAGGATTGTTCATAAAAGAGAAAAAATAAATATAAAATTACTCAAATGACCAAAATAAAGGTGAGAAAGAAAGGATTCATAAACTTACACCAAAGAATACAACAAAGATAGAGAAGGGGAAGATGAAATACAATGCTAATATGCAAGTTGAGGAAAGGAACACCACTAAGATAGAAAAGACTCAGTAGTTAGTGACCACCCCTTCATTTAACATGAAAAAAGAATTGTCTCAGATTAAGAGGTTAGTACCACTACTAGAGATTATGAGAGTATATGAATATAGAGATAGTGATATCAAATTAATCTCTAATATGTCTAACAAACAGTAGAATCAAAATAAAACTAGAGAGAGTAAGGTAAATAATGTTGAAAAAGAAACTGCAAAGACATCGAAAATGTACCTAGGTGACACTTTAACAAAGAATCCATCCCAAATAGACCCATTCTACACCACACTACTAATTAACAATAAGCTGGTAAAAAATTGCATGATCAACTCGAGAGCTACAATAAACATCATATCAATGGATGTTATGAAATAATTGTGCCTATGGGTGGAAACTACCTATGGAAAATTCTATGCAATTGACAACAAGTCTATCCTAGTGGTCAGAGTTATATGGGATGTAGAGCTGAAGTTGGCAGTATATCTTGAGGCAACGTACATAAATAATATCACTATTGTGGATACTCCTCCTTAATATGGCATGTTGTTATCTAAGCAATAGACTATTGTAGTAGGAGGAAATGTTCAACTAGACCTATCATATGTAACAATAACAGTGAATGGAAAAGAGGTCAATTTGTATAGGGATCCCAAATCTAAGCATGTTATAGAGCACTTTGATCCAAACCAAATGAATATTTTCTATGATGTAGATCTTAGAAATTTTAGAATCAAAAAATCATGACTTGAATTGCAAAACATAGCCAATCAATAGAGAAGCTCAATTCGATGATAGTATATGGTATATGTATTTTGATGGATCATGTAGAAAAGGTGGGAATGGAGGAGGAATAGTATTCATCTCACCCTCTAGAAAAACATTCAAGTACTCATTCTTGTTAATATTTGGATTTCCCAACAATATAGTTGAATACGAAGCGTTATTGTTAGGCTTGAATATTTCTATATGATATGGGATTAAGTTGTTGGTGGTCTATTAAGATTTTTAGTTGATTGTCTCTCAAATTAGATCAAAGTACTTATCAAAGAATAAAAGACTAAACCAGTAGAAAAATGTAGTTTGGGACATCATTGAACTATTTGATGCATTCTCAATAGATTGGATAGAAAGGTCTAAGAAAATAATGACAAATTTCTTAGCAAATATGGCTTTGAAAAGGGATAACATTACACTAGCAAGAATAATGGAAGTAGAATTGAAAACAATACCTACAATCCTAGATAACATCTATAATTGGCAAGTGTTCAATGATGATGAAGATCTAACCAAGTTTATTCAATGTATAGATTAGTATGAATCTCAAGAAATTGATTTCAATGCTTTTGTTGAGGAAATATATGGAAAAGAAATTGTCTTTGGACAAGAATTAGTACAAATTAAGACAAATAAGATTATAAAGGGCCTTGTAGTGTTGGAAAGGGTGTTTGATGGACATGATAGATTCAATTTGAAACCCACACCTGTCAAGCATGAGTAAATTGAAGAAATTAATCTTGGAATAGAAACATCTCCCAAGAAGGTATATATTGGCAAGAGGATCAGCCCTAAGGTTAGGGAGATGCTTATAGCTTTTCCTAGAAAATATAAAAAAAGAATTCTTGGTCATATGATGACCTCAAGGCATATAGAGAAGACCTTTTTCAACATGAAATACCTTTAAAGCCTGATCCTAAAAAATTTAGAAAAAAACAACCTATACACCCCATGCTAGCACCTAAAATGAAAGAGGATCTCATGAAACACATGCTTCTTTCAAGGAACATAAGATATTACAACATTGTCTGATATAGAAGAAAGGGAAACTAATAGCTGAAGGGAATATAGATGGAAAAATACTTATAATGAATTGGTCAATGCAAATAATGTCTTTCACAATATGATCACATCAGAACTCAGTGACTTTGACCATCCATTGTGAATTCCATTTCCATCCTTCTTTGATGATGTTGGTGAACTCCAAGACCAAGATGATTGGAAAGAAGAACTGGCTCAAGTGTTACCACATGCAGTTAATTTGATTAATGATGAATAAATGGTGTTGGAGCATACAAATAGGCAGTTGGAAGGGATTCTTTCAATGAAGTATTTCATGAAAGATATAATCATAAATGTTGAAACGTATGTTAAAGAAAAATATATAGAGCATATTTCTAGAGTAAATTTGTTTATTGCTAGAGCTAGGAGTACCACCAATATAGAAGACTAAATGATGTAGTTGAATGCTTTATCAAGGAGAGGAGGACCTTGCTAGATCATAAATCATAAGTTATCTATGTTGATTAATGGATCAACTATATCATGAATTGAGTTTGACTCCCATATTGTCTCTTGTCTTTTATTTTCATTAATCTTGTTTAACAAATATAATTAGTTGATGCAAAAGGACGTGAACTATGAATTGACATCTCATTTTGTAAATGCCTGAAGCTCATTGCTTGCCATAAAAAGGGGAAACCAAAGCCTATTTTGGATATATTAGAATGATTAGTAACACAGGATATAGAATACTACATATGAAAAAGACTTATGTTATTATTGTAAAATCATTTTGATGACATTAATGGACTGGAAATTTTAAACTTTGTGCTCAAAGTTTGGCTTCAATTATCTATTAATGTTATTGTAAAAAATTGTGTGGATGTCTCCAATTTGATTGTTTCACATTATTTAAGTTGAATGTATCAAGTATGTGCTCAATTTTTCAAGATTCAGTTGTTGTACTTATGTGATTCCTTTTAACTAGTTCTTTCAAGTAAATATTAAACCCTTTTAAATAAATTATAGTAGCCTACGAAATCATCTAGATCAATAAGAAGAGCCTGAAAATTACAACATTACACTTTTATGCTAGCCATAAACTCTAAAAGTGATAAATAGTTAGAATTACATCTAGAAATAGATCACACACACCATATACATATTGACTCCATTTACCCAATAGAATTAGGCATTGGTCATACTCATTTCATTAAAAAATTTCATAAAACCTTATTCATACATTCACATTTCAATATCTAGCAGTAGGAGTAGCTATATAGTTTACATCTATCTCACATTTACATGCCACTATGGATATCTCTAAATTGAACTAAGTCACACAACCTTTAAATTTGCATCAATTATCAAGATTGACCTGCCTAGGTCTAACAGAGCCTAAAGTCCATGGGCTTCTCAACCAAATCAATTAACCCCATTCACTATCCAAAAAAATTACCATAGAGCTTGGCATCCTCTCAAGGATTGCAACCTGCATTTTTGAGACCTAACACTTCCAAAAAAAATTTCCATAGGTGCTCTCCTTGGTCGCATATCTCCCCACAAATTAGTGCAACTGCCTCAATTCGGTGATCTTGCTACAAGGGTTTTAACTACCTCACAATCAGTAATCGGTTAAAAATAAATGTAGTCTTCCTCAATTTAGCGATCTATTCACCTCAAGGAATTCCTTTAGGAATTGAAACTCACTTTCATACCACTTGGTGCAGTCACAATAGGAGGGTTCCAAATGGAATGGCCTAAATCGTGCAGTAATGAGACAACATAACAGAAATAATACAACAAATTGGTATGTGAACATGAAACTTCATTGAATTGATAATATTACATGAAACATTGACCTCAAGGGAAAATATCACAATCCTGCCTCAAGGGCTTTCAATAGTACAACTGACTAACAGGCCTTCTTACATGCCCCCGAAGGGTTTCCAAAAATATAATGATCCTAAAACATCTAAATTATAAATGATGATCTGCATTGAATTAAAATGATTATATATATGCTCCTCAAGCTCCAATATAGGTTTGTGTTGGCCACAAGGGCCTGATGAATGATCATACATGAATGTTGGCCTCAAAATAAGAAGAATTAACTCCACACAAAATGAATTAACTTGTGAATCTCAAAGATAGGTCCTAATGAACCCAGGATACTTGTATGATGTCTTATTAAGCTCCACATGATTTTGAATAGGTCTTCACTAAGAAACTAGCCCAATTTTTCCCCAAATGCTCTAGCTGGTAAACATAGGGAAATTCTTAGAGTGATAACTTTTAATAGGAAACTGAAAATGATGTGAAATCTAGATATGTGAAATATTTCGATGTGTAGATGCTATATCTTGTTCTTCAAGATGAGAAATAATGAAAGAACAAAACTTTTTTTGGTTGATACAATATTTATTTACAACTAGGAATGCTCCTGCATTAGTATCAGAGGACTATAATTTTTTTTTTCAAAATCCCTATCAAGGATGCATTCACCCAAGGGTGAACCAATCCTCTTGGACATTGATACATACCCTCAAATACCTTGTAGATATTCCTAAAACATTTTGTTATAGTCTGTAAATTTTTGGGAATCTACAATTTGTGTACTAGGTCATATAGTTCATTTAGTTTCATTGATTTCAAAATCATTCCTAATCATTCTTATCCCTTGTCCTCAAAGAACTCCAAAAAATTTAGATCTTATTGACTCACCATTCAGGTTGAAAGTCTCTTGGATTTGTAATTTTTGGGTGATTCTTAATGAAATTATGAGAAAAGAGGGACACTTAAATCTCAAATTCCATCAAAAGGAAATAAGGATTAACCCTCTCCCCCTTCTTTTCATTAAATTTGAGGATGTAAGACTCTTTTAAATAAGGAAGATCAAAACCAAAATATGCATTCCAAAAACTAGGATACCAAACCAATAAACATCTCATATGATCCTCATCAATGGATGATAACATAAATAAAATAATATAAAGAGGGAGATAACCAAGTTTAAGATCCCTCAAATGAATCCATATCATTGAGAAGAAAAATCATAAAATATAATACATCTAAAAACATGAATGAGAAAATAACTTTTAGATGATAAACCACCAAGTAGAAGAAGAGTTGGGAATGAGAATGCTTCTCATGGGATACCCAAGACATCATGACGCACTCCAATAACAATATCCTTTATAGTTCCATCATGAACTCCCTTCATATCTAGGTGAAAGATCCTCAAAACTCATATTAAAACATTTGAAGAGTAATCATCTTATGTAAATGACTCTTAGAAGAAAATTATATCCCTACCTATTTCTCCAAGTATACATTTTCATATAAATTGATTGATGCATGCTAAACTCCAAATGAAAAAGAACACTATGATGAAGCTCCCAAGCACATGACCAATGTACTCAATACAAAGAGAACTAATAAGAACACTATCAAAGCTCCAACCATGAATTGGGAACACAATCATGGCATCATGATCTAACATATCCTCCTAGGGGATCACATGTACAAATAAACACATCTTGGTCTCAAGAGATCTTGTATCATAGAAAAACTCTATGCTAGCATCAAGAGTAAACCAAGAAACAATACCAAACACCTATAAACAAAGGATCAACATATCCAATCAAATAAAGATAACCATCTTGGTTTATAATCACATACAATATAAATAAAATTTATAAATAATTTTAACTTTCTAGAAAGAAATTTAAATTCTAGAAAAGAATTAGTTATCCCAAGGATTTGAATTTCAAGTCTTGACTTACTACATAATAGTTTATTGTGTTTACTGTTTCAACAAAAGGACTTGCATACTACAACTATAAAATAGGGCTAGATGTGGATAATAATTTTGGTTAAAAGCACAAACCTGTGTTACACCTTCATCCAAATAAATAGTTCTAAGTGAACTATTTTTGGCTAGATTTTTTTTGGTTGAATAGGTTTCGACCGAAACCATGTGGTGTATATGTGGCACACAAGGTTCCGGTCAAATAGGTTTTAGCTGAAACCAAAAAATAATGTTTTCCCTTTGAAACTTTGAAATTGGATTTCAAATTGGCTTATTTTATGTGTGGGGTTTCTATAGAAAGGGATTAGGTCGAAATCCTTTCTACCGAAACCTTTTTTGCTGAAACTATCTAGTTGGCATCCTAGTTGGTAGCCAACTCATCTTTTTTAAAAATTTTCTGAAACTTTCAACTTCAACTAAAATTTTCTTTAGTCAAAATGTTGTTTAAAAAAAAAAATGCCCTTTTGTAGAGCTCAAAGTGGTGAATCCAAATATGTAATTTTTCAATATTTTGATTAGTTTTAATATATTTTATTTTTAAAATACTGTAAGTAGGTTGTTAAAGTTAAAAAAGAGGCTCATTATTTTTATTTTTTAAAATAGTAAAACATATTTAAAAAAAAAAAAAAAGTCTATGGGGCACTAGAGGAGAGATTCCTCTTCAAAAGGGTGAAAATGATTTAAAAAATAGATAATAGTTGGCATCCCATGAAAACTATCATTTTTTGATAAGTTTGATTTTAAAACGTTATTACGAGAAAAATATACATAAAAATTTGAAAAAAAATTCCATGCACTAGATATTGAAGTTACCTATTTGGAGAAAAAAAATTTAGGTTGAAATGAAGTTTTTTTCAATTTGTGTCTTAATGTCCCATGAAGTCACTTTTTTTTCTGAAATTTTCAGCATTCCAAAATCTTCTCTTAAATTGATAAAAAAATAATGATTTTTTTTTTTTTTTAAATATGAAAATTTATAGGAATAAACTTCATCAAAAGCTCTGCATTTCATTATTTTACATAATTTTGAAATTCAAAATGTAAAGACTAGTTTTATGTGGTTGAAGTTCAGAATTGTTTTGTTGTTAGTTGATTCATTTATAACGTGTGACACAAGTTTGTGATTTTACCCTTTTATTCACATATTCTACCCTAAGTATGTGTTCAATGATCATCAATCTAATTAAAATATTCTTTTCACAAAACTTTATAGCATTAGATCTATATAGTATTTTAATGCTTTAAAATTTTGAATTTAAAAATTAAATGGAAAACATAGGGTGAGAAAGAAAAGAGTTAGAAATTATAATTTATTAATGATCTTGCATGAATATAATTTAAAAATATAAATGATATCATTTACCAGTCTACATTTCACTAGACCTTGTCACAATTAAACATAGATGTTGCAAATCTACAAAGGAAAACTGATCAATCCAAGAAATATTTCAACTGTGCCTGAATCTAGCACATCAACTTGATATCTCAAAGGAAAAATGATAAGTGTGCAGTAATGAATGGTTTAAAATTAGGAATTACCTTCATCTACTTAAATTTTATAAATTATTTCTATAAAATAAACTAATTTCATTGGTCAAGGCTACAAGAAACCATGAAAGAAGCAAAATATTTACAACATTCCAATATTTTACCCATAGTAATCAACAATATCCTGATTCTAGTATAATAAATCCATGAAAATGTTTAAGTGTGGGAATCTTAGATCAAATAGACTCCTCTCTTTTTTAAATGAATAATTCTAGGTCTTTTACAGACATAAATACTATTTTTTTTTTACAAAATCAAAGGTTTAGATCCCTTTTTAAAGAAATCAATGGTGGAAATTTAAAAGTGTCAGATGGGTGGCATTCACTTCTTGATAGTTGGTGCATGGAATATTCCATCTTTTAGCAAGCTATGTAAGTATTTCTCCAAATAAAGTAGTAATTAAAAGTTCCAATTGATTGTAATTTTAAATTTCCTATAAAAAAATAAAAATAGATTTGTCAAATATCTCATTATATTTACAAAAATATATTAATAAAATGCAGCTTGTATCTTTTGATTTAAATTTTACAAAGATATTTAATGCTTTTGGTCATAAAAAATAAAAAATAAAATACTACTTATGTAATGGGTTTAGTTGAAAATCAATTAAAAGCATAATTGAAGCAATTAGGGTAAAAAATCTCAAAGACCCACATGAAAAAGATTGATAGAACCCACCAACTAATGAAATTGAGTTCTCCTACATTAGAAAATGACCATTAACATGAAATTTAAAATTCAAAATCACAATCAAAGTAGTACAAACCTACCATTCCATTATGATTTTTTGTTGATTAGATGTTGAATTGCTCTAAAATTAGCACCCATGATTGCAAAACCTTGAATTGATCTACAAGATTCTCAAAATGACATGATTATGATATTATTCAATGATCAAATGAATGCTCAAAATGACATGAATTCATTACAATGCTTCTAGGTTGTTCTTAGGTGATTTGAAATAGAGGGGGATGGCTTATTTTATAGATTTTCTAGAATTAGATCAAGGGTTGAGATTAATTGAGAGATTTAGTTAACTCAAAATGTCTCCTCAATTTTAGGGAATTGGTTGAGATATTTCTGAAAAAGAATACTCCTTAGAATATGCTTCTGATAGAAAAAAATAGACTAATCAAATAATTTAAATAATTTAATTATGGGAGGATGAGAATAATTCTTTTTGAAAAAAATAATATTCCATGTGCAAGTGGAGGGAATAAATTTTCATAATCAAATAATTAAAAATTATTTAAATATGTGATATAGAAGACAAATGATTTTTTCTAATTAAATATTTTAAAAATATTTAATTAGGGGGGTGAAGAAAAAAATAGTTAAAAAGTGATGAATTAATTAAATAATTGAAAATTATTCAATTGATAGAGAAAAAAAGGTGATTTTGAGAGAAAATAATGAGAAATGGTGAGGAAGTGATGAAAATGTAGTGTTAGTGAGTGTGTGATATGATTTAGACATTTTTACATGTCTACATCTTTCCCCTCTTTGATACAATGTATTGGTTACATTG
The DNA here is from genome assembly GCA_007115665.2 of Sequoiadendron giganteum. Classification (NCBI taxonomy): domain Eukaryota; kingdom Viridiplantae; phylum Streptophyta; class Pinopsida; order Cupressales; family Cupressaceae; genus Sequoiadendron; species Sequoiadendron giganteum. The sequence goes on along the minus strand of CM021103.1, from coordinate 436,838,852 downwards.
TTTCAAAGATAATTATTTCTTGGACAAATTTTTTTGATGTTCCACTGTGCTCTAGTAGATGAAAGAAGGATGCTAGGATGGTAGGTTACCCCCTCATGAGGGTGGATAGAAAAAATAATTTTTAATTCAAGCTCATGATAAGACTTCAAGATTGGTTTTCGTGAGAAGAGGACAAAAAATTAGGCCCTAGGGGTCCTAAAAATAATTAAGATTGATAGTTGAGGATAAAAAATATGCTAATAGGGAAGTCAAGGGTGAAACCCTAGTATTTGGGGGTCATACATATGCATTTGGGTTCAAATTATCCTCATTTTCACACTTTGCTTTATAGGATTTTAGAGCTTTGAGCCATTAGTTTTCATAGACACCTTCTTTATATGTCCCTCATTCTTCATGTCCCACACCATACAAATCGAGTCTAATAATTCCAAAGGGCAATAAGAACAGGCCCCTTGATACATAATAAGTTGTTTTTCTCCTGCACATAGTTTTAGGCATTCAAATTAATAGCTAAAGGTAGGGACAAACATGTTAAACCATGAATTGGTTCCTTTTTAACCCAATGTGTTGTGCCTATAATCGTGGAATGCCACCTTTTTCATAGCATGGCATATTTTGAGTTATCATAAGGTGATCAGGGTACCTTATTGCATTTCTTTGGTCATAAATCAATGTGTTCATTTAAATATGTTTGTAAAATTTTTAGGGGAATGCCACATTTGAAAATGTGACCATGTTTGACTATTATACATTGACATGTTTGCATATAGCAACATGTTTTTTTATTTTCTAAGAAGACTTAGATTTTTATCAAAAATTGACAAATTGATGTCGTGGGAGCTATGCTTGTAGGTGGTACTACATTCGATTTACCCTCAAGAGTGGAGACCTTAGATTCAATAGTGGATGACCCTCTTGAGTGAGGTGGATATACAGTTCCTATCATTGATCAAAGCTTACTATATCACATATACCCTAAGATCCAAGAACATAGAGATATGAAGATGATGCTCATTGAATGATGACATTTTAAGACTACTACATTCCACCTTCACATAAGAGAGTGTATTATCACCTAGGAGGATTCCTAGCACATTGTGAGGGTACTAATTAAGGATGTATGATTTGTCTATGATATGGAAAAAGGTGTTGAGTCCCTAGATAGATTGTTTGATAATGAAAAGCTAGAGATTATGGACGGATAGATCAACCTAACTCCTTACATTTGAGAGGTTGATTATATTGTCTTGATTCTAGAAACATTGATCCTAGGGCTGATTATACCTAATGGATGGTCTAGAGGATATTTTTTTAGATGGGGATATGTGATCAAGGGCATGGTTGTAGAGGGTATTACATTCATGTAGGTACCTTTCATCCTTGTGCATCTATATCATGGCATGCACTAGGTGGAATACAAAGAAACCATTAGTCTATCAATAGGTATCACATTTCTCCATGTTTTGGTGTGGGAGAACATGGCAGTTACTAGATCCATTGGAGAGTCTAATAGAGTGGTTGGGGAGACTTATGTGTACTTATATACCTTTATTCTTATATATAATTTATCTCGAGACTCACATTTCTAGAGGGGTAAATTCAACATGGATTAGTTTTTTTGGAGGCCTTTCCTTTGTTGTGACATCTAGACATATGACCACCTACATCTTGCATATTATAACCATACACACTAGTTAATTGGGTGGACTCCCCACATCCTAGAGAGGTATTTACCCAACAAGGTGTGCAAGTAGTTTTGAGAGAGATAGGATGTGCTACAAAATTATTATTGCATGGTATTTGCTCATACAATGTAGGAGATTCTTCAGTGGGGTGGGATGGTAGTCCCATAGGTTGCACTTATAGAGTTTGGAAAGATAGCTCCCTTGGAAATGGGATAGGTAGGTGGGATAGAGGATGTATGTAACACCTAGGACTATGATGCCTAGTGGGTCTAGAGGAGACTACTTAGATCACACACCTCGATGGTGCAACTAGGGCTATAAGTGTTTGGAGGAGGAGAGATGTAGAGCCTAGGCATGAGAAATGCTAGTGACAAAGAGAAAAAATTGAGACTCAAATGGGAGATCAAAAATAGGTTTCATAGTAGGTTTCACCCCATCAATATGCCCCAAAACAATATGATGTACAACCATAGGTAGCCCCTCGGTAGTATGAGGTTAGTGGAGATTCCCAAGGTTAGGATGTTAGATTGGCTCAAGAATTATCAAAGATATATTAGGCTCACCATGAGCGATATGGTTACATGTGAGAGTGGGACAGTCTAGCCATGTAGATTTTTTAGATGAAAATAGAGAGGGATCAATCCCTCACAAAGAGAGAGTAGTGTGCAATAGAGAGAGATTAGCGAACCACTAAAATTAACTCTAAGATGATAGGACCCAGTTGGAGATCGAGTAGGGTTCTTTAATCAACACTGATCAACACCTACAAGAGATATGGAATTTTATTCAAGACACCGCCTATTATATTACCCTATATGAGGGTGTAGTACCTAGAGAGCATAGACAACCAATATTCTTAGCTAGGAGAAACACAATAGGTGTATCAGGACAATTTGATGGTGGATCTATGGGCTGGCCATGTTGGAAGTTTTGAGATGATGGAATCTTGAGTTGTTTATGAGTTTATTAGATGTTATCACTGATTTCAACCCCTTGTATAAAGATATTGTTGAAATGCTACTAGTATTGATGATGTGCTTAGAATTGTTGGTATTGATGTCAACATATGCTTGTGTTGTCATCAATGTCCTACTTCAATATAGTTGAAAAGGTTGTTATCCTAACTTGTGTTTGGGGAGATTGTTGTAGTTGGAAAGTGTGCAGAGATGTTAGTAATTTAATTTTATGAAGTTGGTTTACTTGGTTTCCAAGTGCTTTTGAGAAAATTTGAATTAAAGAGATTTCAGTGTGACAGAGTCGTGTTCAGTGTTTTTCTTCACATTTCTTCAAGATTGAATATATTCTCATCTGGTTTGGATGTGATGATCATATATTTTTAGAGGTGTCATATCAATATTTTTAGGTTCTAGATTGTTCTACAATGGAAGAAGTGTTTGACAATATGTGTTTCTAGTGAAACAAGGTGGCTGGGAGAAATGAGCTTGCTCCACATTTCTCTATAGTGAAGGTTCTAGTATTACTAATCTAGGAAAATGATTATATATTTTTTATCTACCTTCCCTTAGATTTTTAGGTTTTTTATTTGTTCCACAAAGTTGTTTGGTTGAATAGAATGAAGGTGTTCTTGAGTTTTAGGTGGTTGCAATAGTTGTGGTGAATATTTGATAATGTGGAATATTTTGAGATGCTTTGGAATGTCATTTTATAGTCTACAAAATGTTTTCAAACTTGGAGATGCATGCTTGTGGTTTCTTGTTAATGTTAGTGTAGGTTTTTTTGACCTGGTTTCCTAGTGCTAATTACGGATGACAATTATTGTTTGAGGAAGTGTTGAGAAGTATGTTGGTGTAGATTTGGGTCCTAGTTGAGATGTGGCATGGTATGCCTTCACTTATTTCCACCATGGAAGTGTTTGGTGCCAAAATATTTGATGTTGCACAGTTGAGGTGTACATGTTTCCTTTAGGCCAACCTATTTGATATTTTTTTAGGTCATAGAGGGTATAAATGCAAGGAGAATTATTCTGTAGATTAATAGTAGAGTGTGTGATTCAAAATATGTGAATGTGAAATTTTTAAGATATGAATGCAGGCCTTAATGCCTATGACTTCCAAATACAATGAGTAGAATATGCCTACATTTTAGTTTGTTTGATGAGTTGTTTGTGCTTTAGTGGAACTTTACCTTTAGCATATGAGAGATGCATTATTAGAAGTTCAAATTGGAAATGAGCCACCTCTTCTTGTATTCTTATTTCTTCTAGATAGTGAGCCTTTCTTTATCTTGTTGGGTAGTGAGACTTATTATATTGATTGTTACAATTCATATATTAGTGATCTCATCCTCACCATGGTTTTTCCCTTCTTGGTTTTTCCATATAAATTTGGTGTTCTTATGTATTTTATGTGTTCTCATTACTTCTTTACAATTTTACATTCTTTTAATGATTGTTAAATTTTTAATGGTTGATCATGGTTTGAAAAGATATTGAGGGTTTCAATATTTTAAAGTACACAACTAAGTCAACCCCCCCTCTCAGTTATCCTATGCAACTAACAATTGGTATCATAGTTGTGGTTCCCAAGAAGAATCTTAATTTCTTGAGGTAGATCGAAATGGTGCACAAGAAAGGTGTCAAAGATCATTTCTTTGATGGAATAAATTCTACCTAATAGAAAGATAGGATGGAGTCCTTTATGGTTTCTCTTAGATTTGGTGTTTGGTAGTTTGTTGAAAAAGGTTATACTATTCCTAAAAATTGTTCAAAAAGTGATGATGAGATCAAGGATTATGTAAACAATGAAAAAGAAAGGAATGCAATCCTCAGTGGTCTTTTTTATTCTAAATTTGGAAAGGTGAGAATTTTGAAGTCTGCTAAAGAGATTTGGAAAAAGTTGAAAGGTATCTATGAAGGAGATGACAAGGTTAAACAAGAAAAGATGCAGAGCTACAAAACCAAATTTGAAACCCTAAGGATGTCTGAAGATGAAGATATTACTACCTACATGCTCAAAGTTGATGAATTTTCCAATGCCATCAATGGTCTTGGTGGAAAGTTTGATGAAATTGAAGTTGTGAAAAAGGTATTAAGAACTCTACCTAAAGCTTATAGTTCTAATGTTTCTACTATTAAGGAGGCTTAGAATTTGAATAATTATGCTAGAGATCAGAAATTTGGTGCTTTAAGTTATTTTGAAATGATAGAGTTTGGTCAAGATTCTACAAAAAAAAGAAATTGCTTTTAATGTTTCCAAAGTGGAAAAGGATTATGGACCAAATCTAGATGATCTTGATGAGGTGGAAGAATTTTTTTTTATGAGATTGAAAAGGGTATTGGAAAATATAGAGTAAGCTACCTTTCAAATGTTTCAATTATGGAAAGATAGGTCATTATACATCTAAATATCCAATCAAAGTTACTAATGAAAAAAGGATCATAAGGGTAAACTTGTCAAAAAGAGTTATTATGTTGGAAAGGACAATGGTGCATCTGATGATGAAGAATTAGATTATCTAGATGAAGGAAGTTATGAATTATTGTTCATGGATTTACATGTTGGAACTAATTCTACTAATCTTGAAAGAGGTGTGAAGGAAAATGCTCCAAAAATAGGTCATAACATTCAAGGAACTATGTTGATTTATTTTCATGCTAGAGAAGAGAATAATTACTAGATCATTGATAATGGATGCTCAAATCTTATGACAAGTGATAAGAATAATTTTGTTAAGATTTAAAAGTATGATGGTGGTCTTGTTAAGTTTGGTGATGATACATATACTAAGATCCATGGAAGAGGTTCAATTAAATTTGATGGAAAGCAGAAAATATATGACATTATTTATGTCAAGGGTCTCTATCATAATCTTCTAAGTATAGGAAAAATGTGTAGTAGAGGATATAATCTTGTATTTTAGAATGGTGGTTGTGAAACTAGAAAAGGAAGCTATGGTACTCTGGTTTCTACTAGAACAAGGAAAAAAGGTAATATCTATCAGCTCAAAGGTAGTGGTGTAAAGTGATTTATGTCTCAAACTAATGAATGTTGGCTATGGAATAGAAGAATGGATCACATTAATTTTGATAGCCTAGTGATGATCAGTTTTACTGATGTTGTGAGGTATTTTTCCAAAGATTACAAAGCCTATCAATGAAATATGCAAAGAATGTCATGTTGGAAAGACAACAAAGAAAATCTTCAAGAAAAAAGAATAATCTACCATAGGTCCCTTGGAGTTAGTTCTTAAAAATCTATATGGACCTACCAAAATTAGAAGCTCATGTGGTGAAAAGTATTTTATGTTATTAATTGATGATTGTTCTAGAATAGCTTGGTTTACATTTCTCAAAGAAAAAATAGAAGCTCTAGACAAGTTTAAATAATTTAAGTCTATGGTTGAAAAAAATTAATTTGGACATTAAATGTTTAAGATCTGATAGAGGTGGTGAGTTTACTTTAAATAAGTTTAACAATTTTTGTGGATAACATGGAATAAGAAAGCATTTATTAGACCTTATAACTCCTTAGTAGAATGGAGTTGTGGAAAGTAAAAATAGAATAGTTCAGGAAGTAGCTAGGACAATGATGAAGCAAGATAATCTTCCAGATGTCTATTAGAGAGAAGAAATTCATACTATAGTCTACATTATTAAAAGTGGTCAAGAAATAATGACCAATTCAAAGAATCCCTATAAGTTATGTTATGGTAAACCTCCTACTATGAAATATTTCAAATTTTTTGGAAGAAATTTTTATATCAAAAGAGATGAAGAAAGCTTAGGAAAGTTTGATGCAAGATCTAATGAAGGAATCTTCCTTGGATACTCTACAAGAAGCAAGGCCTGCCAGTGCTACAACAAAATATTGAATATTGTTGAGAGTGAAAGTGTCAAAGTGGATGAAGAACCACATAAAAGTTTAGTATTGATAGAAGGATATGAATCTAATTGATCCCCTTGCACTAAAGAAGAAAAGGTTGAAGATAAATTAAAAGAGCTGAAATTTGAAGATGAAGATCTAGAAAATAATCCTAAGACTTCCAAGTATGTGCAAAAGAATCATTCATAAGATCAAATCATTGGAGATAAGAAAAAGTTGTTTTGACAAGAAGAAAATTTTCTATGACAAAGGAACAAGTAAATTTCTATTTACTTTATGAGGTGGAACCAAAAATAGTGATTGAGGCATGCAAAGATGAGAATTGAGTCAAATAAATGAAGGAAGATTTAGAATAGATACATAAGAATATGACTTGGGAATTGGTCCCAAAGACCAAAAAATAAGAACGTGATTGGTACTAAGTGGGTATTTAAAAACAAGTTGAATGTAGATGGAAAAGTTGTCAAGAACAAGGATAGACTTGTATGTAAGGGTTACTCACAAGTGGAAGGAATAGATTTTGAGGAAAAAATTACTCTTGTGGCAAGGGTGGAGTCTATTAGGATGTTTTTGGCCTTTTCAACACATAAAGATTTCAAAGTATATCAAATGGATGTGATGTTTTCATTCTTGAACGGTGGAATTGAAGAAGAGGTATGCATTGAACAACCAGAAGGTTTTTACCTATCAAAATATACAAATATGGTTTGCATATTGAAGAAAGCATTATATGGACTGAAGTAAGTTCCTAGAGATTGGTATTCAAGATTAGATAATTAATTGTTGTAGAAAGGATTTAGAAAGGGCACTACAAATAGCAATATGTATTTCAAAGTTGAAGGTGAAAAAATATTAATTGTGGTAGTATATGTTGATGACATACTTGAAGGAAATGAAGGTATGTGCAAAAGGTTTGTGGAGGAAATGTAAAAATAATTTGAGATGTCAATGTGTGGGGAGATGAATTTATTCCTTGGTTTATAGATCATTCAATCAAACAAAAGGTATATTCACATCACAATCTAAGTATGTTAAGGAAATTTTGAAGAAGTTTAGAATGGGTGACTAAATCGATATTTACTCCTATAGTTATTGGTTGTAATCTAAGAAAGAATGATGAATCTCCTAAAATAGATCAGAGCAATTATAGATCAATGATTGGTGGACTATTATACCTTATGATTACTAGAATGGATATCATGCATTCAATTTGTCTTGTGGCTAGATTTCAAGAATATCCCAGAGAATCTCATGTTTTAGTAGTGAAGAGAGTATTTAAATATTTGAAGGGAACTCTAAATTATGGTTTATGGTATCCTAAGGATACTGACTTGTCCTTGAGTGCATATGCAGATATATATTGGGATGGAGATTTCTTTTTTAGAAGCGAGATGGTTAATTCATGGCTAAGTAAGAAGCAGGATTCAATATCATTCTCTACTACAAAAGTAGAATATAATGTAGCAACATCATGCTATACATAGGTGGTGTGGATAAAGAAAATATTAAAGGATATCAAAGTTTCATATGATGAACGTAGTTCTCTCATGTGTGACAATACAAGTGCAATCAATATTTCAAAGAATTTTATAATGCATTGAAGAAAAACATAAATCAATATGATATCAATTCTTGAGAGAAAAAGTTGTAAATAATGAAGTGAAATTGGATTATGTTCCTACTAAGGATCAAGTTGTTGATATTTTCACAAAGTCTCCTCCAAAAGATACTTTTGAGTATCTCTAGGAAAAGTTAGAGGTTATTTCCCCTCCTTTCAACTAGATTCATAAGTGTGTGCATCTATTTGGAATGAATTTCAAGATACATTCTTGGTCCTGGACTGATGTTGAAGGCTACCTCTCAGTGGGAGTAGGTAGTAGTGGTTTTTGGATGGTGCAATAAAATGGAGCATATTGTGTGCCCCTAAGGGGCAGTGTGCAAGAAAGTGAGTGTAGAGGAAAGAAAATTATTTTTTTATGGTGCTAGAGGAGAGTAAATAATTATCACCCCTTTCCATTGATTTCAAAGGGGGAGAGAGTTAAATTGGTTGAAAAACCATAGGAGAGAAATAAAATCATGTTGAAAAACTTGTATATGGGGGAGAGTATTGAATGAGGAGCAAAGGAGGAGAGTGATCTAGAATGCATGTGTTGTTGGTGTTATAGGAGAAGAAGTCTATGAAGAGAGAGGATGAAGACTAAAGAGTTGTCCTAGCCAGGGGCGTACTGCTTATTGTAGTATTGTTGTTGGTTTCTTTTTTTGTTGATGGTTTTTCAAAAAGGTGTTGCCATAATTGACAAAGGGGGAGATTTTTGGGAGTTTGGAGATGTTGGAAGCTTGATTTGTTTGTGATTTTCTTGGGTTTTTTCATTGATGTCAACCGCTTGTATAAAGAGAGTGTTAGAATGATATTGGTATTCAATGATATGCTTGGAACTATTGGTATTGATCCAAACACATTCTAGTGTTCTCATTGGTGTCCTTCAGTATAGTTGCAAAAGTTGTTGGCCCGGGTTGTGTTTGGGGGATTTTTGTAGTTGGAAAGTGTTGGATATTGTAAATGTTGTAGATGTGTTGTAGAGATGTTAGTAATGTTTTTGAAGTTGGTTCACTTGGTTTTCAAGTTCTTTTGAGAAAGTTTGAATAAAAGAGATATATGTGTGATAGAGTGGTGTTTAGTGTTTTGATTTGCATTTCTTCATGATTCAAGATATGATCATGTAGTTTTGATGCGATGATTAGAGGTGTTCAAAGATGTCATATCCAAATTGATAGGTTCTAGATCATACTATAGTGGAAGATGTATTTGATAATATGTTTGTTTGAACAAACAAGGTGTCTGGGAGAAATGAGATTGCTCCACATTTCTTTGCACTAAAGGTTCTAGTGTTATAGATCTATGAACATTCTTATATCATTTGTATCTATCTTCTCTTGAAGTTTCATGTTCTGAGTTGTTCCGCAAGTATGTCTTATTAGACAAAATGAAGGTATTCTTGACTTTTAGGTGGTTGTAGTAGTTGTTGTGAATATTCTGATGATGTCAAATATTTTGAGATGTTTTGTAATGCCATTGTCTAGTTTTTTATATTTTTTCAAACCTAGAGAGGCATTCTTGTGGTCGCTTGTTAGTGTTAGTGTAGGGTTGGCCAACTTGGTGTTCTAGTGTTAATTGTAGAGATTAACTGTTGTTTGAGGAAGTGTTGAGAATCATGTTGGTATAGATTTGGTTCCTAGTTAAGATGTGCCATGGTATACCTTCACTTCTTTCCACTATAGAAGTGTTTGGTCCCAAACTATTTGATGTTGAATGATTGAGGTGTATAAATTTCCCTTAGGCTGACCTAATTGAGATTATTTTAGGTCATATATGGTATAAATGCAAGAAGCATTTTTGTGTGGATTAAGTGAAGAGTGTGTGACTTGAAAGATGTGAATGTGATCAAGTGTGATAATATGAGTGTGATCATTAATGCTTATGACTTCTAGATTTAGTGAGCATAAGATGTCTACATTTCAGTTTGTTTTATGAGTTGCTTTTTCTTTAGTGGAATTGTACCTTTTCCATATGAGAGATGCGTTGTAAGAAATTAAAAATTGAAATGAGCCACCCCTTCTTCAATTCTTCTTTCTTCTAAACAATGATTCTTTTGGTAGTGAGTCATCAACAATTATCCTTTCTTTATCTTTCTACATAGTGAGCCTTATTGTATTCGGTGTTTCAATACATATATTAGTGAGTTAATCCTCACCGTGGTTTTCCCTTCTTGGGTTTTTCATGTAAATTTTGTGTTCTTATGCATTTTATGTGTTTGCATTATTGATTTTGATGCAATAAAAGGGGTTTCACCAACTCAATATGTCGTGCACTTGGTATAAAAATAGAAAATCTCACTCTTTCTCACATGCTTTCAAGGTTTTCAAACACCCAAAAAGACTTAAATGAATTTTAATGATTCCATACACTCTAAAGAGGCTTTACACAATCTATTATCAACCCAAAAAACTCAACTTAGATGCCAAGAGCTCAGAGTTCCTTCAATTAATGGATCTTCACAAGTATGCTACCACATTCTAGTAGATCTTCCATTCAGGACAATCCTAAATAACTTTTGATAGGGAGAAGATAAAAAGACTATAAAAAAGTTTCAAACACCCTTTATTTAGTTACAACACATATCCAAAAAAATTCATAGGTTCCTTTGTAAGGTTTGCTCCAAAAATGTGATTTCATGCCCAGCCTAGGCCTAATTAGGCTTGTGCCAACAGGGATTTATTGGTTCTATGACTTCCAAACACTAAAACACTTCTCCAATGGCTCAAACACATCGGATTAGACCTGAATATTCTTATTCCACCATTTTCCATTCTTTTCTTGAAGGATTGTAACAAACCCTAGCCTCGAACCCCCAAATTGCTTGAAAAGACTATGGTAGTCACCTAGGGCATCAAGAAATTCCACTTGAATCTACTCCAAAATTATTGAAAAATAAATAAATCATTAATTACCTTAAAAAAGACCTCCATGAAATTGTTTAGAAAATTTCAATGGAAGAAATGAAAGATATTGAATTCTTATTGCTTGTTGCCCCCTTCAAATCTGAATCTACCCGCTTGGAGTAAAATTGTCATAACTTGAGCAAATCATAACCAATCAACATGAGACCAACGCCATTTGAAATTAGATTCAAATTAATTTAACATCCAATAATTTTTTGCATCATTATCTACCTGTACCAATCCATACAATTCATGGAAAAAAAAGAAAACGTTCAGAAATTATAGAATTTTATGGTGATATTGTTATGTTTCATTCAAATTATCAACCACCTGCTTATAAAATGATGGAATGAGGAATATATAGCCTTTAAAGACCATATGGGGTTAGTTAAAACCAACTTTAGGACTTATTACCTTTCATCTTCCACTGTATTTCATTCTTGCAATTTTGACAAGTTTACAAATGACAACTTTTACAAAAAAAATCCGACTTTTGCAGGATTAACCCAAATGAATCTCAACCATGCCTAATATATTTAAATGGTATAAATAGACCTTATTGAACACAAAATACTCAAAACTAAATAAATCCTAGAATTTGAAAAAGTACACAAAAAATGACCATTTTGGAAAAATTGACTCAACAAGGTGCTCATGCACCATACACTTGGCCAGAAAAGAATTCCAAGTCCCTTGGAGAGGGATTTGCAGCAGATATTTTATCATCTGGTAGACCCTTCCAATGGGTCAAGAATATGAATGTATTATCACCTTTCATCTTGATTTACTTCTTCATGAACATTATGCTTGCTGGATGCCTTTTATCTTCCTTCTTGCTTGAAATCATTACCAACCCTGATGTGGTACCTTGATTCACTTTGAACTCTAATTTAATTTCCATCATAATGAAAAATACTATGCTAATCATCATACCTTCATATTTATTGTACCAAATTTTCTCTACCATCATCATTTCATCTTTCCCTTTCTCATCATTTTCCTCCAAAATCAATTCATCCTTCACCTCTGCTATCACAACTTCTTCAAATCTTGAAGCGGCTTCCATGTCCATGTGCTCTTCATCTATCTTCATAAATTCTTCTTCTTCCTCTATTATCTTAATTTTTCTTCTCATTTTAATTATCTTCTTAATGGGTCATAGCACTTTCTTCCTCATTGTCAAGTGCAAACTAAATGCTCTTTTGAGCAACTGATCCATCTCTTGTTCATGCCTTCTTATCATCTCTTCCATAGCTTGCCTTATTTCTCTTATCTCTTTCTCAATGTCTCTTTTCATCATCTTTTCCTCTTTCCTCTTCCTCTTTTTTTCTTCTTTCTTTTGTGAACCCTTTTCCTGCAAGTGCCTTCCCAACAAATCCGTCTTCTATTCAAGCAAGTCCCTTTAACCTTTCATCCTCTTGTCCTTGCCTCACCTAGGTCTCTTCTCTTTTCTCTACCTAGTCTTTTGGCAACCAGGTTCCTTTTCAACCTACTGCAACACACACAAAAACACAAAGACCAAAATCCCACTTTTCCCAAACCTTCTAAGCTCTGATACCAATTGATGCAATACAAGGGGGTTTACCAACTCAATATATCGTGCACTTGGTATAAAAACAGAAAATCTCACTCTTTCTCACATGCTTTAAGGGTTTTCAAACACCCAAATAGAATCAAATGAATTTTAAGGCTTCCATAAACTCCAAAGAGACTGTACACAATCTATTCTCAACCCAACAATCTCAACTTAGACACGAAGAGCTCAGAGTTCCTTCAATTAATGGATTTTCACAAGTATGCTACCATATTCTAGTAGATCTTCCATTTAGGACAGTCCTAAATAAATTTTTATAGAGAGAAGATAAAAATAATTTAAAAATAGTTTCAAACACCCTTTATTTAATTACAACACATATCCAAAAATTGGCATAAGTTCCTTTGTAAGGTTTTCTCCAAAATTGTGATTTTCATGCCCAACCTAGGCCTAATTAGGCTTGTGCCAATAGGGGTTTACTGGTTATATGACTTAAAAACACCAAAAAAATTATCCAATGGCTCAAAAACATCTAATTATACCTACATATTCTTATTCCACCATTGGCCACACTTTTCTTGAAGGATTTTAACAAACCCTAGCCTCAAACCCCCAAATTGCTTGAGAAGACTATGACAGTCTCCTAGGGCATCAAGAAATTCCACTTGAATATACTCCAAAATTATTGAAACAAAAAGGAAATCATTAATTACCTTAAAAAAGACCTCCATGAAATTTTTTATCAAATTTTAATGGAAGAAATGAAATATATTGTTTTTTTATTGCTTGTTGCCCCCTTCAAATCTGAATATACCCGCCTGGAGTAAAATTGTCATAACTTGAGAAAATTGTAACCAATAAACATGAGACCAATTCCATTTGAAATTAGGTTCAAGTTAATTTAACATCCAATAATTTTTTTCACCATTATCTACACATACCAATCCGTACAAGGCATGGAAACAAAAGAAAATGTTTAGAAATTATAGAATTTCATGGTGATATTGTTATTTTTCATTCAAGTTCTCAACCACATACTTATTAAATAATGGAATGATGAATATATAGCCTTTAAAACCAATATGGGATCAGATAAAAAACAAATTTAGGACTTATGAACTTTCATCTTCCACTATATTGCATTCTTGCAATTTTGACAAGTTTACACATGACAACTTTTACAAAAAAATTGCAACTTTTATAAGATTAACCCAAATGACTCCCAACCATGCCTAATACATTTAAATGGTCTAAATAGACCTTAATCAACACAAAAGACTCAAAACCAAGTAAATGGACTAGAATTTTACCAATTACACAAAAAATGACCATTTTGGCAAAATTGACTCAACAAGGTGCTCCTACACCAAATTTAAATGTTTACATTCTATTAATGTAGGTTATGGGTTTAATGGTTGATCAAGGTTTGAAAACATATTGAGGGTTTCAATATTTTAAATTATACAACTAATTCACCCCCTCTCAATTATCCTATGAATCTAACAGGCCATCCCAGTAGGTACAAGGACAAGAGCAACGATAGTGATCGTAGTGGTAGGTATCACAATAGAAATAGGTGATGGATCCACCACCTCCTTAGCCTCCTTGTGATAGAGAGGATCAAGGGAGATCTAGGTAGCCTGATGTACAATTTTTTTTATATATAAAGTTTTGATGTAGACATATTTTTGATGTATATACCATAGTGTATGAAAATGTACATCTTTATAATTTCACACTATGTTTGCATCCCCCTAATTAATTAGACTTAATTAATCCTGTAGATACTGAAAATTGGTCTAGGCCTGCAAGTACATATTCGACATAATTTTCTATAGTCCATGGTCTTGATTAAATAATGTTTATTATTTAATTAACCTTTCTAACACATATTTCCTCTATTAATTAAATATCCCTTTTTAATTAATTCATTAATTCATTATTACTCTTTATTCAACTTGATTAATTAGATAAATCACATTTATTTAATTATGTCGCTAACTTATTAAATCCTCTTTCATAATTAAATAATTTATTATTTAATTACCCCCCTTTTTGTCATATGTCGACTATAATTAAATATCTTTATTTAATTATTCATTCAACCCCCTTTTCAACTATAATTAAATATTTATTATTTAATTATTCAATTCCACCCTTTTCAACAGTCAAATTAAATAAATGATCTTTATTTATTTAAATAAATCTCTCACTTTCGAATGTTGAATTAAATTAACATTTAATTCACTTATGTCACATTCTTCTGTCAATCAGTTATTTAATCGTCCACTTACCTTTTGACTTGAGATCTATTTTTAGTTCTCGAGTTATCTCTAAATTCAACTACTGATCATCTCTGCAGGAAGACTCTCTGTCACAACTAGTCAATTAACTAGTTCTAACACATATGCATGTATGTATTTATTAATTAAATATCTTTTATTTAATTAATTAATTTAATTATGCATTCAAATTCCTCATCTTCAAGTTCTGACTTTGTCTTTGATATTCAAAGTCTATTTCTTCTATTTTCGAAGATTCTTAACTGAAGATTAAGATCTTGTTCTATTTTTAGTCTTTCCTGACTCACGTTCCAACTCACGTTCTATCTGACATAGAACTCACATTGCATGGCATTCATCAATCTCATTGGTCGATCTCTCTTTCAATTTGAGCCATTCGTTCGAAAACACAAAATCTATAAAATGGCCTATCATTATCATTATTCCTCCTCCTAAAATCACATACTTTTGAGAAGAGAGACTATTCTTCGATATTTTGCTTAGACACTCGACAAAGCTATACTTGCATTCAAACACAGAAATTTGAGGGCAAGAATACTGAAAAGACAAAATGGAGAAGAGCAATCAAGATAATTCAAAGGGATGAATGCATATTCGGTGAGATCATTTTGGTTTTATTAGTTTAGTTTATTTCCTCGTTCTTTGTTGTTAGATTTTAGATTATTATTTTAGATTAGGATTTATTATTGTTATTCTAGTACTTGCAAAAAATCTATGATGTTACATTTGGTGAACCCGACATGAACATGCTTCAAAATCCGTGCATCTTTTTTTTTTGTTTTTCCATTTTTTTGTTTTCTATTTTCTATTTTTTTCAAATTTTTTGTACGACGCACCGCATTTGTTCAGGGAAATGATGCATCTGTATCTGTGAGCCGCATCTATCAAAAATAGCGATGCATCCATCATAATGAACCGCGTCCGTGAAGTCAAAAACCACATCTGCTTGTCAACAAATTCATGAGCCGCATCCACCTGTCAACAGTCGAACCGCATTTGTGGGTCAAAAAGCTGCATTTTCCTGTTAATAATTTTACTTTTTTTAAGTCATTTCCGTATATCCATATTTTCATTTTCGCTTTTGAAGCTATTTTGATTTTTGCTAATGGTTGATTTCAATTGTGTTAAGGGGGAACAACATAGTGTTTGCAGGATGAAGCTTTGAAGACAATTAAAAACGTAAGACAATTTTCTGCAGGACGAAAGCTGAAGACCATGAACTACTGATAAATTTGCATGCAGGACCTAATGCCTTTGTGTTAATTTATTTATTTAAGCAAGCTTTTGTTTGGTAGATAGATAATCGTTGTGTGGGATTAAAATGAAATTTATGTTTGATAGATAGAAAATCGTCATTTGGATTAAAAAGAACCACTATCTTCTTTGTATGGTGCTTTGGACATTTTTGTAACCCTTACGATTAAGCACACCGAAGTATCCTCTCCCCTTGTGCAGTCATGCGATCTTGGGTGTAAGAGAAATGGTTGCTGACTCTAGAACTTGGGCCTATCTTGGTGGGAAAAAGTACTCACCCCAAGATGACTCCGACCAGTAGCACGCTAAAGCCAAGCGACTTCCAACTGGTATGTAAAAGTGGATTCCTGGGGAGATCCCAAGAATTACACACACTATTATGACGAGATGGATAGAAATGGACTCTCGTCGACATTGGATAGTGTCGCATGAACGGAATGCCCTTATTAAACACCTTGTTGTAGAGTTACCAAAATCTTATCTATTTGCTGACACAACAGGTGTATAACCTGTGAAGCCATCTTACAGATTTATGGTTCTTGTGTTGAGGTGACATGTATGCCATGGGAGTTTCATGGGTATAGTAGATTGGCTGTGCTATATAAGTGAGTGTCGTGGAGGGGAGCTAGTGGGGTCAAGCTACTAGTCATCCACCTTGAATGGGCATAGCTAGAGAAATCCAAGTAAGAATTCAACAAGTAATGTCCAAAAAGCCTAGGTTGTAATTGTTTTTCGAGTCTTAATAGTCCTCTCATCACAAAAACTGAAAATATATTGGTTGTCGTGTTTTCTCTTTGTTGTATTTGTCAAAATCTTGATCAAACAAACAAAGTCAGTCAACAACTTTTGGGAAAAATTCAACTGTCAGAAAACCGAGTCGCAATTGTCAGTTTAAACGCCGCATGTGTCATAGC
This sequence comes from Sequoiadendron giganteum, assembly GCA_007115665.2. Lineage (NCBI taxonomy): Eukaryota > Viridiplantae > Streptophyta > Pinopsida > Cupressales > Cupressaceae > Sequoiadendron > Sequoiadendron giganteum. The sequence goes on along the minus strand of CM021103.1, from coordinate 436,821,821 downwards.
GAGTCGCATCTATTAGGGTAAATGCCGCATTTTTCTATCAAAACATTCACTTTTTAGTCTGCATATCATGAGTCGCAACTGTCATATTCTGAGTCGTGTGTGTGCATGCAAACCGCATCTATCAATTTTTAAACCGCATTTGACCCAGTAAATTGCATCTGTCAGTTTTTAGACCGCATGTGTCTTAGTAAATCACATTTATCAGAGGAAAAACTACAACTGTCATAAAAACCGTAATTGTTAGGTGAACCGCATTTTCCTGTCAACAGAAAACATCAAAAACCGTGAGCTGAGTCTAAAACATTGTTGTCACTTTTTGCTTTAGGTTTTTAGGATCAACCTTGGATTAGAAACTGGTTAATTTTGCTCAAAGACCTTGCATTATTAGGTTTTATATACGTCTTAGTTTCCATCATTAGGTTTCATATACATCTTATCATAGTAAATGTCTTAGCCATAGTCATCCTAAGTTGCATGCATATAGGTTTTCCCTAGGAAATTGTATATCACAAAATAGATAACTTTCCTCATCTTTGGAAACATTCATGTTCTAGTTTGTCACAGTCATTGAACCTAGTCACTTTGGTCCCATTTAGTGAATCTTATCAGCTCAATAGTCTAGTTTGGAAAATTCACCTTGCCATACTGTCCTTGTCATACAATTAGGTTCCTTGGTCAAAAACAAATTTTTGCATGCATTTATTCCATAGGTGGTAGGTTATACCCATCTTAGACTCATTTATCGTCATTAGTCCACTTAGAATTTTGCATATTGTCCATCCTATCATACGTCATTTTAGATCTTTAGAAACATCCTTATTGTCAAAAAAATCCAAAACCATAGACATAGGTCATATCATCTTTTAGACGTAGTCTGCATTACCCTTTTTGAGCAACTTTTTCATGGTTGAAACAAGGTCCCAAAAGAAACACAAAGCAATGACAAACCCCAATGAATTCATCAATCTGTTCAGAAACCAACCGTCAAGTAGCAAACGTCCACACAAGTCTTTACTTGAGAAACATGTCACTAGAGACACACATGGGAAGATTTACATAGAAGACATAGATGCAACAATTCAAGATCCTGAGTTTGCATCCTTCATGGATGAGTGTTTGCTAAACGATCGACAATGCTATTTGGCAAAATTGCTAGTAGAAGGTGCCACACTACCCCCAGGATTTTATGTCCATACTTTGGCAACACAGTCAACTCAACCAACACAAACTATGACATCTACTGACTATATTCCTCAAATAACCGCAGCGATACTAATGGGTCTATCAACCCAAACATTGTCAATTATAAACACAACCCCTTTTAACATAACACAAGGTGTACAATTCACTGTGGGAGAAACTTCCTCCAACCCCTTTGGCACCAACACTATTGGTAAGAGAACCAAAGTTGGTGGAAATATACCTATACCAAGTCAAACAATTCAGACAAGAAGCGTTCCTATTCCAAATCAGACAATTTAGATAGGAAGCATTCCTATACCAAATCAAACCATTTAGACAGGGAATATCCCTATCTTGAATCAAAATATTTTGACAAGATATATTCCCTCACCCAATCATAACCCATCACAAAACATGGTGTATCAGAACATCTATATTGAACCAAATAACACGAACACCATGTCCTTGACACAAGTCGACATCCTTCAAAACCAAATGCAGACTCTACAACAAAAGATGGATGACATGTCTATGTCAAGCAAATGAACTATATCAGCACAAGAACTATGTCCATGTCCATTCGACAAAGCACTCTATATGACACCTTTCCCCCATGGATACATTATACCAAATTTGCCTAAGTATAATGGGAGGAAGAATCCTTTAGAACATATTAGAGAATTTTCAATGGAATGTATGGACATATCGTATGACCCCACTTACTTGATGCGCCTATTTCCACGAACCCTCATAGGGATAGCATTGGAATGGTTTTCCAAACTGCCATACGGTATATGATCCTGGGTGGAATTGGCTGAAAAGTTTGTTGAAAATTTTTCCTTTAACATAGACAATGAAGTAACCATAGCAACCTTGTGCCACACGACACAAGAAGATGGTGAGATGTTCATCACTTTCTTCTAGAGATGGAGAAGTCTAGCTAGCCGTTGTCCCATCAAAATACCTGAAAAACAAAAGGTCACTATCTTCCTTGAAAACATCAACCCCAAACTGAGAGGTGACTTACGGGTACACTATTGAACTTCATTCCTTGACTTGGTACAAAAGGGGATCATCCTTGAAAAGGGACTTATTGACAAAGGTGAAATCAAAGTACCAGGCAAGAGCCCAATTGTCCAACATCCAAATGTCTCGAATGATAGAAACAACTTATGGTCTCGGAACAAGAATGTCACGAATAATGGAATTGTGGATGCTAAGAACATACATACTAGACCGGTTATCTCCATTAGAGGATACAACCAACAAGCAGACATGATGAACAGTCCTGATCAAATCACTAACTATGTCCAGAACTTGCAACAACAAAGACCACAACAAAGGAGATTTCCAACATGTGAATTTACGCCTTTAGGGCAACCAATCAAGGTAGTCTTCAAAGAATTGGTCAAACATAATCTTATCAAACCTTTAGAACCAAGAGAGTATGATCCTGGATAGTTCAAACCTTCATGGTGGGTCGATAATGCTTTTTGTGACTATCATCGAACGAAAGGGCACAACCTCCAACAATCTCGCCAATTAAAGAACATCATACAAGACTTTGTTGAAAATGGAACCATAGAGGTTGGTGGGCAGAAAAATAATAAGAATAGTGATCATAAGGTCTTCACAGACCTGTTACATGACCACACAAAAGGAAAATCCTCCAGCTCGGGACCCTAGAATAATCCATCGGCCAACTATAACAATACCAAGTATGACTATGGTAAAGGAATGATCATAAACCACCTCCGAGATGTAAACGAGAATTTCAATACTTTCACCATTAAGATGCATCCAAAATGTAATGTAAACACACGTTGAACTAAGATTACTATTCCCGGTCCTTCTTTTGAGCCATCTACGCAAAATTCCAAGTTCAAGTACAACCTTCTTGATCAATTGAGTAAAACCCCCGCGCAAATATCTATCTTGGAATTGTTGACCTTATCACCTCAACATTGATCCATTCTTTACAAAGCTCTATAGAACACAACTATTCCTATAGACTTAGATGTCAATCATTTCAAAGAGATGGTGGGATATTTGACCAATTCGCATCATGCTACATTTTCCCAATAGGATTACTCAACTAAAAAGATAGATCATAATGACCCCTTACACCTTTAAATCTTAGTCCATCAAAAAAAAGTCCAATGAGTCTTGGTAGATGGAGGAGCAAGTTTGAACCTGTGTACCCTTAAATTGGTTAAGGCATTAGGATTCTCGAAAGACTATGTAGATACCTCTAAGAGTATAGTCATCAAGGCTTACAATGATGAGGAAAGATCATCCAAAGGAGTGGTCACACTCCCTATCCGAATTGGCCCAACAATCATGAACACCAACTTCCAAGTCTTGGATCTCACCCTTTTGTACAACTTGTTGTTAGGTAGACCTTGGATACACGCAATAAAAGTTGTACCTTCAACATACCACCAATGTCTCAAGTTCCCCTATAATGGCACAGAGATCACCATTGATGGTGATCCAGATCCTTTCCAGTATTGTACAAGCCTAAGGGATCTTCCACAATAACAAGTGCCTATTAATCAAGAGGCTTCATCATCCACTCTATCCCAATACGTTGACCCATCATGTCTCACTAAGTCTATTTCATTCAAACAACCATCATCCACTCCAAAACTCGAGATCCAAGACAAGGGCTATGGCGAATATAATATAAAGGCATCATACTGTGTTACTGAACTGATTCCACCTAAGGCATGTGGCCTACCCATGGTGAATAGAAGATAGTCAATAGTCACATTTCATGTTCCCCCTACAACGACATTCACAAAATGGGGAGAGTTAAGTGAAGAAATTGTGGATCAAGGTGATTCTTGGTTGTATCAAGAAGAACTTGAATACCCCTCCCCATCTATTAAAATAGCCAAGGACCAATATGGAAAAGGATTTAAGATAATGCAAAAGGAAAGCTATGATGGGCACAGTGGGTTAGGACTATATCAAAATGGAAGGACGAAACTGATTATTGTCTATCCACAATCAAAATATCTAGGAATAGGGTGTCAACCGCTTAGAATTGGGTTTCCTGGTACTTCGTCACTGTTTCAAGAGGAATTGAATGATTACCCAGACATCAAGACATCTCATGAACCACTTCCCCTAGTTTGTGACAAACCCCTCATTTACAATAAACCTCCAGTTTATGACAAACCTCCAGTCTATGATGAATCCCCTTACTCAAGTGATGGTGAATGGGAGTCCCTCTCATCTACTAGTACCATGAAAATAGACACCTTATTTGGAGATTTGGACCTCAATGTGAAACCTGTACCAAAATAGTCTAGTCCTCCTCCTTAGAAACACTTGTCCAAAGTAGAATGGCAAAAGAACTATTATTGGGAAACCCTTGATCATGCATCTTGGGCACTTGAAAAGCCATCCTCTGACGAATCAGCCCTCACCATAGTCCCACAATAGAATATACCTACCCCTAGGAGGAAGAAAAAGGAGTTAGTCCAAAACTTCTATGACCATGTCAACCATTCCATATTCACCTTGTCAGCAGGAACCCTTAAAAACTCCGATGATGACATGCCCCTTGAATATCCCGAACTTATCGATTGGGATCAACAAGGTACACCTATCATAGATAGATTCAAGAAAGATGAAGCAATTGCTGAGTTCATGGGACTTAGAGAAGGCATACCAAGAGGAGATCATAAGGTGGGTTTTACCATAGACTTGGACGATAAAGCATATTTTGGGGAGTTTATTTACACCTCTAGTCACAAAAATGAAAATGAAAATAAAAATGATGAGTCCCTAGGTGAAAGCCAAAAGGCGCCTTTGGACTAAGAAAAAGTTAAAATAAAGGACGTATCCGAGGGTGAAAACCTATTTGAGGCACCCGAGGATAGAGGTTTAAATATTCTCCCCATTGCACATGAAAAGTCACCCATGGTAGTGGAAGAGGTTGTTGCAGTTAACATAGGAATAGAAGAGAATCCTCATATAGTATATTTTGCAGCTTCTTTAACAGAAACTTAACAACATGAGTTCAAGGACTTCTTCAAAAAGAGACAAGTAAAATTTGCATGGTCATATGCTGACATGCCTGGGCTAGATCCAGACCTAATATTGCATCATTTACCACTACAACTAGGTATCAAACCAGTCAAACAAAAGTTGAGGAAGATGCATCCACAAATTTCTCTATTGGTCAAGGTAGAACTTAAGAAACTTTTAGATGTAGGATTCATAAGGAAAATAGACTATGCAAATTGGATATCAAATCTTGTACTTGTGACTAATCTAACTGGGGGCATTCGAATTTGCACTGACTTTAGAGACATCAACAAGGCATGTCCTAAAGATGACTTCCCTTTGTCAAATATCGACATGATAGTAGACCTTACTGCAAGATATGAGATGCTATCCCTTATGGATGGTTTCTCTAGATACAACTAGATAAAGATAGCACCTAAATACCAACATAAGATGGCTTTCACATGTCCATGGGGCACATATTGTTGGAATGTTATGCCATTTGGCCTTAATAATGTAGGAGCCACTTACCAATGAGCAATGACTACAATTTTTCATGACTTTGTACATAAATTCATGGAAGATTATGTAGATGATATTATAGCCAAGTCAGAAACAAGGGAAGATCATTTGAAGGTGTTAGAGAAGGTATTCCAGAGATTAGAAAATTACAATGTTAGGCTAAATCCAAAGAAGCATGTCTTTGGAGTCAAATCAAGGAAACTGTTAGGGTATATCATCTCTCGAAGAGGCATTTAAGTAGACCCAAAGAAGGTAAGAGCAATCATATAAATGCCTCCTCCAACCAACATTGGTCAACTCAGAACACTACAAGGGAGATTACAGTCCATTAGGTGTTTCATAGTACAACTGACGGATAAAATAGATCCATTTCAGCATCTACTCAAGAAAGAAGTGCCATTTGTGTGGACACCTAAATGTCAAGAGGCCTTCCAAAAAATCAAGGATTATTTGTTTACTCCACCAGTCCTAATGCCACCTACAGAGGGAAAACCATTGATACTTTACAACTCAGCAACTCAGTCGACATTAGGTGCTCTTCTCACACAACACGATGATCAAGGTAGTGAGAGAGCAGTCTATTATATCAGTTGAACCTTAGTGGGCTATGAATTGAATTACAGCAAAATAGAACATGCCTATCTTGAGGTAGTCTTTGCTACCCAAAAACTTCAGCACTATATGCTCAATCGACAAACAATGTTTATTGCAAAAATTGATCCACTTAAATACCTCCTAAGTAAGGCAGCTTTGATTGGCTAAGTGGGTTAAGATACTTAGCAAGTATGACATTCAGTATGTCAAGAGGAAGGAAATAAAAGAAGAAGTGATTGCAGATCAACTAGCAGATGCACCTATAAAAGCAAACCATCCATTAGTGGCAAATTTTCTAGATCAATTTCTCTTCAACCTTGACGTTAAAATTGAGTGGAAACTGTACTTTGATGGATCACATACAAATCGTGGTTCAAGGGCTGGTATCTTATTTGTCACACCTCAAGGTGATACCATTCCTAAATCATTCAGGATTGCATTCCCTTGTACCAATAATATAGCACAATATAAAGCCTTGGTGATAGGTTTAAAAATGGTAGCTTAGTGGAACATTAAGAGCCTACATGTCTTTGGCGATTCTCAACTAGTAATCTGATAGGTGAATGATGATTACGAGACTAAGGATGAGAAGATTGCACCTTACAAGAGGTTGGCCGATAGTTTCAAACAGTATTTCAATGACATAACTTTTCAACAAATACCACGTATCCAAAATAGAGCTGCAGATGCAATGACAATCATGGGTTCCGTGTTGGATATTCCAAGTAATGTGCCTAAGTTTGAGTTTCTGGTTGAACAGCTTTTGATCCCCGCTTATGATGTCCCTGATACTGTGATAGTGTGTACCATTGCTGGTCCTACGTCTCCTTGGTATAAAGACATATTTGACTATCTCACTAACCAAACCCTACCTCAAGATTTGTCCAATAACCAACGTCAAACCTCCATCTGAAAGTTAGCTAAGTACACCATCATCAGAGAAACCTTGTATAGACGCACCTTAGATAATGCCCTAATGAGATGTCTCGATGCTGAGGAAGCACAAACAACTTTGCGAGCAGTACATGAGGGTATATGCGGATCTCATTTGAGTGGTCCTAATCTAGCCCATAAGATTATGAGACTAGGTTACTATTGGCCTACAATGGAGAAAGACTCATATGTCTTTGTAAAGAAATGTAGACAATGTCAAATACATGGAGACTTGATAAGAGCGCTAGTGCAGGAGCTTTGTCCAATTACTTCACCATGGCCCTTCGCCCAATGGGGACTTGACCTCATAGGTAAGATACACCCTTCATCATCCAGTGGCCGAAAATTCATCATCACTGCCATCGAATACTTCACCAAGTGGATCGAAGCCATCCCCATGATATACATAACCGACACACATATATCTAAGTTTATCCTAAACTATATCATTTGTCGGTATGGTGTGCCTCAATCCATAATCACAAACAATGACCACCCATTCAAGAACCAAGAAGTACACCATTTATGTGAAGAATTCCACATTAAACACCATTTCTCCACCCCATATTACCCACAAGGTAATGGCCAAGCTGAGGCATCTAATAAGACTATTGTTAGAATCCTTAAGAAGACTGTCAATGATGTTGGTCGTGACTAGCACCTACAGCTCAATCTTGCCTTATGGGCTTATCGCACAAGCATCTGTACTCCCACTGGTGCCACTCCATATTCACTCGTATTTGGGTCCAAAGCTATCTTACCTATTGAGGTTGAAATACCTTCTCTATGGGTATCCTTGAAGGGTCATATCGATGATGAAGAATACCGTGTCTCTAGGTTACAAGAGCTAGAATTGCTAGATGAACGAAGACAGAAAGCATTAGATCATTTCCAAGCATATCAGAATCATCTTCATCGTAGTTACAATAGGAAGGTTCTCAATAGACATTTTCACATTGGTGACTTGGTATTAATGAATAATCCTAAGAACCAAGTTGAATGCGAGAAACCAAGAAATTTTGAACCTAACTGGTTGGGGCCATATATTTTCACAGAAGCCTTTGGGTCAGGAGTGTACCAACTCTCTACTCCTGAAGGAGAACTTCTTTTGTCCCCTATCAATAGTCTACATCTAAAGAGGTTCTACGCTTAAGTCTCTAAGAATCTATGTCTTAATCTTGAAAAATACTAAAAAATGAAAAAACAAAAAAATGGTTACCTTGATGAAAACCTGGCAAATAGGCATCTTTGTAACACCAAAAAAGTAAAGAGAAATAAATCCATCCACTAGTGAAAACCGCTTTGGTGGCACTATGGATAAGTACCATGGTGAAAACCTGGCAAAAGGTGCCATGTGTAGTCAACCTCCCTCTTCCATCTATCATCATTCTAATCGGACTTTTTCACCATCACTCATAATAAATGGTTGTCCTATCCATCATTTGGAATGATTGATATCAAAGTCCATTCCATCATATTACCCACTCCATCTTCCAAATCATATTCCCGACTGGGGAAAAAATCCTTGTTCTGTGTCCTAACACTTTGTACATAACATCACACCATCAAAAATGTCCTGAAAAATCCCAAAAACACTAGAAAACTCCAAAAATAAAAAGTAAAATCAAAACACTCAAAAAATCCCAAAAATAGTGTCAAGTCAATCATGTCTAGTCAGTCATGTCTAGTCAATCATGTCAAGTCATGTCATGTCAAGTCAATCATGTCAAGTCGGTCATGTTAAGTCAGTCATAGACATAGTCGAACTACGATGCCTCTACGACTGGGACATAGGCAAGGCCATAAATCGATGTGCCCCCGAGGCATTAGGTTTGTCAGTCTAGGTTTGTCATGTATCACACACATTAAAATCATGACACTTTTTACATCCAAAGTGATTGGTCATGTCGAACTACGAGGTCTCTGCACGTACAACGTAGGCAAGGCTAATCAATTGATGAGCTCTAGAGATCACACTAGGTCAGTCCAATAGGGTTCATTCATAATCACTATCACACAAATTGCATATCATAGTTTAAGGTATCATATCATATCATACATGGTCAACACTATCCACATACACACACTTTTATCAGTTAAAGAATCAAAATAAGTCATGCAACAACAAGGCAAAATGTCTCAATAGTCATCAAGTCAATATCAAACACATTGTCAAAGCGATCAACCTATGTCTTATGCAAGATATGTCTTTCTTGTCAATAGACCTCATCAAATTGTCATAGTCTCATGTGGCTTGTCACCTTAACGTCATCAGACTCCAACATCTTATACAACACGTATCTTACTAAAACCAGGCTTTGTCATGCCTTATATAGAAGTCACCAAGTCAAAACCAGACTCAATGTCTTATGTGGTATGTGTCATTCTCTCACATTACGCTATTTCAAACATCAACATCAAACAATCCCACAAGATCAAGTTTTGGTGAATACATTTATTTGGCTTTATGACTTTATATCTTATTTTGTCTTATCTTTTTATTGATTTGTGAAAGATCTTGTTAGTAGCTTTCTCAAGGATGTCCCTTGAAGGATTTAGAGAAGCAACGATGTCTCATGATTCCTTTTCTTTGGCTGCTGTCTGTCAACTATCTTTTTAACATTAGTTTTTGATTCATGTTACTAGTTTCCTCAAGGATGTCCTATCATGGATTTATAGGAGCAATGACGTCACATGACCCATCTTTTATTTTTCTATTGTCTGTGGTTTGTCTTGACCAAATGACTGGGGCATCTTGTCCTTAGTCTCAATTAAGACACTCCTTGTCTATGACTATCTATTTTTCATAGGTTGATAACTTTGTACACTATGGTCTATCTCATATCATAGTGTGTACTATCCATTTGTGTCATGTCCCACCCAATGATGATAACGAAGCAAGTATAGCATATTTGGCACAATATTGAAGGTTATATCTTTTTCTCAATTGATCACCCATCATTATATCGTTTTCTCAATCAATTGACATTACTTATTTCTTACTAACATTTTGAATTCATTTTCATCCTAACATTTCTCTTCTTTGACATTAACATATAGTCCTATGACACAATAAAAAAAAAAACATTAGGTCATTTGCATTTGCATCCATTCAATACACATTTCATATAGTTGCGTTGCATTTTCAACATATAGATAGTACCATTCATTTTCATTGCATCTCACATCATTACATAATAGGCATTGCATCATCATAACATACATCATGTAAACATTGCATGTATGTATTACCATCACATATAAGCATCATGTAGAACATTGCATCAATTATCATAAGTAAAATAAGGCATCCATAACATCATAATTCAATGCATAACTCATTAACATATAGAAACATTCATTCATAACACATGTACATACATCATTTAGGAAACATAATCATGTAGAAATAAAGCATCATCCATAACATAAGACTGCATATCATGTAGAAGCCACCAAAATCATATATATATATATATATCACTCAAAAAAAAATAGTGTGTCGCAGTACAATATCCGAATGTAACCATAAATACAACATGAGCTCGCAGGCTCTCTGATCAAAAATACAAATGTCCACAAGTATCTAGAGCCCTGTCATTGTGTCCCACTACCCCTACTATCATGTGGTGATGGTAGTGTGAAAAGAATCGAAGGTGGCCTCTGTGAGGTGGAAGGCCTATCATATGGACCTATCCTTGATGGTCCTACCACCCCCTTAGTGCTCTGTGTCCTCTAACTCTGAGCATGACCTCTTTTTCTGACTACACACCTTTGAAAATGTAGGAGCCCATCTCTCTACTGGCACTGCGGCCTCATACAAATCCCTATAATAAGTGGCTCTCTCCACTGATCTGACCAACTCTCATACCATGCCATCAGATGAGGACCCACTACAAAGGCATCTAACCTCTGTGAACTACTGCTCTATCTCATGTCTCCGTGCTATAGCCTGGTCTCTCTCCATGAGAGCACTATCTCTCTCTGTACAAGCACTGTCCCTCTCAGTAAATGCATTGTCCCTCTCTGCATAGGCACTGTCTCTCTTTGTGAAGGCACTATCTCTCTTTAGTCTCATCGCCTCAAAATCTATAGTCATAAGTCTGAGTCTCTCCTCCAAAGCCTCCCTGTCACCATCTCTAGGAGCATCCTCATCCTGTCTCCCCTCTACTATCCGATCTCCGAGCTCTCTCTCCTACTCCTCCATCGGTGCCTCCTCCTCAACATCATCATTAGCGTCATCCTCTCCATATCCTACCAACACACCTAGAGGGTCTAAGGCCATGTCTACATCAGAATCCTCTGCAACATCCTCTACTTCAACATCGACCTCTACACACTCCTCAACCACTACCTCTACTACAACATGCTCACCTCCAACTAGTACATCCACTCTACCTCTGATATCTATCATCGGTACATCAACTTCTACTACCTCCTGTATAGGTGCATGTCCACCTGCCTGACCCCCTCTCTGCCCTCTCCATCCTCATCTCCTGCCTCTACCTCCACCTCTACCGTCATCTCCATCACCTCTACCACCAAATCTACCAAATCTGGCACCTCCACCTCTCCGATGTCCTCTAGGCCCTATGCCTCATCTCTCAACTGGTGTTGGCTAGTCTGGATCTGTATAAGGAATCAGGCGATGCTCTTCCCAACAGGCCTCATACACAGTCGTGGTCCCTGGATCTACTAATCTACCTCTCCATCTCCACTGTACTAGCTAAAGTGCCTGTATCTCTATCTCCATTGTAGCCACTAGAATCATGGGTCCCCATCATGGAACCTCTCTCAATGATTGACCAAACTCTGCTCTACTCCGAGGCTCATCTTGAACCTCCCCGAACTGTCTCAGACCTCTGTCTAGTAGATGTCGCTAAATAATGTGAGCACTCAAAATAGTCCTCCCAATGAGATACTGTGTCTATTTTCAGAATGGCAAATGTATATCCTCATCCATCCACTCCTCACAATCCATGTAAGGTCTCCATGTGAACTAATCAAGAATATCCAAGGTGTGTCGCTAGTATCCTATCTCCCACATGGGTCTGTGCAATCTACCCTATATATCAGAACACATATGGGTGTCTCTCCTCTCTTTACTTTAACTAGAGGACGAAAGAAAATTATCCTCTCCCAACCCCATACCATCAATAGTGTCATCCCATAGCTCAATGACTATGCATCTTTGTAAGTGATGTCATGTAAATGGAAGTACAACATCCCAAGTAGACATGGACCCCATGCATATCTTGTCTCACTCTCCAACATGCTGACCAACATAGCTCCCCATCCCACTAGAAATCTGTGACCCTGTCTATCTGGAAGAACTATACCCCCAATCAAGGTACATAGGATATAGTTGATCCGATCATATCTATCTGCTAGGATTGGCCATCTAATCTCATAATGCTTGATCTCGAGCCTACTGATGTCATCCACCTAATAGAATCATGCTAACTCCGTCAATCCTCGTTGGGTATCATACATAACCCGCTCACCTCTAATAGGTAATCTCAGAATCCTATACAAATCCTCCAATGTGATAGTGGCCTCCCCAATTGGTAAATGAAATGACGATGTCTTTGCATGCCATCGCTTGCAAAGTGCCGTCAGCATCCCCCTCTTTGCCCGAATAGCAGGCATCCACAAACAGTGACGTAGGCCTAGCTTCCATAGAAGCTGAGTATCTGTAGAGCTCAACCTATCTCTTAGGTCAAATGTGTCTGGTCGTGACTCCCGCGTGTAGATAGGATCTATCACCACCTACAATTTAACCATGGTGTCAGCATTTTTCAAAATTTCCTTGGAAAATTTTTTCAAAAATTTTACTAGTCAAATGCGGCTCACTTTTACAAATGCAGTGCATTTTTGCAAATGCATTGCATAGAGCCTCACATGCGGTGCATATTACATATGCATCACATATTTTTCCACACACCCTTTTTGACTATTGCACATGTGGTGCATTTTTCATCAGACTACCAAACTACAACATATGCATCTCATAGATGCATTTGCGGTTCACAAATACACCTACGACTAACCCTAATGCATATGCATTGCATAAATACACATGTGGTGCATAATGCTCCACATGCAGTCATTCCCTAATCACTGAAAACTAGCCCTAGCGAGTTTTTGGAAATGCGTCATTTCGCAGTCAGATGCGGTGAATACAATAGCATATGCGTCATTTACGACTCACTGCATTTGCTTATTAATTTTCTAATGCCTAAAAATGCGTGTAAAAAATAACTTTTACAAGTTTGTTTTCAGGTACATACCAGTGGTCTTGCATTGGCTGGCCTCCTAAAGGTCCGAATCCGATATCCTCAATGCCTGGTGTATGGAATAGGTGCCATTTAGTTAGTCAGTCAGAGCAAAAACTCCTCTTTTTCTATCTCCTCCAGGTGCAAATGAAATGATTTTAGCCCTAATTCCTATTTATAGGTGGGTTAGAAATGGCATTTCTTTAGCCTTTCTCTATTGGCCATTTACCTTTCCAACTTCAAATGACTTGTATTCGTCTGAAACATCTCCAAATTCAATTCCGTCGACTCCATAGTATTTTTTACTATCATCTTGACTTATCAGGAATTTTTCCTAATTTTTTTGAAACTTTTCAAAAAATGTCAATTTTCCCAAGGGGGCATACAATACCCTATTTCATGTTGGGGCACAATCGGCGCATATTTTCTTTGACACAACACTATACCAACATTGTATCAAAGAGGGGCAAACTGTAGATACCGAAAATTGGTCTAGGCCTGGGAGTACATATTCGACATAATTTTCTATAGTCCATGGTCTTGATTAAATAATGTTTATTATTTAATTAACCTTTCTAACACATATTTCCTCTATTAATTAAATATCCCTTTTTAATTAATTCATTAATTCATTATTAATCTTTATTCAACTTGATTAATTAGATAAATCACATTTATTTAATTATGTCGCTAACTTATTAAATCCTCTTTCATAGTTAAATAATTTATTATTTAACTACCCCCCTTTTTGTCATATGTCGACTATAATTAAATATCTTTATTTAATTATTCATTCAACCCCCTTTTCAACTATAATTAAATATTTATTATTTAATTATTCAATTCCACCCTTTTCAACAGTCAAATTAAATAAATGATCTTTATTTATTTAATTAAATCTCTCACTTTCGAATGTTGAATTAAATTAACATCTAATTTACATTTAATTCATTTATGTCACATCCTTCTGTCAATCAGTTATCTAATCATCCACTTACCTTCTGACTTGAGATCTATTTTTAGTTCTCGAGTTATCTCTAAATTCAACTACTGATCATCTCTGCAAAAAGACTCTCCGTCACAACTAGTTGATTAACTAGTTCTAACTCGTATGCATGTATGCATTTATTAATTAAATATCTTTTATTTAATTAATTAATTTAATTATGCATTCAAATTCCTCATCTTCAAGTTCTGACTTTATCTTTGATATTCAAAGTCTATTTCTTCTATTTTCGAAGATTCTTAACTGAAGATTAAGATCTTGTTCTATTTTTAGTCTTTCTTGACTCACGTTCTAACTCACATTCTATCTGACATAGAACTCACATCACATGGTATTCATCAATCTCATCTGTCGATCGCTCTTTCAATCTGAGCCGATCGTTTGAAAGCACAAAATCTATAAAATGGCCTATCATTATCATTATTCCTCCTCCCGAAATCACATACTTTTGAGAAGAGAGACTATTCTTTGATATTTTGCTTAGACACTCGACAAAGCTATACTTGCATTCAAACACAAAAATCTAAGGGCAAGAATATTGAAAAGGAAAAATGGAGAAGAGCAATCAAGATAATTCAAAGAGATGAACGCATATTCGGTGAGATCATTTTGGTTTTATTATTTTAGTTTATTTCCTCATTCTTTGTTGTTAGATTTTAGATTATTATTTTAGATTAGGATTTATTATTGTTATTCTAGTACTTGCAGAAAATCTATGATGTTAGAAATCCTTTAATTGGACCAATTATACATTCATAAGCCTAATTAATTTAATTTTTTGAAAGGGAAATCCACATTTAATCAATGCATATGCTTAACTACACCTCTTGGAAAACGTGTATCCTAGATTTAGGGCCTAGGACCCATTCACCAAAGGGAGAATGGATCCTCCTTAAGTCTTGGATCTCAATTCTTTTTTTGGGTGGCATTTTAATGATCTAAATTCATATTGCAAATGTCAGCTTGTGGTATTTAATTGTTGGGTAATAAGGAAACACCTATAAATACAAGATCTTTTTATCAATTCAAATCTAATTGGCATAATTCAAATTTCACAAGAACAAATATTATTGTCAAGAGCATTGGAGAAAAAAATTATAATTCATTTATTACAGAAATCAAGATCCTATCATGATGTTAATATTTATGTGTGTTCATGCATGTTTTTGTAGCTAACATTGTGATGTAGGTTTCAAGTTTCAAGAAATTATTCAAGCAGAAAGATCCATCAATAAATCAAGTTATTTCATACAAGATCTAATCCTTAGAGATACGTGTTAGACTTTAGTCCTCTAAGGAAATCCATTGAGGGTTTGGTGAGTTGGAACAGTCTTGTTCATTCATCATTCCTTACTTCTTTATTATTATTTCATTATCAAGGTTTTGTTACAACGTTTTCTTTCAAGATTTTAATTAAGCTTTGTCATAAAATCATAAAATAAAATTTTAATGTTAATGATGAAGCTTTAAAATGTGAAGGAAAAGGATGGAGATTTCTTTTTAAAAGGAAGGAAAATAACATATTTGGAGAAACTTGTAAATAAATATTTTTAATGCAAGGAAAATAAGGAAAAGGTAAAGAATCTTTGACTAACTCTTGTTGTGCCTCTAGCAAAGATGCCCCATTCAGAATGGGGACCCTCTCTTTCCTTTTTTCTTGCGGGGAACTATTGATGGTGAAAATGGCACAAACAATGTTAAAACAAAATATTTCTACTCTATTTCTCCTTAAAAAGAAAGACAACATATAGTAGCCTAACTCCCAAGGTTCTGGTAGTTGGTTCTCAAATGTTTGGTGTCACTCAACCGGTTCATGCAACTGTAATATTCAAGGGGCCTGTGTTGGTAACAAAAGATTCAAGCAATAACTCATTTTATTAGACCGTTCTTGTAAATAAAGGGGTTTTCAAACAAATGAAAAAGATAGATCAAAGGGGTAAACCAGTAAGTATGAACAAAAATTTCCCCCACGGGTTAGAGTAGTTGGTCTTAAGTCTTGGGTTTGCTCCCTGAGGTCTTGGGGTTGACTCTCTGGCTCGTCATTACCCCATCACGGACACTTGGGGGAAGTGTTGGTTATCCCGTGACCGAAGGGACTAGTCTTGCCTCCTACTCACACCTCCCCTAAACCAGTGTAAGGGGCGGAGGGGGGCAGGGCGCTAGGCTGGGGCTGCGGTGATACCCTCCGAAAAAAAAAGAAAAAAAAAAAGTATGAACAAAAATTATCTAGCATCCGAACATATACCTTCAACAATGAATGTTTTTCCAATCAGATCAAGAAAACCATAAGATGACACAATCTATAGAATAATCTATACCATTGCATACATTTTAGGTGCTTAATTAACTTCACAATTACACATCACAAATACTTCAAGGATTTCAAAACAGCACACATTCATTCATCACCAATATTATAGATCAATAGACTTCAATAAAATTAATTCAATGATAATCTAACAAGATAATCCTTAAATCTGGTTTCTTCTAATGACTTTCATCACACAAGAAACTAGCATGCTTCAGTACAATCACTGGCATTTAGATAGATTATAACTTATCAACCTTATCAAATAAAACAACATTCTAACACCATATTGCATAAACCTATAATTCTATTAACTGTAAAAAGATCAAGTACAATGTATCTCTGTAGATCACTACAAAATTCTATCTCCTAATCTTAGGTAAGCCAATTCTATTCTCAATTAGCCAACCCTTACAATATGAGACCCACAGGGTATTTATAGATGTTCAAAAATTCGAACTCCACTTCTATTTTAAGTCCTCCACCTTTTTAGGAACAAAAACTTTCTTGGAAACTCAGATCGATTTGATCTTGAGTTTTTACATTAGACATTCAGTTCAACTGGAGAATAGAAAAATAGAAGAGAAAAAGAATTCATGCGCTCCAAAACTATTAGTGTTGCATGCAAGGGAGAAGGAAATCATGCATGCAAGAGATTTATGCATGTGAAGCTGGATCTATATTTAATTCATCATAACTGGCGAAGAATTGCTGTAACACATCTAATTCTGGCTCGTCAACCTAGCTATCTTCAAATTTGATTCGCTCCAACTCTTTTGCAGCAAACCCTTTGATATATTTTATCTTTACCAATTCTCTTCTTGCAGCTTTTATTTCTTCCTTGACATCCATCAACCGATCTATCATCAAATCTTCTCCATCATCTCCTTTCTGCATGAGTTCTCTAAATCTATCATCGCATTTCTCTTTGATCTGACTCAAAGACATGCCTTCTTTTGTTAACACATTTACATCCACAATAATAGCAATGACTACTTCCAGCTCCTCAAATTGTCCAGTCAGATTATTAATAGCATCTTGGACCTCACTCCTATGTTTACACAAGAAATTTGTCCTGAATCGGAGTATACGAGAGGTCTTTTCCAAAAACTCCTTATTGTCCTCCTCAAGTATTGATTGTTCAAGAAGAATAGTTAAAGGCAATGCACTAACCTTTTCTAATTTCTAACTATACTCTTTATACTCCTGTTCTTGTTTCTCTGATGCTTCAATATATTGTTGCATTCCTCCTATTAACTCTTTCATCCCTTTAATAACCTCAAAACCTTCAACCAAAAATTCACCTACTTCTTGATTCAACTTGTCTATCCATCTATCTACCATCTCCGCTTTGCCTCTTACCTACACCAAATCATCTACCTCCTTTTTTCTTAACAAAATAGGAGTATCAATGGCCATTACCTGTTGTGATCTTAGAGAGGAAACACTTTTCAAAAATGAATGTAATTGATCCAACTGAGCCTTAAGCTCATCCTTCTTCTGTTTATCTTTTATCATTCTTGACTTGGTTCTTGAAGCCACTACATCAATTAGGTTCATCTACTGATTCCTAGTGGGCCTTCCCAAGTTGACAATACTCAACTGATAATCTATTAGTTGCATGTCCCCTACCTCCTTTTTTGTCATTGGCATGGCACACTCAGCAACAATCTCTCCTTTGTCCGTGAGTTTGGTAGAGTGTAGGATTTTGGCATTATTTTTAGGCCTCTCTTGTTTGATCTCCTTCATCATATCCTCCCAATTAAGAGGTTGTGAAGGTGTTACTGCCCTTTTCTGCAAGTCTAGCTTTAGCCAAGTGGGAGTACATGGAGCAGTAGTCATCATAGAGGAAGAGGAAGCAATAGTAGTAGAAGGTGGCTGCACATGATCTTGGGGTTGAGAATCAACCCTTGATTTCTCTTGTTTTTCTTGCACTATATGCATCTGCACAATCCTTTCAGCCTCTTCTCTATCCTTTTGTTCTTGTATCTTTTTATCTTCCTCTTCTTTCTTCAACCTCTCTTCCTCCAATCGATCTCTCTCCACTTTTTCCCTTTCTATTCTTTCCTTCTCCAATCTTTCTTTCTCTAGAGCTTCCTTTTCCAGTTTCTCTTTCTCTAATGCCTCTAGTCTTTCTTTCTTCAATCTTTCCACCTCTAGAGCCTTAAGTTTTTCTACCTTTGCTTCTTCTTCTTGCTGCTTCTTATACAACTCTTCAGCATTCTTTCCCTTTTCCAATCTTTCTACTTCTTCATCCTTTTGGCGAGCTTCATCTACAAGTTTCAACTTAGCAACCAAGATTTCTTTTTCCTTCTAGTTCCTTTCCTTCTCTTCCTCAAGGTCATGAATCTTCTATATTAATTCCAAATTGTCATTCTCTTCTTTAACCTTGAGTTCATATTCTTGTTGCCTTTTTTATTTCTCTATTTCATCAGCTGCTGCCTTAGCATCAATTTGTTTGGCTTTCAATTGTTGCTGGTACAGTATAGCATCAACTTGTACCTTGGCATCAATTTCCTTTTGTTTCTCTAAGGCTGCAACTCTTGCATCAAAATCCTTTTTCACCTCTTCAAACAACTTCCATTGATCTTCTTGAGTCAAAACCTACTCAGTATCCTCCTCTAGAGACAGATTCTCTTGCATATCTTTTTCTGACATGGTCTCATCTGAATCTATCCCAACCTCATGAATTTCCTTCTCTAAGGTTACTTTTCCCTTTCTAGCTTCAGCCATACTATGAAGACCTCCCTTTTGAACTTCTTTACTCTTCTTCCTTGTAAGTGGGACTTGTGTGGATGATTCACCTAATGTAGGTGTTGAAACGGTTGATCCCTTTTGTTCATCCTCTTCTTGTATTTCCTCTCCATCATCTACCACCTCAAGTTCTATCTCTTCAATGTCTGGGGGAAAGAACTCCAATGGCTCTTCAGGAGGTGTCTTCCTTTTAATCCTTTTGTATCCCTTACCCTTTTTAGGGGCTGGTCCTTGAGGCACTTTGGTTCTTAACACCAACCAGTTAACACTCCTATCCAATACTATCCTTCCAATCTGCTTCATCTCAATGGTCTCTTCAGCATCCCAGTCAATTGGATCCAAGCTCTTGGTGCCAATGTTAAAAGCTTCATAGGATGGATCCAATACAATTCCATCATACACCAATGTGTCAGGAATATTATCTTTAACACCAAGCTCTAACATGAGTGAGACATACAATCTTTCATAATCATTCTTTCTTAGATCATATTTATCTTTTCGGTCACTCCAGAAGTCTTCTAATAGATTAAAATGTTTATCAAACACCGAAGGCAACAAAGCATACATCTTACCTTTTGGATCAAAGTGCCTACAGGCTATCTATAAACCTAACTTCAATTATATCAATTCACTAAAAAGCACCTTTGCTCCTACCAAGTGTTGACAACCATTCTCACCCAACTTCATGGGGAACTTGTGACATCCTATTTTATGCTTTATTCCAAACCAAGCATTAACTCCAAGAGCCTGATATACAAACTCCATCAGCACTATCTTGTTATTGCAGCACCTTGGAAGTAGATGTCGATGACCTTCAAAACTAGCTAACCTAAAATATGTAAATTTGGGATATTGAATGTACCAACATCCCCATTCAGCTATGAATGCCATGGCTTCTTGACTCAACCTATAGCCTACATCTCCATTCAATTGATTGATGATTACATATATGAATGCATCATTGAATCTCCTAAAATGAATCTCAAAAACTTGTAAAGAAAACTAGTCATACTGCTCCCATACTTTCTTCTGTCCATCCAATGCTCCCATTATTCCCACTCTATTTAAACCTGGGAAGATACCCAACCTTGCTACTGCATACAAAATATAAGAGGTCATAACGAAACACTTAGTGTTTTTGATGTTGGTCAGTTGATCATGAATAGCACTTGACACAATCATCAGCCAATCAAACTGCTGACCTCCATTTAAGATTGTCTAGATGAAAGGGAACATCCATTCTTTGAACCGAAATGTATCTCTCTTCCCAAAAACTCTAGACAGCATCATAATTATATATGATACCTCTTTGTAGAAATCTGCCCTCTTTGGCTAGTCTACAAGCTTACTTAAAGATTTATTTTCTGTCTTCAACCACTTCTTGTTCAAATGAGACTTATTGGAGTCCTTGTACTGACTATATTTCTCCAAGGCCTTTGCCTCATCCAACTGTACCAATTTCTTAGGATCCGAGACATTGAATATACTTTGAAATGCCTGAGGAGTAAGATCAACAATCACATTGTTCTAGGAATCCATGCACTGTCTTGTAGCCAGATTGTAGGCACTTTTTGCTATTAAGATCAACTCTAGGCATTGGATTGACAAAGGAAACAAAGCGATATGTGCCAAGCCGGACTCAACAATCCTCTTCATTCTAGGAGTTGCATCGTCATTGAATGTTTCAGCATATGCCTCCTCAAAGTTGTATTGGCCCAAGTTTGTATCAGTGATGTCTAACCAGTCAGATTCTACTTTGCTAACTTTGGTAACAGGACTCTTGTGATTATACCTTATGGTATAAGGCAATTGTTTAGGTTTGATTTTCTTTGGTTTATGCACTGCTTTTGATGTCCTTGTAGGCTAGTTTCTTTGAGAAGCTTCTCTTGATGTTCTTGAAATTTTCTAGCTTTCCTAACACAAAAACCTCTAATTAGATCTTTGAATATCATCATAAAACATGCTTTAAAACCATACCTTTCACATATACATCGGAGCCAAAAACTAGGTACAAACATATTCTAAACAGTCTCTTTTAACACATTGTTGGAATCGGAGTCAAAACTGGAATGGTAACTCTACAAACAAGAAGTGGGCTCAAAGTCAGAACTGGAATGATGACCGGAACCGGAATGGAAACTAATTTGGTTTCCTTCATATTTTATGTTCTCCTATTTAGGTTCGGTTCCACTCTCACTTCTGCCAGGTAAACATTTTTATAAAGTAAAGCTCCTCACTATGGGTGGAGCCGAAGATAGGATGGAAATAGAGTCGATAACTTTTGGAAAACATAATTTTCAAGTTCAAAAATGATTTTGATCCCGCTTCTGACTAGGTTGACCATGACGTCATAAACGACTTCATCAATTTAATGCAGAACTTCATGGTTTCAAACTAGATGATTCTCAAAACAACATGGGGCTAACCTGAACTTCAATAGAACCATCCCCATATGAGTAGGAGAAATTGTACTTTAGGGCATCATATTTTAATCCTTTAAATGTGATCATAGAAACACACGAAACCCTAATCTAGAAAATACAATAAAACTAGGGCACAAATTAACCCTTCCTATTTTACCAGACTGAATGTACGAAAAAACCCTAAGTAAAAATGAGATTCAACTAACCTTAACTCACTATAAAAACATGAATTGAATCCACCTCACTGTAAATCCCTAATCTTAACTAATGTTGTTTAAAATCTAACTTACTACAAATAAAAATAGCATGGCGTGATCATGACTAAAATGTGAAAGTGACCGTGCCCTAAAACACAAAGAACTAAAATCAAAAGCAAAAGAAACGAAAACTCAAACCAGACAAACAAAATAAAACAAGAACCAACTCAAACAAACATACCAAGAACCACAAATTCATTTAAAATGAAATGATTCAAAGCACGAGCAAACATAAAAAATACAACAGTAAATAAACGAAGAACAACAATGATAAGAAACCCTACCTCGAACACAAAAGAACCCAGCTAACCTTCTGAATTGATTCGCAAGCAATAATATTCTCCTCGTTCAATCGATTCACTCAAGTGAACTCCACCGCTTCTCTTCCTTGCTCTTCAAGTTTTTAACTATGATAATAATGATGTTTAATCCTTAATGAAGGTAAAAATGAGGATTTATACCTATGCGAGCAGCTGTCATTAATGCATGAAATGCAATTAGGCGGATTTGGAACCAAAAGAGAATGAACAGTTCACTATAGTGCGACTTTAGTCAAAAAGTCAATGACCCAAAAGCAGCGCGGGTGAAATAAGAATGGAGACTAATAGTTCACTTTTTAAATTTCCTAACTTCGTTCTCATTCTAGTTTCAGGTCTGCCAATAAAGCACAAAATGACACCAAACCAAAAAGAGTAAAATAAAGACCGACATAATAAAACTTAACAAAAGGACTTAGACTAAAACCAAAAGTTCAAAAAGCGGAGGTGGAGGCAGAATGGATTATGATTTTGCAATTTTCAATAAAGACTAACTTAACACCCACTTCGGGTTCAGGTTCGATGAAGATAAAACAATAGGCCAAAAGAAAGACTATCGGGATGGGGCCCGAAATGAGTTTTGTTTGAAGTTTCAGAACCCGATTTGGTTCCGGCTCCGATTCTGATAGACCAAAATAAAATAAAACAAAGTATTGGAAGCAAAAGACTCCAAACTTTGTCTGAAAACAACAAGAGATAAAAATAAACAAAGGGGGACTCATTTTGACCAAGGAAAAAGATGGGGTGGTTATGCAGGGCATAATAGGTCCTTTTTGTTTCACCTCATTTTGCATGCTCCGTTTCGGCATCCTTGATGGTCAACACATTCTCAAAACTCTCATTTTAGGTTGACCTAATTTTTTCCCTTTGAAAAATGCTAGGTCTTAAGCCCTTTCAGGTTTTCTCTTTCAGTTGGCCTTTCTAATGTCTGTGGGACCCTCCGGGCTCAGTCCCTCAGGTTTCCCCTCTTGGGTTTCCCTTTGTGGGTTTCTCTTTCGGCTCTGTTCTAATAGCTATATAAATCACTTGTTAAAACTTGGCAGTTGTGCCCAC
The DNA here is from genome assembly GCA_007115665.2 of Sequoiadendron giganteum. Taxonomy (NCBI): domain Eukaryota; kingdom Viridiplantae; phylum Streptophyta; class Pinopsida; order Cupressales; family Cupressaceae; genus Sequoiadendron; species Sequoiadendron giganteum. Next base: position 436,798,180 of record CM021103.1, on the reverse strand, counting down.
GTCTTTCCTACTCCCGGACCCTAACCCTTGGACTTTCATCTTCAGGCTGCCATCTCTGGTTCACCATTCTCAAGTGGCCATCCTCTGACATCTTTCTGGACCTCAGACCCTGGAGTCCTCTTCGTCATTTCAATTACCTTGGCAGATTTTCAAGCAGCCATGCCCCGACATCTTTCCAGCCCTTGGACCTCGGTTCTCCCACTACTGTCCTAAGATTTGAATTCACCTACCTAATTTGCCACCGTACCAAGAATTTATTAAGGCATTAATTTCACTTGGGGGCTATTTAAACAAGTTTTCACCCATCATTTTCACATGTCAGGAGTAATCGAAGAGCCTAGTGCTACTTCAACAATTTCCTCCTCCGCACCCAGATTCCAACTCCGTCGTTCTTCAAGGATTCAGTCTTCCACTACTTCAGGCCCTCGAGGTAGGATCGTCATCTACTTGCCTTTCCGCTTCTTCCTCAAAATCATGGATCAAACTAAGGGAAAAGTAAAATAAACCTTAAAATCTGGTAGGATGGTCCCTTAACATGAAAACCCACAAGTTCAAAAATTGAAAAACAATCATTTGAGGGTTAAAATAAAAAACCGGAACCTCCCTATCCCATTGCTATTCTCTAGAGTGGGCAACCACACTATCTGGGCTCGAGCCTTTCTCTAGCCCTAGCTTTAACTTGGAAAAAATTTCTCTGACAATGAAGTTCCTCCTGGGTTTTGACCCCCAGAATTCCCTGACCGTTTCGCCATTCTAAACGACAGCTTCGCTCCATCTTCTCGGTCCTCGGACTCTAGTAACGCAAGGTCTCCCTCATACTTGTCATGAAAATCAAACTTCAAAGTTTTCCCTGAACCCCAGCCCTCAGAATTTTGTCCATGGACCGTTGTTTCATTTTTGTCATTTCACACGGCCACCGCAAGACATCTTCCCGACTCTCGAACCTCGGTTCTCCTTTCGCTCCACATGATTTTAACTGGGAGAATGAAACATCATAACTATGTCTAGACCCCGACCTCTAGAATTCCATCGCTAGAATTCTGTGTTGCTTTTACCATCCAGAACAACTGAACTTGTATGCCTTTCACACTAGGCCTCGAACCTCAATCCACCTTTGGAAGTTTTTCCAACTACCAAGCCTGCCTGGGGTTTGATCTTCTGGACTTTCATCTTTGGAATTCCATCTGTGTTTTTCATTTCACATGGCTATTCTGAGGCAACTTCTTGACCTCTGCGACTGGAACTCTACTGACCACCTCCTGGGATGTCATTTACCTTGCGCTATTTCAAACAACCACCCCTGGACGACTTTCCTATAGCTAAGGCCCAAATGCCAAAATGATGGCTCAAACGGCCTCCAAATTGAAAATGGACTTTGACCCACATGCTAAAAATGGACCTTCTTTCACACCACCCCTTTATTGAATAAATCCAAGATCAGGAAAATTCATTAGGAGCACCTTGCCTTGTTTTCCCTTGCAAACAACATTCTACAAGGGGAAGTCCGACCCTTAGGGCCTGGGTCACCTGTTCGCCTTCCAATGCTATTATTAAGTGTTAGAATTTTCTTAAATGAATATTGTGGATATAACCTTGATTTTCAGGGATTTGTTCAAGGCTATGTTCTCATGATAATGTTGCTAACTCCCATCTCTTTGTGCAACATTTATGGAATCTGGTGCAAAGACCTCTGGGATGGCCAAGGACTTAGTGAAAAGAACCGCCAAGGGCCCTCGAGGAAAAGAAGATAAAGATCAAATAAAATATCAATTCCAAGGGGCACCCTTGGATTCCAAGGTCACAACTAGTTGGAAGAATATCACAGACACCAATATTGGACATGTCGATATTGATGAGTTTACATGAAGAGTCAAAATAGACCCGAAGAAAAATAATGCAAAATTGATCAAAGGCAATGGACTTGCCAAGGCTGCAGGTTTCCTGCCCACCTTAGTGCTCCCTGAACTGGTAATGGCATGTCGGGAGGCATACCAACTTCAAACAAGGACCATCATGGATAGGGATGGCAACGTCTTGGTTGATATGTCCCTTCTCGGGATAACTAAAACCTTCCACATCCTTGCCTTCAAAAGAATGGATACCCCAACCATTCAATATTGCAAAGCATTATGGGATCAAGATCCTTTAAAATACAAGAAATTTATCAACCAATATTGGTTGAAAGATAGGCGAGGCAGTGCTACCAAAGTCCCTCAAGAGTTCTACCACAACAATTTCTTCGAGGACTATCATGACATGGTCACCCTACAAAGCAGATTAATGGGCCTTCCTCCTATGACCTTCTTCCAAGAGTGGATGCTATATTTTATTGAACAAATTCTCCATGGGGATGACACTACATTCTTTTGGGGGGAGATAATCAGCAATTGCTTTCATGAGCAATTCATTAATGTGAAGAAGACCTCCAAATTCTACATGATGACCTACCTGGTCTATTCACTTGGAGATCAGTGACATTATAGTGGATTATCTGTAATGCCCAATGAGGTGTCGAGAAGAGCAATTAAACCCTATGAAAAATACCCTTTGCTATAGTACATGAATTTCAAGAAGGACTATTGTAGGGTAAATGATGCTTTTTCTGCCTACATCATTCGATCACTTGGAGGTGATTTTGAGAGAAGAGTCTCTCATAGTGCTAGCACCCTTCTCAAGCACTATGCCTTCCTATTTATTCAATTTCCCAACTTCACCTACATTTGAACCCAAGGATTCTACGAAAGGCCGAACAAGCTACGTCGGTATCCTAATGATCGGATTATACTATTGGAACTAACCCGACAGCTACAACACATACACAACATTCTAAGTAGTAAACATTTGATGGGAACCCCTTATCCCCTCACACTCGATTGGGGAGTGTATGAAATTCATACTTCCCAATGCTCAGGCAATTCAGAGAAGGAGCTTGTTGAATACCACTTCAAATAGGATACAGCTCAGCCGCGGATGAACCTATATGGTCACATTAGAAAGGCACTTGGACTAGAGTATGCCCACCTCCACCACATTGAGGATTTTTGGGCTAATTGCAAGGAAGAATTTAAAGTGCAGATTCAATATGTGTATGATTGCATACTTCATGAAAAGGGTGAACCTATGTCCGGTTCCAGATTACCTCAAAGAGGAGGAAAGCACATTGATCAACTTGAGGTATAGTTCCATTGCAAATATTTCATCACCTTTAATTGATTGGAAAGATCCAGAACTTGATGACCTCGACATTCTTACCAAGCCCATTAACACTCAAACAAAGGCATGGATTGATGGGCAGGTCACTTGACTAAAGCAATAAGGAGTCACCTTGATATTCAAGGGGCTTGAAAGTGAGCCAAGTGGTTTTGAAGGTGGGATGGTTGCCACTAAAACTAGAGAAACATCCAAATCCCTACCATCTATCAAGTTAAGGAAGAGCAAGGAGGTTGATGAGCACCAACCTAACCCAAAAGTGTATGCCAAAAAGGCCTCAGAGGGCGAGCCTCCTAAGAAGTATAGAAGAATGAGCAACATCACTGAGATGTGTGTAATACACAAAGATCCACTCCATGAGGGCGAGGAGATGGAGGCTAACCCACTAAGGTCTCCACCCATTTCATCTATTGCTACAACCACTAGTGCTATTGCCACCATCCCACCCACTTCACTTGCAATAGCTACTTCCTCTCCGCCTGTAGTGGACATTGTTGTCCACCTCGCCTCAAATTCTTCGATCGCGCGGGTCATATCGGTGGATTCATCCCTCGCCACAACCTCACCAATCTCATCATCCTCCATGTCTCCTTCCCTTCCACCCACTTCATCTATTGCTGTGATGCTTGTCCTCACTCTCCCAAAGTCCTTTGTCAAGTATATGCAAAATGTGCCATTTGAACTTTTAGGAATGCTTGAAAATCCAATGGTGCAAGCTACAATCACCCAGGCAATGGTTAATACCCTAGCTCTCTCTCCTCCTATGGAACCACCTAGAATGGAGGCAATAATGAAAATCTCGAATGAGCTCGAATGATGACAACTTGAGGTAGTTGAGAGGCTGGTAGATGAGGAATTTTAGTATTATGAGTATCCAATATACGAACATTGGAAGATCGATGAGGTGGCCTATGAGTTTTCGAGTGACAAGAGCGGTGGTCTAGTGATAGACATAATCCAAGAAATAGATAATCCAAATCTTGATGTAGAGTGGAACAAGAAAATTCAAGGAGATTGAGGAAAAAGAGTCTGAATTATAGCCTATGGTTAAAGAAAGAGTTACTGCTCCAAAGACTTAGGATAGTAGGTATCCTACGGAAGGACATGATCAAACCCTAGAGCATGATGAATAAAAATCCTTACATGAAGATAAACAAGAGGATAGGCCTGAGGAATGTGGGCATGACCAAGATGAAGAAGAAAAGGGTGTTGAAAGGGAAGACCACCCTAACAAGCAACTACTCACCAAATCTCCTACCAAATGTATAATTCTCGTAAAAGATTCCAATGAGGAGAAGGAACATACAAGAATTGAGAAGGAGGTCCTGAATGACAAAGCCATTGAACTTAGGGTGGAGGATGGGAAAGATCAACATGAATCACCCAAGGAAGGACCCTCGATGCTCAACTGGCTAGAAACACAGCTTGAAAAAGGAACTCCCACCCTAAAGGATCCAAAAGCAAGACTAGAGGCAATACTAGCTAGAGCTCAGATTAGTACCAAGCAGGACAAGAAGCCTAGAACCAAATCAAAGGTAATAATGGATGCCTCAAGATCCAAGGTAGTGAAAATAGCTACGCCAATGGTTCGAGAACAAGGAATAAGCTATAACGTCTCCACCATTGACTTGGGTGTGGCCATTAGGGAACAAAAGGTTGACTACCTCTAGGAATCTGTCACCATAGTGGTGCACCTTATCCAACAGGATAAGGTTTCAAAGGAAGAGCTCAAGGCACAGGTGGTTGATCTGATGGCCCACATTCATAAATTGGTCATCTTTGGATGAACAACCTACCACATCATCAGCCCCATCATAGTTGCTATCCCAGGAACAGATTAACAAGCTAGAAAGAAGGAGGAACTTGGATAAGACCACAAAAAACTGGTTCCGGTAGGTCTTGGACATTGGGAATATAGGCATAAATTTGTCCATCCAAATAACAAACAAGTTCCTAGAAGTGAAAATGTCTCTTGAGGGCATGAGGTGATTCTGTGAAGAGTTCCCAAAGAAGTATAAGGTTGTCTACCTAAAAATCAAGGCTATCCTCGCACTACCAAGTGACGTTTGGGAAAAGGACCTTGCCTTCAAGGATAATGACCATTGGTTAATGGATGTGTGGAAGTGAGACTTTGATCATTGAAAGGGGAGGCTGGAACAAATCCTAGAACGAGTAATTTCAGATATTGAGTGGGCCAAGGAGGCCAAAGGAGACTGTGTTAGATAGCTCAAGTTGATGACAAGGTATGAGATGCCTGTTGTTAAGATCAATCTGGAAAGCATAAAGCCTCACTTCCGAAAGAGGATGGAGAAGGGAATGTCAACCGAGGTTACCATAGACTTTATGAGCTTTGCTGCCCAAGCTTTCCCTCAGTCTAAGCTATTTAGGGACCATGTTTCCAAGTATGATGAAGACTGGGAAAAGCTCGTTAACAATTCTAAGGAATGGAGTTACCAAGTACTAAGGTCTGACATCGTTGAGGTCGTCAAGCTTCGGTTGGTGATCTTGAGATTCATGGAGTATGTTACTTTAAAGAAAGGGGAAGAAAACCTTGTTATTGATGAAGAATTTCTAATAGAATAGCTACAACAAAGAGCAATCAACAAAAGGATGAAAATGCTATAGTGCTGCCACTAGAAGACAAAACAGGGAAAAGACAAAGGATGTATTTTAAAATGTAATATATTTGGGGGTAGGTGAAACTCTGTTGTAAAGTGAATCTTGGCCAAACAATGGAATTGAATCTTGGCCACTCATTTTATTTTTTGGAAACTATAAATAGGGGTCTCCTCTCATTTTAAGAGAGTTGAGTTGTTGTAAAGACATTCTCTAGAAATTGCAATAGAAATACAGTGATTTTGGTGTATTTTGGATTTCTTCCCATGTTTCATGATTCTTCTCCCATAAGTTAAGATTCTAGTTTTAGTTACTTTTTTGTTCTAATTTCCTTTGTAGCTTTTAGTAATGTTGTCTTTTATTGTGAAGATTCTTACTATGTGTATGCTTTTTTTGTCCATAATTTTAGTCATTTGTTGTTGCTAGGTGACTGTGCAAAGTTAGTTTGGACTTTGATTTTATAGCTTCTCTTCAAAAGTTATCTTTATTCACATCTATATGGAGAATGAATGATGAAACATCTATAGGCCTTAAAAGATAGCATAGATTTCATGGCATTGTGAAATCTCTGATTAAGTGAAATTATATTTTAAGGAAACTATCCATAACAGAAACCTCCATGATCATTGTTCATTAGTAGTTGCAGGTCTAGGAACCCTCTCTCTTCCCTGCCCTTTTTTCTTAAAGAATTAACCTATGCTAAGGTTCATTGCACATTGTAAAGCCAAATTCGATGATAAGATGAAGTTCAAGACTATTGTTTGAACCTATAGCAAAAGTGCAGTAATTTCCTATCCAAAAAATTATGTTCGCAGATCCGATTCTCCTATGGTTTGGATTCACGTAAGACTACCTTGTGATTCCAGCAAATCACATCACAAATCAACTGACATATTCCAAGCACTGTCATGACTTGACATCCAAGAGACCTTGGGATAGTGTTTTGCAATTTGATTGGGGAAGATTGTCTTTCAAGAGAGGTAATGCACTTACGCGTTGCCTGTGTTGAGAAGTGCATAAAAACACCATCAACAAAATTGGCGCTAGAAGGAGGGCTCTTTAGAGACAAATCTAGATCAAATCGGGTCTTTCTCTCTTGATAGATTTCATCGAGTCTTGAGGTCTACACTAAACAAAGGGAATTTCATGAATTACAGCCCCTTGTCTGAGCTAAAAGAGCTAAATGAAGGGAACCATCCATCTACAATTCAACAGACCCACTCATTTCTCTTTCACCTCCATCTTCTCCATTATCATTGGTAGTACCACCTTCCACTCATCTGCTCCAAATAGCCTTCGAGGCTGCCACTCCATTTGGGCTAAATGCTGCCTCTCAACCAAACATAGTTCTAAAACCTACTGCTATCCCTTTACAACCACCAGTCAAAATGGAAGAGCCACCTCCACCACCTCCTCCCATGAAATGGTTGGGAAATAACCCATCCCCTTTGGTCTTCAACTTCTATAATGATATACTAAAGAATCCTGAAAGCTTATGCACTAAATTCAATGCCCGAAACCCATAAAGGATTGCAGAGGAACATGTAAGGATTTTTTAAATCACCTTGAAGACTATGCAAATTATATATGAGGACGTGGCTTGCAGCTATTTCCCTACTCTCTCGGAGAGGAGGCATTCTACTAGTATGTCAACTTGCCCGCCAGAACTATCAATGCTTGGACTCTTTTGAAGGATGCTTTCCTACAGAAGTTCAAGACCCTGGTTAGCCCTATGGATTCATACACACATTTCATGTCAGTTCAAAGGGAGATCAATGAATCGATCATTTCATTTAATGATCACTTCCATAGAGCATACACTCTACTATAGGCCCCGAACATTTTCAATCACGCTACTATTTTTCCTATTTATTATGCAGCATTAGATAACCTTACTTCAGCTCTGGTAAAAAGGATGTGACCACCACCCACCAAGTTGGTAGATGCATACGTTAAGGCCATTATTGCTAGCACAAATTTGGACCAAAAAATTTGTGGTCCACTACCTTCTATTGGGCAAACTACACATCTAGTGTAGATTCAAGGGCTTACTCAAGCCTTGTAGCATTAGACACCCCTACTGAATCCAGCATCGTAGCTACCTATGGTTCCACATGTTGGGTAGCCGATGAATCAAGCACCTTCGGTCCATCACTACTTGCTACCTCGGTAGCAGTATCCCCATCCTCAACCATCCTAGGTGTTGACATATCTCCAAGCATCTGAATTCCCACCTGCTCATCAAAATCAGCTGGTTGCACAACCTGTGTTCCTCCAGAATTTAGCTTCCCAGCCAAATAATACTGAAAAGGACCAGATTGATGAGTTCACAAAGATGATCAAGAAAATGTCCACCGAGATGACATACTTAAGGAATCAGAAAAATCAGCTACAAGAGTCAAAAAATAGCATCAAGCCAATCTCAATTGTGATAATCGAGATCATCATGAAGTTCAGGATAGTCAGGATGCCAACACTTCATCCAGGTAGAATTATGACAGAATTTAGAATTCAGGTCAAAACTTTGACAAAAGGCCTTTCCAAAGGCAAAATCGGACATGGAACACAAACCCAACAATGGTGGCATTCCCACACCCCTTGATTAGCCGAATAGAAATGAAAACACTACAAGCAGAGTTTACTTGGCTGAGGTTGCTTTATCTATTTGGTGTTGCATACACAAAACAAGTCAGCACTCTAAGCTAAATTGTCTAGAATTCTAAACTATTTCCAACATCTTCCAGGTTGAGGTCTAGAATTCTATGGACAATATAGGGTGCAGAAACATCATCTCATATGACCTATATGACTCTTCAATGCTGGTGGTGAATTAGGCTCCTTTCCCAAAAGTTGAGTGTAATACACCAGAGCAGGAGGGTGCCAACTCACGCAACAATGATAAAATGAAAGAGGTAAGTTTTGAAAGTCCTTTGGCTCATCTTTTCAATTTAGTAGATAATGGTCCTAAAGAGGATGAAGTCCAAATTTTTCACAAATGAACTACCCCTTACAACCTCACGAATAGACAAGTCAGTGGTCATGTTGGAGGTCCTTTTACAACCTCCACTCCACCTAATAATTTTAGCACCCCTCCTGATCCAAATGTGAGAAACAATTGGGGGTTTCCCAATATACCTACACAGTATGTTACCGAGAACAAACAACATAACCAGTATCCAAAGACAACCCACTAGGTCCTCCCAAAATGTTTCCTATGATCAAGAAGTCAAGCAGATGGGGGAGTACATTGCTGAGGAATTTAAAAGGGTGAAGCTAAGTGTGTTTGCCTTTGAGCTATTAAAGGTTCCTACCATCATGAATTATTTTTTTAGAATGATAAATGGGACTCCATGAGTCATGTCAACTCAAGAAACACCAACTATGAGGGTTTCCTTTGATGATCAACAAAATGAGTTGGTCATTAGACAGGTCTTCAACAATAAGGCTGATATGCCTTCAAATCAGCAAGAAAACAAGTAGTCCAACAAAGAAACTAACTAGATACTAACACAAAGTAGGGGCAATGAGAAGGATAAAGGCCAAGTTTCCCAAGTGGATGTTTCTAGGAGATTTTTTCAAGGGAAATTTGAAACTCCTCCCTTCCTAACCACCATTCGTGTGTTTGGGAAGAACCTCCATAACTGCCTGCTAGATTCGGGAGCTTCTTCCACTTTCATGCCCCTGAGCATGTGCAAGGCACTCAAAATAATGCCAAATCCCTTTGGGAATAAGGTAACATAGCTTGACAAAATTGAGATCAATATAGTGGGAGAAATAAATAGAATACCTATGCAAATTGTTATCGATCCTTGAATCCAACAAACTATTGATATTCAAGTGGTTGATATCCCAGATACATATGGTATAATCCTAGGAAGGTATTTTACAAGGGCGTTGAATGGATATGTTGTGACTGACTTCTCGCACATGAGGTTTCCATGGAAAGGAATGTCAAATCAGATCCAGATTGATCGTGAGTCACGTATGAGATTCATGATCACCAAATACAACATGAATGAGGTGTTATTTTTTGAAATAGATTTGGGGAATTATTCCCCAGTATCATACCTGAATGAGTAGGAATGCCTTGAATAATAGGGAACAAGCGAGGTTTTCATTGTATTATGAAGCCCACCTTCCAATCTAGCCAATACCTCTCAAAGCACTGAAGTGATAATAGAATTCGATGATGAAGAATCGGGAGAGGATGACAATCTTGGATTGCTAAATGGTTTCCAAGATTTCATGGAAAAGTGCGTACAGGACTAGCTTAGTTTGGGAGCCCGAATGAACTCTTAGGAACTCTTGCTATCTAGTTAGTGCAGGGTACATAATGCTGCCCATTCAGAGTTTGACTACTATTTGTATCAAATAGAAATTGAACACGTTAGAAGACAAACCACTCCGATGGAGAAAGCTAGGCCAGGACTACCTGAACAAACACATTCCACCCCTACACCTCCCCAAATGATTACTGAAATGAGGGCCCCATTGAAGGTGAAATTCGGGTCTGTCGTTTCTACATTCAAGGATTCTCCTGGATTCTGGATGTTGTGCTTTGACAGTTCCAAATCAAAGCATGGGGTTGGAGCAAGTTTTGAATTAATCATTCCTAGAGGTAAATCATACGTTGATGCTCATAGGCTTCAATTTTATTGCATCGACAATGTAGCAGAATATGAGGCCTTTGTCTTGGGCCTCCTGATGGCACTAAGAAAAGGTGTCAAAATTCTCCAAGTGTTCGGGGATTCAGAGTTGGTCATAAATAAAGTTAGGAAGCTCTATTCTTGTTATGATTGAAGACTCACCAACTACAAGCACTGAGTATGGGATCTACTGGAAGGACTAGATTCCTTCAATATCTAATTGATCTTGCATTCCCAAAATCATACTACCAATGCCTTAGTATAGGCAACAAGCACACTACATCCACTATCCCTATCAGGCCTCAAAAGATTCATAGTGGAACTCACCTCAATCCCATTAGTGTCGAACAACGTAGCTAGCTTCTAGGTGTTCAATGATGATAAACACATCCTAGATTTTATCACCATTTCAGATGTGTTTTCTACCTAGATAATCGATGAGGTTGAACCTCAAGAGGTTGAACTGGATATAGAGGGGATCATCTACCTGAAGACCAATACCATCCCTAGGGGGATGGTCCAATTAGATAAAATCTTTGACTTGGATCAGATCAAAGATCAAGATCAATAGGATAAGAAAGATACCATCGGTGGCCAGTGTGACACCTACAACCTCGAAATGGCTGGGAATGCTAAGAACGTGTTTATTGGTAAGGTGTGTGCTCTTAAGGAAAGAAAGGGTATAATTGAGGCTCTATAGAAGTACCATGATGTCAACACCTAGGGCTATGAGGATATCAAAATGTATGATATATAAATTATCACCCACACCATCCCTCTCAAACTAGATGTGAAGCCATTTCGACAGTGATAGTACCCTATCAATGCTTTGCTAGAACCAATAATATACAAAGAAGTAAAAAAGTGGCCTTCGGCCAAGATCATTTTTCCAGTTAGACATTCCACATGGGTGGTGAATTTGGTTCCTGTTAGAAAGAAAAATGGGGAAATTAGATTGTGTGTCAACTTCCATGACCTAAACTGAGCCTCAGAGAAGGATAAATATCATGTACCCTTGTTAGATGAAGTGTTGTAGATAGTAAACAGCTCTCAGATGATGTCCTTCCTGGATGGATATTTGGGATACAATAAGGTCATGGTGCAATACAAAGATTGACACAAAATGACGTTCACCACCAAATGGGGAACCTTCACTTATAGATGAATTTCATTCCAACTAATCAATGTTGGTGCTACCTTCTAGCACGCCATGGATATTGCTTTCAAGGACCTAATGAGCAAGTGCATAATCATCTACATGGATGATTTGATAGTGTTCTAAAAGTAGCGGGGTAATCATGTCACTGACCTATACAAAGTCTTTTAGAGATGCCATGAATTTGGGGTCTCCCTTAATCCAAAGAAGTGTATCTTCGGTGTCACTAAAGGGAAGATCCTTGGACATGTTCTCTCAAAGAGAAGAATCTCTATTGATCCCAAGTGTATCCAATCAATCATGAAGATTCAACTACCAGGCAGCAAAAAGGAATTAAAATCTTTTTTTGGAAAGATTAACTTTATTTGTAAGTTTATCATAGGCTTCGTGGAAATCGTCAAACCACTTAATATTATGCTAAAACAAGATGCCAAGGTCGAGTGGACCCCAAAAGAAAAGTAGGCTTTTGGGGAAATTAAGAAGGAAATTGCTGATACCCCTATGTTGGTCAGCCCCAACTACCTGAAGCCCTTATGCATCTACTCATTCGCTTCAGATCATTCATGTGCCAGTATTTTGACATAGAAGGATGATGAGGCAAGCAAACATTTGATCACCTTCATGAGTACCCCTTTGAAAGATGTTGAGCTATGTTAGAACAACATCAAAAAATAGGCTTATGCCCTTATTAAGGAGGTAAATAAGTTCAGGCATTATATCTTGCACAACAAAGTGTTCGCCATAGTTCCTGACCTTGCGGTGAAGACATTGCTCATGTAGAACAAGCTAGGAGAATGAAGGGAAAAATGGATCGCATTGTTGCAGGAGTATGATAAGGAAATACAGCCAATGAGGCTAGTGAGAGGGTAGGCACTTGCCAAAATGATGGCAAAAGTGGTTATTGAGGCTAGGCCCGAACTCACAGTGCAACAATACCAACTAGAAGATGTCTCTCTAGGGGAATGGTATGATGACATAGTGTATTATTTGTTGAATAAAAAATGTTCACCTCATTTGCAGGGAGTCCAAAGGCAAGCCCATAGATTGAAAAGCAATAGTTACATGTTGCAGGGCACCGTATTGTACAAAAGAAACCATGAGGGTATCTACTTGAGATTTCTTGGTAAAGAAGAAGCTAAGCGAGTCCTCTAGGAATTCCATGATAAGTTCGGGACTGGTTATGGTTCTGGTTTATCAATTGCACATCCAATATTGAGAGTTGGGTACTATTGGTCCACAATTTTCAAGGACGCTCATGGTCATGCTCGTACCTGCCATGTATGCTAGACTGCTTCCACCCAAGAAAAGAATGTTGATGTCCCATTGCAACCTATTTTAGAGGTAAGGTCATTCAAGCAGTGGGGTCTCAACTTCATTGGTCCAGTAAGCCTTCCATCATCTATTGGACACAGGTACATTCTGACCACTTTCGATTACTGTACTAGGTGGATAGAAGCAATTGCTTGTAGGCAATGCACAACTAAAGCAGTAACTATTTTTTTGGAAATTTTTATTTTAAATCACTTTAGTTGTCCTTATGCGTTAGTATGTGATAATGGTCCTGCATTTTATTCATTAAAATTCATGAGTTGGGCCTTAAATTATGGAATCTCCCTTAAGTTTTCCTCCAATTATTATCCCCAAGGCAATGGTCTTGCTGATTCAACCAAATAGAACTTGATCACTATGATCAAGAATTTACTGGATAGGAATCCCAGAGACTAGCATACCCAACTTTATTTTTCCCTTTGGGCAGATCGTACCCATCAGAAGGCTACCCTTGGAGATTCCCCTTACCACCTCATTTATGGCTTGGAGCTCGTTTTCCCCATACATTTGAAAATCCCTACCCTCTAGTTCATCAATGATTTTTATGAAGGGGGAGACCGTAGAGAAGCTCACCTCACTGAGCTGCTACACCTAGAAGAAGTACGAGACCATGCAATAGAAATTTTTTCCAAACATCAAGGCATAGTCAAAAGATGGTTCGATCATTGAGCCAAAATTAAGGCCTTCTACATTTCTGATCTAGTCCTTCATTGGGACAAGGCCAACAAAAATAAAGGGGGATATAACAAATTCAAAAAGCTTTGGCTTGGCCCCTTTCAGATTGTTGAAATCCTTGGAGATAATGCTTTCCATTTAAAGACTTTGACTGGTGAACATGTTTTGTTTCTTGTCAATGGGAAACACCTTAAACATTACTTCCAGGACTGAGCTCTTCTAGAGTTGTTTGTGTAAATACCTATACATAGATTAGGGTAGGTTTCTCCACTTTGTCCTTTTGTTTTGTTCTATTTTGCTCATTTCTCGATTGTTTTTGTTTTGACCTTGGAAGAGTCTCTGTGTTTTGTTGTGGTGGCCATGCTTTTCTCGATAAATGGTTTTCCCTACTGCCCACTCTTGTGTTATTCTCTAGATAATCCTTCATTCCCTATTACTAATCTCTGAAAGCCCCTAAGCATTGGTTTTCCCCTTTTGAACTCTAGACTAATCTGGAATGGTGTCCCATTTGAATTTCCTACATCTATCATGGAACACATAGAAACACACTTTAAAATTTTTGAAGAATTATATGGTGATTACTGAGAAGGCTAGAATAAGTAAACAATATAAATTCTTCTCCAGTGACCACTATGATTCCCAAGCCCATAGTGAGCTTCCATGCTTACACAGTTGAGCAGAAAGAAAAAGAAAAGTGTTGCAAAGAAAATATCAAATGAAAAGAATAGATAGTATAAAGCCAACAACCGTATGCATGTGCAAATATCTCTATCAGGGCTATGGACGCTTGGCTAGCAGTAGAGCTATGTTTGTGGGGTCACAACTTCAACTCCATTGGGGCTATGGATGCTTGACTAGCAGCGGAGCAATGTCCAGGTTATTTTTGGTGTGAGGCGAACTACGTAGGTTGTCATTCTTGATCAGTGGTTGTCCATGCTATCTCTAAGGAAAGGAATGAAATCACCAAGAAAAAACCTCGATGATGATGTCATGGAATGATTCAATCTCTCCTTCCTTAACTTGTTCTTAGTTCAACATTGGAAATTAGCTTTGGTGTGTGAAACTAGAGATCATGGGTTCAGAATGAATATTTATCTTTAGAACACTGGGAGTGTTCTCCTAGAAGAGTCACCATTTCTTGTGCCTCTAGCACACATGCCCTATTCGGAACAGGGACCTTCTCTTTCCTTTTGGCTTTTTGGGTCCTTTTTGCTTCACCTCATTTTGCGTGCCCCATTTTGGCATCCTTGATAGTCAACACATTCTCAAAAGTCTCATTTTGGTTGACCTAATTTTTCCCCTTTGAAAAGTGCTAAGTCTTAAGCCCTTTTTGGTTTTCTCTATCAGTTGGCTTTTTTGACGTCTGTGGGACCCTCTGAGCCTGGACCCTTGGATTTTCCTTTGTAGGTTTCTCTTTTGGCTCCATCGTTCCATACGACCAATGGCTAGTGTCTGTCCAACCTTCTGACCCTAGTGCTCTAATAGCCATCTGAATCACTTGTTAAAACTTGGTAGTTGCGCCCGTGTCTTTCCTTCCCCCAGACCTCGACCCTCAGATTTCCATCTTTGGGCCACTGTCTCTAATTCATCATTTTCAAGCAACCATCCTTTGACATCTTTCTGAACCTCAAACCCCAGAGTCCTCTTCACCATTTGAATTACCTTGGCATATTTTCAAGCGATCATGTCCCGACGTCTTTCCGACCCTCGGAACCCGATTCTCTTGCTGTAGTCTCAAAATTTGAATTCACCTACCTAATCTACCACTGTACCAAGTATTTTTTAAGGCATTAATTGCACTTGGGGGATATTTAAACAAGTTTTGGCCTATCATTTTCACATGTCAGGAGTAATCGAAGAGCCTTGTGTCACCTCAACAATTTCCTCCTCCATGACTGGATTCTAGCTCCATCATTCTTCAAGGATTCGGTCTTCTACTCCTTTGGGCCCTCGAGGTAGGATCGCCATCCACTTTCCTTTCTACTTCTTCCTTAAAATCATGGGTCAAACTAAGGGAAAAGTAAAATAAACCTTACAATCTATTAGGATGGTGCCTTAACATGAAAACCCACAAGTTAAAAATTTGAAAAACAATCATTTGAGTGTTAAAATTGACAACCAAAACCTCCCTGTCCCGTAGTTGTTCTTTAGAGTGGGTGACCACACTATCTGGGCTCAAGCCTTGCTCTGGCTGTAGCTTTAACTTGGAAAATTTTGCTCTGACAGCGAAGTTCCTCCCGGGTTCTGACCCTCGTAATTCCCTGACCATTTCGCCAATCTAACTAATGGCTTCGCTCCATCTTCCTAGTCCATGGACTCCGGTAACGCAAGGTTTTGCCTCATACTTGTCACAAAAATTGAACTTCGAAGTTGTCCCTAGACCCCAGCCCTCAGACTTATATCCATAGACTGTTGTCTCATTTTTTCCATTTCACACAGCTGCCGCAAGACATCTTTTCAATTCTTGGACCCCGGTTCACCTTTCGCTCCACATGATTTTAATGGGGAGAATGAAACATCCAAACTATGTTCAAACCTTGGCCTCGAGAATTCTGTTGCTGAAATTTCATGTTGCTTTCACCATCCTGAACGGCCAAACCTATCCGCCTTTATCGACACCGGGCCTCGAATCTCAATCCACCTTTGGAAGTTTTGCCAACTGCCAAGACTGCCTGGGGTCTGATCTTCTAAATTTCCATCTTTGAAATTTCATCTACGTTTCAGCTTTTCGCATGGCAATTCCCAAGCAACTTCCCGACCCCTACAACCCAAACTCTGGAGCCTGCCTCCTGGGATGTTGTTTTCCCTGCACTATTTCAAATAGCCAACCATGGACGACTTTCTTACAGCTAAGTCCTGAATGCCAAAATGATGGCTCAAATGGCCTCCAAATTGAAAATGGACTTCAACCCACATGCTAAAAATGGACCTTCTTTCACACCTCCCCTTTATTGAACAAATCCAGGACCCGAAAAAGTCATTGGGAGAACCTTGCCTTGTTTTCCCTTCAAAACAACATTCTACCAGGGGAAGTCTGGCCCCTGAGGCCCAAGTCACCTATTTGCCTTCCAATGTTATTATTATCAAATCTTATAATTTTCTTAAATCAATATTGTGGATTTAACCTTCATTTGCAAGGATTTGTTTGAGGCTATGTTATCATGTTAATGTTGCTAACTCCCATCTCTCTGTGCAAGATTTATCGAATTTGGTACAGAGGCCTTTGGGATGGCCAAGGACAAAGGGAAAAGAACCAACAAGGCCCCTCAAGGCAAAGAAGATAAAGATCAAATGAAATATCAATTCCAAGGGGCACCCTTGCATTCCAAGGTCACAACTAGTTGGAAGAATATCACATACACCAATATTGACATGTCGATATTGATGAGTTTACATGAAGAGTTAGAATAGACCCAAAGACAAATAATGCAAAATTGATCAGAGGCAGTGGACTTGCCAAGGCTGCAAGTTCCCCCCCCACCTTAGTGGCCCCCGAACTAGTAATGTCATGTCGGGAGGCATACCAACTTCAAACAAGGACCATCATGGATAAGGATGGCAATGTCTTGACTGATATGTCCCCTCTCGAGATAACTAAAACCTTCCACATCCCCACCTTTGAAAGCATGGAGACCCCAACCATTTAGGAGTGCAAAGCATTATGGGATTAGGATCGTTTAAAATTCAAGAAACTGATCAACCAATATTGGTTGAAAGATAGGTGAGGCAGGGCTGGTAAAGTCCCTCAAGAGCTCTACCACAATGATTTCTTTGAGGACTATCACAACCTGGTCACCCTACTAAGCAAAGTAATGGGCCTTCCTGCTGTGGCCTTCTTCCAAGAGTGGATTCTATATTTTATTGAACAAATTCTCAATGGGGATGACACTACATTCTATTGGGGGGAGATAATCAACAATTGCTTTCATGAGAAATTTGTTAATGTGAAGAAGACCTCCAAATTCTACATGATGTCCTACCTAGTCTATACACTTTCTGATCAACATCATTATAGTGGATTATTTGTAATGCCCAATGAGGCACCGGGAAGAGTGCTTAAACCCTATGACAAATACCCTTATCTATAGTACAATAATTTCAAGGACTATTGTAGTGTAAACGATGCTTTTATTTCCTACATCATTCGATCGCTTGGAGGTGATTTTGAGAGAAGATTCTCTCATAGTGCTAGGGCCCTTCTCAAGCGCTACACCTTCCTATTCATACAATTTCCCATTTTCACCTACATTCACGCCTAATGATTCTCTGAAAGGTCGAACAAGCTGCCCCGGTATCCTTATCACCGGATTATATGATTGGAACTAACCTGACAACTACGACACATACACAAAATTCTAAGTAGTAAGAATTTGGCGGGAACCCCTTAACCCCTTGCACTCGGCCAGGGAGTGTATGAAATTCATACTTCCCAATGCTCAGGCAATTCAGAGAAGGAGTTAGCCGAATACCACTTCAGAGAACATACAGCTTGGCTATGGATGGAACCGTATGGTCATATTAGAAAGGCACTTGGACCAGAGTAAGCCCAACTCCACCACTTTGAGGACTTTTGGGCTAATTGCAAGGATGAATTTAAAGTGTGGATATGGTATTATATGCATATGACTACATACTTCATGAAAATGGTGAACCTGTGTTTAGTTAAGGATCAACTCGAAGAGGAGGAGAGCATAGTGATTGACTTGAGGTATAGTGCCATTGCAAATTTTCCATTGCCTTTAATTGATTGGAATGATCCAAAGGTTGATGACCTCGAAATTCTTACCAAACCCATTGAGGCTCAAACAAAGGTATAGATCGATGAGCAGGTCACTCGACTAAAGCAACAAGGAGTCGCCTTGACATTCAAGGGGCTCAAAAATGAGCCAAGTGGTTTTGATGGTGGGATAGCTACCAATACAACTAGATAAATATCCAAATCCCCACCATCTATCAAGTCGAGGAAGAGAAAGGGGGTTGATGAGCAGCAACCTAACCCAAAAGTGTAGGCTAGAAACACCTCAAAGGGCGAGCCTCCTAAGAACCATAGAAGAACGAGCAAAATCACTGAGATGCCTATAATATCTGAAGATCCACTCCATGAAGGTAAGGAGATGGAGGATGACCCACCATGGTCCCACCCACTTCACTTGGAATAGATACTTCCTCTCCGCCTGTGGTGGACATTGTTGTCCACCTCACGTCAACTTCTTCGATCGCGTGGGTCATATTGGTGGATTCATCCTTTGCTACAACCTCACCAATCTCATCATCCTCCATGTCTCCTTCCCTTCCACCCACTTCATCTACTGCTGCAATGCCTATCCTCGCTCTCCTAGAGTCCTTTGTCAAGTATATGAAAAATGTGCCATCTGAACTTTCGAGAATGCTTGCAAATCCAATGGTGCAAGATACAATCACCTAGGCAATGGTTAATGCCCCAACTCTCCCTCCTCCTATGGAACCACCTAGAATGGAGGCTACAATGCAAATCTCAGATGAGCTCGAATGACAACAATTGGAGGCAGCCGAGAGGCTAGAAGATGAGGAATTTGAGTATCATGTGTATCCAATATATGAACATTGGGTGATCGATAAGGTGGCCTATGAGTCTTCCAATGAGGAAAGCGAGGGTCTAGGGATGAACATAATCCAAGAAATAGCTGATTCAGAGCTCGACGAGGAGTGGAACAAGAAACTCAAGGAGATCGAGGACAAAGTGGTTGAAGGATAGCCTATAGTTAAAGAAAGAGTTTATGCTCCAGAGACTGAGGATAGTAGGTTTCCTATGGAAGGACATGATCAAACCCCAGAGCATGATGAAGAAACATCCTTCCATGAAGATGAACAAGAGAATAGGCCTGAGGAATGTGGGCATGACCAAGATGAAGAAGAAAAGGGTGTTGAAAGGGAAGACCACCCTGACAAGCAACTGCTCACCAAATCTCCTAACAAACGTATAATGCTCATGCAATATTTTGACAGGGAGAAGGAATATACAAGAATTGAGCAGGATGTCCTGAATGCAAAGCCATTGAAGTTAGGGTGGAGGATGGCAAAGATCGACATGAATCACCCAAGGAAGGACCCCTGATGCTTGACTGGATAGAAAGGAAGCTTAAAAAGAAAACACCCACCCTAAAGGATCCAAAAGAAAGATTGGAGGCAATACTAGCTAGAGCTCAGATTAGTACCAAGAAAGAGAAGAAGCCTAGAATCAAATCAAAGGTAACGACGGATGCCTCTGGATCCAGGGTAGTTAAAATAGCTATGCTAGTGGTTGGAGAACAAGGAATAAGCTATAACATCTCCACCATTGACTTGGGAGTGGCCACCAGGGAACAGAAGGTTGACCACCTCTAGGAATCTATCGCCAGAGTGGTGCAACTTATCTATTAGGATAAGGTTTCAAAAGAAGAGCTCAAGGCATAGGTGGTTGATTTGATGGCCTACATTCAACAATGGTCATCTCCAAATGAACATCCTACCACATCATCGGCCCTTCCGTAGTTGTTGTCCCAATAACAGATTAACAAGCTAGAAAGAAGGAGGAACTTGGATAAGACCACAAAAAACTAGTTCCAATAGGTCTTGGACATTGGGAATCCGGGCATCAATTTGGCTATCCCAACACCAAACGAGTTCCTAGAAGTGCAAACATCTCTTGAGGGCATGAGGTGAATCTACGAAGAGTTCCCAAAGAAGTATAAGGTTGCCTACCCAAAAACTGAGGCTATCCTCGCACTGCTAAGTGACATTTGGGAAAAGGACCTTACCTTCAAGGACAATGACCTTTGGTTAATGGATGTGTGGAAGCAAGACTTTGATCACAAAAAGGGGAGGTTGGAACAAATCCTAGAATGAGTAATTCCATATATTGACTGGGCCAAGGAGGCCAAAGGAGATTGTGTTAGATAACTCAGGTTGATGACAAGGTACGAGATGCTTGTTGTTAAGATCAATTTGGAAAGCATAAAGCCTCACTTTCGAAAGAGGATGGAGAAGGGAATGTCAGCCGAGGTTACCAAAGACTTTATGAGATTTTCTGTTTGAGCTTTCACTCAGTCTGAGCTATTTAGGGACCATGTTACCAAGTATGACAAAGACTAGGAAAAGCTCGTTAACAATTCCAAGGAATGGAGTTACCAAGTGCTAAGGTCTGACATCATTAAGGTCAAAAAGCTTCGGCCAGTGATCTTGAGATTCATGGAGTATGCGGCTTTGAAGAAATGGGAAGGCAACCCTATTATTGATGAAGAATTTCTATTAGAATAGCTGCAGCAAAGAGCAATCAGCAAAAAGACAAAAATTCTATAGTGTTGCCACTAGAAGAAAAAACAGGGAAAAGACAAAGGATGCATTTTAAAATGTAATATATTTGGGGGTAGGTGAAACCCTATTGTAAAGTGAATCTTGCCCACATAATGGAATTGAATCTTGGCCACTATTTATTTTTTTGGAAACTATAAATAGGGGTCTCTTCCTATCATTTTAAGAGAGTTGAGTTGTTGTAAAGACATGTTGCAGAAATTGCAATAGAAATATAGTGATTTTGGTGTATTTTGGATTTCTTTTGATGTTTCATGATTCTTCTCCCATAAGTTAATATTCTAGTTTGAGTTACTTTTCTGTTCTAATCTCCTTTTTAGTTGTCCTTAGTAGATTTAGTGATGTTGTCTTTGATTGTGAAGATTCCTACTATGTGTATGCTTTTCTTGTCCATAGTTTTAGTCATTTGCTGCGGGTAGGTCACTATGCAAAGTTAGTCTAGACTTATATTTTATATCTTCTCTTCAAACTTTATCTTTATTCACATCTATATGGTGAATGAATCATGAAAAATCTGCAGTCCTTAGAAGATAGCATATATTTCATGGCATTGTGAAATTTTTGATTAAGTGAAATTCTATTTTAAGGAAATTGTCCACAACAGAAACCTCGATGATCGTTGTTCATCGGTAGTTGTAGGTCCAGGGACCCTCTCTCTTCCCTGCCCTTTTTTAAAAAAAATAATTAACCTATGCTAAGGTTCATTGCACATTGTAAAGCCAAATTTAATGATAAGATGGAGTTCAAGACTGTTGTTTGAATCTGCAACAAAAGTGCAGTGATTTCCTATCCAAAGAACTTTGTTCGCAGATATGATTCTCCTACAACTTTGATTCATGTAAGACTGCCTTGTGATTCTAGAAAATCACATCACAAATAAATTGACATATTCCAAGCACCATCATGACCTAACATCAGAGAGACCTTGGGATAGTGTTCTGGAATTTGATTGTGGAAGATTGTCTTTCAAGAGAGGTAATGCACTTGCATGTTGCCTATGTTGAGAAGTGCATTAAAACACCATCAACAAGTCTTTCATCACCAAAGAAGGAGGTTGTTCCATATTTTTTTAATACATGTTAGAAGGAAGAAGATAGGGTTTTTCTTTCATGGCATGGAAGGATTCCAACACCAGGATGTTGTAGAAGTTCGAGGGACATTTTAGGCATGTTGTAGACCAAGGAAAAAAATGAATGTGTTCTGGATAGGTGCCATGAAGGGAGAGAGATCTTAGGAGCTTGCAATAGCTTGTTTCCACATGTTCCAATATCCAAAAAGAGGTTTATATGTGTAGGTTCATAATTACTCTTTCATAAAAGCTTATTATTTAGAGCCTTTAAAGCAATTTTGTTTTAGGGAAACTTCAGGTTTTTTTTGTCTTTGAGATTTTCATTCCTTTTCCTCTACTTGTGTATAATTCTTGTATCATTATTGGTAGATGGGTTGGTTTTAATATAATTTATGTGTACTAAAATCCTCTTTGAGCTCGTAAATCTTGCCACAAAAGTAATCACCTAGTGTCTCAACCTTCTCAGTTTTTTCAAAGAAGTGGTATCATAGTGATATTTAAGTAGCATTATGGTCATTTAAAGGGTAGTCCTCATTTGGATGGCCATGATATGCACAAAGGTTTCCATCTAAAACCTTAAGTACTACGGAAAAACCTAAAGTGTTAGAAGTGACAGGGAATGCTGGAAAGGGCATAGGTAGAAATGAAATATACACGAGGAGTAATAGTCATTAATGCATACATGAGTAAGGGATAGCCATTATAGGGGTAGATTTTTTATTATGATATTTTATGATGATAGTGTACCTATAGATGGAAATATCACAAGCATTTTTTTAGTCAAAATAACATTGTGGCATGTTTTAGTGTCAATTCTTGTGTTGGTATAAATAATGGAATCATAATAAAAATGGCTTATCCATATGACTAATAGCACTATGAGAGAATGTGAAGATCATGGCAGTGATTTTGACAAGATTCATAGATGATCATGTTAGGAATCGTGTTCGAAAGTATTATGTCAAGAATATAGATACCATCATTGGTATTGACTGTTGAAGAAAGGACAACATTTAGTTCAAGCCTTCTCAGTCAATCATAGTCCTTTAACAAGAATATAGTCAATAGTTTTAAAACCTCAAGAACTAAAAAATGTGACAGTCTTAAGAGGGTCATAGAAAATGAGGGACAATTTCATCTCAAGCTATATTTCCAATAGGAAGACCTTGAAATTAATCCTTATAATTTCATTATGACAAAGCTTAACACAGAGGGACATGTTATCTTTGGGAAAGACAATGATCAAGGTCTTTTTTTTCTTAGGTAAATTATGACACCCCCTCATGAAATCACTACATACCTATGAAATTCCCTTGAGAGGTGGGTTCTAAAGCACTAAAGCTCACCATCTAATGGCTTTCTAAGTAGTGGTTAATGTGATCTAAGCTATGATATAGAAATTTTAACTAGAATGATTCTAGAAATGCTTCAAAGAAACTAAAAATTTAGAGTACAATGGTGATAAAGGATGTTAATGAAGAAAACCATTTCATGAAAGGAAATTTATCTTCTAGATCTAAGAATAAAGGAGATAAAAGTTGGTTTTTAGTGACAAATTGTAGGGTTCCATTTTTTATTAACAACAAAACATTAGTGATATTATTTGTCATGAATATCTTAGTTTTGATCTTTGCATGAACACTAGTAGCATGCTATGTCAATGCAAAAGGATAAATCAAGATGTACAAGGGTTTGTCCATAGTATAGGGAGACTAGATCATAAGCCTATCACTTCTAGGTGATTTAACCTTGAAAATCCTTTGATCCTGGTATACAAGGGAAACAGATAGGGATTTTGAGCATTCATAGTATGCATGAGGATATGCACAAGATGGTTATTCCATGTAGGTTTGTTGGATGAGTTGCAAGTGATGACAATGAAAAGGTAAAGGTTTCTAAATAAAGAATACCTATATGTTGTCATGGAAGAATACCAATATGTGATAGTGAAAATGGGAAAAGTTTCCAAATAAAATTGATAGTGTCATGGGTTTTAGCCAGTCTCATGAATTTTTTTCTCAAAGGATGCACCCATCAAAGAAAAACAATAAATCTAAGGATTGACATAGTTTTGATTGTGAATGCAGAGTAGTGAGATTTATATGCACAAAGGGTAGTGTTTACCTAATAAAAAGGTAGTCACATAGATGTCAAGAGGAATAGTGATAAGGAACCCCATAAGATAGAGCTTCAAAGGAGATAGAAAAGAAACAAATGGAATTCCTAATAAGGGGTCTGATGATAGATTTGTAAAGGGAAAATTTATTCCTTGAATAAGCAAGATAGCCACCATGTGATAGTGGATATCAAGCTAGAAAATGGTGTTTGATAGAGATCTTTAATGGAGCAAGGAAGAATGTTAAAATAAAAACTAGAAAATGCCCAAGCTTGCTAAGAGGGTGTAAAGATAAAGTTTTATGCAAAAAGACAAAAGAGAAAACCTCTAGGTATGCAAGAGGATAATGGAAATCCATGGAACTAGGTTCATCATGGGCTTGTAGTTGGAAATCCAACACAATTTGTAGAGATGACCAGTATTGGGATACCAACATAAGTTCATCACAATCAAAAGGATGGATGAATAGTGATTAGAAATAGTAGTCTTAGATCCCCATTTCATAGTGACAATGATGCAAGTGGAGGAGGTTATGATAATTTTGAGTGTCCTAATGACATCCATCATGGCAGTAGTAGGGTTTGTTAGAAGCAAACTTTTATACATAGAAAATATGATGACAACTTGTGGTAAAAGAGACATGACAGTCATACACCCTAACCATGATAGTATAGTTGCATGGTTTTCATAAAGAACACAATAAAATCCATTTGTAATAGTGAAAATGGTTTGGAAATAGTCTTAATTAATATCTCAATGCCCTTTACCTCACATTAGAATGCAAAACTATCCTAAGAAAGTGGTATGAAGCTTTGTTGAAGACAATCAACTACCATGAAGAGGGAAACCAATAACTAATGATGGTATGAGAACTATGATAGATAGGTCTATAGGTGAAAGAAAGGAAGCTATAGGTAGATATTAAATATATTGACACTAAGAATGAAGAAAAAATAGACTTTGAAATATTGAATTCCATGGAGCTATTGTAGAAGATTATTATTTCAATATTAGATTAGTGTTCCCACTAAATGAAAAGAATGTAATTATAAGTCCAAAAAAAATTCATAAAAAATGGAACTACATGCATTCACACAAAATGATAGTCAACTAAAAGAGAAAATGATCATTCAAGATATACAACATCTATAATTGAAGGAGGATAGATGAAAAAGCATAGTAACATATAGAACAACAAAAGTATGAAGTAGCTACTTCCATAGATTTGTTTTAAATGGAGTAGGAATATAGTCTAGAACCCAAATTATGAAAGTACTCCATTTATGATAGAGAATAAGAATAATCATAGTCAAGAAAATAAAAAAAATAATAGAGAAAAACCTTTCTAATAATGAAATAGGTGCTCAATTTTCTTTTTCTTCAAAAGAACAGTTTACACAAGTTGGAAAGACAATATACAATGAAAAATGATAAAGGTTGAGTTAGTATATGGGTGAAAGGGGAAAATGCAAAGGAGTAGATGATTGTGTGATGATGTTAGGTGGCTAAAAAATATCCTTAAAGATTCTCATGACTTGAGGAAGGTTTTGACCACTTTAAGACTCTCACATGTCCTATTTTCATACAAGTAGTAGTTTTGAGGCATAAAGGACCAATTGGAAAGGGTAAAGGCTACTTTGACACCTATAGTAGTAGTTTATGAACATAAGGGATAACTTTTTGAGAAGTTAACAAAAATATGGTGACAAGGACAACAAATTGAGCTTCTTGGGATAAAATTGAAGGTATATAGGAGCCTTATAATTAGTTGGAGCACTTTTCAAGCAGTTGCAATGACCAAGTCAAAGCACAAACCTCTTGGGCAAGAAAAATAGTTTACCCTACCTTTAGGATTTGTAAATTTATAAAAAATAGTTCATATATTCTCTCCTATGATTGGGATGAGATATATAACCCGTAGGCTTCATTTTTTACTTAGTTCTTTCTTGATTTTGAGCTCTAGAAGCAAAAAAATAGAGTATTTTAACTTAGAAAATTAGTTTCTTGTTCATTATTTGAGCCATGTATTGTAACCTATGAAGATTCTTTCTTGTAAAAGAGTAAGTATTATAGCTATTTTTAGACCTATATGCTATTTGTAAGAATTTTTTTATCAATAAAACAAGTTATTTTCACCTTCTCAAACTTGTTTCATTGTGCAAGCTTCAAAATGGTTGATGTGATCTTGTGGTGATGCTTCTTCCCCTTGATTTCTATCATATTTTTATTGCCTTTATGAAAAAAAAAAGTACTTTTGTAGGTCATTGCTTGTGTTTAACCAACTAAGGACAAAGTTTAATTTTTGAATGCATTTATACTTCCTTCTAAATGATGTCCTATATATAAAAAATGGTCATGAAATACTTATGCAAGAGTCACATGAAATTTTGGGTTGTGTATGTCAAGGTTTAAGTTGTTAATCATAATAGTTTCATTCAAACAAGTGAAAGTCAAAAAATTCATTTAGTGCATCACCTTACAATCTTAGGTTTTCATTTTCATGTCAATTCCTATCTCTTTCATTATCAAGCAGCAATAGGTAGTTTAGTTTAGGTGATAAAATGAAGGGAACTTGCCCTCTCAAGAGGTTAATTCCCACATCCTAAGCCCACAATCAAGGGATTTATCCCATGTGTCACTAGTAGGATGTTTTTTGTAACTCAGTAAGGGTGCACTATTTGGTGACAAAAAGTTTAATTACCAAATTGGGGTTTGACCAAGGAAAATCCCTATCCACCAAAAACAAAAAACAAAACCTCTCGTTATATGTGTAGATTTTTAGGTGAATAAGGATTGAAAGTTGATCAAAAGTGCAATTTTGCAAAGTTGTCAAAGTTGTCATCAAAGTTGTCAAGACATCAAAACTCACCTACAAGTTTTATTTTTTTCTTTTTGATAGTCAAACCTAATGGAATCAAAATCTTAGATCTGAGATTCTAGGATCACAAAATAATTTTTAGACCCTTGTATAGAGACCCATTCACCCCTAGGTGAATATTTTCTTTAGCAGAGCCTAAAAACCACTCTTGGAGTCAAGTAAACACCATCCTAAAATTCTCAGATCTATTGGTTAATTATTTTTTTTTATAGTGTTATCATAATACTTCATATTCCAAGTGTTAGATCTCATAGTTTTTATTGTTAAAAAACTCTTATACCTCCCAAAACTATTTTTTAGTCATTTCTATCATAAGGAAGTCATGACAGCATTGTGTCCAAATCTAGGGTTGACTCACCTTGAGGGTTGTAAGTCAGTTCTAATCATTTTTGGCACTATTCATCTTCCTAAAGAACATGGAAAAGGTGGATTTTTGATTAGGTGGACACACCATTTTTCTTTTGGCATAGGTCTCCTATCCATCTACCCCCTTTTTCCTTTGTTTCATTTTTGTGAACCTAACATTCTACATTTGAAATTTTGATTTGGAGACATTCAAAACCCTAGATGTTAATTTGCATTAGTTTTTTTTCATTATTATGATTTTCATTGTATTTAGGGTTTAATTTTTCATGTTTACACCATTTGAATTCATAAAAAATTAGAAACTTTGCATTAATTTCACATACATCTTGCATTGTAGTCACATCAAGAGTGTGTTTTAGTCATTTAGATTCAAATTTTAGTTCAAAATTGCATCTCAAAAGTTGTCACCTTTTTCACTATTTGTCACTAGTTTCACTTGCCTTAGGACACCTAAAACTAGAAAAATCTATCACAAAATTCACTACTTACAACTTGAAATAGAGAACTCAAACATCAAACCAAAAAACAAAATTTATTGTTTCCAACCCCTATGCAAAGACTCGTTTGCCCTTGGGTGAACCTATCCTTGTATAAGCACTTTTGCAAATTTTTTGGGCATCATTTTTTCTCTGTTTGCTTCATTTCATTCTACTGTTAGATCTATGTTTCAATTTTAGAAAATACAAAATCATATACTTCTTGCATTAAGGTCAATAGGTCAAATTAAGTACATTGTTTGAAATCAAATTTGGCACTAAAAAGACATCATTTTCAAGTTCTTTACACCTTAATCAACCATTTATCATATATGAAATCTTGCATTCACATTTTAATTTTAAAAAATACATCATGGATACGTGTTTTGGTAAAATATGGGTGTCCTTGAGATATTTGGTAGACATTTCATGTTGTGTGTTTGGTCATGAACCTAATGCAATTGAGCCTATTAATGAACCTTCACCTCTTAATGAATGTCATCATGAGGTGTAAATCTTAGGCCAAGATGTATATAGCATAGAAAAATTCATACAAGACTTCTTACACAACCTTGAGAACAATGCATCCTTCTATCCATCCATGCAAATATCTCCTAGCATTCCGCCATTTGATATGTTTAACCTTTTGCATATCAAAATTGAGACACAAAGAAAAGCTCAACCATCAATCATGAATGAACATGTTAACAAGGACAATAGTGAGACTCTTCTATCCTATGCTCATCGATTTGTTGATATATGCATAAATATAGAACAAAGTTATGGTCAAGGCTTTTAAATATTAAATAAACAAGGATGTGACATAATAAATTATCATGAAATCCATTAAATTTTAGAACAAATACTATCCAAAGATATTAAAGGATTAGTATATCAAGGATCTCCTCAAACCACTACCTCTCCTAATGGGAAAGGTATTCTCTTCCCTAAGATTGTTTCACAACACCAATTAAGACCTCATGAGCATGATCAAGTAACCTTATATCCTCCACCTCCAACAACTCCTCAATAAAGTAAACAACATAAACCTTACAAACTCAAGAAGTTGCAATTCCCTTGTCCTATGTCCAAGAATGAAAAAGCTTTACACCCACTCCTTAATAAATGACTCATAACATTACCACCTATCAAAGAAAATCAAAAACGAAAAAGTACAAACATGTCTCATTTTCAATATCATAGAACTCTTGGGAATAGTACTAATGAGTTTCATACTTTAAATACAATCATTAGAGAATTTGAACCATTTTCATGTAAATATACTTATCTAATAAATTAGCAATTGATCACTTTTCTCCTTGTCATGCAATAGTTGTAGAATCTTGGCATACTCACTTTTATATGTATTACAATTTATTCCAATCATTTTCCATATTGCAAGGAGCACCACATCATCACTTATCTTAGTGCATCCTTTCCCTACACATGGGGGGGAAAGGGGCTAGGTATTCCTTGCTCCTAGTATTGCACATGTCATTATCCCTTTGGCTAGTTTTATACCCTATATATATGATAAACAAGATTGGGATGTCGATGACATACTATAGATTGACTCGTATGTGCCATATTAGTATTTTATTTTTATGTCTTTCATTTTCTTTGTAATTGCATGTGTGTAATGTGATCCCCCATGTCATACTACTTAGTGTTTATTTATATTTTTTTGAGCCTATTTTGGATGAAACTTGTCACTCTGTTGGTGCAAGGATACAAACGAAGTGAATCTATCACGACATTCTTCTATTTGTATCTACATTCTTCTATATGTCATCAACCATTATATTTTCATTTGTCTTGTGTTTTCCTTTTGGGGATGATGCAAGGCCTTGAGACATTTAGGTCTCTTTCATGTTTACCCAAACCATTAAATTATTATTTTTCACTCTCTTTATGTCATTCCTCCTTTGTGTTTGTTATTGAACAAATGATTTTGGGAATGATGATGATTTTGAGCTTGATTATATCATTGTAGCAAACACATACATTGATCCCAAATCTATGCATCCCTTGTGTGTTATCTTATGATTTCATATGGGTGCAACCTCCTTTCATGATATACCTCTATTTTGGAAACATATGTTTCACATAGGTATTTTTGAATAAATCTCTCATGTATTGGCATTTATCATTTTTCTACTTTAAATTAATTTCTCATAGCATGGTGTTCAGCAATTTCTTTAAATTTGGGGCATACATTTCCCTACTCATTGTTTGTATATTCCCTTAAAAGTGTGGTCTTCTCACTTCATGTGATGTTTCTTCTTGATGGTTACATTATGTTTTATGTGCTTCAAGAGTGTAACCTTTATTGGCATATGCCATTCCTCTTAGTGGTAATGCTATGGCTTGCATTCCCAAAGGTGTGAATCTTTATCCCTTGAATAGTCCTCTCTTGGTGACATTAAGCACAATGTTCCTTAAGGTGTGACATTTCATGCATTAAGAAAACCCATTTGACTATCCTATCCTATTGCATTTAAAATATTTTCATGGCCATCAAGCATAACACAACTTGCTTGCTAGTGGTGTTTTTTTGTTTTTCATGAGTGTCTAGCATAATGTAGCTTGCTAGGCTTGTGGAACCTTTGACTATTTTTTGTGGTGCCTTATCAAAGTTATCAGGAGGTATAAATTTTGGTATTGTTGACGTATGAGAGCCTATAGATTTGGCATGAATTTTTGATCAACCACCATTTTGTGGGTGCATACTAACCTAGTATGTGTTGCTCACTTCCTTGGGGATCACCTAGTGGACACTAAGTTTCACTAGCCCTCGTGAGTATATTTTGTTTGCATAGTGGACAACGGGTTTCACTTGTGAATGCATTTTTATGGACAATAGTGCAGCCATGAATAGTCCATTCCTTTTATTTATTTTTGCATCAATTTTGGCATTGTATGATTGTGCATCTTGTGTTGCTACTACATTCATATTTCTATTTCTTCCTTTATTGGTTTCCCATGAAATCTTAGATATTGGGGACTTGATCACCCTCCTTGACCTTTTTCATCTTATCTTTCCAACACTTGTACATTTATACCTGTCTTGACTTATTTTTCCACTTTAGTGTGAACCTAAGCACAAGTCCATACTCTCACTAAAGTGGTGGCTAAATGTAGTGTAGGAAAATGTACACCTTTACATTTTCACACTATCTTTGCATCCCCTTAATTAATTGGACTTAATTAAACCTTTAATTGACATAATTATGCATTCATAAGACTAATTAATTTCATTTTCTGAAAGGGAAACCCACATTTAATAAATGCATACACTTAATTACAAATCTTGGAAAATGTATGTCGTAGGTTTAGGGCCTAGGACCCATTCACCCAAGGGCGAATGGGTCCTCCTTAATTCTTGGATCCCATTTTTTAATATGTTTTTTGTGATATTTCAATTATCTAAATTCAAATTGTAAAGGTCTGCTTGTGGTGTTTAATTTTCTGGCAATTAAGAAAACACCTACAAGTACAAGGTCTTTTTATCAATTCAAATCTGACATAATTCAAATTTCACAAAAGAAAATATTATTGTCAAGAGAATTTGAGAGAAAATTTATCACTCATTTATTGCAGCAATCAATATCCTATCATGATGTCAAGATTTATGTTTTTTTATGCATATTTTTTGGAGCTAACATTGTGATGTAGGTTTCAAGTTTCAAGCAAGAATTCAAGAATCAAGATCTATCAAAAAACTAAGCCATTTCATGCAATATCTAATCCTTAGAGAGATGTGTTAGACTTTAGTCCTCTAAGGGCAGCCATTGAGGGCTTGATGAGTTGTAACAAGTCTTGTTCATTCATCATTCCATATATTTTTATCATTATCTCATTATCAAGGTTTAATTATAGAACTGGGGTTTGACCAAGGAAAGCCCCTATCCACCAAAAATTAAAAAAAATCTCCTCTCTTTGTATGTGTAGATTTGGAGGTGAAGAAGGATTGAAAGTTCATCAAAAGTGTATTTTTGTAAACTTGTCAAAGTTTTCATCAAAGTTGTCAAGACATGAAAAATCTCCTACGGGTTTTATTTTTAGCTTTGTGACACTCAAACCTGGTGGAATTAGAAGATTAGGTTAGGGATTTAAGGACTGCAAAAATAATTTTTAGACCCCTATATAAATACCCATTCACCCCTTGGAAAATATGTCATTGAGCAGAGCTTGAAAAACACTTTTGGAGTCAGGCAATACTAGTACCAAAACAACAATATATGACTAAAAAGACTACTAAAAACTTCATATAAATGAATGAACATGATCACGTGACCATTAGTATTTTATTGCTAGTCATTTATAATGCAACCAGATAGATGACTAAAACATTTGTAGTCATTTATTGGTTTTTTTGATTGATTGATTTGGTAGTATATTTAGTCATGAATTTAGTCATTGATTGTTGTAATCCGGTCACTTATTTAGGTTTTATTTTATTCATTGATATATTTAGTCATTGATTTAGTCGTTGATTTTTGTAATTTGGTCACTTATTTAGTCATTTTTTATTCATTGATATATTTAACTTGTCACTTATTTATTTATTGATTTAGTCATTGATTGTTGTAATATGGTCACTTATTTAGTAAATTTTATTCACTAATTTTACTGGTCATATATTTAGTCATATTTATTCACTATTCACTTATTTCTATCAATTGGTAGTATATTTAGTCAATTTAATTATTAATTGATGTCAATTAGTAGTATATTTAGTCATTTTAATTAACTGATATTTGAGGATTTAAATATAAAATATAGAAATACACATCAATCATCAATTGCACACAATAAGATAGTCATTGAGAAGGAAAAATCATTCATCTTTATTAAAATAATGGTGTTATTAAAGCTTGCACAAGTCTAAAATATCTATCTTGCTTGAAAAATTCTTAGAAATAGAGTGTTACACTGAAAAAATGAGTTACAATGAACATAAATAACAAGAAATAAAATTCTCCAAAAAACTTTTGCAATGATGGAAACACATGCTTGTAGCCCTTCAATGTGAGCACATGCCCCTTTCATCTCTTAAAACTTATACAACATGGGAAATATTCCTAGAGCAAGTTGTAACGTGTAGAATCCAAGAAGGAGAGTGTTGATTGTGTCCCATATATGAAGCTCTCGCCTTCAATGCAGTCAACAATAACCCTAGAATATTTCCTCTTTTATATGTAACATGCCATCTAATATGAGAAACAAGGTGCTGCCTTTTTTTCCATGAATGAAGTTGTGCCTCAATACAACCAACAAAATTACTATTAGTCTCAATTCAAGAAGAATAAAAGTGCATTGTATATTGCAAGTTTACAAAATTAAGTCCAAACACAACAAAAAGATAAATCAATTAAAAAAATGTAGCCTTGTCGATAAATTCCTTAAATAGAGTGTTCAACATAGCCCTGAAATATGCATATTGAACCTTTGATTTTGGAACATTGTTCAAATTTTAAGAAAGGTGATACGCTTAGATTATAGAATGAAGGCTATCAACACTAACCATACTAGAACAAAATTATCAACAAAAATTCCCTAGAAACCAAGCCCAAGAATGCCATCAGACTTAGACAACAAAAATTTAAATCTGAGTTCATGTGTTGTCTTAGTAAATACCTGCACCATTAAAGAATCCATTTATACATAAGTTCCAAATTAAGTTGATGATAAAACATCTTTGATATCCAACTAGGAAGCCTTAACATCCAAAAATTACTAACCTAATGTTTTACAACAATTTTACCAATTGTGACATCATCTTTACTTAAGAAATTAGATATTGATCCACTACCATACTGGATCTCACAAGATTCTCCTTCACAAACAAAAAATATATATAAAAACTGTTTAGCATCTTCCTTAATATCCCCATGTAAGTAGATTAAACTAAGTGAGGTTGAGGGTTTTAAGTAGAGTACCATCTTCTTGGTATGTGCTTGAATTTGATGACTTTTATCTTGAATGAAAATAACAAGATAGCTACACTGTAAAATTAATGGTAATCATTGTTACAAAAATAACCAAAAACTCTTTTTTAAGTAAAATAATCCTTCTAGATATTTCAAGACAAGATATTTTAGTTAATTTATAAGAGAGTTAATTTCACTAACCGAACAACCACCAATCTATTTACTATATATAATTTCCTAGAATTCAAAATTTGAATGTAATGAAACTAACCATAATTACCAAAGGTTTGACACCAAAATTTAGTACAAAATGAATTATTTGACAAAAAATGTGTGTTGATAAACTAGATATACCCTTGATATATTGATTTAAATAACAAGGAAAGATAAAACTTGAGACAACAAAATAACATTCATTAATTCACTTCAACAGACAATTGAAACTAGAATTCGGCCACCAATTATAACTTCATTCTACTAATCTTCGAAAATATTTTACAATACATTTCAAAAAATTGTCTTGACTGACATGTCAAAAAGTGTCTTTTTAGTTACCCACTTTTAACATAAATAATAAAGTCTTAATTATAGTTTTTTACATAGGATTACATAAAAGAAATGAAAGATGAGAAATGAAGAGAAATGATATGATGTTGAATTCTAGAGAACTCGCAAGATATGGAATTTTTTTACTCATCATGGGGTACACGTGATCATTTAGATCTAGCAAGGTCCTCTCTCCATGATAGTATTTGCAAGGATTGGTACTTCAATGCAAGGCCTATTTTACTGGGGGAGCTAGATATGTCTACTCCCATTGGTACATTGTGTAATCATGAGGCCATTTGTACTCTTGGATTTTTCATGTGTTTACCAAGTGACTCTTCCATCTATTGTCTAATAACCCTTTGCCATCTATGATGAATTTTGAGTATCCAACATCTAGTATAATTATTCCATCCAAGCTTAAATTGAGGTAGTGAATATTTATGTCACCATCCCATAAATTAGTGAGGAATTTGGGAATAATTTTTCTAAACTCATTTATCCAATCCTTGGAGCCTTTCATTTGGTCATCATCCCCTAGTATCTTAGGCACAAACCACTACTTTAGTGTGTGAAATGTATCCATTCTTTCCTTGATCTTTTGGTCTTCTGCAAATATGCATTTAAATTCATCTATGACCATTTGGACCATTTTCTCAATAGGTTTTCAAGCTATGAGGGCCTCAACACTCCTTTGTAAAATTCTACACAAATTTATTAAGGTGTGATGTGTAAGTTGCCATTTCTTGAATAAGGGGTCCAATATAGGTACATGGGACTCTATCTAATCAATTTATTGTGACAACGAGGCATAAAATTCATACACATTTTCTAAATTTTCCACAATTAGTTTAACCCTATGCTCCAATATCTTTTCCAGTACCCTGAGGTTTTGTTTATTTTCTCCTTTGTTTCTTCATTAGTATTTTTCAACTTCTCAAATTCTTATTTTAACACATTTACTTATTCAATAGTGATTGCACCTATATTAGTTTGGATGGAAGGTGGTTGTTATATTGTTAATTTTGTGCTTTGGGAAGGACATGATCCCTTCAAATACTCTTTCAATTTCATATTTTCTATGAATAATCTATTCACTTCATTATTCAGATCAATTTTTGCTTTCTTATATTCTACCAATCTAAGCTCCATACCTTTAACTGCAGCCCTAGTAAACATTGTTGATTGCATTGTCATAGTAGCTTCCTCCAATTTTTATGTATCTTGAAGTGTCTTTACCATGGTAGTCCTTCTCATTTCTTATACAACATTAAGAAATATTGGTTTTCCTATTCTTTTTTGCTTTGTCCAAAAGGCTAAGGCTTCAATTCTTGGATTATAACCTATTCTACTCATTCCCTCATCTAAATTGAATATAGAAACCAACATGTTATCTTATTGGCTTCTTACTTGATCCACTAAGAATATCTTTTTTAAATCTATCCCAGGAATAATTAGTATATTGCTTTCTAAGACTAGTTTTCTTGCTTCTTGGGGGATAATAGTAATTTCATTAATCCTAAGTTCTTCAAAATTGTAGTAAACAATCTAGTCACGTTGTGAGTCCTTACTGCCCATCTTATTAATTTGGAGTCTCTCCCCAAATTATTTCAATTTCATCTCAATCCAAAAATCCTTAACTTGAGAGATTGAATAAATTCATCATCTTCAATAAATCTAATACTAGCAATCACCCTTTCATCATCATGCACTTCTTGTCCACTATGCACATGTAAATTGACTCTTTCTTCTAGTTTATGAGAATTAGTTGCAAGATTAGGTAGTGGTTGATCAACTTCATCATCTTTAAAATTCAAAATTGCATCGGATGCCTCTTCAGTATCCCCTACTCCTTCACTTATTTCATATGCCACTAAGGGGGCCACTCCATGTGTCTTTTTCCTTTTAGGACTTTCTTTCTTAGGGGATGCTTCTGATTGTGTAGACATGGAAAATGTACAAGTTCATTTTGGCACACCCGATCCAGATTACTAACAACGTTTCCTCTTAAATCACATTCTCAGCATTTCATCACTTTCTATCCCTTAATTTAATAAATCATTATTTATTGGATTAAGTTTGCCTCTTTCAGCAATTAAATTAATCAATTAATTTAATAAACCATAGCATACCTGTTTAATTAAATAAATCATTTTATTTAATTAAAATCTCTAAAGTCCTCCTATTAAATTAAATAAATTAAACCTTATTTGATTTAATCTAACATATTCCTTCTTGATTAAATAAATCAAATCATTTATTTAATAAATCATCTATTCTCAATTCTTGACTTAAATCAATTCATAAATCTAAGTCTAAATTGTCACATCACCTAATTCTACATTAGATTAATCAAATCCATGATTAACTTAATCCCTCTCACTATAATTTCTCTAGAGAATGCAAGCTACACAATAAATCAAATACTTTGATTTATTAATTCTTCTATTTTCCCTCACAAAGCATCAAAAGGGAATATTCCCTCATTTGAATTCAAAAAGGCCAAGTGGACTTGGTCCTTCCAACAAGGCATTCAATGTCTCTTACATGTCCTTGACCTTGAGCCAAGTGATATTAACTTCATTCCCTTTCCCTCTTCAACATGTCATTTCTCAAATTTGAAATGCCACCTAATTGCATTAATTGGCACTTTGGCGAAAATGTGCTCATTCCTCCTCCAAACACATGTGGACAAGTGGCACAATGCCATTGGATTATCTTTTATCCCACATTGCTTATTTCCACTATCTTTTCCAAGATTTGAATCTATAAATTGGAGACTCTTCTCCTCAATCTACATCCACAATTTGAGTAGACTTACTATATTCAAATCCCTCATCATCCTCAATTCATATGCAAAGTTACTCTCTTCAATTGAGAACTAATTTTTCCCATTGCACTCAATCATCCATCATTTTCATAAATTGTAACAAGGCTATGCTCAAATCTCATTGGAGATTTTACCATTGATTCAATCAACTCACATTGCAACATAGGAATTGGGAAAGGGCCAATTTTAACATCTCGTTGGCACCAATTCCCCCATAAGATCATCATTCTATTGGCTAGAATAGGATTTATTTCCGTGTTATTTGAATTTGTTCTTCATTTCCTAATATTAGCTTAAATAGGTGGATTTCATGGGGAATCCTTCATATTTGCATGCATTTTGATCTAACACTAACAATGTTTGTCATCTTTTTGCATTTGCAGGTTTAGGGGTTCACATTTTGGTGCTAGAAGGAGGGAATCTCAAAATTTATCACATTTTTTTTCAAAATTTCGTGGTTTTTTCACAGTTTTTTGCTCACATACAAGAAACTGCATCGCGGGTCATTCATGTGGTGCTGTATTACATCGCGGACTCATATGCGGCGCTATATTGCACCACATCCCTAGAAACCCACAGCATCATATAGCACTGCAATTGCTTCCCGCCTTTGAAATTTGAAAATTAGCCAACTTTCGTCGCTTCCAAACTCCACTACACCCGTGGTCTTTGTTTCTGCAGAGCACCGCATACAGTCAACCACGCGGCGCTTTATAACACTACCTATCTTTTTAAACAGCACCGCACCCACTAAACAACACTGCACCTGCTAAACTCCGTCTCGAGAAATAGTCTATTTTTAAATTTGAATGCATTTTTTAATTTTTTGAGCATTAACTTTGTTTGCCATATTATTGTTCTCTGGTTTTCTGTCATTTTGCACGTTGAAGAAGAGGAAAATCAAAGGAAGAAGTTTATTATGATATCATGCTCACAAACCCAAAGTGTTTCTAAACACTAAAAGTGTTCTTTAATACTCTTTGAGAAAACTTGTTAAAAAAGTCTTTGGCCTTGGGAAAATTAAATTTACTTTGTGACTAAAAAGAACAAACAACCTTTTCTATGACAACATGTTTATTTTGCACAAAGTGTTTCTAAACACTAAAGTGTTTTTTTTAACACTCTAAAAAGGATTTGATAAGTTCTTTGATTTTAGGACACTAGTTTTACTTTGGGTTCTAAAATTAACAAAATCAAATTTCCTTTCAAAATTTGCCAAGGGGCTAAAAAGAACTTTAGGAAAACACACTAGATTTTGTTTAAAAGGTAACAATTGAAAAGACAAATTCACATTTCCATTTGGTGCTTAAAAATAAGTCATCATTGCTTTGAGGTTTAAAATGAAAAAATGTTTTCCATGTTTTGCAATCTTTTTTACAAACTAATATTATCTAAAATGTGTATGCGCTTCTCTCGCGCTTCATTGCGATCTTGAGAATCAAAAACATTCTGGTAATATTAGGTTGTTAAAAATATTGCCTCCACATTTCAATTTGGGCATTTAAAATTGAACAAAACATGCGAGTGTGAGCACGACATATTGCGGAGGTTTTCCCCTTTGTTTTTTAACAAAGGCTATGTAAACGACGAGATATGTTAGCTCGCTTTTGTTTATCTTAGAGGGCCTGCCTTGTGGGAAAAAGTAATCACCCAAGGGAATGACCCAATTGGGAACATGCTAAATCCAAGCGACTTCCACCCGGGATATAAGTGTGGATATTGGAACAAAGGCCAATATCACAAGGATTATTCTGATGAGATGGACACCAATGGACTCTTGCTGATGTTGGATAATCCCCCATGAACAGAATGCCCGAATTAGAACCCTTTGCTTAGAAAAAGGCCAAAACCTTGTCTATCTTGTTTGTGCAAAAGGTCATGTCCTTTGAAGCCACCCCACGTTATACATGTAGTCTTGTTGTGGAAATGGAAAGTATTCCATGGGAGATTCATGGGTACTAATGCTTGGCTGACCTGAATAAGTGAGTGTTGTGGAGGGGAGCCAATGTGGTCAAGCATTTAGCCATTCGCACAAGATATGTGCAACTAGGTTTATCCAAGTGGGAACCCAACAAGATATTGCCTCATCATCCTAGGAGTGTAAAAGTGCTTGGAATAAATACATTGCTTGATCTTGAAAACATTTGAAAACAAACATTCACAAAAACCCTCAAATCTCAAACCCCTTGTGAGAAACAAATACTCTTGATGAAGTTGGACACTCTTGCTTTCCCTAGGGATCATATTCCTAGAGGTTTCTAAGTGCACAAATTCTACCGTCATTTGTTTCCAACAAGGTTAAACACAAGGAACGTTTGCCCTATTTTCCTCGATTTCCACAAAATGGACCTTGTGGGATGAGAAAGAAAGTGGGACACTAGACATATAGTTTGAAACCTAAGCAAGCAAGTGTCTTGGATAAAAAGAATTTCATTAAACCAACTTAAAGAGACAAATTGAACTTCATGTGTGTTGCTTCCAATGATTTCCCACAAGATCAAAATCCCAAAGCCAAAGCTCTAAAAAGTAAGTCTACAAATCCGTGAGCAATGCCTTGAGATGCTCCTAGAAGTAAGGGAAAGAATTGTATACAACTTTTACAAATATGCCTCAAGGAATAATCCTGCATTGTATGCATTTTATTGTCAACAAAATCCTGAACTTTTTGAATGGTTTTCTTTTCTCCAATAGGAAGTCTAGCATGTTCTTCAATACCGAGGTTTTGTAGAGAGAGTCATTTCTAGGATAAGAGTCAAGATCAAAGTTTTCATTCTCATTCATTCCTCCATCAACCAAATCTCATTTCATCATCAAAACCTTTTGTGAACTCTATAAAAAATCATCACGCTAAACTTAGAGGGCTAAATCAACACCCCCTATCTTGGCTCAACACACCTATCCAAAATAGTCTCAACCATTGGACAAATTTTTCTTTAGGATAACAAAAGTTCCTAAAGTCTATTAGTTCATGATTACATTGGCTTAACACACTTAGCCAATTCATCCATTTGTGCAAGTTCCCCTAGGATAATGCAACTTCCTAGGGAATACAACTTCACAATAATCCTATTTGACTTAACGCATCTAGTCAAATTATCTCAATCAATCTGAAGCCCCTACAAGTTTAGGATACACCTTCAAAAGTTCTTTAAAAATGTTTTCACTCACTCATCCCATCCATTTAGCCCATAAACATTACCACCATCTTTGATCTCTTAGCTTCCCTAGTTCTTCTCTTTTGGACCTAGAGGGTTAGGATCGAACAAATCCCTATTTTTTATAGTCCAAACAAGATCTCAATACAAGAAGGACATGGAGAATATCAGAGAAATATCAACTCCTATGGGCATGAGTCATTTAAACACCGAAGTAAACCTAGCAGGATCAAGCAATCCCCCAAGCAACTCTCCCTTATCATCACAAAATCCTCAAGAGGAGAGTCATCAAGAGGACATCATGAATGAAGACATAGGGATGACACAATCCAAAATCATGGAGATGGTTCAAAATCTAGAGAACCACAAAATTGTCAGTGCTATGTTCAAATACCTAAATACGATAGCAAGAGGAGGGGTCTTGCCCCCTCCTAACTTGACACAAGCACTAGTACAGATGTGCCTATTCCAAATGCATCCCCAATGTCAAATATTAATCAAGAAGTACCTTGCACCACATCAGTCATCACACCAACCTCGCCGAATGTGAACAAGGGGAGTGCCATGTTCCGAGAATTGAAAAAACACCACCTTGTGGCTAACAAAGAAGCGGTCATCACTACCATGCTGGTTACATCTGTTCCGAAAAATCCATCCTACCACTACGTCCCACTCACTTTCCATAACCACATTGGCTCATCTTCATTCCGTGCAACACCAGCATGTCAATCAAACATACAAAATTCTCTACCACTTGAAGAAGAAGGCTTGTTTGAAACAACTAACGTTTTAAAACCTTTTTTCCAAAGAAACATTCCATCCCTTCCCCCATTTTCATGCACAACCACATCACCTCTTGGATTGGGTTTTCCTCCTATCAGTATTAATGGTTTCGTGGAACCTAACAATCTAAACATCATGCCCAATTCCCTCTTCTTGCCCACATCATCACAACAACAAGTGGAAACCATACAAGCCACCACTGCAATTGGTCCTCAAGTATCCCAAAACATGCCATCTCAAGGACCAATCATCTCAACCACCCCTTCAACAACCCAAATCCCAATCACTACTATAACCCCTTCATCAACCACAATGGTTGGCATGATTCCTATTCCACCACCAATCCCACCAAAAGCCAACATGGCAAACTCATTCACCATACTAATTCAAACCCTTCAAAAGGCCAACCAATAGAGAGTACTCCAGCAAAAGCAGCAAGCTCAAGCTCAAGCCCAAACTCAAGCCCAAGCTCAAGCCCAAGCCCAATCTCAAGCTCAAGCCCAAGCACAAGCTCAATCCCAAGCGCAGGATCAAGCCCAACAACAAGCACAAGCATAGTACCAAGCACAATTGCAAGCAATCCACCTGCAAGCCTAACAACAAGCCCTACAAGACTTTTAGGCACAACAAAAAGCTAAACAACAAGCTTTGTTGGCACAAAAATAGCTCAACCAACAACAAGCCTTGTTGGCACAATAGCAGCTAGACTAGCAACAGGCTTTACTAGCACAACAACAGATTGACCAATAGCAAGCTTCTTGGGAACAACAGCAGATGGACCAACAACAAGCATTGTTGGAACAACAACAATAAGATCAACAACAAGCATTGTTGACACAAATGCAGGCATACCATTAGGCTTTGAATGCACAACCAAGCTTGCAGCAAATTCCCTCTAGTATGCTCCCCACCCATCAAACACCTCAAACACCTCACAACTCATTCATCCCACCTCCTGATCCGAGCAAAGATGTCGCAACACAAATCAGGCTGCTCTCGTAGCAAGTGTTGGACTTACAAGCAAGAAAAACCACAAGGACACCAGGCAGTTTGTGCCCTTATCCATTCGATAGGAGTCTCACCATGGTATCATTCCCAAAGGGATTTGAGATCCCCAAATTTTACAAATACAATGGAATGGGCAACCCTAAAAACCACATTAGGGAATTTCAAGTGCACTGCATGGAGGTCGCATATGATGATACGTATCTAATGCGACTCTTCCCCCAAAGCCTAACTAGTCTAGCTATGGAATGGTTTTCTCGCCTACCCCCAGGCATTAAAACATTTGAGGAAATAGTGGAGGATTTCCTTCAAAATTACGCTTTCAACATGGGCGTGTATGTTAGTTTGGAAGAACTATCAGTGCTTAAATAGGTAAAAGGAGAGCTATTCACATCCTTCTTGCAAAGATGGTGATCCAAGGCCAATCAAAGCAAGTGGACCATGCCAGAGGAACAACAAGTTTGCACCATCATAGCCAATCTAGATGAAAACTTGGCGTTTTACTTAAAAATACAGTGTATCACATCTTATGATCAACTGATTCCAAAGGTGCTCAACATTGAAAGAGCCCTTACCACATGAGGAGGCGTACCAACATTTACTCCACCGCAAGATAACTACCCATCTAACAACTACAATGATAAACCT
Source organism: Sequoiadendron giganteum (assembly GCA_007115665.2). Taxonomy (NCBI): domain Eukaryota; kingdom Viridiplantae; phylum Streptophyta; class Pinopsida; order Cupressales; family Cupressaceae; genus Sequoiadendron; species Sequoiadendron giganteum. Next base: position 436,755,414 of record CM021103.1, on the reverse strand, counting down.
CGAACATGGTCAAGGAGTAAAAATATCACAAATGATGACATGGTCAATGCTAAAGTGGTCATCAATGCCCCTAAGTAGAATACCCAAAACCATCATCAACCGCAAAATCATAATCACAACAATGTGCAGACTAATGCGCTAGTAGCACAAACACAACCATCTTCCACCAATCAAGTCAATAATTTGGGTAATCAAGGAGGACCACCTCCCTGAAACAATTTTCCCCTGAAGAGGAAGTTCACAGCCCTTGGTGAATCGATTGAGTCCATAATGAAGAAACTGGTCAAAGAGAATCTAATCAAAATCTCTAACTCCGAGCAATACAAGAAACCTATGAGCAAGTTGTCGTGGTATAATGAGAACTTCCTTTGTGACTTTCACAAAGTCAAAGGACACACCACCGCCAATTGTGTGAGACTCAAAAACATCATCCAAGACCTCATTGAGGATAAGTTCATCAACATCGAACAACTGACCGAAAACCAAGACCTGAAAATCTACATGAATCTGATGTCGAACCATAACCAAGGGAATAATAAGGGCAATCAAAAGTATGCTACTACTAATCTAGTATATGAGGAGATAGTTGGATGCGTTGACAAAATGGTCACTATCATAAATATCAAGGGAGCCAACAATGACTGTGGAGTCACCACACGAGGTGGAAAGGTTACCATCGCTGGGGCACCTGCTAAGACCCCCATTTCCAATACAAAGGCAATCCCGTATGATTACAATGTCATTGAATAGTTGAAAAGAACACCCACCCAAATCTCCATCATGGAATTACTGAAAATCTCTGCTGCCCATAGGAAGATCCTTGATGAAGCACTAGCTGCATCTACCATTGCTGCCACCCTTGACACAGATCAATTTTAGGCCATGGTGGGTAACATTTTTACCCCTAACCTCATTACATTTTCGGATCAAGATTTCCCTCCACAACCATCTCATAACCGTGCACTCCACCTCCAAGTCCTAACCCACAAAAAGAAAGTCAAACGGGTCCTAGTAGATGAAGGTGCAGGCCTTAATATTTGTTCTCTAAAACTAATGAAGAAATTGGGATTCGTCGAGGATTCCATCAATAAGAACAAAAGCATCACAATAAGGGCATATGATGACCAAGAAAGATTATCTCAGGGCACTATCAAGATCCCCATCCAAGTGGGGCCGACAACTATGGAAACCACCTGTCAAGTCCTTGACCTTGACCTACCATACAACATCCTCTTGGGATGCCCATGGATACATGGAATGAAGGCAGTGGCCTCAACTTACCACCAATGCATCAAGTTCTCACATCAAAATGAGGAGGTCACTATATATGGGGATCTTGAACCTTTTGCCTATTGCAAAAACTTGGAAGCCAAGTTTTACAAGATCCCTCAAGTACCCAAGAATGATGAAGGACCGTCTACTTCATACATAGACCCAACTAATCTTTCCTCCACTTCTGCAACAGAGACACCCACCATCCCTAACATATCAGAGATTAAAAACATGATCCAAGACAATGGATGCGGTGATTACAGATTGAAAAGAAACACTTTTGTTGTAGGAGAATTACCACAATCTCCTAGGACGTGTGGACAACCCCAGCTAGTTCAAAAACCTATCCACACTATTAGAGTAGAACCCTCTAGATTCCACCATTGGAAAGATCTTAGTTAGGAAAATTTAGATGAAGAGGACATCACAAACACACTATACCAGGAAGAAAAGACCCACTCCCACCCTACCCATGGAGGAAACTAACAGAGGGTTACAGATGATGTTTGGTATGGACTATAACAAGAATGAGAGCCTAGGAAGAAATAGTGATGGATGGTTGGAGCCCATCATTGTAGAAAGAAGAATGTGGAACCTTGGCCTTGCCTATACTCCTATGAGTATAACTGTACATGGCAGAGGTACTCCTAGAAGAGCAGTCAGGTCCTCTCCTCAGGTAACAACAACCACTCCTAGACCACCCGTTTGCTTAGGTATCTCACTTGATAATTATACCTTTGATGTCACTGATGTTTGTCCCAGTAGTGATGATGATGATACCATAGTAGGTCTCCCTAGGATTTTCAAAGATTCCACCTTATTAATGATAAGTGCCTCCACAATTGAGTCAAACCAACCAACTCACTAAATCACCTTAGTACACCCCCAACTCATCGATCATTACCAACGGGGACCACCGATTCTTGACTCATTCGAAAATGATGAGGCACTCTCAGAATTCATGGGACTAAGGGATAAAATTCCATATGGAGACCACAAGGAAGGATTCAACATCACACTAGACACACGAGCATACTATGGGGAGACGATTGAGTCCTTCAGTCACAGAAGAAAAATATTGAGAATTAGCTCGAAGTTATTGAGTGAAAACCACACTGTGGCACTCTCTAATCAAAAAATAGTAAAAATAAAGGACGCATCCAATGGAAAAAACCTCTCTGAGGTGCTAGAGGATGAAGGATTCAATCTCCCCCCTACTACTCTACATCAGGAGAAATCAACAATATTGGTAGAATAGTGCAACCCTGTAAACATGGGAACAAAAACAGAGCCGCAAATCACTTTCTATGTTGAGTCAATCTTAATAGAAGAACAAGAACTGTCGGCAACATTCTTAAGAGAAAGAAAGGTAAAATTTGCATGGACTTATGCCGACATGCCGGGCCTAGATCTAGAAGTAGTGGTTCATCATTTGGCTGTTTACCCCAGAGCAAAACCAGTCAGACAAAAGCTAAGGAAGATACACCCACTAATAGCCTTGCTCATCAAAATTGAGCTACATAAACTTTTGGATGTTGGCTTCATACGCCCAATCGACTATCTAGAATGGGTATCAAATCTTGTACCTATTTCAAAACCAAAAGGGGGCATCCACATCTGCACAAATTTCAGAGACCTAAACAAAGCATGTCCTAAGGATGATTTTCCACTACCCAACATTGACATGATAGTGGACATGATGGCCGGACATGAGATGATGTCCCTAATGGATGGCTTCTCGGGGTACAATCAGATAATGATAGCAAAGGAAGACCAACATAAGACAACCTTTACATGTCCTTGGGACAACTACTGCTAGAATGTGACATTGTTTGGGTTGAAAAATGTAGGAGCTACATACCAAAGAGCCATGACGTTGATTTCCATGACATGATCCATAAAACTATTGAAGACTATGTGGATGACATACTGGCTAAATCAAAAAAGAGACAGGACCATGTAGCAACTCTAAGTGGTATCTTTGATAGGCTAGAACAATACAAGGTTAGACTCAATCCAAAGAAATGTGTATTTGGAGTACAATCGGGAAAGCTGCTAGGGTACATAGTTTCAATGAGAGGGATAGAGGTGGGTCTTGCAAAGGTAAAAGCAATCCTTGATATGGAAGCATCTTGAACATTAAAGCAACTCAAAGGATTACATGGTAGACTCCAGTCCATCTAGAGATTCATAGCATAGCTAGTAGATAAACAGATTGCCTATTCACACCCGCTTCACAAGGGAGTAGCTTTCAGATGGGATGATAAGTGTGAGCAATCATTCAGTAAAATAAAAGAATATCTACTTACACCACCTATGTTGATGCCACCAATTATCGAGAAACCATTAATCCTATACATCTCAGCAATAACAACCACCCTTGGTGCCCTTTTAGCCCAGCATGATGAAAAGGGAACTAAGCGGGCCATCTACTACATCAGCAGAACAATGGTGGGGCACGAGCTCACTTACACATCAATAGAAAAAGCTTCCCTAGCAGTGGTATTTGCAACTTAGAAATTCAGACACTATGTGTTAGCTCATCAAATCAAGTTGATTGCCAAGATAGACCCTCTAAAATATCTATTGTCAAAAGCAATGCTTACAAGAAGAATGGCTAAGTGGGTAATGATATTGTCCGAACATGATATCGAGAATGTAGAACAAAAATCCATAAAGGTACAAGTCATTGCGGATTAGCTAGCAGAAGCTCCCCTCTACACGGACAACCCACTCATATCAAAATTCCTAGATGAGTCCCTTTTTAACCTTGGTGCAGTTGACCACTGGAAATTGTACTTCAATGGCTCCCACACAGAACATGGATTAGGAGCCAGTGTGTTCTTCATCACCCCGCAAGGAGACTGTATACCCAAATCATATAAACTAGCATTCGTCTATACCAACAATATTGCAAAATACAAGGCTTTGACCATAGGTCTCAAGATTGTAGCACAATGGAAAATCATGGCACTAAAGGTCTATGGGGACTCACAACTTATCATCAACCAAGTCAACGGTGAATACCAAACTAAGGATGATAAGCTCACACCATACAAAAAGGTGGTAGAAAGCCTCAAAGAATCATTCATTTACATCACCTTTGAGTAGATACCAAGGACAAACAATAGAGTAGCCGATGCAATGGAGACCATTGGATCCTTACTAGACATCCCCCACAACGTCTCGAAACACGAATTCCTGGTAGAACAGCTTCTCGTACCCACTTTTGAGGTACCAAAGATAGAATATGCGTGTGAACTCATTGGTCCCAGTGACCTTTGGTATCATGACATATACACCTACCTAAAGATAGGAATCCTCCCAATTGAAATCACCCCAAACCTAAAGCACACTTTTGTCAAAAGGTCTTCATGATTTGTCATCCTGGGAGAGACCCTCTTCCGTAGAAGTATCGATGGAACCTTGCTACATTGTTTAAAACATGAGGAGGCCATGACTACTCTAACTGAGGTACATAATGGCACGTGCGGATCACACTTGAGTGGTATGACCTTGGCTAAAAAGTTGCTGAGAACTAAGTACTACTGGCCGATAATGGAGAGAGAGGCACACAACTTTGTCAAAAGATGCCTGCAATGCCAACAGCATGGAGACCTCATTCATGCACCAGCTCAAGAATTGCACCCCATTGTTACACCTTGGCCCATTTCATAGTGGGGGCTCGATCTCATTAGTAAAATCTTGCCCACCTCATCCAATGGCCACAAGTTCATTATCACTGCCACTAAATATTTCACAAAGTGGGTCGAAGCAATTCCCATGACCTACATCATGGGAAAACAAATATCCAAGTTCATCCTGAACTACCTCATTTGTCGATATGGTGTTCCCCAATCCATTATCTTTGATAATTGGACACCCTTCAAGAATCAGGATGTCCATGATTTATGTGAAAAATTCAAAATCCAACACTGCTTTTCCACTCCATACTATCCACAAGGCAATGGCCAAGCAGAAGCTATGAATAAAACCATCCTGAAAATCCTCAAGAAAAAAGTCAATGACTCTGGTCATGACTGGCATCTACAGCTAAATCCCACCTTATGGGCCTATCACACCAACATCCGCACGCCAACAGGCACCACCCCATTCTCCCTGTTCTACGAATCAGAAGCCATCCTTCCCATTGAGATCGAGCTCCCGTCACTGAGTATATCATTACAAAACCTCATCACAGATGAGGAATATAGGGTTACAAGACTGAATGAGCTAGAATTACTAGATGAACAATGCATGGATGCCCTAAATCATCTACAGGTCTACCAGAATCACTTGAAACGGAGCTACAACAAGAAGATCAGGCAACACACTTTCCAAGTTAGTGACCTCATGCTGAAAGAGAACCAAAAGAATGTACCAAACCTGGATACAAAAGGGAAGTTTGAGCCCAACTGGCTAGGACCCTTCATCATCACTACAAGTTACAAATCGGGGGCATATCAGTTGTTGACACCGGAAGGCGAGCCCCTGCAAGAGCCCATGAATAGTTCGCACCTCAAAAAGTTTTATGCCTAAAAACTTGCAAGGAGTAGAAATAGAAAATACAAAAACAATTAGAAAAAGTCCTGAAAAAATGGTTACCTTGATGAAAACTTGGCAAATAGGCATCTTGGCGACAACAAAAAAATCAAAAAATGCAAAAATCCTAAAAGAATTAGAAAAAGGATTGAAAATAGTAAAGAGAAAAAATCGTCCTCTCACGAAAACCACTTTGGTGGTGCTTTGGACAAGTACCTTGGTGAAAACCTGGAAAACAAGTGCCAAGTGTAAATAAAGCACCCCCCCCATCTACCAAGATCTACACGACTCACTCTTTCCATCACATCTCAATAAATCATCCATCCACCCATCCACTCACATCCATACCATAGCCTGAGTTGGTGTCCATATCACGTTCCACCATAGTACTGCTTGGCATTCTTAAGTACAGTTTGTCCTACCTTCATCGAAGCATTCTATCAATCCACGGTGGGGGCATGTTCCTATGTCAGCATTGGGTCAGATTCATGTATATTCTCAAGATATTCTTTAAGTTCATCAAAAGGAAAAAATAAAAAACATTCAAAAAATTCATTCAAAATCCAAAAACATGTCAAAATATCAAAAAATTCATTATTTAGTCTTGTCAATCTTTCACCTTGTTGAAGTACGTCATCTCTGAGCTTGAACATAGGAAAGGTTGATCTTTGATCATCCCCCGAGATAGATAGGTCAATCCTTAGGCATCTGTCGCATTGGAAATCCAATTGCCCATCTAGTCTGCATCTTAAGTCAGTCCTTTAGGCAATAAAATGGCAATCCGTTTGTCCATTTCATCATTTGAGTCCAGTTTGTCATCAGTCAAACTACGTGGTCTCTGCGTGTATAACGTAGGAAAGGCTAATCTATGGATCAGCTCCCATGACCCCTAGGATAGGTCTTTAAGTTATTTTGTTTGTCATAAATATTGAAAATACCAAAAACATTGAAAAATGTGAAAATACCAAAAAAAAATTGTTAAACATCTCAAAATTCCAAAAACAGCCTCAAAACATTTGAAAAAAAGCCAAAATGGTGCATCCATTTCATCTCGCTTTCACCTGCGATTGTCATCACTCAAAATAAAAACAATCATTGCCTTCACCCTTTGGTGAGTTAGTCAGAAGCAAGTCTAGCAGGTTCCAAAGTGAGCACCTAATCATTAGAGTCTTAAGCTTAAGTCAGTAAGCAAGCAAGTTGGTCAACTCGGAATATCAATAGCTTATCACCCAAATCAGTCCCATTAAAACCCTGATCACAAGATGTCCTAGGATGAAGCTTTCCTATGATGGACATAAGCATCAGGTACCCCACAGTAGTTAGTCTTGGCTAGCAGTATGAAGAACATTAGCTTGTTTGTTTTCTTTATCTTGGTCTTGTTTAGACTTATCTTATGTTGCACTCATTTCAAGGACCTCTCAATGATGTCTAAACAAAATAGGTTTAGAGAGAAAGAAATGGGGCAATGATCATTATCTTTATATCTGTTGCGCTTGTGGGATATGCTTGTAAAATAAATTAGTCATGTATATTTTGTTTGGTTTGTAGGGAGGATATTTTAGGTATCTTGTTGACCACATAGGAAAGCTTTCTTTTCTGTGTTTTGGTCTGAGATGTTTAGAATGTCTAAACTACATCCTGAATGAAGTATGTATGTTAAGTGTGAACAAGAATACTCCTATTTGATTGTCAAGTCAAGGTCTATCACACAAGGTACAAACACCATTCTGGTCCTTTATACCTTGATGCATCATACCTATGTGTGTTATCAAACATAATGCAATTGACCCTTTGAAAATCCCAATTCCTAGCAATACAAATCACCATCTCCATCCTAACTAATTTATTAATTCTACATTTCTTCTACCTTCTTTCCACACTAACATGGTATCATAACAGTAATCAGAACATCGCCAATGCATACATCCTGCGTCCACTAGATCGTTGGCATCAAAAGCACATGGCATCATATCATTATCTTAAGCTATGAGGAATAATATAAATTTGTTATTCTAAAATCATAGCATTGCATCAAAGATAATCATTTACATCCATTATCATTTGTAACCATTACCATTTGCATCCATTACCATCATTAATATGCATTACATCATTAAAATCACAAAAAATATACAAAAATAAATGCATCCATCAAGTACATCACATCACATAAGCATAAGAATGGAAACATCTCATAAAATCTCATAAGCATTATACATCTGCATATCATACATGTGCACCATATATATCATAAAAGGGTGAATCATCTCATATATATCATCAAAAATACTATTATGATACAAATCGGATCAGGTGTACATCAAGTACATAATACAATAAGGCCAAAATACTATAGCCCGTATATCAAAAATGAAGCAAACTGTCATGTGATTAGGAGGCGGGCAGGCCCTGCTGGCTGCTGCCCTCCCCATCCTGTCTCTCACCATGTGCCTCTATGGTCACCTCCCTTTCTATTGGGAAAATTATAGCACTCTGTGACCTGATGATACTACCTGGCGATAATGGTGTCGATAGTACTTGGCCTCTTTGATAGCCTCTTTATAATCATAAATATCGATCGATCAGCCCTAGGATGAGGACGCTGCACTCTCTAGCGGTCTCCACTAGCCCACCTCCTGATCCCTCTCGGATCATGCCTAGTCTCTCTCCGTAGTCAGAACCTGTATCTACCCCTGTAGCTGCTGAATCAGCATATCTCAATGATCGGGCTGTCCTATTGGCTACCTTGCTGGCTGTCTTACTGGCTGCCCTGCTAGCTGATGTTGAGGATCTACCCTCGACTGACTATCCTATCCCCCTACTTAGGGAGGTGACTATTGTGCCCCTTCCCTGGGAGCTGTCTGATGAGGAGGTGGCCCACCTCGTCCTCTACCCCGCCCTCTGCCGATTGCCCGACCCCTGCATCTGCATCGTGGAACAACTGCGCCTAGAACTGTCAATCTGAGTGGAGGTCTGAATCATGTCCTATAAGCTAGAGTGACCCCCGCATCTGCCAGCCCCTAATCATATGACCATGGTTGAGCCACTAACTGCCTAAATGAGGACACCACCTCAGCTATCGGAATGGGCTATCCCCATACTATCTCTCTGGTTGTACGTGCAAAGATGGCCACATACTGGTCATCAAACCTATCTTGTACCTCCCTGAACTAATGAGCAACCTTATCCGGAAGATACCTCTCAATCACGGTATGCTCTCACCCCTACATCAACCTATCCTACCAGGCAAAGAAGAATTGTTGATCATCATCCCGCCATGGACCAACACCCATCCACGGTCTCCAGATGAACTCTCTCATATCATCAAGAACTAGCTACCTGTGCGGAATACCACCTGTGCTAGTAAAAAAAAAGTGCATCACTGCCCCGCTGTACCACAAAACAAGGGGATCATCTCTCTCTAGGAGAACTGTTGTGATATCCAGGTGAAGTACTAGGATCCTCTCCCATGCCCAGATATGCAGTAAGGTACCTCCGGCCCTGATGGACCTGCTGTCCAAATAAGTAAACTCATGAAGATCCCTATAGAGGGATGCCAGTAGTACCAATCCCCAAGTGAATCACTCCCTTTGGTGAACCACCTGATCCCATGCTAGTCCCCATCCTCGACTAAAGTATCGGCCCCGTCGATCAGGTACTACAAGGCCTGAGATAATAGTAGTAATAATCAACCTGTACGTGTGCACGCGGTCACGATATACCTCTAGGTCGATCTGACCATCACAAAACTCAATCACATCCATCTACATAACCTCATAGCAAGCCTCTCTACTAGCATCCAGATCATAGATGACTCAGGTCCCGTGAACAGGAAATCGAAGGATGCACCATACATCCTCGAGAGTGATAGTATCATTGCCAGTAGGAAGATGGAAGGAGGAGGTCTCACTATGCCATTGCTCCGCCAGAGCCGTAAGCATGCCTAGATGAGCCCTAACTAGAGGGACATACGCAACATACCAAAGACCGATGGCACCAAGGTGCTCCTAGACAAACTCGGGCATAGCCCCTAGTCTACTAAGCACCAGCCATCGGTGCTCCCACGAGTAAAGTACACCAGGCTCCTCCTGCATAGGGAAGGCCGTTGTGTTAGAAAAAATAAAGTTTCATTGCATCTCAAAGTTAAAATTTTCCCTAAACTGGCAAATGAGGCACTGTTTGCGGGTGTGGTGCAGTTTGGAAAGTTCAAAACTGCACCACCGTGATGGAGTTTTCCATTTTGGCAGTCGCAAAGTGGCCCGTGCGGTGCACTTTTCATATGCAGTCTTGTTTGCCACAAATCCTAAATTCCTAACTGCACCACACAGTGGAGTAGGGACATGTGGTAGACTTTTGATTAACCAAACAATAAATTGAAAATTGGCCCACGCAACGCACTTCACATATGTGATGCAATAGGGGACCACACAGTTGCAATAATGCACTTTTCGCGGTGCCATATAGCACCGTGCACTTTGTGTAGGACTTAAACCCTAATAAATGCATGTAAAATGATAAATTTACAAGTTGGATAGGGGTACATACCACAGGTACTATGCTGATTGACTATTGGTGCATCTGAACCCTCTTTGACACGTGCCCAGGGAGCTGTTGTTGTGCCATTTCGACTAAGACTCAGAGCTAAAATGTGAAATTTTCTAAAGGTTAAGATTGCAAATGAATTGAAAATGACCCCGCGAGGTCTATTTAAGCCTAAAAGTTAGGGTTTTTTGACCTAATTTGACCTTCTAGCTAGAGTTTTGGTCCCTCGAACCCATTTTCATCCAACCGAGGGTCATTCTGCATCCCTTCTGGCATTTTAGTGCATTTTTCTAGCATTCTGGGGCATTTCTAGCCTGTCGAGCACCTTGTCATCTTTTTCACGAGATCATCCAAAAATTTGAAATTTTTGTCTAATCTCTCGAGGGGGCGATATCCAGCAATATCCTCCTACTGATGCAGTAGTGGGGCATCTAAAAATACTTCAAAAATCCCGGACCTTTAATCACAGCAATTTATTCTTTGAATCAATGTAACAAGTACATTGCTTCAAAGAGGGGCAAAATGTAGACATGGAAAATGTACAAGTTCATTTTGGCACACTTGATCCAGATTACTAACAACGTTTTCTCTTAAATCACATTCTCAGCATTTCATCACTTTCTATCCCTTAATTTAATAAATCATTATTTATTGGATTAAGTCTGCCTCTTTTAGTGATTAAATTAATCAATTAATTTAATAAACCCTTGCATCCCTATTTAATTAAATATATCATTTTATTTAATTAAAATCTCTAAAGTCCTCCTATTAAATTAAATAAATTAAACCTTATTTGATTTAATCTAACATATTCCTTCTTGATAAATAAATCAAATCATTTATTTAATAAATCATCTATTCTCAATTCTTGACTTAAATCAATTCATAAATCTAAGTCTAAATTGTCACATCACCTAATTCTTCATTAGATTAATCAAATCCATGATTAACTTAATCCCTCTCACTAAATTTCTCTAGAGAATGCAAGTTGCACAATAAATCAAATACTTTGATTTATTAATTCTTCTATTTTCCCTCACAAAGCATCAAAAGGGAATATTCCCTCATTTGAATTCGAAAAGGCCAAGTGGACTTGGTCCTTCCAACAAGGCATTCAATGCCTCTTACATGTCCTTGACCTTGAGCCAAGTGACATTAACTTCATTCCCTTTCCCTCTTCAACATGTCATTTCTCAAATTTGAAATGCCACCTAATTGCATTAATTGGCACTTTGGCCAAAATGTGCTCATTCCTCCTCCAATCACATGTGGACAAGTGGCACAATGCCATTGGATTATCTTTTATCCCACATTTCTTATTTCCACTATCTTTTCCAAGATTTGAATCTATAAATTGGAGACTCTTCTCTTTAATCTACATGCACAATTTGAGTAGACTTACTATGCTCAAATCCATCATCATCCTTAATTCATATGCAAAGTTACTCTCTCCAATTGAGAACTAATTTTTCCCATTGCACTCAATCATCCATCATTTTCATAAATTGTAACAAGGCTATGCTCAAATCTCTTTGGAGATTTGACCATTGATTCAATCAACTCACATTGCAACATAGGAATTGGGAAAGGGCCAATTGTAACATCTCATTGGCACCAATTCCCCTATAAGATCATCATTCTATTGGCTAGATTAGGATTTATTTCCATGTTATTTGAATTTGTTCTTCATTTCCTAATATTAGCTTAAATAGGTGGATTTCATGGGGAATCCTTCGTATTTGCATGCATTTTGATCTAACACTAACAATGTTTGTCGTCTTTCTGCATTTACAAGTTTAGGGGTTCACAGATTGTATTGTGGAAGTGTCTGGTAGGGGCTCTATGATTACAATACCACTTGGTTTGATGGGAATCTTGGAGGGTTTGAAGACTGACCCTCAGGCTTCTTTTTTGGTTCAACATATAATCTTTCAAATTTGTCAATTATTAAGTTCATCCTTTTAATAGGATCCCCTTCTTCAACATAGAATCCCTGGAATCTGATAGCCCTTTTATTCTTCTCCTCCTCAAGCCTCATTATGATTTCCCACTTCCTCTTCCTCTAAAAAATTTCCTGAGGTGTTAAGCAATTTCTTATTACATCTTCTTCACAATCCATTACATGGGTAATCCTATCTCTAGTGAGAATTTTCTACTTTACAAAATTAATATGCCCTTCAGGATCAAAGTCCCTTTCTCTTCATGACTTCAATGAATACCTCATCTTTAAATATTTCTATAGTTATTCAAGAGTGGCATACCATATGGATAGCTCCTCACATTCAGTTGGGTCGAGGAGGAATTTCCCCTTTTTGTCTTTTCATAACATCTCGCTCCATCCATAAAATTTTCCACATTAATTATAAAAATTCAATTCAAATAGACATAAATTTAGGTAAAACGTGTTTGGCTTGAGGACACCCATAGACCCTTATTACTATTTGGTATGCTAAGAAAAACCACTCACCAAAATTGTGAGTGTGTCCCTAGTCTAGCTTCAATGCTAAAGGTCTTAATACTTGCATGATTTTATTAGGAAATCTTGGTGAAATATGACCAAGATGAGCCATGATCTTTATCATGAAATCATCATGAAATATTAAATAATCACTTTTTTTACATCTACTATCCCAGATGTAACACCGGTTTTGTATAGGAAACCTATTCCCTCCCTTATCAATCATTCCCAAAAACATTCTTTTAGAACATCTCTTTTTGTTTTGGTACAATATTTAATGACACAATAGAGAGTATTTCTTGAAAGTGACAGGAGCTAAGTTCTCTATTACTTGCAAAAATCCCTCATGTATCCCTTTCTCAATTTCAATAGAAAATGCATACTCAATTTTTACTTCAAGATTTTGTATCTTCATTTCCATAATCATGAGATAGATTGGCATCCTCTCTTTGACATCTATTCCAAGCACTTGGCACAAAGCAAAATAATTTCTTTTGAAATATACTTGGAAGTCTTATATGGAAAATGGCTCAATTTGGGAGGGGGGATAGGTATCCTCCTATTGTTTACACCCCTTTTCATGTGTAAAGTAAGTTCATCACTCATGTAGGTTTTTCTCAATCTCATATAATCCTCCTCACTTCTATCCAGGTCAAGCTTAGTGATAGCTTGCTTGTTTAACATAAAAAACTCTATAATTGCTTCTTTAGTTAGCACCACTAATGGTGAACCATTTGTCATTCTTATAGTTCTAGTAGCTAGGTGATAATATTATGCCAATAATTTAATAAACTCGACATCTACGAAGACATTTGGTACTATCAATTTGGCCAAGTCTAAGTTCCAAGGATTCAAAACTAGAATCTTGTCATCCCTTTTTTCATAGATGTACCAAAACAGATCCCACCTTTAGATAGGGATAATTGGGTCTCTACATCTATGGGTTGTATCTTTAAACACCTTTTTGAATCCTTTGTCTATAGAGCTAGGTAACATGCCTATAATGGATTGTTCTAGGGACCTCTTGTTTGATTTAGAAACTATGGACTCTTCCTTTTTACTCACAAGTTGACTTATTTTGGGTGGCATGATGAATGATTTACTCCTACTTGATTTATTTAAGTATCTACTTGTAGGAGAAAATTCAGTTCTTATACCTTGCTACAAAGGGCTTCTATGAAGTTACCCAGCGAAATAATAGTTGTAGAGTCTTCCCCCTTGGACTCCCTTGCCTCCAGTACACTAAGTTGTGTGAATGATTGCGAAAATGTCAGTGAATCCCAAGTAATATTTTTTTTTGAGCTCGGCCACCTCACTATTAATGTCAATTCATGCAAAATATTTTATAATCTATCCATATTTTGAGTTTGAATACATTCTTTTTATCTTGGGAAATCAAATAGTTCATGCTTAAAGGTGTAATCATTTCCATTAACGATTTAAATGATTTGACAACTTGTACCATAGTACCACTCTATCATATCAATACTATTGTGGGGTAGTGGTATGGTAGTGTTATCAATATTGCAACCCCGTGCACACCCCTTTGGACTCCCATAGAATGGTGGGTTAATTCTAGTAGTTGAGTGATTGTTCACTACCATACCACTCTGTCATATCAAGACCATTGTGAGGTAGTGGTATGGTAGGGTTAACAATACCACCACCCCATGCACACCTCTTTAGACTCCTATGAGATAGCAGTTTAATTCTAGCAGTTGAGTGATTGTTCACCACCATACCATAGTGTCACTATTTTCCCCTTGTGAGGCTATGGTTTACTTTCATTGTTAATGTTGGGTCTCAAAAATGTAGGTTTTAACCAGAAGAATTTGCAAAGTTCATACAACACTTTTGGCCAATGTACAAGGCCAATTACACAATTGAACCTTATGCTCTTTAGGTTCTGCTAGACCTAGGTGGGTGAAACTATGTGAAAAATGCAGATTTCAAATGTATTTCTTGCTAAACAATCTACCCACAATGGCAATTAGGAGTGGATAGACAAAATGACTACAACTACACCTACTACACAAAAGAAATATTTTGAATATATAAATTGTTATGAATTCTACCCTCTAAGATATGGTAGATCAGTGCCTTCTATCTGTTGGGCAATGGAGTAAAAAATAACAAGGATTCAAGGTGTTTCCCCATCCAACTTAATTCAAATTGTTAGGCATATTTAAAGTATGAAATTTTATGACCGGCATATTGTTTCACCCAATTTATGGCTTGCATGAATTATGCTTGAATATTTTCCTACCAAGTTCTTCTTTAATCATCCAACATAAATCCTAAAATCACTGCGACTTGCTTAAAATAATTTAGTTCTGACTTTGTAGACACCTATTAATCAAACCACACAAAGTGAAAAATGCACCATGATAAACGAGATATATACTTGTTATCTTGATTTAAATGATTTAAAAATTCTAATTGGAGACAACTAGATAGAAAATTAAACAATTATATCTTCTTAACAACTGAACTCAGAAAAGATTACACCAGTTTAAAATTGTTTTCTCCATTACACCCTGTTTCAAGAAGGAATATTCCTCCATTTACATCCCAATTCTATTAATGTTTTTATCCAACTAACCCCCATAGTTAACCAAATTTACAAAATATTTATACCATGAAATCCAACGGTCGTGACCCTTCATTTGTTCTGGTATAACTATTTACATTCCATGGTGGAAATTAAAACATTTAATTGCATTGCCTTATTGGAAAATTAAATGTTTTAAACTATAGTCCAACATTTTATTTTGCTTTTATATTTTTCCTACCTTCATTTTTGCTTTAATACTTTAATCTCTCTTAATATTTTACTTTATACGCTATCATAACTTCTTTTTATGCCTACCGCTATACCGTGGTCAACCTGTTGATCAGTCGTAGTATAGCAGTGACTAGCTCTGTCGTGGCTATCTCCACTATTTACCACCTTACCGCAGTCTGCATTTTACTTGTTGGTAGTTGCACGATATTTGACTTTTCTCCCACCACCTTACCATGGTCTCTATCTCTCTCCCTAGTGGTATGGTAGTCTTAACCGTCATGGTATTCTCCCAGATGTTACCGTGCTACCACAGTCTTCATGGTGACCGGTGGCGATACCGCGATAGCCGTCTTGACTGCTACCTTTATGTCCACTGTAGTCATCGCGGTCTCTTCGTAGACTAGTGGTGGTACCACGGTGACTGCCTTCACTGTTGCCACCTCCCTATTGATTGTTTACAGTGCCACCGCAGCCGGTTTGAAGATCGTGCGTGGTGTAGTGGTAACATTCATGTGACTGTGCTTTATCTGTCACCACCATACCACAGGCCCCTTTGTAGGAGGCTGTGGTATGGCGGTAAATAACATAAGGAGTGTATATCAAAGGAGTGGTATAATGAATTTTAGCATTTTGGATAGCGAAAGTGAATTTTTTATGAGAAAGATAGGCAAATGATGGGATTAAATGGGAAAAAAGGCCTAGGATTTTAATGGAAATTTTTGGTTCTAACAGTTAACATGTTCTCATTGCTAGCCCACACTATTCATATTTGGTTGTCGCAATATTGTGATAAGCATTTGTACATTGACCTATATGTCCCACCATCCCACGCATACCTCTATTAACTATTTTGGTAGTGTGGATTTTATTATGAATGTAGTATTTTACATATCATTTTATTGAGAAGATGGAACAATTTTCTAATTTTGAAGTCTTTGAGTTTTAGTTTTCAATGTCATTCATACCTGATGTTAAGATATCTATATGTATTGTTAAATCACAGATGTTCATTATATGTTTGCATCTAGAAAACATATAAGAAATTATATTCTAAATAAACAAAATTAATTTCAAAATTTCAACCAAAGTAAGAAAACGAAGAAGAATGATTGAACCTAACTTTAAATACACTTCAAATCAATAGTGGACATCTCAGGTTTTGTATACAATATATCGACAGAATATTGATGATTACATTCATAAATGTATTAGTATAACAATAGTGAATAAGAATACCTATATTAAGATATTTATTATATTCAATAATAAATTACACCATACATATAACCAAAGTTTAGGTGACAAGCTAACCTCTTAAGGTGACAAAACATCATCATAATCATCTACATTTCTAGAAATATCAGAATCCTAATCACTCATGCCTACATATACTTGATTTTCTTCCTCATACTCATCTATGACATGTAATGCATTCTCTCTCCCAATCTCTTTATTGGTAATCAAAATCTCTTCTTCAAACACTTCATCATCGTCTTCATCCACTTCTTCAAATGTTTCTTGTAAATTAACATATTTCCTATCAGGTATTATTTCAATAACTTCCATGAATTTTTGTTTTGAATGAGACTCTATTTGAATGACATACAACCATCGTAGGCTTCTTACATCATCAATTAGAAATTATTGGTTAATTTGAAGTGGGGAAACATACGCCTCATTCATCTCTAATAAAAATTGTCTTGTATTTACATGTACAAATCCATACTCATCAAAATATACTATGGATGGTCAGATCAACTTATATTTTAATAATATAGGACTATTTTCACCATATCCCACTTGAATAATTTCTTGGATGAATCCAACATAAAATTTCTTCTCAGTTTCATGAATAAATTTAGCACTAACAACACAATCACAATTTTTATTTCCTTTATCTTTTTCTTCCACTCCTAAATGACTACCATAGGCCCACAGTCCATTCAAACACAGCCCATAAATGTGGAGATTGTGATAGCTCACTTTCCTCTATTTTTATATCTTGACCTTATTCTTTTGCATCACTAACTACATTTGCAATCCATTCTTCAAATTTTGGAAAAGAATCACCTCCAATCAAATCAACATGACATCTACACTTTTGAGGTTGATGTTGCATCCAAGCTTGATTGTCTTCTTCATATTTTCTACATAGAATATTAATGTACAAATAGTAAGATTAGTAATATAAATGTGTAAATGCAATTGAGTAAATAAATTATTGTGTAATTTTTTTTTTACTTGTGCTACTTATCAAATGAAGATGTGTTTTGAATAATATAGGAATGTATCACACTTCTTTCTTGATGTGATGGCTTGAAGCAACATCCATTTCCTTCTAATAATTCACTTATAACTCTCTCTTCTTCATCATCATCCCATACATGTTGATTGAAATTTCTAAAATCCTTCATATATTCTATGCAAAATCCCATGGCATCTTACATTGAATATCCCTCAGACATGCTTCCTTCCAGTTTTTCCCTACTACAAACAATTTTTTTAAAACCTTCATATATCATTCTATAGGATACATCCATCTCATTCTTACTAGGCCACAATTCTATAGTTCATACTCTAGATGTATCAAAATATGTATAGAAATGTTAAAGATTGTTGGTGGAAATTCCCATTCCAATAGACAAAGGAATTCAACAACCTCCTCCCTCAAACTATCAAAGTTCAAAGGATCTAATATATGTAAAATCATTCTCTTTAATATTAGGCCCAACCTTATAGCTACCAATCTTGGTCCCTTTTCTAGACTTAATATATTTACCACAATAGGTAAAATATTCTCCATTATGACATGATAGTCATGGGTCTTGAAGCCTCTTAAAACATTAATTTCAATTTGGCTTCTAATACAACTATTTACATATCCGGTGGGAAAGCGAGTCTAAGACATCAACTGTAAGAATTTTGCATGTTGTTCCTTTGTCCAGACATAGGGAGCACTAGGTTTTCTATATTTTCATCATCATATTTTTTAAGCCAAATATTTTGACAAATTTTTAGTTCTCGAAAGTCTTCACATGATGAAATAGTATCTAAAGCACCAAAAATATTTTCTATAATAACATAAGCTATATTTTCCTCAGTATGCCTAATGGCTATATCCTTAAAGTATGGAAACTTATAGAATATGCACAACCTTTTTACACTGCTTTCATTACATGACTCATATCTACTACCAGAAATCCCATCATTTTCAATAAATGACATTCTTTTTTGTCCATTCTCAATAATGTAATCACTTGTTATTAGCAATGGTGCTTCATGATTCTCTTCGTGACCATTGAACCATGATTTTTTTTGATGATATGGATGATCCATTTTAAGGTAATCATGATGTCCACAATAAATACACTTATAAAAACTTGTGGAGTGCCTCACAAAATCCTTAAAGTTACAAGAAGGACATCCATGGTATCCATGAACACTAAGACTAGACAATGTGCCATATGTAGGAAGATCATGAACTATAAATAATAAGGAAACTTTTAAAGTGAATTTGATTGAATGAACATCCCTTAAAGATTGAATTTCTTCAATTTCTTTCTACAATTCCATTATCTCATCATATAATGGCTCTAGATAAGCATCAATTATATCTAAAGTCACAATTTTCTTTCCTAGTATAATCAATGATAGCATTAAGAAAAATGGTTTAGTTTCTAACCATGGAGGCAAGCTATAATCTATTAAAAACACTAGCCAAGTTAATCATTTAGTACTTTGATTTGAGAATGGGTTCACCCCATCTAAAGATAAACCCAACCTTATATTATGAAGATCTTGAGAAAAATCAAGGTATTTGTTTTGAAATTCCATCCACATCTTAGAATTAGGCACATTTCATTATTTTCCATCAGTGCTCTTATTTTGGGAATGCCATTGCATAAGTTCAGCAATGTGTCTACACCTATACATTCAGAGTAATCACATTGGGATTACCATAAAGCAGCGAAGAACTTTTCTAGGAACCACAACTGATTTCAACCCTTTTCTATACCTCATTTCATGACATTTCAGAAATTCACTCTCATTTGCAAGATTCTTGCGAAATAATACACAACCATTCACACATGTGTGAATTTTTCATACCCTGAGCCTAGCTTAGTGATTTACTTTTTACATTGACTTCATTTTGTTGTAAATGTGGAGTCAAGTGGTAATAACAAACTTAATAATGCCAATAATTGATCTACACTCTCATTTGTCCAACCAAACACCACTTTCAAGTTAAGAATTTGAAGGATTGTTGCAAATGACTAAACTATCAATTAGCATGCATAGGATTTGAAGCATCCTCCGTCAACTTGGCCCAATAATTATTTACACCCTTATTCAACATTCTATGAACTTCAAACCCTTCATCTAACATTGATGCCTCTTCATCTATTTTTGGTGCCACTTCATCTATGTTTGTTTTCTCTTCATCTCTCACACTACAATTTTGTCATATCTTCATAATAATTGTAATCCCAAGGGCTTATACCACTATGCCCATATCTTATCACATGTCGATAAATCATACTTCTTTTTCTAACCTTTCCACCAAGATAGTCACTACATGGACATGGATATTTTCCATGTCCCTCTCATCGGCTACTCTCTCATCAAAAGCATGGTATTGATCCATAGTAAACCTTCAATGTTGATCCATCTATAATATTCTACACATAGCAAAAAAAAAATGTAGACTATGAGACAAAAATAGTTTTTTTTAATTGAAAGGCGTTTCCATAGAAATAAAGTTATAGAGAGAAAATAAAATAGAGAGTTTAACTAATGAATTGTAAAAAATAGATTTTTGTAGTTTATATCCAAATTGCTGATTACATTGCATTGCACATATTTCAAACTCAAAGCATTACTTCACATTGCATAACTAATAACTAGATGTCGATAGATGAAAAAAATTCAATTTCAATATAGTTTTTACAAAGTCAATCTAAGCAGTTATGCAATTACTTCACATTGCATAACTAATAACTAGGAGCAACTACCAATTTCATTTTCTTGTCATGGCATTCCATGAGATTGCATTTCTTTGAGGCATTTTTTCAAAATGTTCACTATCTTATCTATGCTACCATATTTTTCATACATGTATACTAAAACACTTTATCAAATAGTTCACTTCCTTGTTGCTATGGCTAAAAGCCTAAAAAAAATGCTTTCAAAAAATCTATCGATGCTTGGAAAAAATCTACAAAGGCATAATAGTAAGAAATAGCATAGACAAGGCAATGAACTGGTTGAAAAAATTCCTCAAAGAAATGTTGTCTCATGGTGATGGAATTCCATAACAATCCTTAACAATTCGCTTTTCATGGAATTCATCATGGAAATCATCATGGCATTCCATCACCATGAGACCACATTTCTTTGAGGCATTTTTTCCAAAGTTCATCGCCTTGTCTATGCTACCACATTTTCCATACATGTCTACCAAAGCATAAATAGGTGATTTCCAAATAGCCATCGATGCTTGGAAAAAATATGTCAAAGCACAATAGTAAGCAAAAAGATATGGTCTCATGGATTCTTTTGCGTGAAAATCAGCGTGATTTTAATTGCATTTTTTTGCATGTTTTAAACACATTTTATGGCAATTTTGTTGTTTGAAATGGGGAAAAATCTCTATGGTCAATTTTGCGCATTTTTTAATTGTAGGATTCTCACAATTAGTGAAAATGGTAGTGTTCATGAAGGAAAGTAAGAGATGCGTAGATCCTTTGAATTATACCTGTATTGTGGAATAGCATTGAATCATTTAGTAAACCATTTTTTTCTTCATAGGGCAACATTTTCTTGTGGAATAGTTGATTGAGACAACTCTTGTTTCAATTGACCACCCTCTCATGAAATATCATTCATATTATAATCTTGCATGATCTTATCATAGTAAAGGTTATTATGACACCATTGGCTACTACTACATGGCATCAGTCAAGGAAAGCTAGAGGGCACGAGATTTTGTGGATAGATTCAATTGAAGCTGGGAGGTCTTAAGAGTTCTCTCTCAAATTTTGAAAAGGTTCTAGAGTTCCACCTTGAGAACTGTGAGAGCTTAAAATATTTAGGCCATATATATTCTCATCAAGGGCATGCAAAAAAGGCTTTGAAAATTTTAAGATAGGTAACTCGCATACATCCACATGATTCCCATGTATTTATCAAGATGGGTGAGTTATTAATATTGCCAGACCCTAGTGCAGCCTTAGATTCTCTTAAGACACAAAAGTCTCTTCTAAAGAAGAACAGAGAAAAAGTACCCATTCAATTGTTAAACAACATTGGGGTTCTTCATTTTGAGTGTGATGAACTAGAGTTGGCTCAAAAAAAAATTATGGAGGCATTAGGAAATGATGTTCTACCTCTACATAAATCTCTATGGTTAGTTTTATTTACTTGTAGAATTCTCATAGTTAGTGAAAAAAGTAGTGTTCACGAAGGAGTGGAAAAGACACGTAGAGCCTTTGAATTATACCCATACTATGCAATGGAATTGAATCATTTAGAAAACATTTTTTTCTTCATAGGGTAGCATTTTCTTGTGGAATAGTTGACTAAGATAGCTCTTGTTTCAACTAACCACCCTCTCATGAAATCTCATTCATATTATAATCTTGCATGGTCTTATCATAGTAAAGGTTATTGTGACACCACTAGCTAATACTATATGGAATCAGTTAAGGAAAGCCAAAGGCCACAAGATTTTGTGAATAGGTTCAATTGAAGCTAGGAGATCTTAAGAGCTCTCTCTCAAATTTTGAAAAGCAATTGGAGGTCCACTCTGAGAATTGTGAGAGCTTAAAATTTGTAGGCCATATATATGCTCAGCAAGGGTAGGCAAAGAAGGCTTTGTAAATTTTAAGAAATTCAACTCGCATAGATCCACATGATGCCCATGCATTTATCAAGATGGGTGAGTTATTAATATCATCAAACCCTAGTGCAGCCTTAGATTATCTTAAGACAGCAAAGTCTCTTTTAAAGAAGAGGAAAGAAGAAGTACCTATAGAATTGTTAAAAAACATTGGGGTTCTTCATTTTGAGCATGATGAACTAGAGTTGGCTCAACAAACTTTTATGGAGGTATTAGGAGATGGAATTTGCATTGAATTCATAAATAAAATCCTCAGTGCCAATTATATAGTTTTTCGTATGCTCTTTAAGGATACGGAATTCTTCCATTGACTAGAAGAAGGTGGTGTTTCACTTGAGTTACCATGGGATAAAGTTGCAACACTATTTAATCTTGATAGGCTATTTGAATAGCTACATGATACTAAAAAATAAAATCTTTTATGTAGGCTAATATTGTTCAAGTTTCTTGATTATGTATATGCATATCTATGTCTTGTAGCCATGGCTCAAGCTCAAAATGAGATCCAACTAAGCCTATAATTGATTGGGGATGCAGTTTATAAGGAGGTTAAAAACTCATCAAATTCTTTATCTATGCTTGTAAAAATGGAATTGAAAATAGTTGACTAGCTTAAAGAAAAAGAAACAATTAAAACTACACAAAGTGAATTAGATGCAATGAATTCTTATGTTGAAATTTCACTTGGAAATTGGAATTATTTTGTATCTTTTCACAATGAGAGGAGGGATCCAAAGGTGGAGGCACAACATATTGAGAAGGCTAGAGAACTATATTGTAAAGTGTTGGCATAGAGACTAGGAAATTCTTATGTTGCAAATGGGGCATCCATTGTGCTAGCTAAAAGGGGTCAATTTGATATTGCAAAGGAAATTTGTACATAGGTACAAGAAGCTACAATAGGAAAAATATTTGTTCAAATGCATGATGGGAGGGTAAATCTAGCACATGTTTACTTTGCACAAGGACAATTTGTGTTTGCAGTGAAGATGTATCAAAATTATTTGAGGAAATTCTATTTTAACACTGATACCCAAATTTTATTATATTTAGCTCAAACATATTATGAAGTAGAATAGTGGAAATACTGTAAAAGAACATTATTAAGAGCAATAGATTGTAACTATTGTAAGTTTCCAATCAAAAAGCTATATATTTTTTGTTTAATGTAATGAGGGTTTCAAATTACCTCTGATTTGTTGTAAAGGGCATCCCAAAATCCGAATTTGTTGTAAAAGGCCTCGCTGACTTCAAATCCATTACAGAAAACTCTGAATTCCTTGCCCTTTCCCACCTTTTCAAAAGTCTCCAGGTCCTCTCCAAACAATCTTTATTGCCCTTGTAATACCCAAGCTAGTGTAGTTGTCAAGTGTCATGCTAGACGAATAATGAATCAGGACAAACAATCTTTATCTCCTAATTAGATGAATCACCTCAGTGTAATTCTCAAGTGTCAGGCTAAATCAATAGTGAATCGTGTGCACACAATTTACTCCCTCCCTATGTTTCCCAAATTTTTTTAAAAAAAATTGTCTTATTTGTATTTGTGTGACTAACTATTTATTCATTTTTATTTGTATGACTAAATGATTTTTCAGTCCATGACCAAATTAGTCATTTATTTACTCATTTATAGTTGAGTTGTAAAAAATTAGTAGAATTTAGTCATTTTTAGTTTTGAAAGTTTTAGTCACCTAGTCATTTATTTGCCAAATTCTACTAGTGTAAACACCATCATAACCTTCTCATATTTGTTGGTTAATGGTTGTTTATGATAGTGTTATCATAATAATTCATATTAAAAGTGTTATATCTCATAGGTTTGATTGTTAAAATACTTTTATTCTTCTCCCAAAATTGTTGTTCAGTCATTTTTGTCATAAGGAAGTCAAGGCAGCATAGTGTCCAAATCTGGGGTTGACTCACCTTGAGGGTTGTAAGTCAATTCCAATCATTTGTGGAACCATCCCTCTTACTAATGAACATGGAAAAGGAGGATTTGTGATTAGGTGGATGTTGGATCCTTCGAATGTTGCCAAACTTTGAAGGTACCCTTTTAAAAATTTCGATACAACACTCAGAAACATAGTTGCAAAATCCACTTCGAGAGCCTACTTTGAAAAATCATAACTTGAAGTCCATGCAATTTCACACAAAATCACCTTGAAAGAATGTTGATCTAACATATGGGAGTGTGCATGCCAATTTTCAGCTTCGTATGATCAATTTCGACAAGATTTCAAAAGTTCATGTTCAAGGATTCTGTAAAAGTCTGCTATTTACACTATAAAAACTGTCAAGAGGAGCAAATTTGGAAGACAATATTAAGCAAATGAAAGGGTTTCATGGAAGATCAATTGATGCTTTTGGTTCTCCCCATCTCAATATGCATCCATGTCAATTTTTAAAGCTTCAAGACATCATTTGGTATTTTTCCAAAATTGAATCCAAATGGGTTTTACCCAGTTTGAAGATTGCACTTCCAGAATGTTGCCAAAAGGTCAACTTTGATGTTTAATATCTTGTAAAGGAAGAAGATTGAATAAAAAAAAATTTCCTACATGTTCATGTGAGCTAAATGAACCAATCCCCAAGGTGGCAGCTTCTAAGAATCTGGTTTGATATTTTTCCAAAAAGACATTGGCTAGTTTTAGTTCAGTTTAAATAGTTGCCAAAATGGCTGAATAAGCAACTTTGATTGTTAAAAAATTTCAAACCCAATAAATTCATGCGAAACCATTTCACAATCTTACTCCCCTATCATAGATCAACATACCAGTGCAGTTTCATAGCTCAAGGAGAAGTTTTGATCAATTTTTCGAGTCGATTTTGGAGGCTACTTGGTTCATTTTATCACAACACTATCAAAAAATACATTTCTGATGAATACCCAAGTTATGAATGCATTTCAGATTTTGATGAGAATGGCTCAATTCACTACAATTCAGCATGTTGGGGGTTTACTGTTGATGCTTGTTTCATGAGTTGGTATTATGGAAGGAAAGAGATAGACAAATATTTCAAGATTATCCTTTACGTCATGAAGGCTTGTGAGGAAGGATAAGAATAGGCAAAGATGCAAGAAAAAAATCATTTGTTCAAAATGAAGAAATGACCAAACTAGGATGAAGGTACTTGTAGGAATTTAAATTATAAGATAACACTTGCCTACTCAAAAGACATTAGTATTGCCACAAGGCTTCTCATATCAAAAGCAATGTGATGACTTATGTACAAAAGGGGAAAATCCAGTTGGTTGTAAATTCCTTGAAATAACAATCGAAATCATTGAACTTTGAATAGATAAAGTCAGAAGTATAATTACAGCACTGCAAGTCTTCTCAAAATATGATATACATATTAATAGAGGAAGGTACTGTAATAATCAAATATAGATGGAAAAATTATATTCTCCAAAATATGGCATGATTCCTAATAGAGGAACTTTATTTGCAGCCTATAGCTATGAAACTTGTGAAGCACAAGTTCATTAAAAATGCAAAGATGAATTACAGTGGTTTTAAGTAGCTCAAGATAAATGTGGCCAATTAATTTTTTGATAAATAAGAGGGGATACTAGTTTCTTGTTAGTTAGGGGTGACCAAAACATTGGAAAATGTCACTATTTTTAAAATTAAAATAAGGAAGATTGAAATTAGAGTTTTTAAGGGCTTCTTGCTGGAGAATAAACACCATTTTGCTGGGAAATGATTCATTTTTGTGTAGTGCTAGTTATTTTGTTATCATTTGCAGAATTTGAGAGGAATTTTAATGCCTTTTTGTTGGAAAGAAAATGTAGATTTATGAGGGAGATTAAATGCCTTCCATAGAGCCTTGATTTGGTATTATTTTTTTGTAGATTTTTAAAAGGTATATTTTTTTCACATTTGACAAAGTAGAGAAAGGGAGTGCCAAGCTGAGGGAGATGTGGCAATTACACATTTTAAAATCTGCTTGATTTAGAGAGTTTCAGTAATAGAAAATAATCTTCAATGAGAGGGGGAAACATAGAAGAGTTAACAGAGAAGAGGAAGAGTAAAAGGAGGTATTTCATTTGAAGGGAGAACCAAAAGAGGATCTAGACAATGAATGTAAGATGAACCTCAAACACAAATTTTTGAATGTTCCATCAAAGCATGGTTGAAAATGAAATTTTATTCACTGTGTAGTTGTGATTACCCCAATAAGCACTAATGCAACAAGTGAAAGCATACACAAGGCACATGAGTTATCAGGTACTCAAAATGAATAATAACTAGCACCCTCATGTTATGCTTTGAGATTGGCATTGCAATGCATGAAGCCATGGGATAATTCAACAGGTGAAACAATGTCAAAGGCATATTTCTCAAGAATTGTGTGTAGAATATCTTTGGTATGAAATTCATATTCCCCAGGCAATAAAAGTGCTCCATTGCAAAGATATCTATCTAGGCATTTTGAATAGATGGCAATGGATATGTTTCATATTGTCTCCTTCCAGTGATTGATTTTATCAGAGTTCATGGGGCTAAGATTGTGGAAAATTGTGTGGGTGATTCTACTATGTTTGATGAACGAAGGAAAGAGATGGAATTCATAATGATGCAGCACTGGCCAAAATGTATACAAATATGGGAACAAAAACCCTAAGAATGCAGCAAATGAAAAAGAAAAATGTCATCGACAAGAACAAGCCACTCAGAGAGAAAATTTTAAATTACACCAATCTCATGTGTCAAGTTGATGGAGAACTCATCGGGGAGAAACATTTTTACTCCCATCGATAATGTAAAAAAGTAGTCATTGGGAAGACATCTATTATCTGAGTAAGTTCCCCGTGTCTCTCTGACTATGTGGGTCACGACGATTAATGGAGAACTCATCAGGGAGAAACATTTTTACTCCCACCGATAATGTAAAAAAGTAGTCATTGGGTAAACATCTATTATCTGAGTAAGTTCCCCGTGTCTCTCTGACTGTGTGGGTCACGACAATGAATGGAAACCAAAGGATTTTTTGAGGGAAGTTTCAATGGTGAATGCTTTATGTAAATGGGAGATTTAATTAATTTGAAAGATTTGAGGTAAGAGTGACAAATAAAAATGACGACATGTACAATTAGAAAATATTTTATAGAGGAGAAAAATATGAGATATCAAGAAAAGGAAAACCATGGATTGAATAATTACTTTTACCCAGAAGTATTTTATTTCATCAAGTGAAGGAGCACAAAGTAAATGCAACGTAAAATGTTTTCACCACAAGAGTTGAAAGTGGGTGATTATTTTTCCAAAAGGAATATTTGTTTAAATATGTTGAAAATGCATGTGAATAAAATGAACGTGAAAATTGCTAGCAAGGGAAGATAATAATAATCATTAAAATTAATCTTCACAATAGAGGAGTTAAAGTCAATTATTTCATCTATGGAAGGTTAAATGATAATTTTTTTGAAGATAATGAAGATTAATTAAAATATTTAATTTTCCAAAGGCAACTAATTAAATATTTTATTTTGTTGAGAATAATTAAACGAAGTGGTACACCGAAAAGAATAGTTGCACCAGACAGATATCGTGAAGAGTTGTAGCCCTAAAAACATAATGTATATATGTACAATGAAATAAAATCATCAAAGGGAAGTAGAATTAGAATTAGGAGTTAGGTAGGAGATATACAGAAGATATTCTTAAATTGTTTATCATATAGATTATACAGTGAAGACCATGATGCATGTATGAAATTTTGGAGAAATCAATGAAAGATCTCTGATTTTGTGGCTTCATATTGGTATCAATTGTTTGTTGAAATTATATAATTATTTGGTTGTCTCCAACTTAATATCTCCTTATTATTTCAATTGGTATATCAAGTATATATTCAATTTATCATTGCACATTTTTTGTACTTGTGTGATATGATTAATTGGTTTCCCCAAAGGAATTAAAATCCTTCTAGTCAATCATAGTAATTTGGAAGTGTTATTTGGATCAGTAAGAAGAGCCATATAATTAGGATTTTCATTCTCTCTCCAATTTGGTATCATTTTTTTTTCTTGTGTGATTTTTTCAATTTGTTCTTTCAAGCAAAGGTTAAAATCCTTTTGATAAATCATAAGTAACCTGTTTGTGTTAGTTGGATCCATAAGTAGAGTTTTTCAATCACTTTCCTACACATTTATACAAGATATAAACCAACATAAGTGTGCCAAATAGTTTGAGTTATTTCCAATACGAGCCATTTGTCCTAGATCTTCATTTGACTCCATTTTCCCAACAAGTCACTGGTCTTATCCATTTCATCATTTAGTTTTATCAAATCTATTTTCAAAACCTTTCATCTGTTAACTGAACAAATTAAATCTCACCTTGATATTGCTTATACAATTTATACCAAATTAACCATTACATCTATTTCACTTCCCATTGCCATTTTGAATATATATTTTTAGTTAAGCATAACATAATTTTCAAATCGGCGTCCACATTTGGGTACAACTGCCTAGGTTTAGCAGAGCCTAAGGAGTAGAAGGTTCAATTAAATTAATTGGCCTTGTACGTTAGCCAAAAATGTGTCAAGACCTTGGCAACCTCTCGTGGTTCAAACCTGCATTTTTGAGACCTAACAATGGACACCCCCTTTTTCTTCTGGCATAGGTCCTGTTGTGCATATTTTCCACACACGCCCCACCATAGGCAAGGACCCTCTTTTTTCGCTCCTGACGGGCTGCTTTGCTCCCATCTCATTTTGCGTGCCCCTCATTTTGTTGTCCTAGTTGGTCAACGTGCCCTTCAATGTCTCATTTTTGGCTGACCATATTTTGCCCCTAAAATAAAAAATTGCTAAGTCTTGGGTTTTTCGAGCTGCTTTGCTCCCATATTATTTTGCATGCCCCTCATTTTTCTATCCTAGTTGGTCAACATGCCCTTCAAAGTCTCATTTTTGGTTGACCATATTTTGCCCCTAAAATAAAAAATGGCTAAGTCTTGGGTTTTTCGGGTTTCACCCCCCCGCTCTCTCGATTCGCTCTTTCCTTCATTTTTTGACTTTGGGGGTAGGTTTCTGTGGATTTTGGATGCTTTTGTGGTGCCTAAGTGAACTGACAAGGTTTCATTAAGTTTTGGGAAGTTGCAAAAGTTTCAAAACAGCATTCCTGTAGCAGCATTTCCAGAACGGCATTTCAGGCTCACATCTCTAGAATGGCCAAGCGCTCCTCCGATTTGAAAACGGACTTTGACCTAGATGGTAAAATTGGATCTTATCCTCCCTTGAACTTTAAAATTTCAAATTTGCAGCTAGGAGATACCATCCAGAGTTCCATGCTCCGTCTGCCATTTTCAAAACAACATTTCGGCCTCTTGTCTCTGGAACGTCCAAGCGCACCTCCGATTTGAAAACGGACTTTGACCCAGATGGTAAAATTGGATCTTATCCTCCTTTGACCTTTCAAATTTCAAATTTTCAGCTAGGAGATACCATCCAGAGTTCCATGCTCCATCAGCCATTTTCAAAACAACATTTCCAGAATGACATTCCGACCTCTTATCTCCGGAACGTCCAAGCGCACCTCCAATTTAAAAACAGACTTCGACCCAAATGATAAAATTGGAGCTTCTCCTCCCTTGAACTTTCAAATTTCAAATTTTAAGCTGGGATATCCCATCCGGAGTTCCATGCTCTATCAACTATTTTCAAAATAACATTTCCAGAACAACATTCCGAGCTCACGTCTCCGGAACGATCAAGTGCTCCTCCAATTTGAAAATGGACTTTGACCTAGATGGTAAAATTGGATCTTATCCTCCCTTGACCTTTCATATTTCAAATTTTCAATTGGGAGATACCATCTGGAGTTCCATGCCCTATCAGCCATTTTCAAAACAACATTTCCAAAACAACATTTTGGCCTCATGTCTCTGGAACATCCAAGCATTCCTTCAATTTGAAAACAGACTTCGACCCTGATGGTAAAATTGGATCTTATCCTTCCTTGACCTTTCAAATTTCAAATTTTCAGCCAAGAGATACCATCCAGAGTTCCATGCCCCGTTCACCGTTTTTAAAACATCATTCCTAAAACACCATTTTGGCTTCTCATTTTCAGTTTCAAGAAGCTTACGATGGGTCCTTCAATAGAACCATTTGATTCAATGAGTAATGCTGAAATTCCATCTGGAAGAAGGTAAATTTTAGTCAATTTCAACTACTACAAAAGGGAAATCAGCTAGAAGACAAAACTGTTATAGTGACTGGCCACTATAAGACAAAATAGGAAAAAGACAAAGATGTATTTTAAATTGCTAAATATTGTGGGGTAGGTGAAGACCTACTGTACTTGAATATGAGCCACACAATGTTAATCAATCCTAGCCATTCATTTGGGCTTTGGAAAAGTATAAATAGGGGTCTTCCCCTCATTTGTAAAGGGTTTGAGAGTTGTTGTAAAAACATCCTGCAGCAATAGAAAGCAACATTGCATGATCTATGGGTGTTACTTTTGAGTTTGCTCATTATGTGTGCATGGTTCTACCTTCCAAGTTAGTTTTAGTTGTTATTTTTGGAAGTGGTAATGGTGATTATTGTTTCAGTATTTGATGAATTTTCAGCTCATACTTTTGGAACTTGTTGATGACAAGTTGTTGTGTAAAGTTAGCCTGGGATTCTTTATTTGATTGCTACAACTTAGTTCACTTGTATGTTCATGATGTGTGTATGCAAACTAAAAATCTATAGTCTTTAGAAGATTGCACTAGTTTTATGTAACTGTAGGATCCTCTTGGCCAAGCAAAACCTAGTTTAGGGAGTTTGTCTACTATAGCAGTCTCCATGATCATTGTTCATTCGTAGTTTCAGATCCAGGAACCTTCTCTCTTCCTTTCCTTTTTTCCTTTTTCCTTTCTTTTAATAAGTAACCTTAGGAAAGGTTCATTGCACATTATAAATCCAAATCTGATGTTGAAATGGAGTTTTAGACTGTTGTTTGAACCTGCAGCAAATGCTCAACAACTCTCCCATCTTAAGAACTCCATTTGTAGATCCAACTCCCCCACTTTGTAACTCATCCATAAGTCCACCTTGTGATTCTAAAAAATCACATAAATCAATTGAGATATTCCAAGCATTGTCAAGACTTGACATCTGAGAGACCTTGGGATAGTGTTCTACAATTTGATTGTGGAAGATTGTCTTGCAAGAGAGGTGATTCACCTATGCATCATCTGTGTTATGAAGTGCATAAAAACCACATCAACAGAACTGGTGGTAGAGGGAGGGGTGATATGTTGGTGCTACAAAGCTGATGTTGGATGTTGAAAAGATCACTTTGAAGAAGAAATCTGAGATAAGGAGATCTCTTTTAATGTTGAAACTTGAAATCATAAAATTTTGAGGGTAAACAATGGCTAAGTCGAAATGGAATAGCATGTACAAATCAACATCACTCAGCTACATGCAAATTTAAATAGGATATTGAAGATACCATTGTAGCAATTTTATTTGGTAGATAATTGTAGGATCCATTGCACTTGCAGGCACAATGAATTGGAGTGGCTAACCTTCTTATGCAGAATTGAAAGAGTCTTGCAAGGAGAAATTCCCTTTTGGGAAATCTATCAGCCTTTGGCCCTTGCAAACTCGGAGGAGGAATCGACAACCATGGAAGCCAAGGCATTTGAAGAGTTGATCCAAGAATGTTTGGGCAGCAAAGATGGACCAAGATTGGAGGAAGCACTAATGTCAAGCTAGTGCAGATTTCACAATGCACCACATTCTGAATTTACTTGTTCGTCATCTACAAGCATCATCACCCAAGTCAAAGGTAATTTGAACAAATTGGAGCAGCCAACTGTCAAGGAGAATGAATCATCCCCTATGGTAGAAAAGCTATCAGCATCTAGAGGACAACACCTTCAATATAAACCAGGAAATCCGCCACAAACTAGTGCTGGGACAACAAACACTAAAGCTGAAAATCAAGAGGAAGAAGTTAATTTCCTTGGGACAACAAAAAGCTTCAGTGAAGGTTCACTAGAAATGGAGTTGAAAATCCTCTCCTTCATTAGTAAAGGGCAGTCCTCCACTCAGGAAGAGGAGCCATTGGCAGTTGAGGATGAGTCAATCAGGTTTGCAGTAGTGTATGCTGGGGCAGCTAATGAAGATGTTGAAAGTTAGCAAGAGGAAGAGGTTGACAGCCTTGGGATAGCAAAAAATGATGATGAAGGCATAACTGAAATTAGACTGGAAGACCTCTCCTTCATCAATGATAGTGACCAAGCACCTGAAAATGTAGACTTGGAGGAGTGGGAACAACTACAGGTTGTAGTTGTTCACTACCAGATTTTCATTTCAAATGACAATGAGAACCCAATCATGGATAGATATAATGAGCTAGTGTCAAGGCTAGAAAAAGATTGGTCTAAGCTAAAATGTCGGGTGGATTTGGAGGTATTGCTGCTACCAAATTGGTGCAGGCTCCATGATTCATCACACTCAAAGTTCACATGTGAGCTATGCCAAGAAGTTGTCCAACAAGTTGGAGAACAAGCAAGGCAACCGAGTACACCACTTCCTGCAGGTGCTTCACAAACGGAATGTGAGGACCAAGAGCCTGCCAAGTAATGACTCAACTGAAGGAAGTCCTCAAGAGGATGTTGGGACAGAAATGGAAGTAGGACAACAATACAGTCTCGAGCTTTTGAGTGATGAATTAGATCAAACTAGAATGTTGTCCACTAGTCGTCAAGAATGTATCCCTCTTCAAGAGCATTTGTGCACCATGGATGATAGAATTTATGGTGAGTCTTTGGAGGAAAATCACATAGTAAATTTTGGCCCCCTTGATGAGGTGCCATCAATTGATGACTTCTTTCCATTGGGAGTTGTACTACGGAGGTATGCTCATGCCGAGGAAGAACACATCCCAGAAGATGGTAGTAATGAAGGCATACTCCTTGAACCTCCAAATGGTGATGCACTAGAGTTTCCGGATTGGGAGAGGGGTTCCTTCTCCATTTATAGCGATAGTGAACAAGGGGAAATGAGTGAATGTCATGATGAGATGCATGAACAAGAAAGAGAAGAAGACAAAGGCAGGGGTGCCGAGATAGCTGCCAATAGAGATGAAGCACCCGGTTGACTACAAGATGCAACTTGGAGTCCTTCCACCATGATTGTTGTTGATCCTCCTCCATATCCAGATGGCTGCAATAGGATGGATTTGCACATGTCATCATCCCATGACATTGAGCATCATGAAGATAAGTTTGACACTTGGGATAGGAAGTGGGACAACGTGTTTCCTTTTGAGGACAGCAATCATGTGGATGCTCGGTTTGCAAAAGATCAACGAGATGAAGTACTTCTTTTTGAAGAACTGCCAAAGGGGATTGTTGATCCCATGCAAGATGTGGAAGAAGTGTTTTCTACCCCTTTCTCCATGCCTTATGCAAGCTCGATGTCTGAAGTGTTGCACCCTCCACCATGCCCACCCGAGGTTGTTGATGGAAAGACTGACGATGCGGTTCTTCCTCTTGATTGTCAAATGCTGCCACCTCCATGTGATGAAATCCAGGTTCTATCCTTCCTTGCTCCTATTAATTTTCATAGTTGCACTTATCATTTTTATTATGGGAATGAGGAAAAGCAGATGTGTTTATGGATTAATCACGGGTTTGATGAGCCTCCTCAATTGTTGATTCTTCATGATGTTGGGGCAGAATTTGAATTCTTCTATATTAAATTTATTCCCTCTAAATATAAGGATAAATCTGAATGGTATAGAACTATAACAATTGCCTGTCTGCTTGTGCACGCATTGAAAAATCCAATAGGCATGAGTATCGGTTGGCCTTGCTTGAACATAGTTCTTTGTAAATATCTTTGTACATAACTTGTTTTGAATAGTGTAGGTTTCCTATAAATACTTTTTTTCCCTGCTTTGTTAGGTTAGTTTGTTTGTTGTAGGTTTCTTGTTTTAGAGTAGTTTCTTCGTTGTTTTCTTTTATTGGTTTTGGTGTTTTCTTTTCATTTGCTTTTGTTTTCTCTCGCTTTGTTGCTGCTTTGCTTGGGGTCCCTTTGCTTTTTTCTGGGCACATCTGTGCGCATAACAACCATTCTTATTGCCTGGGGTTGTTCTATGTATTTCTTTGTCAAACTATAATCAATTTTTTAGAGTGGATGGTGAGGATCTTATGTTAGTATCAAGTGATCTAGATGTTTGATTCAAAGTGGATAAGTCATTGGTTTGTCTGATTCTAAAGTATTCTGGAATCTTATATCTCTCACAAATTTTAAGAATCTGATGGTCATTGTAGGTCCTTTGTGAAATCTAGTTAAGTGAAAAATCTAAAATTTTGCTCCAGTGCCATTGTGATTCTTAGCCCTAAGTGCAAGCTTCATTGCTTGTAGGTTGAAATAAAAGAACTGAAAAGAGAAAAGAAACAAAAGAAAGAAATAAAAATATTGAAAATCAAAAGAAGAGAAATTCAGCTTTTCAGAGGTATACGAGCAACTCTACCAAGGCTATGGATGCTCGGCTGGTAGTAGAGCAATGTTCGGGAGAATCACAATGACAACCTTGTCAGGGCTATGGACACTTGACTAGCAGTGAGGCAATGTCCCAGATGCTTTTGGAGTTAGAATAAACTACATAGCTTAACTTGATGGAACTTAGGTTCTTGCAGCAACTGAAGGATGGGAATTAACACAATTGCACACACATGGATTTTTAGCATACTGAAGGTTGGGTAAACTAGTGGTTTTGATACTTTGGTTGAGCATCTGGCTTATTTTCCCTAGCATGAAGGTCGAAACCAAAGATTCTAGGTTCATGATTCTAGTTTGTCATCGAAATGCTCTAGAGAATTTCCCTAGCGAGTCACCATTTGTTGTGCATATTTTCCACACATGCCCCACCGTAGGTAGGGACCCTCTTTTCTCGCTCTCGATGGGCTGCTTTGCTCCCATCTCATTTTGTGTGCCCCTCATTTTGTTGTCCTAGTTGGTCAACGTGCCCTTCAAAGTCTCATTTTTGGCTGACCATATTTTACACCTAAAATAAAAAATTGCTAAGTCTTGGGTTTTTTGGGCTGCTTTGCTCCCATATTATTTTGCATGCCCCTCATTTTACTATTCTATTTGGTCAACGTGCCCTTCAAAGTCTCATTTTTAGTTGACCATATTTTGCCCCTAAAATGAAAAGTTGCTAAGTCTTGGGTTTTTCGGGCTTCACCCCCCCACTCGCTTGATTCGTTCTCTCCTTCATTTTTTGACTTTGGGAATAGGTTTCCTATGGATTTTGGATGCTTTTGTGGTGCCTAAGTGAACTAAAAAGGTTTCATTAAGTTTTAGGAAGTTGCAAAAGTTTCAAAACAACATTCCTGCAACAGCATTCCTATAGCAGCATTTCCAGAACGACATTTCGAGCTCACGTCTCCAGAACATCCAAGCGCTCCTCCGATTTGAAAAAGGACTTTGACCCAGATGGTAAAATTGGATATTATCCTCCCTTCACCTTTAGAATTTCAAATTTTCAGCTAGGAGATACCATCTGGAGTTCCATGCTTCGTCAACCGTTTTCAAAACAACATTTTTAGAATGGCATTCCAGCCTCTTGTCTCTAGAACGTCCAAGCACACCTCTGATTTGAAAATGGACTTCGATCTAGATGGTAAAATTGGATCTTATCCTCCCTTGACCTTTAAAATTTCAAATTTACATCTAGGAGATACCATCTGGAGAACCACGCTTTGTCAGTCTTTTCAGAACAACATTTTGGGCTCACATCTCTAGAATGTCCAAGCACGCCTCCGATTTGAAAATGGACTTTGACCCAGATGGTAAAATTGGATCTTATCCTCCCTTGACCTTTCATATTTCAAATCTGCAGTTGGGAGATACCATCCAGAGTTCCATGCTCTGTCAGCCATTTTCAAAATAGCATTCTGGCCTCACATCTCTGGAACATCCAAGCGCTCCTCTGATTTGAAAATAGACTTCGACACAGATGGTAAAATTGGATCTTATCCTCCCTTGACCTTTCAAATTTTAAATTTGCAGCTGGGAGATACCATCCAGAGTTCCATGCCCCGTTCATCATTTTCAAAATAGCATTCCTAAAACACCATTTCGGCCTCTCATTTCTGCTTTCAAAAAGCCTACCATGGGTTCGTCGATAGAACCATTTGATTCAATGAGGAATTCTGAAATTCCATTGGGAAGAAGGTAGCTTTCAGTCAATTTTAGTTACTATAGAAGGGAAATCAGCTAGAAGACAAAACTTCTACAGTGACTGGCCACTACAAGACAAAATAGGAAAAAGACAAAGATGTATTTTAAATTGCTGAATATTGTGGGGTAGGTGAAGACCTAATGTTATTGAATCTGAGCCACACAATGTTAATCAATCCTAGCCATTCATTTGGGCTTTGTAAAATTATAAATAGGGGTCTTCCCCTCATTTGTAAAGGGTTGGAGAGCTATTGTGAAAACATCCTGCAGCAATAGAAAGCAACATTGCATGATCTATGGGTGTTACTTTTGAGTTTGCTCATTATGTGTGCATGGTTCTACCTTCTAAGTTAGTTTTAGTTATTATTTTCTTGAATGGAAGTGGTAATGGTGATTACTATTTTAGTATTTGATGAATTTCTAGCCCATACTTTTGGCACTTGTTGATGACAAGTTGTTGTGTAAAGTTAGCCTGGGATTCTTTATTTGATTGCTGCAACTTAGTTCACTTGTATGTTCATGATGTGTGTATGCAAACTAAAAATCTACAATCCTTAGAAGATTGCACTAGTTTTGTGTAACTGTAGGATCCTCTTGGCCAAGCAAAACCTAGTTTAGGGAGTTTGTCTATTGTAGCAGCCTCCATGATCATTGTTCATTCATAGTTTCAGATCCAGGAACCTTCTCTCTTCCCTGCCTTTTTTCCTTTTTTCTTTTTTTTAATAAGTAACCCTAGGCAAGGTTCATTGCACATTATAAAGCTAAATCTAATGTTGAAATGGAGTTCTAGACTGTTGTTTGAACCTATAGTAAATGCTCAGCAACTCTCCCATCTTAAGAACTCCATTTGTAGATCCAACTCCCCCACTTTGTAACTCATCCCTTAGTCTACCTTGTGATTCCACAAAATCACATAAATCAACTGAGATATTCCAAGCATTGTCAAGACCTGACATCCGAGAGATCTTGGGATAGTGTTCTACAATTTGATTGTGGAAGATTGTATTTCAAGAGAGGTGATGCACCTATGCATTGCCTGTGTTATGAAGTGCATAAAAAACACATCAATAGGTCCCTCATCTCACATCCCATTTTTTGGTCACCTATCCATCTCCCCCCCTTTTCCTTTGTTTCATATGCATTTATTGGCTTTTGAGAGCCTCATATACATGTATTTTTTTATGTTTATGATATGATGATATTATGATGTGATGATTCCTATTTATGATATGAGGATGCATGATTATGTGATTATAGTGATACTAATGATTCATTGACACATGATGCATGGCATGATATCATGATATGTGGATATGATTTTTTTTTCAATTTTATGGTATTTTGATGATATGCATGATTATGGATATATGATATGATATATGATTGATGGATACATGGCTAATGATTTTTTGGGTGCATGATACATGTGGAACTAATGGTGTTATGGATGTAGGATATGATTGATATTTTTGTGTATTATGATACTTGGATAGAAATGTTAGTAGGATGAATGGATGGATAGGTAGAGATTTTGATAGAAGAATAGATGATGTATGATTGGTTGAAAATCCATTTATTATGATCATGGATATGGATGATAATTGGTGATGTTTAAATAATTGGTGAGTAAGCTTTTGTTTGCATGGGTATACTAAGTAATTCCATCATAGCAATCATTAATATAGAAAATAGACACGATGCACCAAGGTATGAAGAACCAAGGCAGCTCTATATTTATTGCATGGACATTGAATTTGCAAACAAGAAGAGGATTCTTGCTCATACAATACATATGGAAACCCTATTATGCGTGTATGGATTAGAAGTTCAAAGTATGTTAGACCAATGCACAAAGAGGTATGAAGAACCTAACATGCAATGGTCATTTTGTGTTATCTAAAACAACTTCCACACACACAAGACAAGCATTCACCATGGTCATATTAAAATAATATCCAACAAACATGGCACATGAAAAAAATGATCACACCCCACTCCTTTCTCTCTAAATATTTTTTACACATTCTCGAGATATCATCGAAATAGGACAATAAGATAAATCAAAAGAAAAGAGAAAAATAGATAAGCAAAGTTGTCATATCACTTGCCAAAGATTTTTGTTTAGAGATGTTTTTGTTGATGACCCCTATTGTAGGAACTATATATCCATTGAGGCATATGCTTGGATGATGATGTTGATGATGATGGTAGGAAATTGATACATAGGCATTATTTTGTCTAGTAATGATCAAGTTTTCATGATTTTTTGCATGAATGTTCTAGATTCCAATAGTTGTTATGTTATTTGATTATTTTATCAAAGGTGATGATGAAAATACTTTTATAATAGATGGATAGTTTATTGTAGATGGGCATTGATGGTGATGGTTTATTTTTGTTTATTTTTTATTTTTTTTCTACTTTTGAAGTTTATTTGAGGTTGTTTTTGGATTTTTTGACATTTTTGTGTTTGTTTTTGGATTTTTTGGGAATTTTTTGGATTTTTGGATTTTTGGGAATATTTGGATTTTTGGAATATTTAGACATTTTTTGGATTTTTCAAGATATTTGGATGTTTTTGGATTTTTTGTGATATTTGGATGTTTTTTGATTTTTGAGGTATTTATATGTTGTTTTAGATTTTTGAGATATTTGAATGTTTTTAGATTTTTGAGATATTTGGATGTTTTTTATTTTTGAGATTTTTGGAAGATTTTGGATTTTTTCGATATTTGTATGTTTTAAATTTTTGAGATATTGCACTAATAGGTAGGCTAAAACCAACTAATCAAATTGATTGATTGATGGTGAGGATAACATTGTTCAGGATTCACAACAATGCAAGGATAGTGTGTGCCAAGGTATGAGTAATATGAGGATTGAGAAGGATACATCCTAGGATGATAGTTGATTGATTGAATAATATAAATCAGGATCTATAGCCAAGAAAAGCCACAAGATCTATTGGATAATGTGATGTGGATCATTTTGGATTGATTTTTCTTTATGAAAATGTTTGAATCACAAAATGAGCTAGAGGACATATATCAAGAATTGTTCCAAAGGACATATTTCTACCTTCCCCTAGTGTCTAGCAATGTATGGAATGCTATGAATGGATGCATGATAAATGGATATGTGAAAGGAAAAAAACTATCTAAGGGAAGGTTTTCACTTCTAAGGACTACCTTGTGGTAGTATATCATGTTTGACTAGAGGATGATAATTTGGATAATGATAGCTTGCTTGGATAGTGCTGAATGCAAGTGATAGGTATGATACAAAATAGGATATAGTCAATAAAAATTACCATGTCTAGATTTTCTGACAAGAAAAATTGAAGTATTTGCTCCTAATCTTTATAAAGGATGGGATGGTGGATTTATTATGGATAAGAATGGATGGAATGTTGGATTTTGTTATTGATAAGATAAGTTGATTCCAACTGGAATGATGCACATAGATCCTTGATTCTAAACATGACGTCTATTTATTGAGCTTTCATCAAGGTACTTCTCCAAAGTGCCATCGAAGTGGTTTTCACTAGAAGATAATTTTTCTTTAATATTTTGTTATTTTTTATTTGATTTTTGAATGATCATGTTGAACCAACTTATGGTTTTTATAAAGATTTTTTTGATAAAGTAAGTAGCATTTATAGGGTGTTGTACCCCTTAAATGACGAGCCTCGTGGGCCAAAAAAAAAAATGTCTAGGTACAATCAAAAATCTTAGCCAAAAAGAACAGTTTCAACAAAAAAATAGTACTTCAACCACAGACTAATAGCAGAAACACAAAAACACAGACCGAGGCTCCCAATTTTTAGATAGGAGCTCCACGGCATTGTCCCTGACCCACTCTTGATTCTCCTAAGCGTTATTTCCCTCTAGCTCATCTTTAATCACCACAGATAGAGTGTTGGTGATGAAATGGCCCAGCTTCACACTGAAGCGGGTTAGACCTCTAAATCTTTTGTCCATCTTTTTCATCTTCTCTTTCAGTGCATGGATCTCCTCACCCTCATCAATTATCTTTGGGTCCTCACCAATCTCACCTTCCAGTAGGTGCAAAGACTAAGAGGCTAAGTTCTCTTTTGGTACCTTGCTGTTTTTAGGGATGGTATGGGGCCCTTCCACATTTTCCTCCTCTTCCTCCTCAGTCATTTCCTCCCCCTTATAATATTTACTATCCATCTGCTCCTCCTCCAAGTCCACAACAATCTACCTTTTTTTTGTTATTTTTTGCTAATCTCTCAGACCTTCGAATAGTGGTCTCCCCACCTATCATAACCATAGCCTCCATGACCGTATCATCTTTGGAATCCTTCGCAACAACATTTTTCCCTATGCCCTCTTTCGCCATCGGCTCCAATAAACCTTTTTTACCATATTTACCCTTTTTCTTTGGAGTGGATTTGTAAGCAGTTTTGGCTAGAGTGGTCTTGAGCTCACATAGACTAGTCATAGTGCTGATTTGCACATTACCCACACTACCTTTATGTTTTTTAGTAGCATGTTTGGGTTTGGGGTTTTCGGCAGTACTCAAATGGGGTTTTCGAGAAGAGCTTTTAGATTTAGCAAGGGAGATGTTAGCAACAACAAGGGGCTCAACCTCCTCCACACAGACAATAGAAATGACCCTAGGAGAACATAAATCCAGATGAAAATGATGGAGACTCATGATAATCCCTTGCTGGAGAGGCAAAGGAGGAATGCCATTTGGGTTAAGGCTAGCCAATTCTTTACATTTTTGCACTGAATTTTCCAAGTCCATAAGTAGAAAAAATAGAAAATGAAGCATAATTTTGTGCCTAAGATGATTCAGCAAAGGGAAGTGGTAGAAAAAGTAGGTTTTAAATCTACCTTCATGTGTTACATACTTCATGAGGTCCAAACACACCTAGTCCCAGGGCTATGGAAGGGCCTCCCATTTCAAACCAAACTAGTTACAGATTGGCTCCTCACTCCCCATGAAAAAATATTTCATGTTGTCATTGTCTTGAGTCTGAGTATGCTTCAGATACTTTTTCTTGATGCACTACATCCCAATAGCTTTCACAATCACCTCTTCACTAACTTCAAAAGATATACCACCTAGCATCAACCTCTGATCCTTCCAAGAATTTTCAAATTGTCTAGATAGGTTAGGGTCATGGCCCACGAGATTCTCCATGAGGGGAGCTAGGCCACCCTCGACATAAATGTTCCAAACCAGTGGATTTTTGCAGAATTCTTCACAATTATCAAGCTCGGTCCAAACACAATCACCACCCATGATATTAACCTGCACAAGAAACCAGAGAACTTGCAAAAGTAAAATGTTATAAAAAATAGCTAAGCAATAGGCTTTCTTCGCATGATATATATTTAGGCGAATAAGGCATCATTGGTTAATCACGGTAGTGTGCATATCACATGGATGAAAAGGAAAATCACCTATCATAGGTTTAGAAATGTGATTAATGTGGATTTTAAGGTGATTGTGGCTAGCTAAGTGAGAAATGATGGGTGAGAAAGGTTCCCTAGCCACATTGTCTTTGCACAAAAAACTAGGCAGGATGGCCGCTTGGCCAATTTTAGTAATGTCAAGGTAAGCAAGTTTAGAATGTAGAGTTAAATTGGAAGGAGTGAAAGAGCTAAAAGGGAGCTTTCCCTCATAATGAGTTGTCACATCAAAATTTAAATCCATGGGTTTAAGGATA
Source organism: Sequoiadendron giganteum (assembly GCA_007115665.2). Lineage (NCBI taxonomy): Eukaryota > Viridiplantae > Streptophyta > Pinopsida > Cupressales > Cupressaceae > Sequoiadendron > Sequoiadendron giganteum. The sequence continues at coordinate 436,713,008 of CM021103.1, read as the reverse complement.
ACATGATAAAAAAACACACTCCCTATGAGGAGATATCATAGTATATGGCCCTTCAAATTCATAATTACGTAGTACATGCCAAATTCCTTTGTAGGACCGCCTCCATTTACCATGTGACTATCCCTAAAATTTGAATTTTGCCACTTTTACGCCACCTTAGCATTAGTACCCATCCACCAAGCCCAAATAACAACCATGTGGACCCCCCAAATGACTCCCATAAATCAAATATTTGAAGTCATCATATTCAATGAGTGTTTTTTCCTTCAAGATAAGGTCTTCAATCCTCAACGGTGAATTCCCCATATTTCTCCAACACTTAGAGAAACTCCAAAAGGTGACATAGTTATCCAAGGCATCTTCCACTTGGTTATCCTCCCTAAAGATGTGTGTCACCTTTTTTAACCTTAGCTTGGATAGAAAGAGCCTTATATCCAACAAAATATCCTTTTTAGTCCATCCAATTAGTCTACCAAAGTTCACAACATCTGTAATGGACTTGGAGTCTCCTTCAATGTGGAGGTTCTCTATCCCCAGGGAAACAAAAATTTGGAGGCCCTTGAGCAATGCACGTGCCTCCACGACCATAGAAGATTGGAAGCCAATTCCACCCACAAAACCAGCAACAAGTTCCCCTTTGGAGCCTTTGATCACCCCTCCTATACTAGCATTGCTCAGGTTGCCCTTTGCAGCCCCGTCAAAATTAAGTTTAAAATAGCCTATATCCGAAGGCTGCTATTGGGTGTTTTTCCTAGCAAGGAATTTGGAGTTGTCGAAGGAGTTAGCATCTAACTTTTAATGCCAGGCCTTTGCTATTCCAATTTCATATTTAGAAGGTCCCTTCTTTGGAAGTTTCCCATTGAAGAGGGAGATTTTTTCCTCAATAAGACGGGCACTGATACCCAAAACCTCCCTAGGACTCCTCTCAATATTCCTAAATATTGTTTTGTTCTTTTCCCTCCACAGACACCAACCAATGATAGGAGGGACCTGGTTACAAATTTCTCTAGGCAAGGGGTGAATATAAGGACTAGACTAGCCCAAAATAAAGGATTTGATATTCTTATAGATGGTCCAAAGAACTCCCAATATTTCAAAATCCATACCCAAAACTTCAACAACAAATAGACAGTGTAACAATAAGTGGTCAATAGTTTCCTCACAGCATTTACATAACAAACATCTATTGGGGATATAGAATCCTTGTTTCCTCAAATTATCTTGAGTAAGGATCCTATTGTGACAGGCAGTCCACCAAAAGAAATTGATTTTAGGGATCATATGGAGGTTCCAAATCTTCTTCCGAGAATCAACCGCAACACCCTGGTTTGTCAGCAGATTGTACACCGACTTAACTGATAGATCCCCTTGTTTTTCATAGGTCCAAAAAAATTCATCTCCCCCACCATAAGAGGGAATCCTAGTAAGAGTGAGTAAATTCTGGAGAGACCTAGCCAAGATACAAAGGTCCTGTGAAAGAGGGTAGAAAAGAGCTAAATCCTTCCATGCCCTAGCCCCTGGAGGCCCAGAAACATAATCCCTAACGTGGATACCAAAGTACCTCTAGGCTAGCCACTTGAGGTTCTTGAACTCATAACTTTCTAGAGGGGTATCAATTAACCATGGATCTTCCTAGAGCCTGATCCAATTACCATTTCCTATCTTCCATTTAATCCCACTTCTAAGAAAACCATGTGCTACAAATTCTCCTCTAGGCTAAGGAGCCCTAGGGGTGAACCTTAGAGAGGTAGCTGATCAAAGGAAATTTCTGAAGATATTTGGAATTCATGATTTTGCACCAATCCTTAGTATTCCTTATTTGATCCCAACCCACCTTGGCCATCAAGGCCTTGTTAGTGTTTAAAATATCCCTGATCACAAGACCACCATAGTGTTTGGGCTGAAAAACCTTTTCTATTTTAACCAAAGAAAATTTATTTTGTCCTCAATCCCAAACCAAAGGAAGTTCCTTTGATTTTTTTTGAATTTATCAGCAATATACCTGGGTATCTTGTAAATAGAGAGGAAATAAATTGGTATCCCTTGGAGAATAGCAGTGAGAAGTTGAATCTTACCAACATGGCTTAGAATGGATCCTTTACATCTAGCAAGTTTCCTCTAAATTATTTCAAGCACCGAATTCCAAAAGTCAGGGATAACCTTCTTGACATTGAGAGGGATCCCAAGGTAAATAGAAGGAAGATTCCCATTCAAACAACACAACACTGTAGTCACCCTAGCTTGCAAGTTAGGAGTGATTTTAAATAATTAAATCATGCTTTTATTATAGTTAATGCATTGACCAAGGCAGGAAGCATAATTGTTAAGGGATTTTTTCCATTTCCTAGCTTCAACAATAGAGGCTTTCCCAAAGAGGAAAGTGTCATCCAAAAATTTTTGTACCACAATTGGATCCAAAGTAGACAAAAATTTGATTCCCCTTATAGAACCCTCCAACAAAAAACTAGCAAATTTTCTGCTCAAAATATTGGCTATCATAATAAAAAAAAAGGGTGAGAGGGGATCACCCTGTCTGATCCCTCTACCAGCAGAGAAGATCCCAAAGGGGGTCCCATTGACTAGAACGGAGTACTTAATAGTAATAACACATTCCATTATGATTTTAACCATAGACTAGTTGAATCCAAACTTGGTCAAAACTTTAGGGATGAAGCTCTATATAACTTTGTCACAGGATTTTGAAATATCTAATCTGAGACCCATCCCTACATAGTTACATATATCCATAGAATGGAGAATATCATGAGTGGTCAAAATAGCATCAAGGATATGACATCCATGGACAAATATTTTTTGGGTTGGGCTAATGAGTTTATCAAGAAGGGGCTTGATTCAGTTCACTAAGATCTTGGAGAGGATTTTGTAAAAGGTATTGCATAGACTAAAAGGCTGAAAATAAGTCATAGATTGAGGTTCACCAATCTTAGGAATTAGAGAAATAAAGGTATGGTTCAATTATTTTAGAATTTTTCTAGTTTTGAAAAAATCATGAGCAGCCAAAACAAGGTCTTCACCCACAATCTCATAGAAGATCTGAAAGAAAGCAAGGGGAAAACCATCAAGGCCTAGAGCTTTGAAAACCCCCATACTGAACATAGCCAAGAAAACCTCATTCGGAGTAACATCACTAAGAATCCAAAGATTTTCATCATGGGTGATGATGGTCAAAAGGTGGTTTAACAACAGATTATCCATTATCGGGTTGGGTGCCTCAGCAAGAGCTGAGTAGGCCTCCTGAAAGTAATCAGCAATCAGGAGGCCAATCTGGGTAGGATTAGATATTACCTCACTCGTAATATCAATTAGTTTAGAAATTTTATTCCTTTTCCTAAATTTTATGGTTGAAACATGAAAGAACGAGGTGTTCTTGTTGCCCTATTTCAGCCATTGGACCCTAGATTTCTGCTTCCAAAAGATTTCCTCTTTTTTGAGAATTTTTTCCCATTCCCTCCTATTTTCCATTTCTTGGTTGTGAGTCTACCGACTGTCATCCCCTTCCTCCATTTTCCTTTGTAAAATTCTCAAATTCTCCTCTATAATCTTTTTCTTTTGAAAAACATCACCAAAAACACTCTTGTTCCAGCCTTTTACCATGCTTTTAATATGTTTGATTTTGAAGAAAATCCTGGACATGGGGGAGCCACGAATAGGAATGTTCCACCACACATTATCTCAAAATAGAATGGGATATGACCCACAATAGGATGGACATTAGAGGTCAGCAATAGAGGATTATGGTCTGACACCGTTCTGGGTAGGGCTTTTAGATTGGTACTTAGAATGTTAGTCCAGTGGGAGGAATAGAAGAACTGATCTAATTGAACCTGAATCAAGTTGTCACCTACGCGGCTATTGGAACAAGTAAATTTTTGGCTAGAAAGATCAATATCAATCAAACAAGAAGAGCTCAAAACATTGGCTAGGTTAGACATGATGTTAGAGTAGTCCACCAGATCACCACTTTTCTCTGAAGGGTAGAGAGGAGAGTTGAAATCCCCAGCCACCATCCAATACGTGACCATATTATTTTTAATCTTAATGGAAAGATCCTGCCACAAGGTAATCCTAGTGTTCCTTTGGTTAGGAGTATAAACATTGATTATGGACCAAGTTTCACCCAGATAGGAGAAAAAGACTCCCATACAATTCTTGTAGTGGAAAATTTCAGAACCCTTAAATATAGAGGGGTTCCAGAGCACAACCAGACCATTCAACGCCCCATCAACATCACTATAGAAGTAGGATGCACCAGGCCAAATAAACTTAGCTATCTTGTCAAAATTTGTCTTCTTCATTTTGGTTTCTTGTAAAAGGAACACATCAATCTTATATTCAAGAACATAGTTCTTCAGAGAAAGTTGCTTGCAATAGATGTTGAGCCCATGAACATTCCACAACATGAATTTAATTTTTGACCTTTCTTAGAGGACATGTCTAATGTCCTTTGTTTACCTAGAGCAATCTCATTTGTAGTCTCTCTTAGCCTAGTGTGTCTCTGGCTAGGTCTCCCTAATTTAGAGTCTCCTCCCACATCCACCTTCTTTTTCCTCCCTCTTTTCTTTGGATTTTTCTAGATCTCTTCTTCTATGGTTTTCTCTAGCAGCAAGCCCTCTGTATTCTCTATAGATTCATCAACAACACCAATGATATCATCTTCCCATATCTCACCTTCCTCACCCATTGTTTCACTTGTCCTAGCAAAACCCACCTCCAGCAATGGGCCAACAACAACCTCATCCAAACTTGAACCAATGTCAGTGGCCAACTAGACATCCTAGGGTTTAACAACAGTCTCATTCAGAGTTAGAGTGGCAAGACTCACTCTGGGGTCAACTAGGCTAGCTAGGGGAACACCAAAAGAAGGTGAAACAACTAGAGACTTGGCTAGAGGAACAAAATTCATTGGAAAAATATTCTCCATAGGAGGTTGGGGACTCTCCAAAGTACTACCCGCATTAGGCTACTGATAAAGGAGGATTTGCAATCAGAAATAAGGTGGCCAAATTTAGCACACTTCTGACAATAAGCACAAACATTTTCGTAGTACAATGGTTGGGTCCAGTTGCCAAACTTAGAGAACAACTTGACTGTGTTAAGAAGATTCTTATCCACACAGATGTTAACACAAAATCGAGCAAAGACTAACCTAGATTTTGATTTGGTAATGGAATTTGTAGTAACAAATTGACCCATAGAGTCCCCAATTCTTTTGAAGATGGATTTTTCCTAATACTCAAGGGGTAAACTAGGTAGTCAAACCTAGACTAGGGCCGATTTGTTTGAATCCACAATAGGGTCAAACCCCGATTTCCAGTGACACAAAGCTAGGCTATTCTTTCCATACACCCAAGGTCCAGTAGATAGGATCATCACCATATCCTCTGCAACCATAAACTTGAAGAGGAAGAGAACACTATCCATAGCATAGATCTCCACACTCCCCTTGAGACACCATTTTGTAGCAGCCCACTTTCAAACCATATCCATAGAAGGATGGAAGGAAATAAAATGACCCACAACCATGTTCTCCATGGAGGAGAGAATCCTGTCATAGATGGAATTAGGAATGGAAAAATCCATCCCAAAAGCAGTGACTTCCTTAGAGGGCTGAGGGATAGGATAAGATTTTTCTTTTCCATTGGTCAGCACATCCTTCCAACCTAAATTTTTTGAAAGAATCTCCACCGTCGGCACAATTTCAGTAGATTCCACTAGAATCTCAAGAGTCTTTGAAAGACCCGCAGAAAAAGGCACAAACCCAACAAGAGTGGCCCTCGAGGGACACGAGTCCTAATGTGAAAAGGAGAGGCTCAGGTCAAGAGGGGATAGGGGGAACCATGGGGTACCCCCAGGGTAGAGTCTACCATGCACACAAGAAGTTTAAAATGCAAGTAGAGGAGAGGGAAGCAGGAAAATCTTATTCATGGGATGTTATTTTTGATAATTTTTATTTATATAGATGTTGGTATTATCATGTTCCAACCATATCTTGATTGAAGAATTTGTTGTGCCAAGATACAAGTTCTCACATATAACCCCTAAATTTTTTTATGATCTTTGGTGATAGTGGATTTAGCCTTATTTAAAAGTGCACATTACCATAAAGTTCCCTTAGAGTCCCTATAATAAAGAGTTGATGCTATAACACAATTAATGCAAAATTTGGATATTGTTGGTCTTGAGGTTGATGTTGAATTTTGATAAGAGGTGTGAGATTAGGATGGATTGGTTGATAGATTGGATAATGAATCATTTTTTCTCCAAGCTTGGGATAATGAGAAATGAAATGTGGATATGAAGTTGTAGTGTCGAAAAATGTTGTTTGTTATATTTTCACACTTGTTTGGGCCCTTGGGAATTAAAGGGACTTAATTGTGCCTTATTTAGGATGTTTTAAAGTGTATCCTAACAATTTCACACTAATATAGGGTTTTCATTATTAATCGGTCTTCTTTATGCCTTATTTGGCCTCATTTTGCATCCATAAGCCTTAATTAATCAATCTTTTCAAGGATAAACCTGACATAAAGAAACATCCAATCATAATTTAGGTGTTTTTTGATTATATGGCCCAAATTGAGTGATATGCAACTCATACACCACCTTGGGCATATGGGTCTCACCTAAGTTTTAGGGCCTTGGTCTTGATTTCACATGAATCTAAGCATTTCTTGAAAAATGTGTCCCGTAGGCTAGCCTAATGGGACTCATATGCCACTTCCGGCGTATGAGTCCTGTGTGGCTTAAAATTAAATTAAATTAAATTCTTGGTGGGATTTTATCTTCCTAGATCTGATGTTGGCTTGTAGTGTTGTAATTTGAAGAACTTTGGCATAAACAAGTATAAATATAAGGTTATTTCACTCATTTTTCTCCTAACAAGTAATCAAGTGACCTAGCAAGTTGAATAAGCATTCTTATAGAGAATTTGATTTCACAAGAGCATTCAAGATTCTACAAGAGTATTTAAGAGAATTAAAGAGTTTATTATCAAGAATTTTTGGATCATTATTCAAGTATCAAGCATCATGCCAAATTCATCATGCATCATGTTTTTTTTTTAGATAACGATTGTGATGTAGGGTTTCATGATTTAAGAAAGTATTCAATTCAAGATCTACAACAATAAAGAAAGAGTCAAAATCTACATCCATTAGAGCTACTTCATACATGTTTGCAACACTTTAAAGTTTTGGTGAGTTGCAAAATTACATTTTATTCATTCATCATTCCTTTATCTCATTTGATTTCATTACAAGGTTTGATTACCAAAATGGGGTTTGACCAAGGAAAACCCCTTTTTGCTACAAAACATCATTTTTCCCTCTCTTTAGTGTGTGATTTGCATATCTAGGTTGAAGACCCTCTAAGGAGAAATATTGTAAAGAAATTGTTAAGTCGCAAGTTGTCAAAGTTACCTCAATGTTTACAAGACCATTGAAGGACACCTATAGAGAAAAATATTCTAGTTAAAATCTAGAAACCAAGTTAAGAAGACAAAGAAAAGATTGAAGAGAAGATTCAGATTTCGATCCTCTAAAAAATTCAAACAAGACCGATATGCCACTTTTGGCATATGAGTCCTAGTATAGTGAAATTTGCAATTTTTAGGAGCTCCAGACTTGTCTCTACCAATTTTTTGTTCCTTCTCAGAAACCCTAATCTAGGACTAAATCGCCCAGTCTAGCATATGAGTCCTAGTGTACATTAAATTTATAATTTTAGCATTTAAAGTCTCCATTCAAGCTGCTACAAATTTTCAAATGCATATCTCTAATCTCTTAATTTACTATTTTATTTTGCATTCATTTCTAGTTCATTTACCGTAGTCTTGCATATCATTAAGTTTCATAATTATGTTTTAAATGTTAATTTTCTTTCCAACCCCTAGCTTGGTGGTGAACCCCCTTTTAGTCATTAATAATACCCTAGGACATCCTATTGTAGATCTCTTTCCCCCATTTCATCCTTGGATTGAGATCTCTAGGTTTTCCTTGAATGAAAGAAGAAAACTTGTTATATGTCCTAAACCATAAGTGCTAGAATTTAATTCCTTTCATTTTGATATTGCTTTCTCACCTAAAGACACAATTAAACATGCACATGGTGGTCCTTTTCACATAACCAACCAATTCTATGATAAGCCGACTAATGGGATATTAATTGATCCCATATATGGAGAGAATGTGTGTAATGTAGAAAAATGTATCCTTGATATTTTCACTCATTTGGGCCTTTACTATGGATTTTGTCCTGATTTTGCCTAGATTTAATGTTGTAATGTGGCTACCACATTCACATTAATCCTTGAATTCTTGCAAATAAACAAAAACCTAATGATTTCTTGTAAAGGTGTTGTGAAGTGTTGTAACCCACTTTGACACTTTTCTAAGAACTTTCTATTATAATTCACCTAAACAACCTCTTTTTATCACTTACCAAGCTTTACTTAAATGTGTTGTAAGGATTTGTAACAAACTCTCACACTTTCCTAGGCTTGTCATCAATAACTTGACCCTTTCTTATGTTTAAACGACCCAATTATGCACTTATAGGTCATACTTAAGTTTGTTTCATAATACAATCCCATTAAACAAAATTAATCACACTTTAAGTCCCCACAATTAGCCAAATTTCCCTGGTGGGACCAAGTGACCACCTTGGGCGACTTAGTCCCATCTGGCTTAAAAATCCAATCTATTTCAATATTTTGGCAGAATATTGTCCTCTAAACCCTAAGGTCAGCCTATGATGAGGTATTAACTATAAAATTAGGGTAAATCATGTATAAATAAAGGTTTTTCCCCTTATTTTAATCTCCTCCTGACTCTCATTCTTCTCAATCAAGTAATTTCAAGCAATCAAGCATTCAAGCACTCTAGACATCATCAAACATTCATCCATTGGAGCAGATCATTTTCATATCTTTAGACTTCTACATCAAGGGCTTGGTGAGTTGAGGCACTTGAATGTTGTTCAATCATCTTTCCCTTTACATTTCATTTCACTTTCTAGGCTTTGATTAGCAAAATGAGGTTTGACTAAGGAAAAACCCTATTCTCTAACCCTAACCCTTTTCCCCCTATTTTCATGTGTGTTTTACAAGTCTTGTATGCAGATTTGTCAAAAGAAAGGTGCTAAAAGGTCTCAACATCATTCAAAGTCAAAAAACCCTAAAAGAAGCTTGGAGACAACCTACAGGTCAAAGTCTATAGATTCGGATCTAGATTTCTGTTAGGACCAGAAGTACAAGTTGAAAACTATAGATTCTAACTTCAAGATTACTGAAAGCTACAAGTGGACTAAGTTGCCATCATTGGTGAATTAGTCCCACTGCTAGGATTGAAAAGTGATTTTTATAGATCTGGATACCCATTTCCCCGAAACCTGTTTTGACAGAGTCTCCCAGGAGTAGGACTAAGTCACCCAACTTGGTGTAAGTATCCCAATGGCCCTCAACAATAGAATCTGAAAGATTTCAAAGCTCTTCTTCATCACACTTCAGTTTCTAGGTGCACCTCTCCAACTTCCTCCATTTCTATTACAGTTTGCATGCATTCTTAGGTCATTTTACTAAGTGTTTTCAATACTTTTCCATTTCAATATTTTTCATTCAATAGATAGTTTATTTCATTAGTTTTCAGAATTTAGTCACATTCCAAATCACACACACATCACACATTATCATCTAGTCTCGAATGAGCCACCTAGGTTTTATGTGTGAAAAACATCTCATTTTAGGTGAAAAACTCTAGAAGTGCTAGAGAACCCCCTTCTCCCCCAAAATCTAAAGTTCATTTTGGTGAACCTGCCTTTAGAACATTCTTACTTCTGATTTTGGATCCTATAAAAATCTTGCATCTACATTGCATTAGGGTTTGCATTGTTTTGCATTCTAGGGTTTTTTAAATTGCATAAGTGAAAATCTCATATAGCTTGCATTTTTGCATTGCCTTTCATACAAAATTCCAAAAATTTCTTCATTTTCATATTGTAGTTGCACTTGAAAAACCTTAAAGTCATCAAAACCATTTAAAAATTCTAAAAATTGTTAAAAAAATCATTGTTGGGACTAATTAGCCACACTGGGTGACCTAGTCCACTTGCACATTCTGCATTGTAATTTCTGTCATTTCTAGAAAATTGTCTGCATTTCTATTTTTTGTTATTTTCTTTTTCTTTATTTTTCCAAATTGGTTGTTTTATTTGATTTCTTGCAATTATTTTACTTTCATTATGGCTATGTCTTTCAAAAAGTTTTGGATCTCCTTCAAATCCTTAGTTGACATGTCAAGTTGTGCCTTTGGAATGGGTCCTAATGACCTTGAACCTGCTCCCACTCAATCAACTCCTAATGCATGTCCTCCTTGTAATGTTGACATCATTTGAGAAATGATGATAGGATGAATAGGTTAATCAATTATTTCCTTGAAAACCTTGAAGCTAATGCATCATTTTATCCATCCATGAAACCCCAAGACCTTCCTACCATATCACCTCTTGAGACATTTGGTTACCTACGTCCTGAAACACATAAAGAACCTAAGTTCCCTACTATAGGTGGACCTAGTTATTCTAAACAAGAAACCACTCAACCATTTTATGATAACCAAGTGATAGATACTCCAATCAACCTTGAAAAAATTGATGGCAAAGGTTTTACCATTTTGAGCAAACAAGGAGGTAATACAACAACTGAACATGAAATGAATCAATTTTATGAGCAACTATCAATTGATGAAACTACCAAGGGGATAGGCTATCAAGATCCCCCTCATAGCCACATGCCTCCTCGCAAATATCTCTGGCTTCATGATGATGGCACGGTAATCTTCGATTCCCCTCCTAATTTGAATGTCCTTCTTCCTAAAGAACACTCACCATCTCATAATGATAACAAGGAAAACAATAAGATCATATCAGGACCTCCTACCCTAATCTCCTCTCACAAAGTTGGAGAATCTAGTAGACACAAGAGGCCTTACAAGTTACAAAAACTCAAGTTTCCTCTTCATCCACCACCTAAATGTGAGAGTAAATTGCAAATACTCCTAAACTAATAACTCATTATATTGCCTCCTAGGAATAGGCTAGTGATATTTCCTAAAGATGCTAATGTTCCACATTGTGCATATCATCATGTTCTTGGACATAGAAGTGATGAGTGTTGTCAATTGAGAGAAGTACTAAGCAAGTATCATTTCGATGGCGATAATTACTACCCCCTCAACCCATAAACTACTATCACACACCCTGTCATGTAATGGTTATAACACATTCTCTTCCCACTATTACATGATCCTTCTCATCACCTAACTTGGCTCATTCTTTCCTTGCACTTAGTGGGGGAAATAAATTACTAGCCCTATCCTAGTAATGCATTTTTCCTTGTCTCTTAGCTGCGTTATTCACCTCCCGCCTATAAAAATTGATATTGGGAGGTGAATGACTTGTTAGACAGTTGACTTGCATTTTCCTTACTAGTCTTTTTCATTTTCTCTTTTCTTTGTGTATGTGCATAACATGTTCCCCGTACTATTATGTTTGATGTTCCCTCCCATTGTGAAATTCTTCTATTTATACCTTCATTATTCCCTATGTTGTGCATGTCTTTTTCTTTTTCTCATTTCACTTTTTCCTTCCTTTTGGGGATGATGCAAGGCATTAAGACTGAAATATCCCTTTCATGTTGACCCAAAAGGCCCCTTTTTCTTTTCATTTTTACCTTTTTCTTATATTCTCCATTTGGGGATGATGCAAGGAATTGAGACCAAAATGTCCCTTTTTCTTTTCCTTTTTTCCCTTTTCTTGTATTCTCCTTTTGGGGATGATGCAAGGCATTGAGACCGAAATGTCCCTTTTCATGTTGACCCAAAAGGCCCCTTTTCCTTTTCTTTTTCTTCTGTTCTCCTTTTGGGGATGATGCAAGGCATTGAGACCACAATGTCTCCTTCATGTTGACCCACAAGGATCTTTTTCTTTTTCTTTTTCTTTTGTTGTCCTTTCGGGGATGATGCAAAGTGTTGAGACACCCTATGTCTCTTCTATGTTGACCCAAAATGACTTTATTTTTCTTTGTTTTCGCTCTCTTTGTGTTATTCTTCTAGTTATATGTATTTGGGGGATGATGATAGTTCTGAGCTCTCCAAATAAATATTGCAACAATGAACATACTGACCCCAAATCCATAGATCCCTTATGTGTTTGGTGTTTTAATTTTGGGGGATACCTCTTCCTTTTATTTTCTTTTTCTTTTTCATGACACAACCTTACTCAAAAACATATCACTTGGCATAGGGGCTTTCCAAGTTGGTTCTCATGTATTTTCTTTCCTTTTTTATTTTTTATTTTTCTACTTTGAAGTAATTTCTCATAGTACGATGTTTCACAATTCCTTTAAAGTGGGGGTATACATTGGCATTATTTATTTTTTCATTTTTTTTCTTTTTCTTTGTTCTTAGTGTAGCCTTATTATCTCATATGATGTGTTTTTCACTTTGTGGATGACAATGGGTGTAATTTCCTTCATGAATGTGATCTATCTTAGCATATTACATTCCTCTTAGTGGCCTAATGTGACACACTACATCCCCTAAGTTGTGAATTTTCTAATCTTTGATTGGTCCTCTCTTGGAGACATTAGACACAATGTTCCCTAAGTCAAACACCCTACATGAACTAAGAAAGAATCCTTTGAACATTCTTTTGAATTTTACATTTTTCATTTTGCATATATGGCCACCTTGCATAACATAGCTTGCATTTCTATGGTTCCATCTTGTGCTTGTTCATGAGCTCCAAGCATACGAAGCTTTGATGGTCTCATGAACCTCAAAATTTCATTTGTCTTTTTTGGTGCCTTATCAAAGTTATCAGGAGGTATAACTTCAGTATTGTTAAGCAAGAAGCCCAACAAGTAGCATGGCTTTATCCATAGCCACGTGTGTGTGAGTGAGTGCATACCAACCATGAGTGTATATTTCTCACCTTTTTGTCCTTCTCACTCGGTAGACAACCATGAGTTTCATTTTCTTAGAGTGAGTATAGACCCTCTTGAACAAAAAAACTAGATCCAATCCACAACTAGTTGGACAAATAGTCAAATCTTGATCCAATTTTCTATTTCCCTTTCTTTCACATCTCTCACTTTCTTGTGTGATCTTTTTTGCTAATGTTTGGTTTTCCATGGGATCTTGATCCTAGGGGCTTGATCATCCCTCTTGATTATTGTTGTCTCATATTTCCATCATGAGTGCATTTGGATCCCTCTCGATGTGCATGTTTTGGCTACTTTAGTGTGAGTTTGAAGCAAGTTCATCCTCTCACTAAAGTGGGGGATAAATGTAATGTAGAAAAATATATCCTTGAAATTTTCACTCATTTGGGCATTTCCTATGAATTTTGGCTTGATTTTTCCTAGATTTAATGTTGTAATGTGGCCAACACATTCACAGTAGGCCTTGAACACTTGCAAATCAACAAAAACCTAATGATCTCTTGCAAAGGTGTTGTGAAGTGTTGTAACCCACTTTCACACTTTTCTAAGACCTTTATAATATAATTAAAATAAACAACCTCCTTTTATCACTTACCAAGCCTTATTTCAAAGTGTTGTAAGGATTTGTAACAAAATCTCGCACTTTCCAAGGATTTTCATCAATAACTTGACCCTTTCTTATGTTTAAATGGCCCCATTATGCACTTACATGTCATATTTAAGTGTGTTTCAGAAGACAATCCCATTTAACAACATTAATCACACTTTAATTCTTGAAAATTAGCAAAATTGCCTTGGTGGGACCAAGTTGCCACCTTGGGTGACTTAGTCCCATCTAGCTTAAAAATCAAATTTATTTCAATATTCTGGTGGGATATTGTCCTCTAAACCCTAAGGGCAACCTGTGATGAGGTATTTTTGGGAAATTAGGGCAAATCATTTATAAATAAAGGTTTTTCCCCTAATTTGCAATCTCCTCCTAACTCCCATTCTTCTTAATCAAGCAATCTTCAAGCAATTGAGCATTCAATCACTCTAGGCATCATCAATAATTTATTCATTGGAGCTGATCATTTGCATATCTTTAGACTTCTACATCAAGGGTTTGGTGAGTTGAGGTAGTTGCATGTTGTTCAATCATCTTTCCATTTACATTTCATTTCATTTTCTAGAATTTGATTACCAAAATGGGGTTTGACTAAGGAAAACCCCTATTTTCTAACCTTAACCCTATTCCCCCTCTTTTCATGTTTGTTGTGTAGGTCTTGTATGCAGATTTTTCAAAGAGAAAGGTGCTAAAATGTGTCAACATCCCATCAACATCATTCAAACTCAACAAACCCTAAAAGAAGATTGTAGACAACCTACAGTTCAAAGTCTGTAGAATCATATTTGAATTTCTATCGAGAGAAGAAGTACAAGTTGAAAGCTATAGATTCCAAATTTGAGTTTATCGAAAGTTACAAGTGGACTAAGTTGCCATAATTGGCGAATCAGTCCCGCTGCCAAGCCTGAAAAGTTGTTTTTGCAGATATGGATACCCATTTCCCTAAAACTTGTTCTGGTAGAGTCTCCTTGATGTAAGACTAAGTTTCCCAACTTGGTGTAAGTGTCCTAGTGGCCCTCAACAAAATAATCTAGAAGATTTTAGATCTCCTCTGCATCACACTTTAGTTTTGAGGTTCACCTCTCAAACTTTCTCCACTTCTCTTATAGTTTGCATGCATTCTTAGGTCATTTTACACAGTGTTTTTAATACTTTTTCATTTCAATAGTTTGCATTCAATAAATAGTTTCTTTCATTAGTTTTTAGCATTTAGTCACATTCGAAATCACACTCTCATCACACATTAACATTTAGTCTTGAATGAACCCCCTAAGTTTTGGGTGTGAAAAACATCTTTCCTTTTAGGTGAACAATCCTAGAAGTGCTAGAGAACCCCCTTTTCCCCAAAATCTACAGTTCAATGTGATCACAGAAGAATTATTAATTGTGCATGAGCTTTATCAAGAAACATATGATAAAATGAAAGCATGGATAAAGATGCATAATTTTTTTTCTTGCCCTATGATGGGATTGATCACCCTTACTTTATAAATAGGACCAAAAACATTAGATGTGTCATTCTCCATAAAATCAACTTTAAACCAATTTTGTGTGAAGGTTGGTTACCCATGGCTATTCTCCATCAAATCCATCCTATCAGTCATGCATAAATGCTTAAATTTTCCCTTTGACAATGAATTATTCACTGTGCACTATAGTGGCTTTAATCCTTTGTCCTCCCAAGGGGAATTTTCATTAAACTTATTTTGGCCTAAGCCTATGCAACATATTAAACCTCGAGAAGACTTATTTTTTAAATCCTATAAAAATTTCAAGGTGAAATGTATAGAAAAACTATCCTTTAAAAACATGTATCAACCTATGACCGAGCCTACCATCCTTGATGAAACCATGATCAAACCTAAAGATAGTCCAAACAACCAAGACCAAGCTAAGACAAATCATTTTCCTATCTCCTACAAAAGACCAAGAGATAATGAAAGAAATTGTGTCATGCCTCCTAAAATAAAACAAGTTTACAAAGCTAAAGAGAAAGTGGTTGAACAACCTTCCATAGTTCCTTTTGCTCCTCCCCTTAGGGAAGAAAAGAAACCTATTGATGCCAAAATTTGACAAGAAATAGCCTTATGGGAAACTTAGTTAAAGGGGGACCTATTGCTCTAAATTGAGTGACCTATGGATTATTAAAGAAGTTGACTTCTTCTATAATTTGGGGTTTGAAATGGGAAAAGGAAGCAAATATCTAAAATAAAGATCTAACTAAGGTGATGCACCAAGATGTAGCGTGTTCAAGCATGAGAAATGTTCCTTTAGGATGTGGTTTGAGGGTCATTCAATAATCTACTATGTCCCAGAATAACTAAAATAACAAATGAAAACCAAAATAGTTTATCAAATAACATAAAATAACTCCCATACACATTCACTAAAAAGAAGAGTCCATGACATGGTCTAAATCAGAAAAATATATTGAAGTTATAGAAGTTCTGAAAATAAACTATCTAGTACAATAATGGAACAGTATAATATTTATCAAATAGTTAAGAAACAGAAAGATCGAACAATGGTAAAATCTGTGAGTCTTATGCAATAATTTGAAAACAATACAAAAGGTCTAGTGTCTTTTCACTATCTTTTTGTACGTTCTAAACTTGTTCTTCGAAAGAAGAAGTAGTATTTATTAAAAATGATTCCACCACCGCTTAGCCAATAATAGAAAAGATTCCATGGTGAGAGAAATGATCTCCATCGTAATGATTCCTAGGTTGTGAAACAAAAAATATTTTGAGCCATAGAATGCAGTCGCCTTCAAGTCGGATGCATCCCCTACAAAATGATGATGGTGGTCCCAGCATAGAAGCAATACACTCCCTTACATATATGTTTCTGTAGTCCACAAAGTTAGTTAGGACACGTGGAAATATGGCACATCTTATCGCTCGTTCCATCCTTCCCTTTGATGAAATCCTTGTGGGGAAGACACGTAGAGAAGTCTTCGTTACCTATGTTGACTATGGGGTCCACCGAAAGGCTATACATGAATAATGCTATGTGGCATGCCGGCACAACTTGATAGAGAAGCAAGTGGAAGAAAGCCTCAAAGGTTCATTTTTCTAACACATGGAAGCATGGCAGGGCTCAGTAGAAAAGAGAAGGAAGAAAGCCTTGCAAGGAGTGCACGATGGACACATGGTGGTAGCGAACACAACTCTCCAAAAAAGGGGGTTAGAGAAATTCAAATATAGAGGGCACAATCAGAAGCCAAGAAAAAAAATAGTATTGACCCGAAGGGAGTTTGAGTGATTTTATATCCACAACTTTTGGTGACTACCAAGGGCATTTTTCTTGCTAAACGAGGAACCCAAAATTTATGGTTTTGAGACCAGAGCCTTATTCATCGGGCGATGGAGTCAGAGCTTTGAGAGAGTAGTCTAAAGAGGCAACCATTTGGCCTTGGATGGTGTTGATATGGAGTACAGATTCTCTTGTGCCTTATGTAGATCGATCACTTCTTTGAATGGTAGCTACATGGATATCGCGGTCTCAAAATCAAGTTGAAGGAGCAGCCTCGCAATCTAGTGAGTAATTCCCTCTATATCCTTAGTAGTTGGGGGTTGACTGAATCTCTGAAAAGAGGATATGTCTTGTTTATTCTCCTCAATCTTCATTGCAATCTACTCCACCATGGCCACTGAATCATCAGAGAGAAATAGAGAGGGCAAGCCAAACTGAGTCAGTTGGGAGAATTTCGCCCACATGTTGTTCATCATTCAACCCAGTGTGGTAGCACAATTGCTAGCATGAAGTATGGTTGCGTGGAAACAAATGAAAAATTTTGTTGTCTTGGTAGCCATCTTCCAATCCTTAATCCCTGCACTCACCAAGTTATTATCAAACATGACTTACAACTTATCTAGCAACCTTTCTACCTCGAGAACCTTCTCTGCAATGAAATATGGGAATTTCTCAATAGTTCCATGAACCTCCCAACTCAAACTTGATGCTTATGCTATGAACTGAAGCATCGGATGAAGAGTTAGATAGAAGGCCTTGACCTTTTCCCAATACGAAACATATAGTTGTTGGGATATTAGAAGGAGGTCCGACTTGGCAACAGGGGGTTGGGGAAGATTCTTCAAAAGATCGATTTCTACATCCCTTGACTCGATATCCTACATTAATTCCATAATTTTATTGTCCACAGTGGAGAATTTCTCTTGCAAGGTCCTCAACTCAGGGAGCCATTTTTCCTCGCCCTGGCTTCTAGTCATAGATTCCCTATCTAGGGAGAGCCTTACTTCTTGGATTTCCCTCTCGAATTAAGCTTGTCGGTCTTGGAGGTTTGTTTCCTTCTGTTGCATTATCTGCTCTAATTGAGCATGTTCACATTGAAACTCTTCATTCTTTTGTTGTATTTCCTCCTCTTGATGTGCCACTTGATCCTACAACTCTTAGTTTTTCTGCTACAAACCATTGATCAAGTTGGGATAATGGGATTGGAACTTCATATGTTTTTCTTGGAGCCTAGCTTAGTCTACTGCTGCTTGTTGTGACAAGCGTGTAAATTCAGCATCTCTTTCCTTGTCCTTCATTAGTAGGACCTTTATTCTTTCCTCAACATTTTTTAGCTCATTATCCTTCTTCTTCAGTTGGCAACTAGACTTGAGAAAGTCCATGGTCACCACACACTAGGTCTCCTCCATGAGCTCAAGTTTATCTTGTGGTCAAGTTGCATGTAGATCAAGTCCCATAGCATGGATGGTGTAATCTTTGAGCCACATATCTCCCTGAGGCTTGATGATGTTCGAATGCATGGTTTTGCAAAGTGCAATGACTACTGAGCCTCATTCAAAAATTTCAGCACCCTTGGCTCTACTAGCCCCTTCGCATCCTTGTCCCTTTGCTTTTGGAGCCTGAGAGCTTGAGCGTGTCTTGTTTTATCGCCCTCCAAAAAAAATTATGCTAGCGATCTAATGAGCTTGCTCGCAAAAGGTGCACCAGGAGGAACAACAAAAGGGAACTAGAGAGTAGTGGTTTCTATCAATTTCTTCTTTGGAAGAGAGAGCGTCAATGGGGAGAACAAGGGAATACGCCAAGGCCCAATCTATGAAGTGGCAGTAGGACTCATGGGAAATGGTGGTGGTAGTAGAGGTACAACAGACTCCATGTGTTGAGAAATCTAGGTCGAAGCTAACGTAGTGGATGTAGAGGTCTAGTGATAGTGGTTGTGGACTGTGCTCTGACAAAATGGTGGGATAACCTAAAGGGGGTAAAAGTGAATTGTCTCACTTTGAAGAATTAATAGAAACCTCCCACAACCATTGCAGTAGAGGTGGAGAAATAAAGGTCAACACTTGAGGTGACGGGTGACATGGAGACAACAAAACAAACTAGATATTGTGAATCAAGAAGAGGGGGAGAGAAATATACCTGAGCTGCGGATGATTCTAATCCTTGGCTCATTGTAGGTTCCTACGAACCCTCTCTGGAAGCTGTATCCATGCATTTTCTTTTCTTTGGTGAGGAATCTTCCACATCTAAGACCTCGGTCGAGTTTTGTTGCACTTGACCTCTAGGTTTATGCATGGCCCATGAGCGTGTCTGTGAGGCTCTTGAACATGATATATTCACCCACAGCTTTGGAATAGTTGTGCTAGGTAGCTTCACTACTGGTCCAGTTTGTTGCATTAAGGGCATCTTCTCTTCTTTTTCCTTCTACTTTCCCTTCCTTGTATATTTTTTAATCTTCCTTTGGGTTGATCTCCTCATCATTGGAAGTGTCGATATCATCATGTTCCTTGTTCCACAAAGTATCAAATTTTGTCATCCATGTCCATGTCTTGGAACAGGGCATCAGGGAACTTTATTTCTTGACAGTAAACCCATAAATCTTTAATCTTTTCCTCACTCCACAACCAATTCTTGACCAAATCATTGTGAAGGGTGGCACTGATTTGGAGATTCTCATTAAAATTTTCCAAAGGGAAATATAAATTGAGCTATGGCAGCCTCCTATCCTTTGTAGGAATGTGAACTAAGTCTATAAATAGATTATCCTAGTCTGATAAGGGATTCCATCACTTTTCCCAGTAAGGTCGGGGGTTGTGGGTTACCTGAATATTTTTTCCTCTTAAGTCATTGTCGATGTTGTATTGTCATTATTACAAATCAATACTAGCCCCAGATGAGCCAGCTTTTCTTCTAGTAGCTTATGCATCTTCTTCTTTTCCATAACCACTATTTTGAAGCTTAGTGGGTAGAAGAAAAATCCTTTCTTCTTGGCCTTCCCTCCGCAAAAGGTAAATTCAATAATCAAAACTTGTTAGAAAATTTCAAGGGCCAACACCCAATCTGTGATGCATTTTAGGAGCCAAAACAGTTCCCTGATAAAGCCACACACTTGAATGAATGTGCAATCCTCTTTGAGAAACTAGTTGCACTTAGGAGTGAAACTTTGCATCCACTCTATTTGGTCTATAGAGAGTCGATAAATAATACCATCCTCTCTCAAGTCTTGCAAAATTGGAGTCAAGAAATAATCTGAGAATGCATAATAGTCATAAGTTGTAGAGAGGAGAGGATTCCATATAGAAATTGGCCTTCTAACTCCCTTCTCATCAAAAATTTCCAACCTCATATATTTTTTGAAGAAGTTGGGGTTCTAATGTAAAAACATATAAGAAAGGAGAGAAGGACACCTAAACTTATGTTGTATTTTGTATTCCTTGATTTGGCTTATCATTTCTTGGACAATGACTTCCACAAAGTCATACCAGAATATAGAATGTTTCCTTCTCAACTAGAAACCCAGACCAAGTTGGAACTCATGCACCCACTTGTCCTCATCCATGCCACAAATTAAATCCATCATAGAGAAGGCATCCTGTATATCCCCTTGTTTAAAAGCATTGTGCATGATTGGAATTTCTAACGGCTTTGCCAAATCCTCTCGAGGTCTTTGGGTTTCCTAGTTATAAAAATCTAGAGCCTTTTCTCTAACACTCCAAAAGTTATCCCATTTTTCTAGAGTGAATGACTCCATCTTTTCTGCTCTAGAGCCCCCTCTTTGGATGCACAACATGTCCCTGATAGCCTCATCGCTGATTATAAACCTCAAATCTTAGCCTCCAATGGAATTGGTATCTAGGTTGAAACACATAATTCCCTCATGAACTAGCTTTGGGCAGTAATGCATAAAAGGGACCATATTCTGTAGGAGTCCGTAGAACCATTACTTGTATGTCAACTAGCGATCACTAGTGGCTACCTTCATTATTTTACAAGTTGCTTCCCTTAGGTTTTAGGGTTGGTTTTAAGGATGGGATCATGAATGTTATCCCAATCCTCCTTTATCTGGCTCTGGTCCATATGTTTTTTCTACTTTTCTGCATCCCGCGTGTGAAACCACTTCAGCTTCTCTGGTATTCCAAGTGAAGCATAAGAGGTATCTCCAAAGATATTGGCCATAGGAATTGTGCACATGGAATAAAACATCATTTGGGACACTTCACATTGCATTTCCATATGAGGATTCTAGGCCATTTCTTTCTACTATGGATTTCTGTGATATAACAATGTCCCTTCATTGCTCTACAAAATTAACCTTCTTTGAAACACACTAGTGTTGGATGAATGTAACCTAAACAAAAAAAACCAATACCAGACACAAATTCAGTTGGACTCATGTTCTTTGTTTGGGTTCAACTCATTCAAGCATAGTGCATCATCAACAATTACTTCTCTGAACCTGGCTGCTTCTATACCTCTTATGTTTTTTAGCAATTCTAATCTCAACGCTCTTTTCACTGGATATCATACTTAAAGAAGCTTTCACATTGTTTATTCTTTTGCATGCAATCACTTAGCATTTTCCGACCAAAGTTAGAAACAATGGTAGCCTTTTTGCATTAAATTCGGCATGTACTGCCAACTCCCTTGCTCATGCGAAATGAATCTCTTGCCGTTTTGAAAAGACAAGAATTCATAATGACAACTAGTAAGCATGTCCTTCGACATGAATTTCTTGAGAAATTGAGCTGGCGATTGCAAGCGTATAAAAATCTCGCATGCTTGACAATTAATATCCTAAAATAATGATTAAGCCAAAATGCAATGCGTACTTTAAAAATATTTGAGTTTTTCCTCAAAGGCTGAAACATACTTGCATCGTGACACATCAACACTCATTCATATGGGTGGTCACTTGGGACTACCACCAACTTGTTCTAATTAATTACCTCTCCTTAATCTCGCATGCAACAATTCGTACATGGTGGATGCAACTGGGTGGGAAACTCGAGTCAGCTCTTGGTGGGATTTTTTTAGTTAGTACTTGATTAGCATCATCCTTATGGCATGCAACTACCTCATATATTTCTATAAATAGACCTTGAGACAGCAAAAAAATTTCACTTAGCAATTAGGAAGAGTTAGCACTTAGGTATTTGGGTAGAATTAGGCATCATGGATACTCTCATTAGGCTTACTAGCAAGAATGCTTAGACGACTTTCTTAGGTGAAGTTTTCAACAGACATCTGAAATGAATGATGAAAAACAAGCATTTGTTGGCAATTATAGCAATGAAATGGATGTTGGGTAGGGACTGCATAGAGTATGAAGACAAGTATAGGGTCAATATCGACATTTTCTCTCACTTTTCTGTGTCTTTGCTTGATATATAGGTCCATAAGCCAATGATCCTATGACTCACGCTAGAAATCTTCCTGAAGCGGTATCTTGGTGGCCTTGGAGAAATTGTGGTGAATATGGTGTATGGCCTGGGCATCCCAATGGCGAGCAACCTTCGCAAACATATTGAAGAGGACGTTGTGGTGTCATGGCTACCATTTCTAAGTGGATTCTACATTCTATCAAATGAAGAGCACCTCTAGAGGGTCACTCATGCCTGCCCCTTCCTACTATGCTACTATAATGTGGTGTTGTTTTATGACGTAGAGTGGTACACCAACTTCAGGGACCTAGTGTTTTCTCCATCACTAGTCATTGCTGCAATTAATGCTCCCATTGTTGTTGTTGATCCTGCTGCCCCTATGAACAATCCTACTACTCCTATTTTCCCAGATGATGTTGATGATGCTCCTGCTCTTGTTGATAATGCCACCTCTACTGTTATTTAAGTCTAAAAAAACATTACATTTTTTTGTCTATATGCCTAAACCAAGATTTTTAACCGTATATATAAAAACTGCATAGCATATGGATATAATTTTTTAAAGTATGGTCTGTGAGCCATTTTGGAAGTGTAATTTTGAAGCATATAATACTATAGAATTCATATACAACCTTTATTAAATGTTTGTCTCTTTTGCTTCTAGTATTCTATATTATGGGTTCCTTTTTTTTGGTTCTTTGAGTACCTTTTCAATTTCACATATGAGTTCATTTTCAATTTTCTACATATGGGTTGCTTGGAAAGACCAACTGAACAAAAGAACATAAAGGAAAAATTTACAATAATTACATATTTACAGAGGTAGGAAAATTAATAAAGCTTAATTGAACTATTTGAGGTGGATTTTGTTAACCAGAATCCCCAATGCCTATTTCTCCATATTTTCTAATTCAAATTCATTATGTTGCTTGAATTGAATTATTCTAAATGGGCCTTCCCACAGACTATCAAATTTTCCATGTTGGTCAGGCGTTGCGGCCCTCTCATTAAACTTTAGCACTAAGTCTCCACATTTGAGACCTTGGTCTAAGGTTGTCTTGTTGAACCACCTCTTAACCACTTGTTGGCGGTTAGTCATGGTTGTTAGGGCATTTCCTCTTTTTTTCTTGTACTTCCAGTAACTTGGCCAATTGGACCTCCATGGCCCCATTTTCCTCAATCTCTAATGATTTGAGAAACTGTAGTGTAGGAATCTCCATGGAAATGGACAATAGTGCTTATTTCTTCTATACTAACTCATACGGTGAAGTCTTGAGGACTTGCTTAGGAGTTATGCGATCTTCCCAGAGCACTGCTCAGATGTTTCAACCCAATTCTTTTAATGAGTTGGACCAAATTTTTATTAGTCGACTCAATAAGGCCATTTTCTTGTGCGTAATAGTTTGAAGATGTTTTTAATAATATGCCATGTGTGAGTGTGAATTTACATACCTTAGAACCCAAGAATGCCTTGGTATTTTTTAGAGATGATGGTCTTTGGTGGGCCGAATCTCTTTACCAGTTCCTTGAGGAAGTTCACAATTTTTGGCTTTGTTGCATTCTTTAGGGGCATGGACTTAATCCACTTAGTAAATTAGTCCATAGCCATGAAGATCCATTTGTGTTTGACACTGGAAGTGAGATTAATCATCCTAATAAAATTAAGGCCCCATTGCACAAAGGGTTCATCAACCACTATCAGGTTGAGAGGCATTGTTGAGTTTTTCCTCCTTGGCACAAAGAATTGGCATTCCTTGCAGGCCTTAACCAAAGAATATGAGTCATTGAATATTGTAGGCCAAAAATACCCGACACACATAATTTTGATAGTGGTGGTCCTTGCAGAAAAATGTTCGCCTGTGGGACAACTATGGGAAGTGTCAAGAATTTTCTTCGCCTATTCTATGGTGACACACCAGAGTAGAATGCCATTGAAGTTCATTTTGAAGAGGAACCCTTCAATAAGTGCATATCTTTTATTTTGCAATCTATAGAATATTCTCTTTTGAGAAGGAAGGATCGACAGATATTCTTTAGAATGCATGAATCTTACCCTATCTGCTAGCCAATAGCCTTTGGAATCAGGTTCATTTGTTAGGAAAAGTTTGGGTTGCTCTTGTGTAGCTACCATTTCTTCATCATGTGCCAAATATTCACATAGTTCTCTTCCTCAGAAGGTCTTTATGGGCTTGACCTCAATATCATACTCGAGGATCTTAGTGATCCAATTTTCCTTCTTTTTGGTGATTTCTCCCTTGATGATATACTCGCGCGCACTTGAATGTGCAACATATAACGTCACCTTGTTGCAAGATATGAGGCGTCAAAACTTCTTGAGCCTCCTAACAATGGTGAATTCTTTCCTTTTGATGAAGTTGTAGTTCATCTCATAATCCTTTAAGGTTTTAGAGTGAAATGCTATTGGATGTTCTCCCTTTCCTTCATCATCCTTCTGGGTCAAAACATTAGCGATACTAGTTTTTCTACTAAATACATAAAATGTGAAGTCCTTTGATAGGATTGGATTTACTAGCATAGGAGCTGAAGAAATACCATCCTTAACCTTCTTAAAGGCTTCTCTAGCTTCCTTTGTCCATTTGAACAATTGATCCTTTTTGAGCATTAGGGTGATAGGTTTAATTATTCCTCCAAAATTAGAAATGAATTTTCTCACAAAATTTATGTTTCCTAGAAAGGACTGAACTCCCTTCTTATTGATAGGAAGGGGAAGCTCTCTGATTTTCTTTACTCGGTCTGGATTGATTGGAATTCCTTCTTTGGACACTACATGTCCCAATAATTTGCCTTGCGACACTCTAAAAACACATTTTTTCAAGTTCAGGGTATCCTGTACTCCTGGCATTTTTTAAAAACCATTTCAAGGTGATCAAAATGATCATCCTTATGATTGGAGAATACTGTAAGATCATCCAGGTAGATTAAGATAATTTCATTGATCAAATCCCTAAAAGCGATGTCCATTTCTCGCCGGAAGGTGGCCCTTACATTTCAGAGGCCGAAGGGCATTTTAGCATAAGAAAATGTTCCCCACTTAGTAGTGAACATTGTTTTGTGTTGGTCCTCTTCTTTAACCTAGATCTGGTTGTAATCAAAATATTTGTCCAATCGAGAAAACATCTCCAACCCTGCCACTTTTTGCAAGATAGACTCCATGGAAGGAAAGGGGTAGTCATCCTTCAAGGATGCTCTATTCAAGTCTTGAAAATCAACACATAGGAAGATGTATCCATTCTTCTTTCGGATTGGAACTAGGTTAGATACCCATGTACTATTCTTGATTGAGAAGACAATTCGAGACTGAATTATCTTTTTTAGCTCTTGTGCCATCAAGGCTTCAATCTTCAGATTTACTAGCCTCTGCTTTTAGTGGAAAAGTTTTTCTCCTTTTGTCAGTTCTATGGTATGTTGGATGATTTTGAGATTGTATCCCTTGAGTTCATCATATGAGCAAGCCACTACTCCTTCACATTTCTCATATAAATGGATTGAGTCTTTCTTTATTGTGTTGTGGGACATCATTTTTGACTTTGAGCCTCCTTCCATCTCTGACCTAAAGATCTCCATAATCGCTTTTGTCTGCTATAAACTTCCTCTTGTCATTTATTTCATCATCACAATTGAATAGGTTTCTAAGAGTGACCAATCCCTTTGGGAGTTTGTTGGACCTTAATTGAATAATTTTCCCTTCATATGCCTCAACAATTCTCGGTTGGAGTTGCTTAGCAAACTCTCTCGACTGTTGGATGAATGAGGTGATGTGTTCATCACTTTTGAACACTTTCCAACTTTGATCATTATTTGGGATTTTCGGTCAGACAATGACTCATACAGAGTGTATACTATGAATTATGTCAGAAGCAGGATCAAATTGAGATCTGATTGCTGACATGTAGTCTACATCTGTATTTTTCTCTTTAGGCACTATCTAGATATTGAAGGCTTTGAAGCTTTCAATCAGGTCCCAAAATCTATGTCTATAGGATCTCATTTGAACATTCTTGGCTGTGGAAATCCCTCAGACTTGATTGACCACTAGCGTAGAGTCTTCGAACACCTTTATTTGTGTAATGTCCATCCGCTTTGTAAGGCTTAGACCCCGAACTAGGCCTTCATATTCAACTTCATTGTTCGAACAAGTGAATTGGAAGCAAAAGGACCAAAGTGTCTTTTCATTGGATGGGGAGGTCAAACAAATCCCAGCTCCTGTGCCAACTTTGCATCTTGCTCCATCAAAATGCACCATCCATATCTCTGAGGCAAAGCAATTCTTGAATTCCTTCGCAACCTTCAGGATTACCTAGTCTTCATCATAGATGACATAAGTCCCCAATCTGGTGGTAGGATAGTTGCCAAAAGGATCAACATCTATTTATTCACTCAGGAGGACCTCTTCTTGATCAATTTGGTCTCTAGTTACCTTCTTATCCTCCAGTAGCTCAGTACCATACATTTCCTATTTGGTGAGAGAGGTATGAGCAGCCTCAAAGTTGATCATGGATTCATCAGCCACATGTTCCAAATGTAGGGGTTTAGATATTATTTTCATTTTAGCTCCATGCTTAGTCTTGAGTATCAAGTGTGACCAATCCAAAGAAAGATATCAACCTATCTTTGAAGTGAATTCCCAAGATAAGTAAAGACTCAACATGGGGGAACATCTATGCTCACTGTATCTTGTGGAACTATGATACTAGGGCAGGAGAATAGAGTCAAGGGGAGGTTATTGATGACACCTATGATTTCAACCTTGTTCCCATCAAGCTGCATAACCCCCCTTCTCAAAGGTTCATAGCTAAGTACTAAGGCTTCAACTATCTGCTTGGGCATAACTATGGTGCTAGCACTAGAGTCAATCATAGAATTGTGCAATAATTTCTTCCCCACAATAAGAGTTAAGAAAAAGGGCTTGGGTTTTGTCTTATCTCTAACTTCAGTAGAGGCCTCCTCTACACTATTTTTGAGAACTTTGGTAGGAGGTGATGGATCAACAACCTTTCCCTTGAGTGATAGCTCTGTTGGTTCAATAACTACATCTTCTCTAAGGGCCTTCTGCAGCAATGAATTCTGCTCCAAAATAGCTAAGATGTCCCAAAGGGACACATTAGTGGAGGATTTTTTCAATTGTTCCACCACATTGAATGGAAGTGGATTTCAAGGCTTCGATTCTTTAGGCCTTGTTATAACAATTTCCCTTCATGGCTGAAATTGTTGTGCAATTGCAGAGGTACTAGGAGTCTGATCAGAGGCACTTTTAGGCTATGAAGTGATCAGATTGCGTATAAATCTCCTATTTGAGTGATTGTTGTAATTGAAATGCACTTGTAGGGTCTTCGATTTGGATGCCTAGTTTGCAAATATTGCCTATTCTCCTTCCATCCATGAGAAGAGAATGTGGTCAGGAGCTATGCCATTTTATTATTCCAAGGACATCCCTTGCATTTGAGCAGTAAGCACCATTTTTTCCATTTGTGGAGAGGTATATGCATAACCTCCTGAACTTGATACCATGCCCTGACTATGTTGTTCACAACCTTTTATTGTAAGTTGTCATAGGGGCAGTTTCGAGGCTTGTGTGTCATTGCAGGGGAAGCACTAGGGGTTGATGTTGTTGGCGAGATTGTCTTTCCTTGCTACCAACTCTCTATTTGAACTTGATGGGACATTAGGTAGTGGAGTAGGTATTGGAACCATCTAATTACTTGATTGAGCTTGTAGACTCATGCACATACCTCCTTGGTACTAGTTCTACTAGTAGGAAGGTCTTCCACCTTGGTAATTTTGGTATGCTATCTTTGAGGGCATGGAATAATTGTGCTTGATAGTAGTTACTTCATTTGAGATACTTTGTAGTAACTCCTTGATGTCATTCACCTCATCCCTTGAAACATTAGATGTAGAAGTGATATTTTGTGGTGTGCCTAGATATGCATACATAGATTGAGGAGGAGTGGGTGCACTGGTAGATTCTATTTCATGGGTGGGAACTGATATGTCAAGAAATATAGCATAACAGGTCAAGGCAACAAATTTTCAACGTCAATCAGGTTATTCTCCGCTTTAACAGTGATGTTGTATGCATCCAGTAGAGTGGTTCTACCTTGAGGGACTAGATCATCATTGAGATGTCGATATTGATGGATTTCAGGTAGAACATGAAAGCCAACTTGGCTAGTAGGTGAATAGTGTTGATGGTATTTTTATACACTTCACAACACAAGTAATACATAGATGTATTACCTCTCTTGAAAGATAATCTTCCATAATCAAATTGTAGAACACTATCCCAAGGTGTCTCGGGTGTCAAGTCATGATGAGGCTTGGAATGAATCAATTGTTTGATGTGATTTTTCTGGAATCACAAGGTGGTCTTACGTGGTTAAAGTTGTAGGAGAATTGGGTCAATTGATGGAGTTCTATGGATATGGAATTTATTGCATGTTGCTGCAAGCTCAAACAATAGTCTTGGACTCCGCTATTTTGTTATATTTAGCTTTACAATGTGCAACAAGCCTTATCACAAGTTTCTTAAAAAAAGGGGGAAAAATAAAGGGTGAGGAAGGAAGGTGTTTCTCAGACCTACAATTATCGATGAATAGTGATAATGGAGGTTCCTGCTGTGGACAATTTCCTTAAACAAAATTTCACTTAATTAGAATTCTCACAATATCATGAAACCTATGCTATCTTCTAGGGACTGTAGATATTCATCATTCATTCACTATGATGAGGTGAATAAAGATGAGATTCAATGAGCAGCAATGAAATTAAAGTCTAGGCTAACTTTACACAGTCATATACCATCAGCAAATGGCCAAAAGTATGGATAGGGGAAGCATACACACAGCAGTAATCTTCAAAACCAGAGACACCATACTAATTCTATCAAAGTCAATCTAAGGATACTAAAACAAAAAAGTAACTTAAAGCAAAGTTGTAACTAAAAGGGAGAAAAACCATGAAACATGTGGATAAAACTAGAAATAAACCATAAAATGACTGTATTTGCTATTATAATTTTTGCAGCATGTCTTTACAACAACTCAACTCTCTTAAAATGAGAGGAGGAGAGCCCTATTTATAGTTTTCAAAAAAAAAATGAATGGCCAAGATTTGATTATTATTATGTGGTCCAGATTCACTTTACATTAGGGTTTCACCTACCCCCAAGTATTACATTTATAACGAATTTCTTGTTTCTTTCATATTTCATCATCTAGTGACAACACTGTAGAAAATTTGTCTTTTAGCAGTTCACCCTTTGTTGTAGCTATTCTTCAAGGAATTCTTCATCGATGATAGGGTTGCCCTCTCGCTTCTTTAATGCGGCATACTCCATGAAGCTCAAAATCAGAGGTTGGAACTTATCCAACTCCATGATGTTGGACCACAAAATTTGGTAACTCCACTCCTGGGAATTACTGTCGAGCTTCTTCCAATCCTCCTCATACTTAGCAGCATTGTCTCTGAAAAGCTCTGACTACAGGAAGGCACGGGCTGTAAAACACATGAATTCAGTGGTGACTTTGGCTGACATCCCATCTTCCATGACCTTTAAGAAATGGGGCTTTATATTTTCAGGATTGACCTCAACCGCAGGCAACTTGTACCCCCTCATCAGCTTGAGGTAACAAGTACACTCTTCTCTAGAATCCCTTGCCCATTCGATGTTTGGCACTATCCGCTCTAGAATCTGCTCAAGCTTCCTCTTCCGATGGTCAAAATCTCGCTTCCATGTATCCACTAGCCAGTGATCATCATCCTTGAAGGGGAGGTCCTTTTCCTAGACATCACTCGGCAAAGCAAGTATGGCTTCAATCTTAGGGTAAGACAGCACATACTTCCTTGGGATAGCCTCGCAAATTTTCCTTGAACCCTCAAGAGTTTTCTGAACCTCTAAGAACCTATTTTCCGCCCGGATCACAAAGTTGATACATGTATTTCCCATGTCCATGACTTGTCGAAACCAGTTTTCCGTAGTCTTGTCCAAGTTTCACCTCTTCTCTAATTTTTTGATATGCTCATGGGACAACAATTGAGGCCGGGCTGATGACATCATGGGTTGCTCATCTAGAGATGACCACTATTGAATGTATGTCGTTAGATCAGCCACCTGCTCCTTTAGCTCTTCTTTGGAGATCTTATCCTGCAGGATAAGATGCACTACCGTGGCAACTGATTCTTGAAGATGCTCAACCTTTTGTTCTCTCATGGCCACTCCTAAGTCGATGGTGGAGACGTAAGTTATTCCTTGCTCTCCAACCATCGGAGTTGCTATTTGTACTGCCCTTGACCCTAAGATGTCCATGGTCACCTTTGACCTAACCTTTGGCTTCTTTTCCTTTTTGGCACTCATTTGTGCCATGGCCATGATGGCTTCCAACCTCGCCTTGGGGTCCTTCAAGGTGGGAGTCTTCTACTTTAGCTGCCTTTGCAGCCAATCGGGTACTTGGGGCTCTTCCCTGGGTGGTTCACTTCGAGTTCCACTATCCTCTTTCTCAGGTTCAATGGTGCTGACAACAAGAGCTTTCTCTTTGGTTCCTGCATCCTCTTTCTCCTCATTAGAGTCTTGTCGAAATGCCTCATGTCTAGCGGGGGACTCAGTATGCACCTGCTCTTTGGGTAAACCTTTCGTTTCAGCATTCCCCTCTTCCTTGTTTACAGTATCTTGATGCTCCTCAAGGCTTTCTCCTTGTTTGTCCTCATGGAGGAATGTTTCCTTGTCAGGCTCTTGAGTCTGGCCATGTCCTTCGACTGGAGATTTATTGCCCTCCATCTCTGGAGCAGCAATCTCTTATTTTTGTGCTAGCCGATCCTCAGCCTCCTTATCTTCAATCTCCTTGAGCTACTTTCCCCACTCCGCATTCAGCTCAGGATCATTGGACTCTCAGATAAGTTCAACATTAGTTTCTTCATTTCCCTCGCTAGAAGATTCATAGGCCACCTCATCAATCTCATGACACTCGAACAAAGGGTGCTCATGATACTCAAACTCTTCATCCTCTGGTGCTTTCTCAGCTTCCAACTATTGTCGTTCAAGCTTATCTGATATTTGCATGGTTGCTTTCATCTTTGGTGAGTCAGGTGAGGGGGAAGGAGCTAGAGCACATGCCATAGCTTGAGCTATTGTAGCTTGGACCACTGGATTAGTGAGCATCCTTGAAAGCTCGGATGGTACATTTTGTATGTACTTCATCAAGGACTCTGGAAGGCTAAGGGTTGTTGTAGCAGCAGAAATGGAAGTAAGGTAAGGGGACATAGAAGAAGAGGACATTGGTGAAGTGGCGGGGGATGATGAATCCACAGGAATAACCTGCAATATTGGAGGAGTGGGAGCAAGGTGAAAGGAGATGTCGACAGTAGGTGGGGAGGAAGCAAAGGGTAGAACCGAAGCATGAGGGATAGGAGAAACCTCAATGGTAGTAGTAAAAATGGTAGGAAGGGACCTTGGCAAGCGAGATCCTGATCCTCCGACCCCTAGGGATAGACCCCTGGTTAATACAATTGTCTCCATGCTACCATTTGTTTTCCTTCTCTTTTTGGAAGGTTCGGGCTCAGAAGCCTTACGAGCATATACCTTTGGTTTAAGCAATTGTTCACTAGCCTATTTTCTTTTCTTGGTCTTAACTGACGGTGGGGTCTTAAATGTCTACCCAGTTGCAGCATCAGCTACTCCTTCGGAACCACTTGGATCACTTACATGTTTGGTTGCAAGCTCGGTGAATGTTAGAACGATCCCTTATTGTTTCAACTGGGACACCTTCTCATCGATCCACGCTCTTGTTCAGATTTCAATGGGCCTAGTGAGTACATTGACATCATTGAGTTCTAGCTCGTTCCAATCTATTGCAAGCAATGGAAAATTGGAAACTACATCGTATCCAGGTCCACAACTGTACCCTCTTCCTCTTCTAGCTGATCAAGGACCGGACTCAAGTTTACCCTTCGCACGTACATGATGGTCATATGCATGTAATGCCACAACTGTACCTCAAGATCATCCCTGCAATTGGCCCAAAATTCCTCGATGTTGTGGAGGTGGGCATACTCATGAACTAGTGCCTTTCTAACATGACCATAAGGATCCATTTGAGGGCACATTGTGTATTGTTCAAAGTTGTATTCTGCCAACTCCCTTTCCGAATATCCTGCGCACTAGGAGGTGTGGATCTTGTACATCCCCTGACCTAGGTTCATGGGATAGGTGGGGCCTGCCAAATGCTTCTCACTCAAGAGGCTATGAATGTGTCATAGCTGTCGAGTCAGCTGCAGGAGAATGATCTGGTCATTTGGGTACGGAAGTAGCTTGTTCGGTCTCTCGATGAATCCCTGAGCGCGTATGTATGTAAACTTTTGGAACTGAATGTACCAAAAGGTGTACTGCCTGAGGAGGACCTTGGCACTATGGGATGTCCTCCTATGAAAATCCCCTCCCATAGAGCGGATGACATGAGCAATAAAGGCATCGTTCACCCTGCAGTAGTCTCTTTTGAAATTTCAGAATTGCAGCTAGGGGTACTTGTCATATGGTTTGAGCTCTGGCCCTAATGGATCACTGGGCACCATTGTCAACCCCTGATAATGTCGCTGATTGGTGAGAGAATATACCAAGTAGGAAGTCATGAAGAATTGGTTGGTCTTCTTTACGGTGGTAAACTTCTCATGGAAGCAGTCGCTGATTATTTCACCCCAATAGAAATCGGTGCCCTTACCTTGGAGAATATGTTCTATGAAATAGAACATCCATTCTTGGAATAAAACAGCACCAGGAAGGTCCATGACTCAGCTGAGTAGAGTCACAAGGTCTTGGTAATCTTCACAGAAGTCATTGTGGAAGAGCTCTTGAGGAAACTTCCCAACACTACCTCATTTGTCTTTCAAATATTATTGGTTGATGAGCCTTTTGCACCCCAATGGGTCCTATTCTCAGACCCCTTTATAGTCTTCCATGGTGGGGAGCTCCATGCTCTCAAAGGCAGGAATGTGGAAGGTCGTTGTTATGCCTAACAGAGACATATCTGCAAGGATATTCCTGTCATGGTCCACAATAGTTCTGGTATCAGATTGGTAGTCCTTCATGCATGCCATTACTAGCTCTAGGGTGATCAAGGCCGGCAGGAAGCCTACAGCTTTAGCAAGTCCATTGCTCTTTATTAGTCCTGCATTCTTCGTTTTTGGGTTCATTCTGACCCTCTATGTGAATTCATCAACATTGACCTATCCGATGTTGGTATCTGAGACATCCCTCCATAGGGTAGTGATTTTGGATTGAATAGGGACTCCCTAGAATTTGTATTTCATCAGGTCCCTATCTTCCGTACCCCTTGGTGGCTTGGCTATTCCTTTCCCTTTTCCTTTTGAGGTGTCAGAAATCTCTATGCTGGATTCCATAAATCCTACACGAAAGACGTGGATTAGTAATGATGAACTCAATAAAATGATCATCGATGAATCCTTGCATGTTAATATTAGTCTAGCAATTATAATCCATATTCGATAACCATGTAAGCTCGATACTTCATCATTTAGAAGGTAGTGTAAACATTCTGGAGTTCCTGGGCCGAAAATCCCTTGGCAGAATGTCGTTTGAAAGGGAAAAATGAGAATGGAACTCCCAAAGGCACTTCCCAAGGTTGGATTTGAGGATTTGAGGTTGGAGGTGAAGGAAAACCCAATTTTAGCAAGTGGGTCGAAATCCATTTAGGATTTGGAGGTCGTTTGATACCTCATTTGGTAGTTTGGGTATCACCTGCAAGAAAGCCATCTAAAATGGCGCAGAGGAAATAGAATTCTGGGAGCCGGAATCCGGGTTCTAGATTGCTGTCGTCGGGAAGCAGCTACGGGTCGGCCATTGGGAATGGCGGATAGGAAATGGAAATCTAGAGGGGGATTTGCAGAAGGTAGTTTTCGGAAGTGGGTAGAGGGTACTGGACAAGCGGATGGTGAACCGAGCACTAAGACCCAGAGGTCGGTAAGCTGTCCCGAGCTCGTCGTTAGAACAGCATAGGTTGGACGGAATCTCGAAAAGGGAATTCTAGGATCTGGAATCTAGATGAAGGGTCGAAGAAGAAGTCTGAATTCAAGTTTCAGCAAACAACGGACCAAGGTCCGAGAGCCGGGGAGACGCTCAGACGGGGCCGTTAGGAACAACGATGACACAATAGAATCCTGAGAGGGGAATTCTGGAGGTGCAAGTCCGAAAAGGGAAATTTGTCAAAGGTTTCAATCGGAAGAGGAAGGACTTGTGGTCGAGAAATGAGTTGTGGAAAGTCGCAAGGTGAAGGCCCTTTAGAACGGCGAAGTCGGGACGGAGTTCCGAGAATGGAGTTCTGAAAGAAGGATTTCGAGAGAAGAGTGAATTTGGCAGGATGGCGCCAGTTTCGAATTGAGACGACTTCGAGGGTCCGGGGTCCATTGGTCGAGAGGACGCTTGGGCGAGGCCGTCTGAAACGACGAAGATGCAACGAAATTCTGAGAGGGGAATTCCGAAGGTGCAAGTCCAAAAGGGGAAACTTGTCAAAGGTTTCAATAATTTGAAGAGGTTGCGGACGACCGCTAGAAGACCCAGGCTTGGAAGGAGCCAGCGTTGTTCTGGAGAACATCGGTGGCATGGTGAAGTTCTAGATCGATTCTTGGGTGGTTTAAAGATTGATTTTAACATTTTAAAAACATGGGTTTGGTGCGTTGGGTGCAGATTACTTAATTTTAGATCCATTTTATGATTTACATGCACAAAAATGTGAATTTCACAAAAAGAAAGAGGAGGGTGCGCGGACGGCAATCTTACCTCAACATCCCAAAGAATAGGCGACCGGATGCACGGGGGTCGACAAAAAAGCACTTAGAATTCGGGATGGAAGAAAAGTCTAGGCACCGAGAGTTCTCCAATCTTCTCAATCATTTGAGCTTTTGATAATGACAGCCAGAAAACTTGTTTTATATACAGAACCGCCATTAATACATCATTGAATTCATCATCCGAGGTAGGTAGAGTCGGTGGATTTGAAAAATGCAAGGGCAGCGACAGGCCCGGGATCCGGGGTCCGGGGAGCCATCCTGAACCCGCTGTCGGAATAGCAGAAACCAACAAGAAATCTGAAAGGGGAAACCTGGAAGGGGAAACCCAGAAGCGAAACCCAGAATCGAAAACCCGAAAGGGGAAACTCGAAGAAGGAAATCCAGAGAAGGAAATCCGAAAAATGTCACAGACCCCAAAATGGCATTTCGATAGGAAAAACCCAAGTTACCCTAGACTTAGCAATTTTGACAAGAGGGAATTTCGGTAGAGCTTAAAATTTTACATTGGGAAACGCATCTACCTTCTTAAGATGCAAAAATGGGCACGCAAAATGAGGGGAAGCAAAAAAGAAAGAAAGAGCCCAAAATGCAAAGAGGAAGGAGAGGGTCCCCATTTCGAACGGGGCGTGTGTGCAAAATAGGCACAACAAATGGTGACTCCGCTGGGAGAACGCTCCCGATGTTCTAGAGATAAATATTCATTCTGAACCCACAATCTTTGGTTTCACAGACCTAAGACAATTTTCAAAGTTGAACTGAGAACAGTGTAAGGAAGGTGGGATTGAATTGAACTGCAGATTTATCATGGAAGTGTGTGCATGGTGAGTTCATTTCCACTCCTTAGAGAGAGTACAAATAACCACTAGTCAGAGGAGATAAGCTACATAGTTCATCTAATCCCAAAAGTAACCTAGACATGGCTTCGCTGCCAGTTAGGTGTCCATAGCCCCAACGGAGTTGTCACTACAACCCCATGAACATAGCTCTACTACCAGTCAAGCGTCCATAGCCTCGGTAGAGATATTCGCACACCCATATGGTTGTTCTTTGCAATTTCTTTATTGCTTGTGTTGGATATTTCCTCTTGGCACTTTCTCTTCTTTTTTTTTTGGTTCTTTCAACTGTGCAAACTATGAAGTTCACAATGGGCTTGGGAATCGTAGTGGTCATTGGAACAGACTTTAGATTTTTCACTTATTTCTTCCTCCCAGTGATCACCATATCATTCTTTGGAGATATTATAAAGTGTGTTTTGTGTTTTCCATGATAAGGGCAGGGATTCAAGCAAATAGCCATCCTAGGTTAGTTCAAAGTTTGAAAATTGAAAACCGATACTCAGAAGCTTTAAGAGGGTAGCAGTAGGGAATGAGGGCTTATCTAGAGAATTAGCCTAAAAACGGATAGCAAGGAAACCATTCGCCGAACCAGGCATGACCACCATAGCAGAACAGGGAGACTCTTCCCAAAATTGCGACAAGACGACCGGGAAGGCGAACAAAACCAAAGGACAAAGCAGGAAATCTATCCTAACCTATGCACAAGTATTTACAAAGATAGCTCCACAGAGCTCAGGCCTAGAAGTAATGCTTGAGGTGCTGCCCATTGACAGGCAACAGGATGTCTTCACCAGTTAGGGTCTTTAGGTGAAAAGCATTATCTCTGAGGATTTCAGCAATTTGAAAGGGGCCAAGCCAAAGCTTGTCGAATTTATTGTGTCCCCCTTTCTTTTCATGGGCCTTGTCCCAGTAGTGGACTAGATCAAAAATGCGAAAGGCCTTGACTTTGGCTCGACGATCAAACCATCTTTTGACTATGCCTTGATGCTTGGCAAAATTTTCTATTGCACAGTCTCGTACTTCTTCAAGATTCAGTAGCTCAGCGAGAAGGGCTTCTCTGCGGTTTCCTCCTTCATAAAAGTTGTTAATGAACTGGAGGGTTGGGATTTTCAAATGTATGGGAAAGACGGGTTCCAGACCATAGACTAGATGGTACGGAGAATCTCCAAGGGCAGCCTTGTGGTGGGTGCGATTGGCCCATAAGGCGAAACAAAGCTGGGTATGCCAATCATTGGGATTCCTACCTAACAACTTCTTGACTACCGTAATCAAGTTCTTATTGGTGGACTCGACAAGGCCATTGCCTTGAGGATAATAGTTGGAAGAGAATTTGAGGGCTATGTTATAATTGAAGGCCCAACTGGTGAATTTTCGTGAAGCAAATGCAGGGTCGTTATCGCATACTAGAGCATACGGGCAACCAAAATGATTTAAGATAAAACTTTCTAGGAAATTGATTATGACTTCAGTTGTACATTGCCTACAAGTTATTGCTTCTATCCATCTAGTGCAGTAATCAGAAGCGGTTAGAATGTACATGTGTCCCACAGATGATGGAGGAATCACCAGACCAATGAAGTCGAGACCCCATTGCGCGAAAGGCCTTACCTCCAAAACAGGTTTTAGTGGGACAACAACATTCCTTTCCCTAGCGGCCGTAGTCTAGCACAGTGGCAGGTACGGATGTGACTATGAGCATCCTTGAAAATGGTGGGCCAATAATACCTAGCCCTCAGGATTTGATGAGTGGTTGATAGTCCCAAGCCGTGACCAGTTCCAAACTTGTCATGGAATTCCTTGAGGACACAATCAACTTCCTCCTGTCCCAGGCATCACAGATAGATGCCTTCATGATTTTTCTTGTACAATATAGAGCCCTGTAGCATATAGCTGCTACTTTTCAACCTCAGAGCTCACCTTTGGACTCCTTGCAGATGGGACGGACACTTGTGGTTCAGCAGGTAGTACACTATGTCATCATACTACTCCCCTGGGGAGACGTCCTCTAGCTGGTACTATTGTACCGTAATTTTAGGTACAACATCAATAACTACCTCTGCCATGGTTCGAGCAAGTGCCTATCCTCTTACCAGCTTCATCGGATGGATCTCCATGTCATACTCCTGCAGCAACGCGATCCATTTTTCCTGGCATTCCCCTAATTCATTCTGCATGAGTAATGTTTTCACTGTAGGGTCTGGAAATATTGCAAAAACCTTGTTGCACGAGATGTAGTGCCAGAACTTCTTGACTCCTTTAACAAGGGCATAAGCTTGTTTTTCTATGTTATGGTAGCGAAGTTCAACGTCTTTCAATGGGGCACTCATGAAGGTGATCCGGTGCTCACTTCTTTCATCATCCTTTTGAATCAGAATACTGGCACATGAGTGATTGGAAGCAAAGGAATATATATAAAAGGGTTTTAGGTAATTGGGGCTGACCAACATAGGGGCATCAACAATTTCTCTTTTGATCTCCCCAAAAGCCTGCTTTGATTCAGGAGTCCACTCCACCTTGGCATCTTGTTTCAGCATGGCATTGAGCGGTTTAATGATTTCCAAAAAATCAGTGATGAATTTGCAGACGAAGTTAATCTTCCCAAAGAATGATTTTAGTTCTTTCTTGCTACTTGGCAGCTGGATTTTCATAATAGATTGGATTCATTTGAGGTTGATAGAGATTCTGCATTCTGATAAGACGTGTCCAAGGAGCTTTCCCTTAGTGACTCTAAAGATGCACTTCTTTGGGTTAAGAGAGACCCCAAAAGTGTGGCATCTTTCAAAGACCTTGCATAAATCTACGACGTGATCACCCTGTTGCTTTGAAAATACTATCAAATTATCCATGTAGATGATTATGCACTTTCCTATCAAGTCCTTAAATGCAATATCCATGGCTCACTGGAAAGTGGCACTAGCATTGATGAGTCCAAATGACATTCTTCTATATGTGAACGTTCCCCATTTGGTGGTGAATGTTGTCTTATGCTGTTCCTCATACTGCACCATGATCTGGTTGTACCCAGAATATCCGTCCAAGAAGGACATCATCTAAGAATCATTCACTACCTGTAACATCTCGTCCAATGAAGGTACATGATAATTAGCCTTCTTTGACAATTGATTCAGATTGTGGAAATCCATGAACAACTTGATTTCTCCACTTTTCTTTCTAATAGGGACCAAATTTTCCACCCAAGTAGAGTGTCTGACTGGAAAGATGATCCTGGCTGATAGCAACTTCTGCACTTCTTTGTAAATGATTGGTTCCAATAGAGCATTGG
The DNA here is from genome assembly GCA_007115665.2 of Sequoiadendron giganteum. Lineage (NCBI taxonomy): Eukaryota > Viridiplantae > Streptophyta > Pinopsida > Cupressales > Cupressaceae > Sequoiadendron > Sequoiadendron giganteum. Next base: position 436,673,815 of record CM021103.1, on the reverse strand, counting down.
CAGGGCACTGCCACTGGTGGAACGGCTTCACATCTGGTCTGAGAGGGATAGTGTGCATGATGATTGATGTGTCGTACGTTTTGAGATCATCATAGCTCCAGGAAATGATGTTGTGATACTTGCCTAGTGCCTCGATAATCCCCTTTCTTTCATCAGGAGTGCATACTTTACCTATGAATACGTTCTTGGCATTTCCAGTCATTCCTAGGTTGCAAGTATCACACTGACCATTGATAGTATCTTCTTTGGCTCATTGATCCTGGTCTCTGATCTAATCAAGGTCGAAGATCCATTCCAATTGAACCACTCCCCTAGGGATAGTGTTGGTCTTTAAATTGATGACCCCCTCTATGTCCAGGTCTACCTCTTGAGGCTCAACCTCATCAATTATCTGGGTAGCAAACACATCTGAACTGGTAATAAAATCCAAGATATGTTTTTCATTGTTGAATACTTGAAAATGGGCCACATTATCGGGGACTGACAAGACGGAGGTGAGCTCCACCGTAAATCTTCTGAGGCCCAATAGGGACAAGGGTTGCAGTGTGCTTGCCGCCTGTGCCAAGGCATTGGCAACAAGATTTTGAGCACGTGGGATGAACTAAATGTTGAAGACATCCAACCCTTCCAATAGATCCCATATGTAGTGTCGATAATTAGTTAGCCTTCGATCATAGAAAGAATAAAGCTTCCTAACCTGTTTTATGACTAACTCTGAGTCTCCATACACTTGGAGCATCTTGACGTCTTTTCTTACTACCATTAAGAGGCCCAAGACCAAAGCTTTGTATTCTGCCACGTTGTTAGTGCAATATAACTGCAACCTATGAGTAGAGAAGTATGATTTTCCTTTGGGATTGGTCAGTTCAAAACCTGCCCTAGCTCCATGCTTGGATTTAGAACCATCAAACTGCAATGTCCAGAATCTAGGAGTATCCTCGGGCGTAGGGTTGACTGTTCTAGCTCTTAATATTTGGGGGGGACTTATTTCAATGACTGCTTTAGGGGCCACAGGGATGGAACACGTCTGCTCGTGCAATGCCGACCCAGTTTCCTTCTTCGGGATAGCCCATTTTTTAACGTGTTCAATTATTGTTTGGCATAAGTAGCAGCCGAATTTTGAGTGAGTAGCATTATGCACCCTGCACCAATTAGGGAGTAGGAGTTCCTGGAAGTTCGTTCGGGTTCCTAGACTGAGCTGGTCATGCACACATTTCTCCATGAAATCTCAAAAACCACCGAAGAGTCCAAGGCCATCCCTTTCTTCTAATTCTTCATCGTCGGGTTCTACGAACATTTTAGTGCTCTGAGAGACGTTGGCCAAATTAGTAGGTGAGCTACATAGTACGAGAAGAACCTCACCTATTTCTTTGTCTTCAAGGTATTCTGGCTCATTCCAGTATGCCACTAGAGAATAATTTCCTAGACTAGTTTCGGCATACAACACCTCATTCATGTTGTTGTACTTTGTAATCATAAATTTCATTTATGGTTCTCTGTCAATCCAGATCTGATTAGGCATTCCTTTCCATGGAAACCATATATGAGAGTAATCAGTGGCGGTGTATTTGTTTAGTGCCCTCATGAAATCCCTTCCTAGGATCATGCCATAGGTGTTCGAGATATCGACCACCTATATATCAATGGTTTGTTGGATCCGAGGATCGACATCAACTTGCATAGGTATCTTGGTTATCTCCCTGGCTATGCTGTTTCGGTCTTATCAAGTTGCATCACCTTTCACCGAGAAGGAGTAGGAGTTATCCCGAGTTCCTTGCATATGCTCAAGGGCATGCCATTATTCGAAGCTCCTGAATCCAACAGGCAGTTGTGGAGGTTCTTTTTGAACACTCGAGCAGTGGTCAAAAAGGGAGGGGTCTCGAATTTCCCTTGAAACAACCCTCCAGATACGTCCACCTGAACCACCTAGGCCTTTCCCTTCTCATTGCCCTTGTTTTGGGCTGATGTCAGATTAGCTACTCTATCGGATTGCTTGTTTGCCTGCTGACCTATTGGCGGGTCAGCCTTACTATTAAAAATCTATCTAACAACTGGTTCATTTGATTGATCACTAAAAATGACCTTCTTCACTAGAACTTCTTCCTGAGCTAACCCTGAAGATGGGGTCCCATTTATCATTCTGAAAAAGGCATTCCTAACAGTAGGCACCTTTAAAAGTTCGAAGGCGGACACGCTCAACTTTACTTTCTTGAATTCCTCAGCAATATACTCCTCCATTTGCTCAATCTCCTAGTCATGGGAGACGTTCTAGGAGGGGCTAGTGTTTTGGCCTTGGCCACTACTTTGTTATTTATTTCTGTTGAGGTATCGTGTGGGTGTGAATGGAAAACCCAGATTATTGTTTGCACCTGGATCGGGAGGGGTACTGAAATTGTTTGGCGGAGTGGAGGTCGTGAAAGGCCCTCCAACATGGCCTCTGGTTTGCCTATTTCTAAGGTTGTAAGGGGTAGTCCATTGGTGAAACATTTGAACTTCATCCTCCCTAAACTCCTCTTCATCATCCTTTGGACCATTATCTATTGAATTGAAAAGTTGAGCCAAAGGACTTTTAGAGCTTACCTCTTCCATCTTGATATTGTTACCATTTGAACTGGCACCTTCCAGCTCGGGTGTGTTGCATTCCACCTTTGGGAAGGGGGCCTAATTTAGCACAAACACCGAGGCATCGTATAGGTTAGACAGGACAATGTCCCGACATCTCGAGCTATCGACTACATTCTGAACTTCTACTTGCAAAATCTCAGCCATAGTTTGGAATTTCAAACAATCTAGTTCAGAATGGCGGCTCCTCTTCTGTATGCAACACCAACTAGATAAAGCAGCCTCTGCCAAATAAACTCCGCTTGCAGAGTTTTCATTATTGTTGTTGTTGGGTTGATCAAGAGGGGTGGGAACCCCGCCATTATTAGGGCGAGTATTCCACATCTAATTCTACCTTTGGAAGGGCCTCCTATCAAAGTTCGGGCCCGAGTTCTGATTTTTGTCATAATTATGCCCTGACGATGTGCTAGCCTCTTGATTATCCTGATTTTCCAAGTGATCTCAACTTTTCCTGTTAAGGTTGGCCTGGATGCTCTTTTGTGACATCTGCAGCTGGTTATTCTGGTTTCTCAGGTGAGTCATCTTAGTCGACATTTTCTTGACCATTTCTGTAAGTTCATCAATCTTATCCCTTTCGGTGCTACTCAGCTATTGCATGGTATTTTGAAGGAACACAGGTTGTGCCATCGGCTGATTCTGATGAGCGGGTGGAAATTCTATTGCTTGGAGGTATGAAGGCATTTGAGGTTGTTGTGGGTGCGACTGTTGCTGCTGGGGCAGCAAGTATTGTGGTATCGGGTATGCCTGGTTCATCGGCTACCTAGGATGCGGAACCATAGGTAGCTAAGGTACCAAATTCAACAAGGGCGTTTGATGTTGTAAAGCTTGTGTGAGTCCCTGTATCTGTGTCAGGTGCGTTGTTTTCCCAAGGGAGGGCAACAGGCCTGATATGTTCTATCCCAAATCTATGCTAGCAATGATGGCTTCGACATATGCATTGACCAACCTTGCAGGTGGTAGTCTCATCCTTTTCACCAAGGTTGAAGTAAGGTTGTCCAATGTTGCATAGTAAACAGGCAAGATAGTAGCATCGTTGAATACATAAGGGGCCTGCAACCGAGTGTATGCTCTATGAAAGTGATCATTGAACAAGCTGATTGGTTCATTGATTTCCCTTTGAACTGACATGAAATGTCGATACGAATCTGCGGGGCTGACTGGGGTCTTGAATTTCTGCAGAAAAGCACTTTTCAGAAGATCCCATGTACTGATCGTTCCGGCTGGCAAGTTGACATACCAATAAAAGGCCTCTTCCCCTAAGGAGTAGGAAACGAGCCTGCATGGTCTTCAAGGTGATTTCAAAAATCTTGACATGTTCTTCAGTTGTCCTTTACGGATCCCGTAAGTTGAACTTCGTGCAAAAATTCTCAAGATTCTTTGACATATCATGGTAGAGGTTGAAGGCGAGAGGGGACGGGTTATTACCCAGCCATGCCATCGGAAAAGGTGGAAGTGGCGGTTGCACCAGATTGGTCTATATTGGTAATGGCACTGCAATGACTGGTGAGACAGCAACTAGGAAGATCTCAGTGGTGGGGTGAACGGAAGATGAATCTATCAACGAAGATGAAGGAGGTGGAGGTGAAAGAGCAGTGAGCTATTTTGTGGAATCCATGATGGATGGTCCCCTTCTTTTAGCTCTCTTAGCTCAGGTCGGGGGTTATAATTCTTGCAACTCTCCCTTGTTTGGTGTAGACCTCAATATTCAGTGGAGTCTCTAAGGGGAGAACGACTCAATTCGATCTAGCTTTACTGGTTTTCCACTCCTTCTAGTGCTAGTTCTGTTGATGGTGTTTTTATGCACTTCACAACACAAGTAATATGTAGATTCATTACATCTCTTCAAAGATAATCTTCCACAATCAAATTGCAGAACACTATCCCAAGGTCGCTCGGGTGTCAGGTTATGACGAGGCTTGGAATGAATCAGTTGTTTGATGTGATTTTGCTAGAATCACAAGGCGGTCTTATGTGGTTCAAGCTGTAGGAGAATTGGGCCAATTGATGGAGTTCTATGGATATGGAATTTATTGCATGTTGCTGCAGGCTCAAACAACAGTCTTGGACTCCGTTATTTTGTTATATTTAGCTTTAGAATGTGCAACAAGCCTTATCACAAGTTTCTTAAAAAAAGGGGGAAAAAGAAAGGGCGAGGAACGAAGGTGTTTCTTGGACCTGCAATTACTAATGAACAGTGATAATGGAGGTTCCTACTGTGGACAGTTTCCTTAAACAGAATTTCACTTAATCAGAATTCTCACAATATCATGAAACCTATGCTATCTTCTAGGGACTGCAGATATTCATCATTCATTCGCTATGGTGAGGTGAATAAAGATGAGATTCGATGAGCAGTAATGAAATTAAAGTCTAGGATAACTTTACACAGTCATATACCATCAGTAAATGACCAAAAGTATGGATAGGGAAAGCATACACACAACAGTAATCTTCAAAACCAGAGACACCATACTAATTCTATCAAAGTCAATCTAAGGATACTAAAACAACAAAGTAACTTAAAGCAAAGTTGTAACTGAAAGGGAGAAAAACCACGAAACATGTTGAGAAAACCATAAATACACAAGAAAATGACTGTATTTGCTATTATAATTCTTGTAGCATGTCTTTACAACAACTCAACTCTCTTAAAATGAGAGGAGGAGAGCCCTATTTATAGTTTTCAAAAAACAAAATGAATGGCCAAGATTTTGATTATTGTTATGTGGCCCAGATTCACTTTACATTAGGGTTTCACCTACCCCCAAGTATTACATTTATAATGAATTTCTTGTTTCTTCCCTATTTCGTCATCTAGTGATAGCACTGTAGCGAATTTGTCTTTCAACAATTCACCCTTTGTTGTAGCTATTCTTCAAGGAATTTTTCATCGATGATAGGTTTGCCCTCTTGCTTCTTTAATGCGGCATACTCCATGAAGCTCAAAATCAGAGGTTGGAACTTATCCAACTCCATGATGTCGGACCGCAAAATCTAGTAACTCCACTCCTGGAAATTGCTCCCGAGCTTCTTCCAGTCCTCCTCATACTTAGCAGCATTGTTTCTGAAAAGCTCTAACTATGCGAAGGCACAGGCTGTAAAACACATGAATTCAGTGGTGACTTCGGCTAACATCCCATCTTCCATGACCTTCAAGAAATGGAGTTTTATATTTTCAGGATTGACCTTGACCGTAGGCAACTCGTACCCTGTCATTAGCTTGAGGTAACAAGTACACTCTTCTCTGGAATCCCTTGCCCATTCGATGTCTGGCACTATCCACTCTAGAATCTGCTCAAGCTTCCTCTTCCAATGGTCAAAATCTCGCTTCCATGTATCCACTAGCCAGTGATCATCATCCTTGAAGGTGAGGTGTTTTTCCCAGATGTCACTCAGCAAAGCAAGTATGGCTTCGATCTTAGGGTAGGACAGCGCATACTTCCTTGGGAAAGCCTCACAAAATTTGCCTTGAACCCTCAAGAGTTTTTTGAACCTCTAAGAACCTATTTGCTGCCCAGATCACTAAGTTTATACCTATATTTCCCATGTCCATGACTTGCTGGAACCAATTTTTCGTAGTCTTGTCCAAGTTTCGCCACTTCTCTAATTTTTTGATCTACTCATGGGACAACAATTGAGGCGAGGTTGATAATGTCGTGGGCTACTCATCCAAAGACGACCACTGTTGAATGTATATCATTAGACCAGCCACCTGTTCCTTTAGCTCTTCTTTGAAGATCTTATCTTGCTAAATAAGATGCACTACCGTGGCGACTGATTCTTGAAGATGCTCAACCTTCTGTTCTCTCGTGGCCACTCCTAAGTCAATGGTGGAGACGTTGTAAGTTATTCCTTGCTCTCCAACCTTCGGCATTGCTATTTGTACTACCCCTGACCTTGAGATGTCCATGGTCACCTTTGACTTGACCTTTGGCTTCTTTTCCTTTCTGGTGCTCATTTGTGCCCTGGCCATGATGGCTTCCAACCTCGCCTTGGGGTCCTTCAAGGTGGGAGTCTTCTGCTTTAGCTACCTTTGCAGCCAATCAGGTACTTGGGGCTCTTCTTTGGGTGGTTCACTTCGAGTTCCATTGTCCTCTTTCTCAAGTTCAATGGTGCTGACAACTAGAGCTTTCTCTTTGGTCCCTCAATCCTCTTTCTCCTCATCAGAGTCTTGTCAAAATGCCTCATGTCTAGCAGGGGACTCGGTATGCACCTGCTCTTTGGGTAAACCTTCTGTTTCAGCATTCCCCTCTTCCTTGTTTACAGTATCTTGATGCTCCTTGGGGCTTTCTCCTTATTTGTCCTGGTGGAGGAACGTTTCCTTGTCAGGCTCTGGGGTCTGGCCATGTCCCTTGACTGGAGATTTATTGTCCTCCATCTCTGTAGCAACAATCTCTTCTTTTTATGCTAGCCGGTCCTCGGCCTCCTTATCTTCAATCTCCTTGAGTTGCTTTCCTCACTCTGCATTGAGCTCAGGATCATTGGACTCTCAGATCAGTTCAGCATCAGTGTCTTCACTGCCCTCACTAGAAGATTCATAGGCCACCTCATCAATCTCATGACGCTCGAACAAAGGGTGCTCATGATACTCAAACTCTTCATCCTCTGGTGCTTTCTCAGCTTCCAACTATTGTCGTTCGAGCTTATCTGATATTTGCATGGTTGCTTTCATCTTTGGTGAGTCAGTAGAGGGGGAGGGACTTGGAGCACATGCCATAGCTTGAGCTATTGCAGCTTGGACCACTAGATTGCTGAGCATCCCCGAAAGCTCGGATGGTACATTCTATATGTACTTCATGAAGGACTCCGGAAGGCTAAGGGTAGGTGTTGTAGTAGCATAAATGGAAGGGAGGGAAGTGGACATAGAAGAAGAGGACACTGGTGAAGTGGTGGAAAATGATGAATCCACGGGAATAACCTACAATATTGGAGGAGTGGGAGCAAGGTGGATAGAGATGTCCACCATAGGTAGGGAGGAAGTAGAGGGTAGAACCAAAGCATGAGAGATAGGAGAAACCTCAGTGGTAGTAGTAACAATGGCAGGAAGGGACCTTGGCAAGCGAGATCCTAATCCTCCGACCCCTAGGGAGGGACCCCTGATTAATACAGCCATCTCCGCGCTACCAGTTGTTTTCCTTCTCTTTTTGGAAGGTTCAGGCTCAGAAGCTTTACGGGCATATACCTTTGGTTTAGGCAGCTATTCACTAGCCTCTTTTCTTTTCTTGGTCTTAACTGACGGTGGGGTCTTAGATGTCTCCCCAGTTGCAGCAGCAGCTAATCCTTTGGAACCACTTGGTTCACTTACATGTTCACTTGCAAGCTCGGTGAATGTTAGAATGACCCCTTGTTGTTTCAACTGGGCCACCTTCTCATCGATCCATGCTCTTGTTCGGATTTCAATGGGCCTAGTGAGTACATTGACATCATTGAGTTCTGGCTTGTTCCAATCTATTGCAGGCAGCGGAAAATTGGAAACTACATCGTATCTGGGGTCCACAACTGTACCCTCTTCCTCTTCTAGCTGATAAGGGACCGGACACAAGTTTACCCTTCACACGTAGATGACGGTCATATGCATGTAATGTCATAACCATACCTCAAGATCATCCCTACAATCGGCCCAAAAGTCCTCGATGTTGTGGAGGTGGGCATACTCACCTCCCAGTGCCTTTCTGACATGACCATAAGGATCCATTCGGGGCCACACAGTGTATTATTCAAAGTTGTATTCTGCTAGCTCCCTTTCCGAATATCCTGCGCACTAGGAGGTGTGGATCTTTTACATCCCCTAACCTAGGTTCATGGGATAGATGGGGCCTTCCAAATGCTTCTCGCTCAGGAGGCTATGAATGTGTCGCAGCTGCCGAGTCAGCTCCAGGAGAATGATCCGGTCATTTGGGTACCGGGACAGCTTGTTCAGTCTCTCGATGAATCCCTGAGCGCGTATGTATGTAAACTATAGGAACTGAATGTACCAGAAGGCGTACTACCTGAGGAGGACCCTGGCACTGTGGGATGTCCTATGAAAATCCCCTCCCACGGAGCGGATCACATGAGCAATAAAGGCATTGTACACCTTGTAGTAGTCTCTTTTGAAATTCTAGAGTTGCAGCTGGGGGTACTTGTCATATGGTTTGAGCTCTGGCCCTGATGGATCACTGGGCACCATTGTCAACCCCTGATAATGTCGCCAATTGGTGAGAGAATATACCAAGTAGGAGGTCATGAAGAATTGGTTGGTCTTTTTTACGGTGGTAAACTGCTCATGGAAGCAGTCGCTGATTATTTTGCCCCAATAGAAAGCAGTGCCCTTACCTCGGAGAACATCCATTCTTGGAAGAAAACAACGCCGGGAAGACCCATGACTCGGCTGAGTAGAGCCACAAGGTCATGGTAATCTTCGAAGAAGTCGCTGCGAAAGAGCTCTTGAGGAAGCTTCCCAGCACTACCTCATTTGTCTTTCAACTAGTATTGGTTGATGAGCATTTTGCACCCCAATGGGTCCTGTTCCCAGACCTCTTTACAGTCTTCCATGGTGGGGACCTCCATGCTCTCAAAGGCAAGAATGTGGAAGGTTGCCGTTATGCCTGATGAAGACATATCTACAAGGATATTCCCGTCATGGTCCACAATAGTTCTGGTATCAAATTGGTAGGCCTCCATGCACACCATTACCAGCTCTGGGGCGATCAAGGCCGGTGGGAAGCCTATAGGTTTAGCAAGTCCACTGCTCTTTATTAGTCCCGCATTCTTCATTTTTGGGTTCATTCTGACCCTTTGTGTGAATTCATCAACATTGACCTATCCAATGTTGGTATCCAAGACATCCCTCTATAGGGTAGTGATTTTGGATTCAATAGGGACTCCCTAGAATTTGTATTTCATTAGGTCCCTATCTTCCTTACCCCTTGGTGGCTTTGTTGTTCCTTTCCCTTTACCTTTTGAGGTGCCAGAAGTCTCTGTGCCAGATTCCATAAATCCTGCACGAAAGACGTGGATTAGTAATGATGAACTCAATAAAATGGTCACCGATGAATCCCTGCATGTTAAGATTAGTCTAGCAATTATAATCCATATTTGATAACCATGCAAGCTGGATACTTCATCATTTAGAAGGCAGTGTAAATAGTCCAAAGTTCCTGGGCCAGAAATCCCTTGGTAGAATGTCATTTGAAAGGGAAAAATGAGAATGGAACTCCCAAAGGCACTTCCTGAGGTTGGATTCAAGGATTTGAGGTTGGAGGTGAAGGAAAATCCAATTTCAGCAAGTGGGTCGAAATCCATTTAGGATTTGGAGGTCGTTTGATACCTCATTTGGCAGTTCGTGTATCACCTGCAAGAAAGTTGTCTGAAATGGCGTAGAGGAAATGGAATTTTGGGAGCTAGAATCTGGGTTGCGGATTGCTCTCGTCGAGAGGTAGCTATCAGTCAACCGTTGGGAACGATGAACAGGAAACAAAAATCTGGAGGGGGATTTCCGGAAGCGAGCAGAGGGTACGGGACAAGTGGATGGCGAACCGAGCACCGGGACCCGGAGGTCGATAAGCTGTCCCGAGCTCGCCGTTAGAACAACATAGGTTGGACGAAATCCCAAAAAGGGAATTCCAGGATTCGGAATCTAGATGAAGGGTCGGAGAAGAAGTCCGACCTGGTGGTCTTCAAGTAAATACGGACTGGCCCTGGCAGATGAGAGATTTGAGGGCTAATAGGAACGATGATGACACCGGAATCCGAGGGAATCTCAAGGTAAATCTAAAGGAAACGGTCGCTCCTCAATTAAGAGGGGCTGACTTGGTAATTGTGAAAACAGAGCTTTCGCGAAAAAAGCCGTAAGGTGAAGGCTGTTTAGAACGCGGAAGTCAGATCGAGTTCTGAACGGAAATTCCAGAATCAAGTCTGGTATCCGAGTTCCAGAAAAGATCTCCAGAGGAAGAGTGAATCTTGGCGGTGGATGCGGTGTTAGTTCTTAAATTGAGATAACCCCGAGGGTCTGTATCCATCGGGTCGGAGGACGCCAAAGCAGGCCGCTTGAAAGTCGATAAAGAGGCAATCTAAATTCCTCAGAGGGTGTTCCCAGGAGGTCTGAAAGGGAAATCCTGGTCGGTTGCCTCATACGTGAAGAGGTTGGTGACGCTTCTGGAAGACTCGGCCCATAGAGCTATAGCGCGGATTTTGGAAACAACGGCGGCACGCAGTTCTGCATTCTTGCGGTTGTGATTGATTTTCTTGCATTTTAAAAAACATGCTTGGTAAGCATCAAAGCGGATTTTAATTTAATTTTAGATCCATTTATGATTTATATGTACAAAATTCAGGAATTCTAAGCAAAAAAATAAGATGGGCATATTGACGGAAAGTTTCCACTTCAAGATCCTGAGGAATAGGGCGGCCGATGTGCTAGGGCCAAATTAAAAAGTAATTTGAAATCCGGATCAAGAAAAGTCCGCACGGAGTTCTCCACCTTTAATCGCTCAAGCTTTTGACAATGATGGCCGAAAAACTTGTTTTATAGCCAGAACCGCCATTAATACAACATTGAATTCATCGTACGGGGTAGGTGGAGTTGGTGGATTTGAAAAACACAGGGGCGACAAGAGGCTCGGGATCCGGGGTCCGGGGAGCCGTCTCGAACCCGCTGTCAGAACAGCAGAAACCAACAAGAAATCCAAAAGGGGAAACCTAGAAGGGGAAACCCAGAAGGGGAAAATCGAAGAGGGAAATCCGGAAACTGTCACAGACCCCAAAAAGGCATTTCAACAGGAAAAACCCGAGTTACCTGAGACTTAGCAATTTTGACAAGAGGGAATTTCAGTCGAGCAATGCATCGACCTTCTTAAGATGCAAAAATGGGCACGTAGAATGAGGGGAAGCAAAAAGGAAAGAAAGAGCCTGAAACACAAAGAGGAAAGAGAGGGTCCCCGTTCCGAATGGGGCGTGTGTGCAAAATAGGCACAACAAATAGCAGCCTGGATCCTTTGCCAACTTGTGTGGAACTAGGCATTGAAGTTAGTCATGGCTTCATATGGGACCCACTTTATGGTCGCCAGCTGATGATATAGGGAAGATCGATCTCCATCATTCAAAAATCTTTTGTAGAAAGGATCTTCGAGTTGATCCTAGGGACCAATAGTGTTAGCTTGTAGAGTGCGGTACCAATCTAGGGCCTTACCTTTGAAAGAGGCTGCAAGTAGCCTCAGTGCTATGTTTTGATCATCCACACCATGCACCAGACATATGTCCACTACATTTTGCAGATGTTCAGATGGTGTCTTCGAGCCATCTCCGGTGAATTTTGGTATGGCTTTTAAAGCGTAAATCGGGATAGGGGCCTAGATGGTGGGTTCTACTGGTGCTATAAGGGGGATTCTGGTATCCCATACCACATAATTTCTATTAGCAATTGGCAACATGGCTAGTGGAGGGATCAAAACGTTTACTGGATGGGTCCTAGTTCATGATGTTACTAGCGGTGGCACTAGCAAGCTAGGGTTATTTTTCATTTGGGATCTAGTAACAGGCTAATGGCTCATACACTCACTTAAGGTTTAAGTACATTTAAGAATTCACATCGGGTGTGGTAGAAAAATAAACTATTGATGCCAAAATTTGACAAGCAATAACCTTATGGGAAACTCAGTTAAAGGGGGGACCTATTGCACTAAACTGAGTGACCTCTAGATTTTTAAAGAAGTCATCTTCTTCTATAATTTGGGGTTTGAAATGGGAAAAGGAAGCAGATATATAAAATAAAGATCTAGCTAAGGCGATGCGCCAATATGTAGGGTGTTCAGGCACAGGAAACCTTCCTTTCAGATGTGGTTTGAGGGTCGTTCAACAATCTGTTATATCCCAGAATAACAAAAATCACAGATGAAAATCCGAATAGTTTATCAAATAACATAAAATAACTCCCATACATTCACTGAAAAGAAGAGTCTGTGACATGGTCTAAATCAACAAAATATATTGAAATTATAGAAGTTATGCAAATAAACTATCTAATACAATAATGACATAGTATAATGTTTATCAAATAGCTAAGAAACAGAAAGGCCAAACAATGGCATAGTCTATGAGTCTTATACAATCATTTGAAAACAATACAAAAGGCCTAGTGTCTTTTCACTATCTTTATGTATGTTTCAAACTCGTTCTTCGAAACAAGAAGCAATATTTATAGAAACTGATTCCACTGCCACTTAGCTAGTAACATAAAAGATTCCATGGTGAGAGAAATGATGTCCATCAAAATGATTTCTTAGGTCATTGCAACAGAAAATATTTCAAGTCATAGAATGCAGTTGCCTTCAAGCCGGATGCATCCTCTTCAAAAATATGATGATGGTCCTAGCGTAGAAGGAACACACTCCACTACAAACATGTGTCGCTAGCCCATTAAGTCAATTAGGACATGTGGAAATATAGCATAGCTTGTCGCTCATTCCATCCTTCCCTTCGATGAAATCCCCATGGAGAAGACATGTGGAGAAGTCTTTGTTACCTATGTTGACTGTGGGGTTTGCCAATAGGGTATACGTGAACAATGCTACGTGGCGTGTGGGCATAGCCTGATAGAGAAGCGAGGGGAAGCAAGCCTCAAAGGTGCGTGTTGTTGACATGTGGAAGCATGGCGGGGCTCGACAAGGGCTCGACAAAAAAGACAAGGAAGAAAGCCTTGCGAGGAGCACACGACGGACATGTGGTAGCAAAAAACACAACTCTTCAAAAAAGGGGGCTGAAGACATTCAAATATATAGGGTGTGATCGGAAGCGAAGCAAAATAATAATATCAACCCAAAGGGATCTTGAGGGATTTTATATCCATAAAACCTACGATTGATAAACCCACTCCTACACAAATGCAACTTGAAAGCCAATAAAAGAAATAGAAATTCTAGAGAGTGTAGGCACAGGTGTCGTGCTCTTGCTCGAAGGTTAAATGAAGAAAACAACAAATAAAATCAAAAACCTAGACTTGACTAAAGCAATACATGATGAATCTCCCCCTTTGCCAAAGCAAAAAAATCCTATACCGCAACCGCAACAGGTGTTAAAGCCTTCTTTGGACATTATTATTAGACCTCCTATTGTGATTAATTTAGATGATGATGAGGATATTGCTAAAATTGATGAGGATATGCATAAGGAATTGAATACATTGTTTTCCTCTTCTATGAGCTTAAACAACAATTCTCCTAGGAAGAGTGTTGAACTTGGTGATGACACTAGTTCGACACTTGCTATTGTCCCTTTGGCTAGTAGTCCGCCTTCTATATACGATGAACACGATTGGGATGCGAACGACTTGCTAATAGGTTGAATCAAATATGCCTTACTAGTCTTTTGCATTATTTTCCTTCATGTTTTGTGTGTGATTGCATGTTCGTAATATGATCCCCCATGTTGTTGTGTTTGATGTATCCCTCTCTCTTTGTGACATTACTCTATTGTCACAATTAAATTTTTTTAGATTGAGTATATTGTTCCTCTAGGGTTGATTTTAATATTATGAGTTTGGTTGTTTTTTAATCTTTCTTGTTTTACTGAATACATTGAGTTTTATGCCCTATTGATCTACTCTTTTTTGTATGGATTTTGCAAGCCTTAATTTTGTACAACTTCAATGTGCTTTGTTTACTTCTTCTTTATATCATATGTATGTAACGTCGAGAATTTATTTATATTCATTCTATTTTCTTGTTCACTAAATTTTCCTGAACGTATATGCTGCCATATGTTCAATAATCAAAAGTAAAATTTGACTAATAAAAATAAAACAGCTATTTTATCTATATTTATTATAAATAAGATATAAAATACTATGAACTATTCAAAGCTATGATATTTAAGTAAGCTTACTATGAAAGTTTAACTGCCTCATATGCATCATACTGTGCTGCTTTATTATATTTATTCTTTATATGCTAATAAAGCTAATCGTCCAATTAAAGCTGGGTTGGTTTTAGCCGTAATCTCTTCTGCAATTATCCCGACTCACGACTACCTAAGTCGTGTACCATACGTGATACCATACGTAAGAAATAAATTAGGACAAAGACTGCAAACAAACTATTTAATAGTTGTCTTTATTAGCAGTCAACTCTGACAATGGCTACAGACTAACTATTCAATTTTGGAGCTTTGGCAAACTGGTGTACCATAAAGCAGTTTTTTTTCCTTTGCGTGCTTTCAGACTAGCAGCAGCAAGATGAAAATGTGAACGAAAAATAATGGATAAACACGCCTGACATTTATCAGATCCTGGTGTCACACGTTACGTGGGAAACGTAAGCTACAACCAATTGAGCCCATGCCTTGTTAAACCTTCTTTGTAATATTGAATGATGCTCAGAAAATTACAAATAAGAGAATAAATGATATAGATCATAGCTAATAAGGCATGGCTTTAATTCCACATCTAATCCAATACACTATAAGAATATAGTTAGACAAAAAGTCAGTATATCAAGATAATAACTCAGAATCTAAACACTAGAAAAACAATGAGGAAACTAGGTTTGTGGCGAGGGAAGAAATAAGTTCCAGTAGATATTTATACTTGCAAAAGAGAATAAATATGTTACAAGAATTCTCTCAAGCGAACAATTTAAGGGTAGAAAAATACCAAAGATCCTTGAGTTGTTTTATTCCTATCTTAAGGAGATGATAAGCCTAAGCTAATTAAACTATGGAAAGAGGTATAAAATCTTAGCCCATGTCTAACGGATAATTCTTTCCAGTTTAGGAATATTATTACTTGCTGCCAAGCTCTCCATATGTATTTTACAAGAGTAAAGCCTTAATTCAAAAGAGCTTAGGTCCATAAAAATTTTATCAATCAAATTAATCTTCTACCATTTCTTCATAAATGCTACCATGGAGACCTTATGTCACATTAGAATCTATTAAGATCAACTCTCATTAATGACTTGGATAATCTATATAGAAATTAAGAAAACACATTGGAATTGTGGGTTGATGAACCCTATCCCACATTTAGACTTAGATTGAATTCAATATATTCAAGAATTAGCAAAAACATTCATGAATTAGCAAAAACATTCATTAAATCCACCATATTATGACCATTTTTTTTTAATTAATTTCATAAGATTTTCATCCCTTGTTGAATGATTTGGATTTTGAAGATAAATAAATATGTGTGGAAAGAAGCATTTTATTAGGAACTTAAACTCTACATATTTAAATAAGATGATTTATTTTATTATACAGTAGAAGTGGGTTTTTGAATGAGATCAAACCCTATTACAATAACCAAAATATAAGCATTACAAAATTGCATGCATTGGAGTGTATTTGATTAATGGGTCAAAAAAGAAAATAAAGATGAAAGCCACCAAAAATAAACTAGATACTAGAAAATCAAAAGTGTAAAAATTAATGAAACCCAAAAACTTACAAGTAGGGAGTAGAGAGATATTTCAAGTAATTAATAATGTCCCAATTTTTATAGAGAATTCTAAGTGGTCCTCAAGTATATCACTATTTGGGTCAATCATTGTTTCCTCCTACATTATTATATGAATTCAATTTTTACTCTTACAAATTATGATTATTTCTTTTTAACATATTTACTTGTAGCATAGCTATGCCAACTACTAGGTCCTTATTCTAGTGGTATAGTTGAGAGAAATAATCATATGCAAGGATGCACTCAAATCCTTATTATTATTATCATGCCTACTTAGGTAGGAGCCAAACGCTTCTACATCATTTCTAAACTTATAGATACCCTTAAATTTTTTACAATTATCCTCATAAAACTCCACATTAACCTCAAACTAGGAAAGATCACCATTAACCTATTTAAACAAGTGGATTAGTCGACTCTTCAATCTCTATTTTTTTGTTCATGAACCACTTTAGGATGATTTATTGGAGATTATAATTCCGCTCCAAAGAGTCCACTTTTATAGCTTGGTTCCTTCTAGAAAGTTACTCAACAACATTACTAGCACTATATTCTTTCTTATCATCTTCCCTATTATTCTTGGTTTCTTGTATTACATCAACTTTTCACTCTCTCTAAGGTGCTTCCTCTTCATTTATTTAGTTACTCCACATCCAGCTTCCTCTAGGAAGTTTTGGCACTAATAATCCACTTATCTTTGATACCATCTATTTACCCATCAACTACCATAGATTTCTCCTTCTCTTATCTATCCTCTTCCATATTTTTTTCCTTATTATCCTTCAACAACATAGTGACCTTACTCTTCCTATCTCTAATTTGAGGGTGAGAATTCAACTCTAAAGCAAAATGATTTCAATTATTTAATGCAATTAGGGATAGGGTTATCCTTTCATAAAAAGGGTTCAAAGGGCTCATTATCATGCTAAGAGGACTTCATAATATTAAAATTTATGGAAGGTTCCTTATACACTAACTTAGATTTTAAAAATTGATAAATTAGGAAAGTCAAGCCTTGACGAACCAACATTTCAACCTTTTTGAACAAAAAATCAACAACAAATAGCTCCAAGCATATAAGTAAGTAGAATGGGAAGAAAACTAGTTTCTTATGTTTGAATTGGATTAACCTAGTAAAATGGTAGGAAAAAATAAATTTGTATATGTGATCAAGAGAAATTTTGTCAATCAAATGCCTACCATATCCAAAGTTTTGGGCATATGTTCCATATGATAGACCTCTTGAAATATCACTAACTCCTCCATTCCTCTCAAGCAAGCCTTCATTTCTTCTTTAGTTTTAGCTTTCCTTTCCTTGAAGCTATTCAAACATTCCTTTGATAACCTAGAGTCCTCTACTATACATTACTCTAGATCACATTGAATTCTCTTCAAGGTCACCCTATATTTTACATGTTTATTTTTCACTTCCATGTTTCTCACATAAGAAACCATAAAGCCACCTCTTTTTTATCTCTAATAATTTCTCCTACTCCACATAGGATCATGTTCCCCTTGGATGACCCAATGAAATTTAAGTGAACAACCATCTAATATTAGGCTAGACCTATGTAGTGTTTGTTGGCATATGACTTGTAAGTGTTTTCATTGATGGTAACCTAAGTCATGTATCCGATCTATATTATAGTTTTGGTTTACACCGGCAGAACAGGGTATCCGGTTATAGGCATACAAGTTGATCTGAACACCTAACTGGACTATTATTTTGGGTTGTGGATCTCTGAGGAAGGTTTCTTGATGTTTGTATTACCTTATTCATGAAGTATACTGATGCACATTCACTGGTATGTGATCTAGGAGATCCAGTGCACTAATCTGTTAGTTATCTATGCTAGAAGGCCGACCTGACGAATATAGTAATTGAAAATGTATAAGGAGTAATTAATCAAATTTTTTTGTGCTCGATTTTTTATTTTAGGTCCTCTCTTTGTCTCAACCGACTTTGGAGGGTGCACATAAATAATTAGTAGTGGACTTGGCTGACATTTGAAAAGAACCTAATGTTTTATGAAGCCAACATGTGAATGATCAAATACATGATAGCAGATATATATATATGAGATCAATTTTATCATTTTGACATGTGGAATAATGTGAGAGGATAGCGAATATGTGGAATACGAATATAGTGCAAAAATCAGTAGAGTAATAGTGTGAATTTTTCTATGTGTGATGTGAAGAGTAGAGCATAGTGAAGTGTAGAGTCAAAAAGAAGATCGAAAATCAAATCTATGAGCTTCACCAGAACTGTAACTAGGCATGAATAGATGCTACTATCTCAGTTCATCCCTCAGATGGTTTTAATCTGAATTTTTGTAAGGAAGTGAGCTCTAGGCAGTGTGCCTGAATGTAAGTGCATTCTTTTTGTAAAACTTTATTTGAGTACTCAAATTGTGGATTAATCTCCATCGTGGTTTTTCCCTTAATAGGGTTTCCACACAAAAATCTCTATGTTATGGTGTTATGAATGTTTCCTTTGAATTCTTGCATCATTATTTTAATTTAATGTCAGAATGGTTTGAGTTTCAGATTAATAATGTTAAGATTTGTTGAACACTAATTCACCCCCCCTCTTAGTGTTCCCTTAAGTCCAAAAATTGATATTAGAGCTTCTAGTTCCTTGGAAGAAGTTTAGAAACTTGAGGTGGATCTTGGAATGTGATGGACTCTGATAGTCTTCAACAATGGTTTTTGGTGGCACTTGATGAACCTGATCAGTCTAAAGAAGAATTCCAGGAATTGAAAGAAAATCTTAGGGATGCTAAAAAATTCATTCAATCAATGAAGGATCATATTGTTAAATCCAAGGAGAAAAGGAAGGATCTCTATGATCAGATCAAGCAAAAAGAGAGTAAAAACATGGATGATGCTCACCTGAATCAGACCTTGAAGGAAATAACTAGAGAATGTGAAAATCTTGCTAGATAAAATGCTACCCTAAAGCATGAGATGGAATCTATGGTGATGAAGTTGACTAAAGAGATCGAAGAAAGGAAGAAGAAGAAAGAGAATCTAGCTTACTCCTTAAAAGATAAATCTAATTAACACACAATAATAAATGAAGACCTCACTCAACTGGAAAAAGAACTGCAACAATCTAGAAACAATGAAGAAGAACTTGGTAAGCAGATTGTTATCCTAAAAAATGAACTTACCACTACAAATGAGTACAAGGAGAAGTTTAAGATCAGTTCAGTAAAGATTGATGAGTTGACTCAAGGATAAAAGAGTGGAAATGATAAGAGGTCTTGGATATGAAAAAGGAGAAAGTTCCAAACCTGGACAAAAGAATTTCAAACAAGAAAACCTGATGAACAAAGGTGGAAGGTATCCGGTAAGACAAACTAATGCTAAAAAAATTAATGGATAATGTTTTTCTTGTAATAAATTCGGCCATATGGCTACTCAGTGTAGAAGTAATATAAAATCAAGAGATTCATCATTTTCCGGTCAATGTTTCAAATGCAAAAAAATTGGTCATAAATCAAATGAATGTAGAAATATGTCAAACTACTCTGTTAATAGAAATAATGCTGAATGTTACACATGTGGAAGACTTCAGAATATTGCTAATCAATTTATATCAAGAAGAAATCAATGGAATGATTGGTCTGGACAATGAAGTACTGTGTGCTACAATTGCAATAAATATGGTCACATTGCAAGATTTTGTAGAAACAAAACTATGGATAAAAGAGTTCTGATATACAGAGGTAGAAACATACAGGATGATGACAAAGGAAAAGGAAAAGTGACTATAGATGAGATAAGAGATGAGATGAAGAAGACATGGGTAAGGAAGAATGATTCTAATGGTAGAAATGGTTCTACATTGGAACCTGCTTCAAGTAATTATTTCGGTAATTGATTTCAGGCCATTGGCCTAGGGGGGTTTTTCAAGAAAATATTTCCTCCCCTATTTTTGGATGCTACCGGAACACAAAGAATGGTCAAGAAGCTATATTTATGATGTGCAGAGTTTTTGGAGAACTTTCACAAGAAAATTCAAAAAATTCATAGGTCTACAAGAGAACTTTTCTCTCACTGTCTGAGAAAATAGAGCACCTAGAAAACTTCAGGAAAATGCATTTATTGCACATGTGTGAGCTATAAAAGTCAAGTTGGAATCATCATTTGTCACTTTGCATTTAAGAAGAGAAGAAGAAGAAGAGCACTCGATAGAAGCATTTTGAAGAAGAGTTCAGTTGATTCATCATCAAAACTCAAATCTATCAGGTATTTCAATTATCTTCAGAATTTTCATATAATTTGGTGTGTGGTTGTTAAACCTAAGTGCGAAAATGAAAAATGGAAAAAATCAAAAGGTCAATTATTTTCGAAGAATACAATAGTGGAAAGATTAGGTCCATGAGGAATCTATTATTACCCAATGAATTGAAGCAATTGAGTGAAGCCAAACATAGGAATTTGGATATTTGGAATGACTTTCCATACTTTGAGAACGTATAATTTTTCAAATTCATCTTGAGTAGATTGCATGATGAAACTTTAACTTTGGACAAACCCTACATCATTTCAAAGGAGGTAATTGAGAATTTGATTGGATTATGCAAATTCAAAGATATACCACGGAAGAAATTCATCTGGAACAAGGAAGTTGAAACCCTAACTGGAATAATTAGAGATTAGAGGGCACTGATAATTACGACAATCAAGAATCATGTTAAAAAATACATTGCGCATGTAATTTCATATAAAGTCTTTTTCAAAAAATGAGAAGGAGCAACCTCAGCTGGCACAGTCTATATTTCTCACAAGATGATAATAGAAGGCCAAGACATTGACCTATGTGGGTTGATAAAGGATTAGCTAATGGAGAATGTGCAACTAGAAAAATAAACAGGCTACCCTTTTAGGTTCAGTACTTTGATTATATGCTTAGTAATGTATTTCTAGAATTATTTTCCAAAACTCGAAAATGTGGTGTGGAATACAAATGAACTAGTTTGTAGACAAATATACTCATATTCTAGGAGCTTGGCTGATTGGGATCTAAAATTTGAAATATTCTTCAAGAATGTGCTTGGAATGTGTGGTTCAGTCAATATTTATCTTCCGGTAAGAACAATTGAAGTTGGTTCCTCTTCCGGTGGCATGGATAAAAAGAAGAGAAGAGAAAAAGAAGTTGTTGATTATAGTCCTCTAGAATGAAAAGTTCCCAAAATTGAGGGAAAAGGCAAATAAAAAGAGATTGTGGATATTCCTGATGAAGAATCTGATGAAGAAACTGAGGACCCACAAAAAAATGAATCAGAACAAGAAAAAGCTAGTGAGGAAGAAGATGATTTGACAAAGGAAAAACTACAACAACTTATTCAGGAAGGTGGAATGCAAAAGATCGCCAAGTTATGGTCTGTTAGACCATAATATGATCAATAAATGATTCTAAGTGTACTAAATGCTCATGTTGAGCATTGCAAGATCAAATTGGAAAGTTTGCACAACATTCTACTTGAGGAAATGATTGAATGCAGTAAAGAAACAATGAACTCTAAAGATAAAGACAAAGAAGAAGGTGAATTTATCTCTCACTTGAAGGGGCAGTTTAGAGTATCACTTACCAAACTAAAGAAGAAAATGAATGAGTTGAGGCAATGCATAAATTTAGCTAACAACATATACAAATATTGCATCCGTTGGCCTCATGTTGTTAGTAATTACAAAGAGAAATTGGAATAGATTGAAACAAATCTAAATGGCATTGGAAAAATCTTTGACATGTTTTAGGATTAGGATGGCACCATCAGAAAAAGAATTCAGGAGCTATAGTCTAAACACACCAAAGTTTAATTCACCAAGAACACACTTGTGGATAGTTTTTGGAAGGTGAAGGATCTAATTGAATGCAGATTAGAGAAAATGGTGGAGATATTAAGGAAATGTGAGAAACTGGAAGAAGCAATTACAATTTTGGAATATTTAACTGAAATTGTCAACAAAACATCCAAAAAAAATAGTTTGATCATTATCATTGGGATGGCAATAGATGCTTGGAAGAAATTCCTTCCGAAAATGAAGAAAAATTATAAGATAATTTTCTAAAGTAGCAGTCAATTTTTTTCAAATTTTTGAAGTTTTGGTCTAAGGGGGAGAATTGTTGGTATATATAATCTAAAGTTTCAAAAAAAATTGAGCACATTTTTTGTCTTTTTGGCATATGGTTTCTATGCTTTGTCATTGATGTCAAAGGGGGAGAGAATGTAGTAAAAAATTCCTTATAAATCTTAGGAGAAGAAAGTGCAGTAAAGTTTGGCATCATACTTATAATGATTATGACATTTAGTCATGTTTCACTAAGTGTTGCCATCAATTCCAAAGGGGGAGATTTCTGGCATATGAATTTTCAGTGTTGTCATTGATGGCAACCTATGTCATGCATCTGATCTACAATATAGTTTTGGTTTACACCAGCAAAATAGGGTAAAGAACAAGGCATCTAGTTATAGGCATAAAAGTTAGTCTAAACACCTCACCAAACTATTATTTTAGGTTGTGGATCTTTGAGGAATGTTTTTTGATGTTTGTATTTCCTTATTCATGAAGTATACTGATGTAAATTCACTGGTATGCGATCTAGGAGATCCAATGCACTAATTTGTTAGTTATCTGTGCTAAAAGTCTGACTTGGCGAATATAGTAATTGTGGACGTATAAGGAGTAATTAATCAAAAAAATTCATGTTCGATTATGTTTTTCTAGGTCCTCTCTTTGTCTTAACCAACTTTGGAGGGTGCACATAAAGAATTAGTAGTGGATTTGGCCAACATTTGAAAAGAACCTAATGTTTTATGAAGCTAACATGTGAATGATCAAATCCTTGATAGCAGATATATATGAGATTGGTTTTATCATTTTGGAATGTGGAATAATGTGAGAGGATAGAAAATATGTGGAATATGAATATAGTGCGAAATTCAGCAGAGTAATAGTGTGATTTTTTCTATGTGTGATGCAAAGAGAAGAAAAGAGCAGAGCAAAGCATAGCAGAGAAGAGTGAAGTGCAGAGTCAGAAAGAAGATCCATAATCAAATCTATGAGTTTCACCAGAACTATAACCAGACATGAATAGATGCTACAATCTCAGTTCATCCCTCAAATGATTTTAATCTGAATTTTTGTAAGGCAGTGAGCCTTCCCTTTTGAGTAGTGAGCTCTAGGTAGTGTGCCTGAATGCAAGTGCATTCTTTTTGTAAAAATTTATTTGAGTACTCAAATTGTGGATTAACCTCTACTGTGGTTTTTCCCCTAATAGGGTTTCCACATAAAAATATTTGTGTTATGGTGTTATGAATGTTTCCTTTGAATGCTTGCATCTTTCTTTTAATGTAATGTTAGAATGGTTTGAGTGTCAGATTAATAATGTTAAGATTTGTTGAACACTGATTCACCTCCCCCTCTAAGTGTTCCCTTGAGTCCAACAGTGTTGAGACTCATATTTTTCTTTCTATCCATAAAATAAATCAAAGTAAGATTATAACCTCTGTAGACACCGAAAATTGGTTTAGGCATGCGAGAACCACTTTTGACATATTTTTCTATTAATCCATGGTAATGATTAAATAATGTTAATTATTTAATTACCTTTCTAATATATATTTCCTCTATTAATTAAATAGTCCTTTTTAATTAATTCATTAATTCATTATGACCCTTTATTCAAATTGATTAATTAAATAAATCATATTCATTTAATTATGTCGCTAAATAATTAATTATTCCTTCTTAATTAAATATTTATTATTTAATTATTCAATTTAATCCTCTTTAACTATAATTAAATATTTATTATTTAATTATTCAATTTATCCTTTTCAATAGTCAAATTAAATAAATTATCTTTATTTATTTAATTAAATCTCTTATTTTTGAATGTTGAATTAAATTAACACTTAATTCATTTTTTAATTATGTATGTCACATTCTTCTATCATTCAGTTATCTATGTCATTCACTCACCTTCTGACTCAAGATCTATTTTTAAATCCGCCAGTTATCTCCGGGTTTGGTATCTGATCGTTTCTGCAAGAGGACTTTCTGTCACAACTAGTCAGTTAACTAGCTCTAACTCATATGCATGTATGCATTCGAATGAATTCTTCATCTTCAAGTTCTAAATTTTTCTTCGACATACAAAGTCTATTTCTTCTATTTTTGAAGACTCTTAACTGAAGATTAAGATCTAGAACTCTTGTTCTTTCTATTTTTAAATAGTCTTGACACAAGATTAAGTTCTCATTCTAACTTAATATTTATCTTGTAGACTTTTCTAACTCATGTTTTATCTAACACAAAACTCACATTGCATGACATTCATCAATCTTGTCCATTGATCTCTCTTTGAATCTAAGCCGATCGTTCGAAAACCCAAAATCTATAAAATGGCCTGTCATTATCATTATTCCTCCTCCTGAAATCATACACTTTTGAGAAGAAATTTATCTTCGATATTTTACTTAGACATTCAACAAGGTTATGCTTGCATCAATACTGAAAATCTGAGGGCAAGAATACTAAAACAACAAAATGGAGAAGGGCAATCGAGATAATTCGAAGGATTGAATGCATATTCAGTGAGAGCTTTCCAATTGATTTGTTTAGTTTAATTATGTTTACTTGTTTCGTTCTTTGTTGTTTTGATTTAGATTATTTGTTAGAATAGACTTGTTCATTTTAATCTGTGTAGCTATAGCATTAATCTCTCCAAAAAATCTATGTCTTACATTTGGTGAACCCGACGTGAACAAGCTTCAAATTCGCGCAACATCTTTCCATTTTTTTTTATTTTGCAGGAATCGTATGAGACATCGCATCTTTTCAAATAAATGATGCATCTATCTTCGAGAACCACATCTGCTACATTCCATGACACTTTGCATCGCATCTACCTGTCAACAATCCATGCTGTGTCCGACTGTGAACATGAGCCACATCCACCTATCAACATCGAGTTGCATCTGTGGCTCGAAAAGTCGCATCTGCCTAGTAATATTTTTTTCACTTTTTTTATTCACATCTATACGTCCGTGTTTTAATTTTCGTTTTGTGTGTTATTTCATTTTTTGCTAATGTTTGTTTATAGCTGTGTTAAGGTGGAATAACTTAGTTTTTGCAGGACGAAGCATATCAAGACCAAATAAAACAAAAAACCAATATTTTTTGCAGGACGAAAGCCGAAGACACCAAAAACAAACTACTGATCAGTTTGCATGCAGGACCTAATGACTTTGTTTTATTTAAAAATATTTTTGTTTGGTAGATAAATCATTGTCATTTTGGATTAAAAAGAATCAGTGTTTGCTTTGTTTGGTGCGAAAGCACATTTATGTCACCCTTTACGATTCAATATATTGAAGTATCCTCTCCCCTTATGCAATCATGTGATCCTGGGTGTAAGAGAAATAGTTACTAACTCTAGAATTTGGGCCTGTCTTGGTGGGAAAAAGTACTCACCCCAAGACGACTCAAATCGGTAACACGATTTAGCCAGTGACTTCCATCCAGTATATAAAAATGGATTTCTGGGAGAAACCCTAGAAATCATGCTCACTATTCCGATGAGAAAGGTAGAAATGGTCTCTCACCGAGCTGAATAGTGCCCCACGAACGGAATGCCCTTACTAAAAACCAAGCTGTAGTTTTCCCAAAATCCTACCTATTTGTTGGTGCAGCAGGTTTGAACTTGTGAAGTCATCTTACATATTTATAGTTCATGTGTGGAGATGAGATGTATGTCATGGAAGTTTCATGTGTATAGTAGCTTTGTTGCCTCGTATAAGTGAGTGTCGTGGAGGGGAGCCAGGGGATCAAGCTACTAGTCATCTAACTTGAATATGCGTAGCTAGAGAAATACAAGTAAGAATTTAGTAAATATTGTCCAAAAAGCCTAGGTTGTAAATGTTTTCGGGTCTTAATAGTTCTATCATCGAAAACTGAAAATACATTGATTTCTATGCTTTTTTTTGCTGTATTCGTAAAAAAAATTTGATCAACAAATGGAGTCAGTCAGGAAACAATCTTCAAAAAAACACAACTGTTAAAAAAAGTCGCAACTATCATTTTAAACACTACATCTGTCTTAGCGAGTCACATTTGTTAGGGTAAACACCGCATGTGTCTATCAACAAGGTTTGCTTTTACACAGTTTAGATCTTACGAGCCACAACTATCAATTTTCAAGTCGCATGTGTATATGCAAGCCGCACCTTCCAACATAAAATCGCATGTGTCTGTCAACAAGTTTAGGTTCACAGATTCTTTATTCTGAGTCACAACTGTCAACGTGAGTCGCATCTGTCAAAACAAAAACTGCATCTATCAAACGTCAAAATTACCAATCAATATTCGAAACCTGTTTTTAGTCAAATCACCACATGCACATTGTAAACCGCATCTGTCAAAAATAGAGCCACATTTGATAGGTGAACCGTATTTGACTGTCAACAAAAACTTAGAAAACTACAAATTGGGTCCGAAAACATAACTATCATTTTTTGCTTCTATTTCTTAAGATCACCCTTGGACAAAAACTGGAAAAATTTTCTCAAACAAAAAACCTTACATGACTAGGTGTCATATACGTCCTAGTCATAGTCATCCTGAGTTGCATGCATATAGATACTTCCTAGGAAATTGCATATCGCATTATAGATAACTTTCCTCGTCATTAGATACGTTCCGATTTATCACAAATCATTGAACCTAGTCACTTTAGTCCTATTTGTGAATCCTTCCAGCTCAACAGTCCAGTTTGGGAAATTCACCTTGTCAATTGTCTTCATCCTACAATCAGGTTCCTTGTTTAAATTCAAATCCTTGCATGCATTTATTCTATACGAGGTAGGTTATACCCATTTTAGAATCATTTACCATCATAGTCTAGTCGATATTTTGCATATTGTCCGTCCTACCATATGCCATCTTAGTATACATCTTTTTAGAAATCACTTTAGCAACATCCTTTATTGTTAGAAAATCCAAAAAACATAGCAATAGGACATATCAGTTTTTAGACATAGTCTGCATTACCCCATTTTGAGCAAATTTTCATGGTCAAAACAAGGTCTCAAAAGAAACAAAAAGAAATGTCGGACCCCAATGAATTTGTCAATCCTTTTGTAAATCAACCATTAGGGAAAGAAAGACCACACAAACCTTTTCTTGAAAAACATGTCACTAGAGACACATGGACAAATTTACATTGAAAACATAGACGCCACCGTACAAGATCCTAAATTTGCATCCTTCATGGATGAGTGTTTGGAAAATTATCCCCAATGCTATCTAGTAATGTTGCTAGTAGAAGGTGCCACACTACCACTAGGATTTGACATTCATACTTTGAAAACATCGTCTATTCAGTCGACCTAAACTGTGATGTCAAGTGTTTCTATTCCCCAAATCACCACAGCAATTCCAACTGACATACCAACTCAAACATCATCAATTGTGAACCCAACCCCTTTCAACATAACACAAGGTTTACAATTTACTATGGGAGCAACTTCATCAAACCCCTTTGGTACCAACACGACTGGTAAGAGGTCCAAAGTTGGCATGAATATTCCTATACCAAATCAAACCATTCAAATAGGAAATATTCCTATACCAAATCAGAACATTAAGACAAGAAATATTCCCAATCCAAATCAGAACATTCAAATAGGATATATTCCCAATCCAAATCAGAACATTCAGATAGGAAATACCCCTAATCTAAATGAGAACATTCTAACGGGATATATTCCCTTGCCAAATCATAACCCGTCACAGAACATGGCATTTCAGAATACCTACATTCATCCAAACAACGCCAACATGTCCTTAACACAAGTAGATGTACTTCGAAACCAAATATAAATGATTCAACAACAGATGGACAACATGTCTATGTCAGGAAAATGAACTATCTCAGAGCAAGACATATGTCCATGTCCATTTAACAAAGCGCTTTATATGACACCCTTCCCCTATGGATACATTATACCGAATTTGCCTAAGTATGATGGGAGGAAGAATCCTTTGGAACATATTAGAGAATTCTCAATGGCATGCATGGACATATCATATGACCCCACATACTTGATGAAACCATTTCCATGAACCCTTATCAGGATAGCACTGGAATGGTTTTCTAAATTATCATATGGTATACGATCATGGGGTGAATTAGCTGAGAATTTTGTCTAATACTTTTCCTTTAACATAGAAAATGAAGTAATAGTAGCAACCTTGTGCCACACAGCACAAGAAGATGGCAAAAATTTCACCACTTTCTTCCAGAGATGGAGAAGTCTAGCTAGCAGATGTCTAGTCGAAATACCTGAAAAACAGAAAGTCACGATATTCCTCGAAAATATCAATCCAAAACTGACAGGTGACTTAAGGGTAAATTGTTGTACTTCATTCCTAGACTTGGTACAAAAGGGAATCATCCTTGAAAAATTCCTTATTGACAAAGAAGAAATAAAAGTACTAGGCAGAAACCCAGTTGTCCAACATCAAAACGCACCAAATGATAGAAACAAATTCTGGTTTAGAAACAAAAATGTTACAAATGACAGTATTGTTGATGCTAAAATGATACATACGGGACCATTTATCACACTTAGAGGTTACAACCCCAATCAAGACATGGTGAATAATCCAGATCAAACAACCAATTATGTCCAAAATTCACAACAACAACGACCACAGAGGAGATTTCCTACACGTGAATTTACCCCTCTAGGACAACCAATCAAGACTGTTTTCAAAGAGTTGATTAAACATAATCTCATCAAATCTTTGGAACCAAGAGAGTATGATCCTAGATAGTTTAAACCTTCATGGTGGGATGAAAAGTCCTATTGTGACTATCATCGAACAAAAGGACACAACCTACAACAATGTTGACAACTAAAGAATATTATACAAGACTTTGTTGAAAACGGAACCATAGAGGTCAATAGGTAGAAAAATACCAAGAACAGTGATCATAAGGTCTTCACAGATCCATTACATGACCACACGAAAGCAAAAGCCTCCAGTTTAGGAACCAAGAATAATCCATCAGCCAATTATACCAATACCAAGTATGGCTATGGTAAAGGAACGATTATAAATCACCTCCGAGCTACAAATGAAAACGTCAATACCATCATCATTAAGAAGCATACACAATGTGTTGTAAACACACGCAAAACTAAGATTACTATTCTAGGTCCTTCTTCTGAGCCACCTACACAAGCTTCCAAGTTTAAGTACAATCTCCTTGATCAATTGAGCAAAACCCCTGCACAAATATCCATTTTGGAACTATTGACTTTATCACCTGAGCATCGAGCCATTCTTGACAAAGCTTTATAGAACATGACTGCTCCTACAGACTTAGGTGTCAATCATTTCGAAGAAAATGCTGGGATATTTAACCAACTCACATCATGCCACATTTTCCCAACAAGATTACTCAACTGAAAAGTCTGATCACAATGACCCATTACATCTTGAAGTCCTAGTCCATCAAACCAAAGTCAGACAAGTCTTGGTAGATGGTGGAGTGGGTTTGAACCTGTGTACCCTAAAATTGGTTAAGGCATTAGGATTCTTAGAAGAATGTCTAGACACCTCTAAAAGTATAGTCATCAAGGCTTACAATGATGAGGAAAGATCATCCAAAGGAGTTTTCACACTCCCTATCAGAATTGGCCCAACAATTATGAACACCAACTTTGAAGTCTTGGATCTCACCCTTTCGTACAACCTATTGTTAGGTAGACCTTAGATATATGCAATGAAAGTTGTACCTTCAACATATCACCAATGTCTTAAATTCTCGTATAATGGCACTGAGATCACGATTGATGGTGATCCAAATCCTTTTTAATATTGTACAAGCCTAAGGGAAATTCCACAACAACAGGTACCGATTAACCAAGAAGTTTCATCATCTACTTTATCCCTATACGTTGACCCATCACATCTTACTAAGTCCATTTCATTCAAACCACCATCGTCCACTCCTAGGGTCAAGATCCAAGACAAGGGCTATGGAGAATATTACATAAAGGAATCATATTGCGTCAACCAACTAGTTCCACCTAAGGCATATGGCTTACCCATGGCAGATAGAAGATAGTAGTTACATTCCGTGTTCCCCCTACAATGACATTGACCAAATGTGGAGAGTTAAGTGAAGAAATTGTGGATCAACTTGATATTACCTCTTGGTTGTATCAAGAAGACAATGAATACCCCTTGCTGTCTATTCAAATAGCTAAGGACCAAGATGGAAAAGGCTTTAAGATAATGCAAAATGAAGGCTATGACGGGCACAATGGGTTAGTACTACATCAAAATGGAAGGATGGAATTGATCACTGTCTCATTACGACTGAAATACCTAGGGCTAGGGTTTCAACTACTTAGAATTGGGTTTCCTAGTACTTCATCACCATTTCAAGAGGAAGTGAGTGCTTGTGTAGACATCAAGATATCTCATGAACCACTTCCCTCAGTTTATGATGAATCTCATGAACCACTTCCCCCAGTTTATGATGAAACTCCCGACTCAAGTGATTGTGAGTGGGAATCCCTTTCTTCTACCAATACCATGAACATAGATGCTCTATTTGGAGAATTGGACCTAAAGATAAAACCTGTACCAAAACCATCTAGTCCCCTTCATAGGAAGCACTTGTCCAAAGAAGAATGGCATAAGATCTATTATTGGGAAACCCTTGATCATGCATCTTGGGCACCTAACAAACCATCTTCTGATGACTCAACCCTTACAATAGTCCCACAACAAAATATACCTACCCATAGGAAAAAGAACAAGGAGTTAGTCCAAGACTTCTGTGACCATGTCAACCATTCTATATTCACCTTATCAGCGTCCACCTTTAATAACTCCGATGATGATATGCCTCTCATATATCCTGAACTTATGGACTAGGATCAACAAGGTACACCCATCATAGACACATTCGAGAACGATGAAGCAATTGCTGAGTTCATGGGACTTCGAGAAGGCATACCAAGAGGGGATGATAAAGCTGGTTTTACCATAGACTTGGATGACAAAGCATATTTTGGGGAGTCTATTTACACCTCTTGTCACAAAAATGAAAATAAAAAGAAATTTATGAAAATGGGAAAAATGACAAGTCCCTAGGTGAAAACCGAAAGGCGCCTTTGGATGAAGAAATAGTCAAAATAAAGGACGTATCTGAGGGAAAAAATCTCTCTGAGGCACCCAAGGATAGAGGTTTAAATATTCTCCCCATTGAATAGGAAAAGTCACCAATGCTAGTAGAAGAATCTATTGAGGTCAACATAAATACAAAAGAAAACCCTCAGCACATATACTTTGTAGCATCATTGACAGAGGCAGAACAACCGGAGTTTAAGGACTTCTTTGCAAAGAGACAGATAAAATTTGCATGGTCATACGCTGACATGCCTGGGCTGGATCCAAACCTAATATTGCACCATTTACCATTGCAGCTAGTTATTAAGCCAGTCAAAGAGAAGTTAAGGAAGATGCATCCACATATTTCTCTACTATTCAAGGCAGAACTTAAGAAACTCTTGGATGTTGGATTTATAAGAACTATAGACTATGCAGACTGGATTTCAAATATTGTACTAGTGACTAAACCAAATGGGGGCATCCGCATTTGCACAGACTTTAGAGACATCAACAAGGCATGTCCTAAGGATGAATTCCCTTTGTCGAACATAGACACGATAGTAGATCTTATAGCAGGATACGAGATGCTATCCCTCATGGATGGTTTTTGTGGATATAACCAAATCAAAATTGCAGCTGAAGACCAACACAAGATGACTTTCACATGTCCATGGGGCATGTACAGTTGGAATGTTATGCCTTTTGGGCTTAAGAACGCAGGAGATACCTATCAATGGGCAATGACAATGATTTTCCATTACTTTATACATACTCTCAAGGAATATTATGTAGATGAAATTATAGCTAAATCAAAAACAAGGGCAGATCATTTGAAGGTTCTAGACAAGATATTCCAGAGGCTAGAGAGTTACAACGTCAGGTTGAATCCAAAGAAATGTGTCTTTGGAGTAAAATCAGGCAAAATTCTAGGGTATATCATCTCCAAAAGAGGCATTGAAGTAGATCTAGAGGATGTAAGAGTTATCATAGAAATGCCTCCTCCAGTCAGCATTGGTCAACTCAGAACACTACAGGGAAGATTACAGTCCATCAGATATTTCATTGTACAACTGGCAGATAAAATACACCCATTTAAACATTTACTCAAGAAAGGAGTACCATTTGTGTGGACACCTAAATTTCAAGAAGATTTCCAACAAATCAAGGACTATTTTCTCACTCCACCTATCTTAATTCCACCTACAGATGGAAAACCATTGATACTATACATTTCAGCAACTCAGTTAGCATTAGGAGCTCTTCTCACACAAAACGATGATCAAGGTCATGAGAGAGCAATGTATTACATCAGTCGTACCTTAGTGGGATGTGAATTAAATTAAAGCAACATAGAATGTGTCTGTCTTGTGGTAGTCTTTGCTACCCAAAAACTTCAGCACTATATGCTCAATCGCCAAACAATGTTGGTTACAAAGATTGATCCCCTCAAATATCTCCTAAGTAAGGCAACATTAACAGGCTGATTGGCTAAATGGGTTATGATACTTAGCGAGTATGACATCCAATATGTGGAAAGGAAGGCTATAAAAGGATAGGTGATTGCAGATGTGATGTAGAAAAAAGAAAATGCTGTGCATTTCCTATAACCTGTCTACCTGATACATATGCATTTCACTAATGCAAATGAGGTTAACTAACCTACATGCATACATCCTAAATGCAGATGCGTCCCATACATACATATGCAGAGCATTTTCTTACAAATGTGTTTAATGCCTAAAATGCCTATCCTAGCGCAAGCGTGTTTTAGCATATGCATCGTTCCATAGGCAAATGCGGTGCATACGATGACATATGCATTGATCCAAAGACCGCATATGATTATTAATTTTTTGAGCCCTAAAACTACGTGCATAAATAACTTTCATGAGTTCATTTTTGGGTACATACTGGTGGTCCTGCGTCAGATGGCCACCTAAAGGTCTAGATCTGATATCCTTGATGCATAGTGTATGGAATGGGAGCCATCTTCATCTAATAGTTAGAGCAAAATCTCAGTTCTTCAAACTCTTCTGGGTGCAAATGAATTGGTTTTCAATCTAATTCATAATTATAACTAGGGTTTGGGTGGCATTTCTTCTGACCTTGTCTATTGGCCACTTAACCTTTCAACCTCTAATGACCTGTACACGTCCATATCACATCCAAATTCAATTCCATCAACTCCATAGTATTTATAACCATCAAATTGACTTATCATGAATATTTCCTAATTTTTTTGAAAAATTTCAAAAATTTGTCAATTTTCCCAAGGGGGCATACCCTAACCTATTTCATACTAGGGCATGATTAGGGCATATTTTCTTTGACACAACGCTGAAACAAAATTGTATCAAAGATGGGAAAACTATAGACACCGAAAATTGGTCTAGGCCTACGAACACCACTTTCAATATAATTTTCTATAGTCCATGGTCATTGATTAAATAATGTTAATTATTTAATTACCTTTCTAATACATTTTTCCTCTATTAATTAAATACCCCTTTTAATTAATTCATTATGACCCTTTATTCAACTTGATTAATTAAATAAATCATATTCATTTAATTATTTCGCTAAATAATTAATTCTTCTTTCTTAATTAAATAATTTATTATCTGATTACCCCTTTCTCATATTTAAATTATAATTAAATACTTATTATTTAATTATTCATTTAATCCTTTTCAACAATCAATTAAATAAATTATCTTTATTTATTTAATCAAATCTCTTATTTTTGAATGTTGAATTAATTAAAATTTAATTCATTTATTTATTATTTATGTCATATTCTTCTATCATTCAGTTATCTAAGTCATTCACTCACCGTATGACTCAAGATCTATTTTTAAATCTGCTAGTTATCTCCGGGTTTGGTATCTGATCATTTCTGCAAGAGGACTCTCTGTCACCACTAGTTAGTTAACTAGTTCTAACTCATATGCATGTATGCATTCGAATGAATTCTTCATCTTCGAGTTCTAACTTTGTCTTTGACATAAAAAGTCTATTTCTTCTATTTTTGATGAATCTTAACTGAAGATTAAGATCTAGAACTCTTGTTCTTTCTATTTTCAAACAGTCTTGACACAAGATTATGTTCTTGTTCTAACTTAATCTTTATCTTGCAGAATTTTCTAACTCACTTTCTATCTGACACAAAACTCACATTGCATGGCATTCATCAATCTCGTCCATCGATCTCTGTTTGAATCTGAGCTGATCATTCGAAAACCCAAAATCTATAAAATTGCCTATCATTATCATTATTCCTCCTCCCGAAATCATACACTTTTGAGAAGAAATTTATCTTCGATATTTTTCTTAGACATTCAACAAGGTTATGCTTGCATGAATACTAACAATATGAGGGCAAGAATACTAAAACAACACAATGGAGAAGGGAAATCGAGATAATTCGAAGGAGTGAATGCATATTCGGTGAGAGCTTTCCAATTGATTTGTTTAGTTTAATTAGGTTTACTTTTTTTGTTCTTTTTTGTTTTGATTTAGATTATTTGTTAGATTAGACTTGATCATTTTAATCTATGCAGCTATAGCATTAATCTTTCCAGAAAATCTACGTCTTACAACCTCAACTAAAAGAAATTATATATTCCTCTAATAAGAGGGGTTTGGGCTTACCTTTCTCTTTTAAAAAAAATAGAGGTATCATTTTCAGCAATAGAATTGCAGACTTTCAAGCTAGCCCTTATCTAGTTCAATCTTTTTTGTTTAAATAATTTATTAATTTTCTTACCTAAATGCCCCTATAGAAATAGGGAAGAACAATTTACTAGTGATACTTTATGTTGGGGTTAGAAAATAGATGGGGAACATTAGAGGATGAAAAAATAAAAAGATCCTAGTTGAGGCCAACATAATTCAAACTTACTCAATGAATAGTTAATGGTTTTCAATGCAAAATGGTAGTCCAATAATAAACTATACATACACAAAATAATTTTCACAAAGAGGGAACCTATTGGGAAAGACATAACCCATTTTTATAGATTATGAAGAGTGAATATTATTTTGAATAGAGGACCAAAAAAAAGGTTGAACTAGGGGATATAGTATTTAATGCACACCCTTGACCAAGGGAAACCATACTGAGTAAAATTTATTAGGTCTTCATATCCCAAACTAACAAAGTATATACTAAAGGAATATTTTATGTACATAAGAACATCTAGTATCTCAAGTTGGAAAATATGAAAATAGAGGATGTTGGCCAGCTATAGGGCATGAAGAAGAAACTCAAGGTTATATGAGGAGCTAAGGCTTCAAAGTATGTATATTTTTATGATTATCTACAAAGTTAGCCACCTTTTCCCCAACATAAAACTTGAAGAGTGGACATAAGAAATTACCAAGGGATTACAATATGATAGGATCATAAAAGTTAAGGAGCTAGATATCATCCTAAAACCAAATATTATATACCAGGTCAAAACTCTACTTAGATCCTATCCTCAAAATTTATTTTAATTTTTAACCTCGATACACAATAATTTTTTGAGTTTGAATTAATACCATTTACATATATCAATGATGGAGATTATTCTAGTGTCATAAATTGCACACCCTTACCATTTCACCTATTTTTTTGTCTACTTTGTAGTCCATTTTCCTTGGTATTTTTGTAGGTTCATTTCAGCCTTTGTATCATCCTTTTTCACTCTTAGGTTTCTCAAGCCTTCTTTTTATGGCCACTTCTTTAAGTCACTTTTGGATTTACTTTATGTCATTGTAACTTGTCATTTTTTTAACATAAATTGTCTAGACACTAGAGCTTAGCATGGACATCCACATATAGTGCTAGCATCACTTATTATTTAAAGGGTTTTTCTAAGAATTTTGTCCCTTGCCACCTCCCTAGGTTTGTGAAAACAACTTGGAGTGATTCATAATATCTTTTCAATGTCTTCCTCTTCCATATTCTTCTCATTTTTGAAACTAATATTTTATTTGGAAACTATATTTCTCTACTCTCTGACACTCTCAAATTCACACACAACTCTACAACTAGTTACAACCTACTACAACACTCTCTGAAGATATTTTATATGATTATTTTAGCTCTCTTTTCTCACTTCATCTTACTAAAGCATTGTAGGTAATATAATTTTATTTTCTTATTCCCTTGAGCACCTTGGGATTATCACATCCTTTATAAAATCATTTTATTTTAAAACTTGTTCTTACTTCTAGATATACTTACAATAATTGCATTATCTATTTATTTTTGCTGATATATTTTTTCTACCATGGAGATGGAAACACCAAACTAAGGGTTTGACTGAGGTAAATCCTCAAACAATCCCAAATATTTTTCCCTTCTTGTTACATTTGTAGGTTAGGTGTATTTTGGAATTCAAACCACTCATTCTAGGACTTGTTTCTTGCATTTGTGTCAAACAACAATACATTATGAATATGTATGTAGAACATGCTAGCATTCTTGGTTGTGACTCTCAAGTTTTAATGGTAGTTCCTTCTCATCTATATTTTCCATTTATATAATTATTGCATTTTCTTATTTTTATATTAGTCTACAAATATTTTCATCATTTTATTTTTGTTTAATCATTTTACTGGTTCATTTAATATAAGTGTATGTAGTGATATTTACTCTCAAAGGAACCTAGCTTTCCATTTATTAGATTTAAATTTCCTACATTACAATAACCAACCCTAATACACTAATCTATCTAGTAGTTTTATAGTGAATTTGTTTCAATAACTTTGAGATCTATGAAGGAGAGGGGGATGCATTAGCCATTAAAAAAATATTTTTATTTTATTTTTATAAATCTAGGGAAGTTGTTATAAGAAAAATGTGAATTATTGATAGTGGGATCATTTTCAATATAAGTTCCCAAATTTAGGTGAAATTTTTTAGAATGTGAAATATGATAGCCTAAAACATCTACAATAAGGATATAAACATAAGAAGTCATTTTTTTTTATGTATGGTACATCCTTTCAAATTGGAAAGGTATCAAATTTCATTTCATTCTTTCATATTGGTGTGTTTAAGAAGTGTGAGGAATATTTTCATGTCAAGGTGGGGTTTCAGAATTCTAATACATGTTTTTAAATATTATGAACTTGTATGAAGACTCAAAAATTCTATAATAATAAAGGGAAGTGGGAATTTTTTATTGGGAAGTAATATGCAAAAGTCACAAACTTGCACATGGAATTTTAATAATTTCAGAAACAAAGTGAAGTGAGAAGTGAGAAGTGGAGGTTGGGGATAAATTTTCAAAAAATAAACTTTCACACAAACCCTAAAATTCTATAGGAATCAATGGAAGTAATAAGTATAAGTTGGGATATAGTTTGTAAAAATTACAACTCACATGTAAAATTCAAAGTTTTATAGGAACAAGGGAAATTAGGAAGTAAAGGTCGGGATGTAACAAAGAGAAGTAAGAAAAAAAGTTTGGGGTGCTATTTATAAAATGTGTGAACTTACTTGTAGACTCTAAATGTTAATATACTTAAAGGGAGTGGGAAATAGTTCTTGAGAAGAATATTAAAAATATTGTAAACTTAACATGGACACAAAAATTTTACAAGAGAAAAGATAAGCAAGTAGTGAATGCTGAGAAGTAGTTTATAAAAATGTAAACATGCAAATTTTAGAATTCTTTTTTTTTTTAGAAATAAAGGGAAGTACGGACCAAATATTGTGAAGTAGTTTACAAAAAGTATAAAATTTCATATAGACATTGAAACTATGTAGGAATAAATGGAAATAGGAAGTAAAGGCTAGGAAGAAATTTACACAAAATTAAAAAAATCATATAGACCCCATAACTCTATAGGAACAAAGGTAGGAGAATGTTGAGGTTAGGATGCAATTTATAAAATTTTCTAACTTGCACACAAACTCTATAAGTTTTTAGGAACAAAGGGAAATGGGAAGAAGAGGTTGGAATGTAATTTAAAAAATTGGAAACTTTCACATTGACCTCTAAATTTATAGGAATAAAGGAAGTAGGAAGAAAAGGTTTGAAAGAAATTTACAAAAAATGTGAAATTCATGGATAGTATTGATCCCTTTAATGATATATTAACTGGTAAGAAACTCCCAAAGTTGTTAACTTTTATTGTAATATCAAAAATTCTAAATGTATCTAGTCTAATAGTCCATTGTCTAATTCTATAACATCATCATGTATCACAAGACAAATAAATGAGAATCAAAATCATGTAGAAAAATAAAAATGTTAAACAAACCCAAAGCATTGAATAAGCATTTCCAATACTTAACTTAATCATACAAAAAAATTATATATTAAGATAATATTTATAAAACACATTACTCCCAACCTTTCACCTATCAAGTAATACTTGTATACCTATGCAATTCAATAGAAGTAGAAAATTAAAATCACAACCATGTCTTGATGAACCACTAGAAAGGGGGCTACACATTTTTTAGAGGATAAATGGAGTGTTTTGTATGAGACATGAGAAGGTTATGTAATGGATGCTAAGGATGAGACCATGAGGTAAGATGCAGTCATTGACAAAATGATGCATATAAATATTAATAAAAATAGTGGAGAACTAGATAATTAGGGAGAAAATATAGGCTATTCTTATCAAATAACAACCATTTTCTAATAGGGTAGAGCTTCCAATAGAGAGCCCTTACTATAGAAGCTAGCGACACAAAAAAAAATTTGCACATTAAACTATGTAACATCATGTAAGGTAAGAATAAATTTTCTCGTATATAAGTGAATGTAAATAATAATTATTATGTGTAGTGTCGAAAAATGTACACCTTTACATTTTTACACTATCTTCAGGTGCCTTAATTAATTGGACTCAATTAAGCCTCTAACTATCCCAATTATGCATTTAAAAGCTTAATTATTACTATTTTCCCTTTGAAAAAATTGTATTAAACAATTGCAAAAATTAATTAAATTGCCTTGGAAATTGAGTGTCCTAGATTTAGGTCCTAGGACCCATTCACCCAAGGGTGAATGGGTCCTCCTTAAGTTGAGGATATTAATTAGAAAATTACTTATAAATACAAGGTCTTTTTATCAATTAAAACTAGGCAACATTAAGGAAACTTTCACAAGAAAAATTATTGTCAAAGGTGTTCAAGAGCATATTTATTAGTCTTATATAGTAGCATTCAAGATCTCAAGCATCATGTCAATGTTATTTGCATTCATGCATGTTTTTGGAGCTAATATTGTGATGTAGGTTTCAAGCATTCAAGCATCAAGATCAACATCCAATCAAGCCATTTCATGCAAGATCAATACCTTGGAGAGATGTGTTAGACTTCAGCCCTCCAAAAATCTCCATTCAAGGGTTTGGTGAGTTGCAATATAGAATTGTTCATTCATCATTCCTTACATTCGTGTTTCATTTCATTTCAACATTTAATTACCAAAACACGGTTTGACCAGGGAAAACCCCCATTCACCAAAAATATTTTTTCTCTCTCTCTCTTAATATTTGTAGATTTACAGGTGAACATGAATTCAAGATTGATCAAAATTGCAATTTTTCAAAGTTGTCAAAGTTTTCATTAAAATGGGTAAGCTAAAGAATCTCACTTACAAAATTTATTTCTGACTTTCTGAAAGTGAAATCCATAGGAATCAAGAGTGCAAAAATGATGAATTTCTAACAATGAAATCCATAGGAATCAAGATTACAAATTCGAGAGTAGAGGATTATTAAAACAGATTTTGGATCCCTGTAGCAAGACCCATTCACCCTAGGGTGAAACTGTCCTAGGAGGACACTCAACAATAGATTTTGGTGATTGGTACATATCAACTTACCCCTCTGAGATATTTTGAAAGTCTATTGTTTCTAATTTTGTTATGATTTAAATTTATGATTGAAGTTTCACATTGCATAATTGAGCTAATTTAGTATTTTTAGTTTTTCTCCCAAAAGTGCATTTCAGGTATATTTACCTTGTCTTGTCATAAGGGAAAGCAACCAAAGATCTCCAATAAGGTTGAATCACCTAAGGTTTGGAAGTTAGTTATACCTTTGGGGATATATTTTTCCTAATGGAACAAGGAAGATAGGTGCATCATCCTATATTTATCCTAACACCTCAATTTTCATCACTTCATTTTGGTGAACCCAACATTGAACATCTAAAATTCTAAAATTGGAGTCCATTCAAACCGTAGATCTAGGAGTTGAATTATTTTGCATTCCATTTAGGGTTGTCAAAATTTCATTAGTTTTCATCTCACATAGGGTTTTAAATTTTCATTTTTCTTATCTAAAATCTGAATCCAAAAGAATTGCATGCATATATTACATTGATTTTGCATGGTAATAGCATATTAGTGTATTTTTAGTCATTTGCATTCATAAAATTGGTTTAAAAGGTTTCACTGTATTAATCATTTGTCACTAATCTCATTTCCATTAGGACACCTAAATCTAGAAAATTCTATCACTGAAACCATAGTCT
Organism: Sequoiadendron giganteum; assembly: GCA_007115665.2. Classification (NCBI taxonomy): domain Eukaryota; kingdom Viridiplantae; phylum Streptophyta; class Pinopsida; order Cupressales; family Cupressaceae; genus Sequoiadendron; species Sequoiadendron giganteum. Next base: position 436,633,064 of record CM021103.1, on the reverse strand, counting down.
GCAACCTAAAATTAAGAATTCAAACATTAACTCAAAAATTCAATCTTTGATTTTTCAGAATCTTGAATTGGGAGCCATTCACCCTAGGGTGAATTAGTCCCTATATAGGTGTTGTTTCAAATTTTTGGGCATTATTTTTTCTTTATTTGCTTCATTTTTGTTATTGTTATATGTGTGATTTAGTTTCAAAAATTAGAAATTTTTGTAATTGCTTGCATTAAGTTGAATTGGTCAAATTAAGTGCATGTTTTGAAATCAAAATTGGAATTTAAATACATCACTTTCAATTTTTTCATATCATAATCAATAAATTATCTTTTTTTAAATCTAAAAATTGCTATCTCTTTTTACATACTTGCATTGCACTTAATTTTTTTTGGGTGTTTATTGCATTTGTTTAGTTCCTATTCTCCATTTTGGGTGCACTTAGGTTTGGTGGAACTTGTATGAACTTCACAACCTGTTGTCCTATTTCCAATACTTTAGTGAGATGAAATTCAAGACTCATGTCATACCCACGCTACTACATCCATCATGAATCTTGATTTTTCTAACCCTCTCATTCATAGTGTTGACATTAGTCAACCCATTATGGATCATACCTTTAATACAAAATTTCCCATGCCCACCCTACGGGCACAACCAATGTGATTGATTTTGACACAATGGTTGCTAATGTTCCTTAAGAGAACCTAAAAAAAATCAATGAAGCCTTAGAAAAATTGCAAAAATTTGTGAGTTCTAAATACATTACTAGTACTATGATTCCTATCATAGATAACATGAGGAAGATTCTTGATAATGAACAAGGAATATAAATTATGTGTAGCCTAGATCATATCATTGGTAATTTTTGTCAAGATACACTTCAAATGTTATTTGGTGTTTTCATTGATGGCAATCTTAGTCAGTGATTCGATCCACATGTCAAAATTTTCTCATATCGGAAGTCATATCAAAGTTCTCTATTTAATAGTCCAACAAGAATAGAGCATCCAATAGAAATGTATTTCATTGATTCACATGAAATTTAATGTTATCATTTTGAGTTGTGGATCTTAGGGAAGATATTTTTGTGTACATACTACCTTATCTAGGGTGCACATTCATTGGTGTGCAAGTTAGAAGATTTGGTTGATTAATTTCTTGTTTATCAGTGAACAAAGTCGACTTCGAGGATATAATATGTCGTGGATGTTTGTGAAGTAATTGTTTAAGTATTTTTGTGTTTAAAAATTTTCATTTGAGGCATTACTATGCTATGGCTGACTTTGGTTGGTGTGCATCAAGAATTAACCATGGATTGAGCCAACAGTTTGTAAACATTTTCATACTTTTGTTTGATCTGACAACAAGCAATTAAATCCTAGTGGTGGATATATATAAGCGATTGATTATATCATTTTGGAACATAATAGATGTGAAGATTTGGTGTGTGTTGTGAATAGCAGAGAGATTATGCACAGTTTCACTTGTTCATAAAAGATATTTTTGATGCGAATTAGAGCAGAGTAGAGTAGAAGAGTAGAATCAGATAGAAAGTCAATAAATCAACTAATGTTCATAACCAAAACTATATTCAGGAATTAGCAGATGCTACTTTCTTGGTTCAATTTCTTAGATGGATTTAATCTAATTATCTTTGTAAGACAATGAGTCTTCATATTTGAGTAGTTATCTCTAGGCAGTGTGCCTGAATGCAAGTGCATTCCCATTCTATGAAACATTTTTCAGTATACTCAGATAATATTGTGGATTGGCCTTCCACCGTGGTTTTTCCCCTAACATGGTTTCCACATAAAAATTCTTGTGTTATGCTATTATATTTTTTTATTTTATGTTCATGAATATTTATTTTGATTGAATGTTATAAATGATTGAAGGGTCAGATTAATAAAGTTAAAAACTATAGAACAATGATTCACCCCCCTCTCAGTGTTCATTGATTCCAACAATTGGTATCAGAGCCTAGTTCCTCAAAAGAAGTTTAATATCTTGGGGAAGATTAGGGAAATCAATTCAATGGAATCAAGCAGTCTTCAACAACAACTTTTGGTGGCCCTGGATGATCTTGATCAGGCAAAATCTGAAGTTCAAAAATTGTAAGCAACCCTCATGGATGCTGAGAAATTCATTGAATCATTGAAAGATAAAATCAATAAGTCTAGAGAGAAGAGAAGGGATCTCTATGATCAGATTAAGTAGAATGATGGTAAGAGAATTGAAGATGAGTAACTGAGTCAAGCCCTGAAGGATAATACATAAGAATGTGAAAAGCTTACTAGAGATAATACAGTCCTAAAGCATGAGATGAAATATATTGTGATGAGAATGAACAAGGAGATTGAAGACAAAAAGAAGAATGAAGAGAATCTTGCTCAATCCTTAAAAGAGAAATCTAAAGAATGCAACAAAATTAATGATGGATTCATTAATCTGGTACTTGAATTGCAACAATCCAAAAACAATGAAGAACTTGAAAGACAAGTTGTTACCCTCAGAGATGAACTTTCTACTACAAATGAATTCAAGGAGAAGTTCAAGATTAGATCAGCCAAGCTTGATGAACTGATTAAAATTCAGAGAATAGAAGGTGACAAGTGAGGTATTGGATATGAGGAAGGAGAAAGTTTCGAATCCGGACAAAGGAGATTCAAGCAAGGAAAATTGATGAAAAAATCTAGAAGGTATCTGGTAAGACAACCTAATGCTTAAAGATTCAATGGTTACTATTTTGTCTATAATAAATTTGGTCATATGGATTCTCAATGTAGAACTAGAATGAATTCAAATGGTCAATCATTCTCTGGCCAATACTTTAACTACAAAAAGCATGGTCATAAGTCAAATGAATGCAAAAAAATGATAAACAAATTTCATAGAGTTGTCAGATGTTATACATGCAATAGATTTGGGCATATTGCTAACCAATGCAGATCAAGATAAAATCAATGGAACAACTGGTCTGGACAAAGAAATATGGTGTGCTATAGTTGCAACAAATCTGGTCACATTGCTAGATTCTATAGAAGAAGAAAGGGTCTGATAAATCAAAGGAGAAACATGCAGAAGGATGAAAAAGGAAAAGGGAAAGTCACTACAGGTGAGATCAGGAAGCAAATAAAAAAGACATGGGTGAAAAATTATCCCTCTACTAAAGAAAATGATTCTACACCAGCACCAAAATCAGGATCTGGTAATTCCTCCAGGAATTAGATTAAGGCCTTTGGCCTAAGGGTAGTTTTCAAGAATATCCTTCAAGCCCCTTGTTGGAAGTTGGTATCGGGATATGGATGAGTACAATGATTACATTGATGATCCACAAATGTTGTTGAAATAGTTGAAGAAAATATTTATGCTAAGCTAGAAGTCCACAAAAGATTTATCTTTCATAGTGCATGGAAACAGTGTATCCATAAGAGTTAGGGCAGAAGCATTTATTGCAAAAAAAAGTTAGGTATGAGAATGATAAAAGGTCATTTGTATTGTTTATTTTTCACTTTGCATTTTGAGAAGAAGAATTTTAGAGAGCACTAAAGCAAACTTTGGAATTTTGGTGAAACTACAAGTGTGAAGGTGATTCGGTGATTAAACCCCTAACCGACAAAAAGGTATTTTTGACAAAACTTGCGAACTTGTGAATTTGTGAAATGAATAGTCCATTGGTAGTTGATATCAAGGACAGACTCTCTCCGAAATTCAAGTGGCATCCTTTCAAATTTGTTGAGATAGACCCGTTAGGTTCATTTTTCGTCTATTTCATACAACGTCTTACATATTGAAGACATTAGGGCATATATTCATGTAAACATTGAAGAATTAGGAAGCTAGCAACTACTGAATTTGTATAACAATCACATTATAGGAGAATATTTTTGTATCAAACTTGAATTCAAAACCCTAGAGGAGAAGAAATTTACACAGATTATTAAATTTCCCATGTTTGAATAGAGTGAATGGGTCTGGTATATCTTGAGTCAAGTTCATATAAAATTTATGTGGTTGAATCAACCCTTCAATATTATGAAAGAAACTATAAGCATTGTTACAAATTTAAATTCCTCTGGTGGGTTACTGATTTTGAAGTCCGTAAAGAATCAAACAGTTAGTGATGCAACTGATTCAAAGTATGATAGAAGAGCTATGATAATTGATGATATCATTGATGTAGATGTCATATTTTCATCTATGTTCATTGGTTACAAAATCTATCATTCCAGTCGAGACAATTTTGTATCTGTCATAGTTATTTATGCAACGTATCAGACGGTAAAGGAGAGTGCAGATTATGATCTATGTGATTTACATAGAAGTTAGTTGATGGAAAATCTTGGAAAAATCAAGAAGGATAAGAATAATTCCTTTAAGTATGGTAATTTTTTGTTATTTTTGTTCTTTTAATTCGTGAATGAAGTTCTAGGATTTGGAAAGGTATAATGGAAAAGAGATAGACCTGTAGCCACTTAAATCAGAGATCTCCTGCATAGATTTGTTTACAATAAGACACAAAATACTAAAATATGGGGATATTTCAAAAACTTTCAATGTATGATGCATGCTAGAGAAATAATTCCCACATCTATTATGGAGAACTACAAAGATACTATATATTTTATGGTTGACATTGATCAATGCTTGATGGAAGCAACAAATCCTAGAACAATTTGGATTATTCCAATGGGATATGAGGTTGAGGAACACATTTTGGAAATGTATGGTGAACATTTGTTGAGAAAACCTTGAGATCCATCAGAAGAAAGATTTGGTACTTTTTTAGAAAAAGATATACAGGTGCACAATGAACTAAGCAAACCCGTGATAGTCAGAATAGTAAGAAAAGAAGTAGAAATATTTGCAGAAAGCATGGGTATATCCACCAAAGTTGTGAGAGAAGCTAGAAGGAAGAGAGAATAAGCTAAAGAAGGAGAGCCTGCCATAACTGAAACTACTAGTCCAATAGCACCCCAAACTAGATCTACAAGAAGCTCCACTCTCCTTTCCGGTCCTACAAAGGAAACAAGTCCTATGAAAACTCAAGTGAAGTCATCCGATAGGGAAGGAAAAAGGAAGAAGGACAAAAGAAAAAGAGTTTATGTTGTTGTTTTTGAAGATAAAGAAACATAATCTGATGAAGGAGTGAGAGAAATTAAGCATCAGGGTACAAAAGAAGCAAAAATCATGAAGGAAAAATCCTCTGGTGAAGAAGTAAAAGAAAAGAAGAAGACAAAAAATGACAAAGCAAGTATGTTTGTAAAGGAAGTAGAGAATGCCTTGATTAAGGATGGAAATTTTAGGCCTCTTCATGAATGGTATGGCACCTTTGGCAGTGCTGATCAAAGAATTCTTGAGGAAGCCTCAATAAAATACTTGAATAATTTCAATAAGGCACTTATTTAAATAATGTCTTCTTTACCTAAAAGTCTTTATGAAATTATGGAAATGAGAAAAGTAAATGAAAGAACTGAAGATAAGAAGTTGAGAGAGCTAATTCTTGTAGATTTATGTCCAATAATGTCTATTGAAGAAATGAGGACAATTCTGAATGGTGAGAAGAAAGATTTCAAGAGACAAACAAGAATAAACAAGCTCATGATTGGTTGGACGAAAGAAGTGGAAAAAGAAATAAAGAAATTTTGAAAAGAAGTTTTGTTAAGAAACATAATTGATATTGTCTCTAAAGAAACATGTGATAAATATGTCTCATCTAGTTCAGAAGAAGAAGAGGGAAGAGAAGATACAGTTGAGGATACTCAGATTCCTCTTGATGTGGATAATACATAAATTTTTATGGAGATTGAAGCTCCTAAAATTATATTAGTTGAAAAAGATAAGAAAGTATCTATAGTTGAGGAAATAGTGGTTGAGGAAAATAAAGTTGATATAAAGGAAGTTCCAATGAAAGAAAGAGACACTACCAAGGCAGTAAAAGAGTTTTTGGAAGAACATGAAGAATTTTATTTTGAACTACTAAAAGGTCCTATCAACTTGGACACTTTATCTCCCATTCAGGAGATGAAGGTAGCTTCATTCACTTAGAACAAGACAAGGGAAGAAATTATCAAATCTCATATTGAAGATAATGAAATATTAAATCTTGCATCTAGTGTTATGGAGAAAATAATGCCTACATATGTTAAGGACCCATCTGGTACTCCCTCCGATGAGCTGAAGAAAATTATTAATGCTTTAAGTACTCATTTTGAGTCTCTTGAGAAATCAGCTGAGGATAAGTTTCATAAGGAATTTGATGATAAAAGGTTTGGTAAATTGAAAGGGATGATAGCTAGGGATAAATATTTGGTAGCTACCTACATAAATAATATTCAAAGTTCTCTATTTGAAGGTGGAAACGTTTACAAATCATGTCTATCTTTATCTAAGTTTACTGAGGATTTTGAAAATAAAATAAAAGAATGTGAAAAAAGGTTAGCAGACATCACTCAAGCATTCGATGCTCTAACTATCTTTGTTGGAAAACAAGAAGGTCAAGTAATATCCCTACTTGAAAAGATAAAAAATTTGAAGCATGGAGAAATAATTTTTTTTGAAAGAGTTTGTGAGCTTAGAGGACTAATTGGTCCTAAGATGGAAACAATGTTAAGTGCATTAAAAGAAGCACAAGATGCTATGGTGGTCACTAATCCAACAAACCTTAAATATACAAAAATGCAATCCTACATATTCTATGGTCACATGGTTATCTTGGAGAGTCTCAAGAAGGTTTGGGACATGAGTTTGAACTTTTTGAAGAACAATTTTGCAAAATTATTCAATATTATGTAAGTTGAAGGAGCCTTTTTGAACATATGCAGTTTGTTAATAACAGTTTTATTTAATTTTTGATATGCAAATTCTTTCATTTTCCTTTGATGTCAAAGGGGGAGAATGAGATTGTGAAAAATGCCTTAATCATCTTAGGGGGAGAGTTGTGTTTTTGAAATTTTGAAGACTAGTAGTGTATTCATGTTGGTACTGATTCGATAGTCATTTTTCTCTAAGTGTTGCCATCAATGCCAAAGGGGGAGATTGTTGGTAAGAGACACTGAAATTTTTATTTGGTGTTTTCATTGATGGAAATCCTAGTCAATGATTCTATCCACAAGTCAGAATTTTATCATACCGGAAGTCAAATTGAAGTTTTGTATTTAATAGTCCAACAAGAACAAAGCATCTGACAAAAAATTATTTCATCGATTCACATGCAATTTCCTGTTATCATTTTGAGTTTTGGATCTCAAGGAAGATATTTTTGTTCACATACTACCTTATCCAGGGTGTACATTCATTGTTGTGCAAGTTAGAAGATTCGATTGATTAATTTGCTGTTTATCAGTGCAAAAAGCTGATTTTGAGGATATAATATGTTGCAGATGTTTGTGAAGTAATTTTTTAAGTAATTTTGTCTTTTACAATGTTCATTTGAGTCATTACTATACTATGGTCAACTTTGGTTGGTGCACATCAAGAATTAACCATGGATTGAGCCGATAGTTTGTAAACATTTTCATACTTTTGTTTGAGCTGACAACAAGAAATTAAATCCTAGTGGCAGATATATATAAGAGATTGATTATATCATTTTGGAATAGAATTGATGTGAAGATTTGGTGTGTGTTGCAAATAACAAAGTGATTATGCATAGTTTCACTTGTGCATAAAAGGGATTTGTGATGTGAATTAGAGCAGAGTAGAGTAGAAGAGTAGAATCAGACAAAAGGTCAAGAAATCAACCAATGTGCATAAACTAAACTATACTTAAGCATTAGCAGATGCTACTTTCTCATTTCAATTTCTTAGATGGATTTAATCTGATTATCTTTGTCAGATAGCGAGTCTTCATCTTTGAGTAGTGAGCTCTAGGTGGTTTCCCTGAATGCAAGTGCATTCCCATTCTGTAAATTTTTTTGAGTATACTCGGATAATATTGTGGATTGGCCTTCCACTATGGTTTTTCCCTTAACAGGGTTTCCACATAAAAATCCTTGTGTTATGGTGTTATGGTTGTTTATTTTATGTTCATGCATATCTATTTTGATTGAATTCTATAAATGCTTGAAGGGTCAGATTAATAAAGTTAAAAATTGCAGAACACTAATTCGCCCCCCCTCTCATTGTTCCTTGATTCCAATAGTAATCTTGTCCCTACAATGACTAGTTTTTCTAAAACTTTGGGGTACACTCAAAGTTGATGTGGAAATATAATTGTTCCTTCTACAAATTTGGCCTCTATTCCTACGTACACTAATCCAACTATTACAACAACCATACAACCAACTAGAAATGTCCATACAACCTTAGGTATTTCCACTGCAAATCCCTTTAGCTTTGTGCATTCAAATCTCATATCTCATAATCCATCTCCCCACACAAGCTTACAATTTACTTATCCTTCGAATACATATTCACCTCCACCTTATTCACCTCCATCTCACAACTCAACCAATGATTCCATCCTCAACCAAATCTTGCAAAATATTTCATCCCTCCAACAACAAGTTTTTGCATTGAACCAAAATCAAAATGGCCAACCATCACAATATGTCAAAAGAAACCCCCCATCCTCGGAGATATTGAGAGCACAAATTCCACAAGACATAGAGATTCCTAGATTTGGGAAATATGGTGGTAAAGGATATCCTATAAACCATGTCTCGACATACACAATCTTATGTAGTGACTTTACTTTTGAGGATAAGCTCTTGAATAAACTTTTCCCTAGATCCTTGAAAGACATTACCTTGGAGTGGTTTTGTTGTTTACAAAATAAATCAATTCATTCCTTCAATGAGATTTTTGATGCCTTTCTTAACCATTTCCAAGTGTAAATGGGTCACAAGATGACCTTAGTTGATTCAATGCAATGTAAACAAAAAAATAATGAAAAGGTCATAAACTTTATCACTTGTTATCAATTGGTTTACTCACAAATCAACATTAAGATTATTGATGCTGATCTTCAAAGAATGTTCATTAAAAATTTACAAGACAAAATCCAAGAAAAACAAGTGATGATGAAGATTCCCTCCTTTACACAACTATGCATGACCCTATTGCAAGAATGAAGGTGTTTTCATTGATGTAAATTGGTCAAATGGTTATCAACTAGTTTCTATTGTCATTAATTTCATGGATGCAGGTAATTGGCTATATATGTCAAGGATATTGAGAAAATTGTATTGGAGGATGGTTGCAGGTGTTTAGTGGTTGCTCCAGGTTTCGCTCCTATGTTTTTGTGATTTAGATATATTGAGAAAGGTTGTTATAAGCTTCTATATATAGATTTTTGGCTTCTAATTCATTGTACAATGTGAGTTATGCTAACCATTTGTGAACTTTATTTTTTTGTGTATCTGGATGAAGTTTGAGAGAAATGTTTTTGGTCCAGATTTCTCTTTGGTTAAGTCTTATTACTTGTAGTTATATATTTAAGCTATTATGATCATGTTGAAGATAATTTTGGTGTTTGGAAGGATTGGATCATGCTAAGGATTGTGTGTGCTTAATTGTTCTATGTGTTTTACATTGGTTTAGCTGACCATGTGTTGAACGCTACCTTTGAAGTTGATGAAGTGTGTTGGGACCTATTTGGGTCCTCATCAAGAATATGTTTGGGTCACACTCATTCTAATTACACCCTAGGATTTTTTGGTGCTGACCTAATTTGAACTTAATGATGGATGGCTGACTTTGGATATGTTTCAAAGTTTAAGATGGTATAAATACAAGATGAGTTAGTTGTAAAATATTTACAAAGAGATAAGTGCAAAGAAATAGAGTAGATAGATGCAAAGTAGATGTGAATCAGTGTGTGTATGTGATGTGAGTGTGGTGGATCAGTGCAAATTCTAAATGCTAAGTTTTTGGATGTAGTGAGTTGAAGGTGTACTCTATCATTCATGTATGTCTGCAAGTGGTTGAGTGAATTATGATGGAAATCTCTGTTGCATTGAGATTGTATTCTCTTTGTAACATATATCTTCTATCTTCTTTGTATCTCTAAGGTAGTATGCCCTCTGAGTGGTTAACCCTTGTTGGACAGTGAGTCCTGATCTAGACAATTAGTCCTATTTTGGTAGTGAGCCTTTGTAATAATTTTTTATATTCTTTATATTGTGAGCTAATCCTCACCATGGTTTTTCCCTTATTGGTTTTTCCACATAAATCCAATGTTACCATATTTGTGTGATGGTTTTTAGTTTTTGCACTTGCACTTAATGTTTAATCATTTTAGTGGAATTAAGGCTTTGTGATTGATCTAAGTTCTAGTAAATGTTTTAAAGGTTAAATTTTCTACAACCGATTCACCCCCTCTTAGTTGGATTGTTCAATAATTGTTATCAAAGATTTGTTTCTTGGAGAAGATCTTAACCACTTAAGGAAGGTTTGAGATGGCTGGTAGAGTGACTTATGAGTATCCGAAGTCCGGTGGAACTAATTATGCTATCTAGAAAATATTGATGGAAGAATATCTAGAGTATTGTGGATATTATGTGGAGAAATCTTACAAGATTGTTTACACTCCTCTTGCTAATGGTCTGAGTACAACTGATGAGATCAAGGCACATTCAAAGTGAACAATAAGGTGAAGTTCATTTTGAGCTGATTAAAGTTCAAAATTTGAATATTGCTAAAGAATTCTAGGTTGCTTTAGAGAATACAAATGAAGGAGATGAAAGGGTCAAAGAAGAAAATTTGTAGGATTCAGAGACATAGTTTGAGCTCCTACATATGCTTGAAGATGATAATTTTAAAGCCTATGTACAAAGATTGGATGAGGTAGTAGCTGGAATACAAGGACTTGGTGCTACAATAGATGAATCCAAGATTGTAAAGAAGATTCTTAGAAATCTCCCTGATGCTTACAATATATCATAAGAGTTACACTAAAGATTGATTATTGGGAACTTTGAAATCTTATGAGATGAGAAAGTCAAATTTGAGAAATGGATCCAGATTAGAAACTAATTTTAAGGCTACAAGAGCTAAAGATCCAGATGAAGAAAATCTTGATGAAGCTAAATTTTTGAGAAGGACGAAGAAAGGATTCGAAAAGTATGAAGGTAAGTTACCTTTTAAATGATGTAGTTGTGGAGGAATAGGTCATTATGATTCAAGATGTCTAGAAAGAGCTAAGAGGAATAAACAAAGATTTAGAAAAGAAAACAAAGGCAAGAAGATCAATAAAGCGTATTAAGTGAATGTGGATGCTAGCATCTCTAATGAGGAATCTGATTATGGAGATTGTGATGAAAATAAATTCTTGTTCTTAGCTATAAAAAATGAATCTACTAGTAATTCTAAAAAATAGGTGAAGGAATGCCCTCTGTAGAAGGAGAAAAATGAAGGTACTACAATCTTTGCCATACATGCTAAACAAGAAATGAACTATTTAGTTTTTGATAGTTGTTGTTCACATCACATGACTGGTGATAAGATTAAGTTTTTTAAACTTGAAAAATATGATGGAGGCTTAGTTATGTTTGAAGATGATTTTGGTGCTAAGATTTATAGGATAGGTTTAGTAAGTTTTGATGGAAAGCATATTACTAATGATGTCTACGATGTTAAGGGCTTCAAGCATAATCTTTTGAGTGTTAGACATATGTGTAGTAAAGGATATAATCTTGTATTTAAGGATGAAAGATGTGAAATCAAGAAATAATATGGGACAATGATTACTATGGGAAAGAAATCAGAAGGAAATATCTATCAACTTAAGGGTGTTGATGGACAATGCTTTATGGCTCAGATTAATGATAGCTGGTTGTGACATTGGATAATGTCTCATAAATTTTGATAGTTTGGAAAGGATTAGTGTAGTTTAGGTCGTGATAGATTTACCAGGGATTACAAAGCTAATTAATGATATTTGCAGGAATTGTCAGTTTGGGAAGCAAATAGGAAATCATTTTAGATCAAAGGAACAATCTACTACTGAACTACTCAATTTAATTCATACAAATTTTTTTGGTCCTATAAGAGGGAGAATTCTACAAGCTGAAAGGTACTTTATGCTTCTGATTGATGATTATTCTAGGTATACATGGGTTAAATTTCTTAGAGAGAAGTTTGATGTATTAGATAGATTCAAGACATTCAAAGCTATGGTTGAGAATGAAGTAAATTTGAGAATACAATTATTAAGGTCTAATAGAGGTGGTGAATTCACCTCCCATGAGTTTAATAGGTTTTGTGAAATACATGGAATAAAAAGATAGTTATCTACTCCAAGAACTCCTCGGCAGAATGGAGTTGTTGAAAGAAAGAATAGAACAATTCAAGAAGTGTTGGATTTTGTGGTTCCATTTCTGATATTTGGTTGTCATTGTCACGTACTGATATTTGTCATTTATTTAAATGCAATTATTAATCATGAGATTTTTAATGTTTATGATAGATGATTATTTAAATTGAAATTGAAAGTGAAATTGAAATTTAAATGCAAATGAAATGATTTGAAATTCATTATTATGAAATTTGGGGTTTGTCATTGCTGATGAAAAATTGAGTGCAAGTGAACGCAGGAACAGGTGAACAAGACTGAAGGCAAGAACATTGATCAGGTAGAGTCATTTTAGCCATTAGACATTAATGAGGATGATGGAATCTCACAAACCACTTAGTTATTAATGTGTTTTTGTGATGATTATATTTGGAAATTTTTAAATAAGTTTATTCGATTGCTTAAATTTATGTGAAAATAATATGTTTGTTTTGAAATGGCAATTTGATTACTGTTGTGAAGAAATTGATTTTATTCAAAGAATTACTTCTTTATGTAAATATATATATTTTTTTAGTTGAAAATAATAATGCTTTTTATTCTAAATTATTGGAATAAACTTTTAAATGGTGATAATATATAATGATCTTGTTATTATATATATATTTATATTAAAGAGAGTCCATATATTGAATTATATGTTTGAGGAAATAGATATTAGATTTAGTATTTAATGAAAATAAGAAGAAGCAATATGTTTAAAAATTGGAATTGAAATCAAAATAGCAGTAAACAATTTGAAAATGAATACCTCTCAATTAATTTTGCATGCAATCATGAATAGAAATGGGAGTTTTAGGCACCATTTTTCTGGAGATCAAAGCTTAGATTGTGGATCGAACTTTATTGGTGACTCCACCATTTGCATGAAAAGAAAAACCATTTTTAAAAAGGAGGAGAATTGTTTGTTGGCTTTACACATAATTCTTGCGCAAGTTTTAGGAAGGGAAGTGAGGCGCATAGGTAAAAGGAAGGAAGAGAGAGTTTATTGAAAGGGTTGGCACACCTCTCATGCACGTGGGAGAAGAAGAGGTAAGGCGCGGATAGCAGGGAAGAGGAATACACAATAGAATTCTGCTTTTCCCCCTACGCATGTGCGAAGGAGTAAGGAAGTGCATGGGAAGTGAGGAAGTGAAGAGTGAAGTGCATGGGCAGGAGGAGAAGGAGGGATCGAGGGTGAAGAAGAAAATAGGAAAGGAGTAGAAGGGAGGAGAGCACACAACCAACAAGGAGAAGAAGAATAGAAGGAAGCTCTCCATCACACGCAAGTAGCAGGAGACTTGGGGAATAGGGATCAAATTTTGTTTTTCAAGATACATGCACAGGCACATAAAATTGACAGAGGAAAAAAATAATAATCGCTAGATTTAGAGGACACAGAGCAATGAAAAATTGTAAGGTAGATTCGATGAGAAAATATAATTTACCAAACTTAAAATCTTAATATTTTTTAGTTACCATTTCCTTATATTCATATAATTTATCAATTGAAGACATATTGCTATTTTATCAAATTTAGAAGAAAGTTAAAATACCAGACTGCATTTTTAATGTAGATAAAAGAACAATCTTGAAACAAAAAACTATAAAGAGACTATGGATTTCTTTGTTAGAGAATTTTGTTTTACTATATTTAAAAGATTCAAACAGAAAACAATATGATTAAGATTTATTTCTGTATTTATTAAAGATTCACACAGAAATTATAAAGTTTTAGATTTAGAAAAGCTTTAGAAAAATAAAAAATGTCTGAGAGATAAAATTTTCAAAACAAAAGAACATAAAAGATAGTGAGATTATTCCAGAATTATACTGCTGAAAGTTCTTGGTTTAAATAAAATTTTGAAATGATAAGTTAAAAATAATACTGTGTATTTAAATATGCTTGAAAAGTAAAAGTGAAAATTTGATAAATCTTTAGAAATGATTCTAAAATTTCCTATGAAACAAAATTAAATATGAGGTTTTATGTTTTTGCAAAGATAATATTTTAATGGAAATATGAAAAACAGAAAAGAAAGAAAGTAAAGTAAAAATATAATTACTTTGAAATTAAATGAGTTAGAAGGGGATTTTATTGAATTGTAGTTGAATTTCTTGAGTAAATGAACCGAAAAAATGTGTGCTCATTTATTCTTGTTTTATATGTACTTAGTTACATTCTTGAGATACACCTTCTTTTATTTATTTTAAATATGAGCATAATGTTATTTGTGATTTAAAATCTGTGAAATTATTGTATTGAAAACCATGTTTGCTTGAAAATAAAAGTGTCGTTAAGATGTTTTTGAAAGATGATTTTAATTTTGAATGGAACCATGCATGATTGATAATTGAATGTGCATGACATGTGTTTGGAAATTTACCTTCCGGGATGGGTGCCAAATATGGGTTTTTAGAGAGCGTAGTTTTTCTTTTCCAAAACTACAATTATTTGTCATGCATGACATTTTACTTGGCCAAGTAACTTAAGGACCATTGAAATAGATGGAATATGAATAAATCTCTACCATATCCTAGTATCAAACTTGCTTGTTTCTTAAATGAATTATAAAAATGAAAATGGTTGTGGATTTACTAGTTATACTAGGCACGCATGAGATTCCATCCTCCTTGTCGACTTCTTTTTGCTAAGCGATTCGTGTAGAGTCGAGTATTATTTGAATGACTTAGGAATTCTGAGGAAGTGTAAGCTTCGAGGTTGGGCGGAAAAAGTGCCTAATCGTTATTCTCATCTGCATGTTGAAGATATGCTATTGGATTGAAGATCAAATGAATATTTCTTCATATATCTTTTATATTTTATCCTTGTATGATTACTGTAGAGCTTAAGGCAACAAAATTCCTAAGTTTTGAATTGCAAACTTTTGTTACAAATGCTTTTGTATTATTAATGTCATGTAAGATGAAACGTTTATGAGTTTAATTGGAAGTATTATTGAATCTTATTGTAGACTTCAAGTCGATATTTTAGAATCTTTTAGATTTTATGTAATCTAATGAATGGAGTTTCAACTTTCTTTGGAATATAAAGAAATTTATTTAAGGAATTGTTGATGTTTTGGAATTAAAGAGTTTCACTGTTTACATTTGGTATCAGAGCCCTAGGTTTGAACACTAGGGTCTTTTTCCATTACATCAAAGAAACACTCCTTGATGTAGGAATTGTTGATACATAATGGGTTCAAGAGGAAAAGGAGTTGTTGCAAGTAATGAGAATGACAGGTTGGATCAGATTCTCAATCTTTTGAATCAACAAGGTTCCAAAAGGGATAATCTTGAACAAGAAGTTTGAGGAGTGAGGGAAGGACAAAACCCTCAGAACAAAATTCCCCAAAATCAGGAGCAACCCACCAATGAAAATCCAAGGGTTGAAGAAATAATAAATCCTCAAGCTAGGATTGAAGGGGAGTTGGCGAAAGAATTGAAAAGGGTAGCACCACCCAAGTTTTATTTTAAGACCATCGGTGATGGAGCTCAAGATTGGGTAATTGAAATGGAAAAGTACTTTGAGCTTAGGAATATGTCTAGTGAGACCAAGGCAGTTTGGGCTGCATATCAGATTATTGGAGAAGCTACTACTTGGTGGGATAATGAGAAGACTGAGAAGAAGCTACTACCAGGTGGGACTACATGGGAAGTATTCTTTTAAATTTTTAGGAGAGATGGCTTCCAAAACTATTCTTTGATAGAAAAATGACAAAGTGTCAGAATCTGACACAGGGTGGTTTGACAGTTACTCAATACTGGGAGAGATTCACTAATCTCGTAAAATACATACCACAGTATCAAATGGATGAGTGGTTCCATATTCAGAAATTCATCCTAGGATTGAGGCCACAGATAGGAGCTGATGTGGATATTCATAATCCATTGACTATGGATGAGGTCTTTGAGAAGGCCATAAAACAAGAATAGAAGTTGCAATAGGTAGAAAACTACAAAAAGAATGTGAATTCTAAACCTGGATTCAGAATAGGAAGTTCCAAAATAGTGATAACTATAAGGGTAACAACAATCAGTAGATAAGGAACCTAAAGAGAGGAACAAACTCTCAAGAAAAAGGAGAAGGAAGCTATGGTGGAAACAAGAAAGTGAATAATAATAACACCAACTTCTCTAATACCAGGAACATGACAGGTGGTCATCTAGGGCCATGAGGTGGATGTTACAATTGTGGAGGAGATCACTATGCCTCCAATTGCACACAATTTGTAGGAGGTCAGTGAGGAGGTAATGATCAGAAAGCACCACAAGACTAGATTCATGCAGCGGTTGACAACTATCAAGTAGATTTTCAAGCTTCACCTATTCAGATGACGGGTAAGCTTTTTGGTCAATCAGTTTCCATTTTGATAGATATAGGAGCTATGAAATTCTTTATTGATCCTAAAGTAGTTGCTAATTTATCTATTAGACCTGGTTATATGTCACATGCATGGATGGTTCAATATGGAAACCGAGCAAAGAAGAGGGTAGATTCATGCCTATCTTGCAGCGATTTAGAGCTACCTAATTTCCAAACCCAAGTTAACCTATATGTAGCACCATTGGGTTCATATGATGTGATCCTAAGGATCAATTGGTTAATTGAGCACAAAGCTATAGTGAACTATGAGGATAAGATTATGAGTTGTCTTGATATTTTGGACATCCAGTTGAGATATTTGGATCTCAAGAGCCTCTTGAGTTGAGACATATCTCAGCCATGCAACTAAAAAAATTACATCATAAAGGATGTTCCATATATGCTATATTGGTGAGTGACTTGGATAATGTCCAACAAAGTCCAGAGGGTTATCCAGTTCTCAAGGAGTTCTTGGATATCTTTCTTGAAGAACTTACTGAGTTACCACCGAAGAGAGAATTTAATTTCTAGATTGAATTTTTACCTAGAACTAAGTCTCAATCCAAGGCTCCATACATAATGAATACTATAAAGTTATATGAGCTAAAGGTTCAATTACAGGAGTAATGAAGCATGGATTTATTAGACCAAGTGTATCTCCATGGGGTGCATTGGTAATCTTCGTGAAGAAGAAGGGGCCACACTATTTTCTAAGATTGATCTTAGATCAAGTTACCACCAGCTAAGGATTAAGGAGGAGGGTATTCCAAAGATAGCCTTCTGAACTTGGTATGGAAATTATGAGTTCATAGTGGTACCTTTTGGTCTAACGAATTCCCTAGCAACATTCAAGAATCTTATGAACAAAATCTTTAGAGATTGTTTAGATGATATTTTTATTTACTCCAAGTCAGAAGAGGAGCATGAGAAGCACTTGAGGATAGTCTTGCAACGACTAAGAGATCGAAATATTTTTGGTAAGTTCTCGAAGTGTACTTTCTTTTAGAAGAAGGTTCACTACTTGGGTCATGTCATATCTACTGAGGGAATCTCAGTTGATCTTGCGAAGATAGAAGCAATTGTGGAATGGCCAACACCATAGAGTGTTACTGAAGTTCATAGTGTCATGGGACTTGCAGGATATTACAAGAAATATGTGGAAGGATTTTCCAAGATAGCAACACCTATTAATTCTCTTCAGAATAAGGGAAGGAAATTTGAGTGGACTAAGAAGTGCAAGGAGGCATTTCAATTTATAAAATAGAAGCTGACATCGACACCAGTGTTGACTATACCAGATCCTAATGGGTACTTCATAGTGATTATATATGCTTTAGGCGAAGGTGTAGGAGTTGTGTCGATGCAGGAGGGGAAGGTGGTTGCATATGAGTACATGAAATTGAAATAATATAAATTGAATTATACACCACATGATCTTGAGCTTGTAGCTATTTTTCATGCATTATAGATGTGAAGACATTACCTCCTAGGGAAACCATTTGAATTAAATATAGATCATTTAGGACTTAAGTATATCTTTACACAACATAACCTCAATGCGAGATAGAGAAGGTGGCTTGAGTTCCTAAGTGAGTATGATTTTGGTATTGAGTATATCAAGGGAAAGGAAAATAGAGTTGCAAATGCTCTTAGCAGGAGAAGACATATCTCTACTATGGTGACTACAAGGTCAAATTTGAGACAACAAGTGTTGCAGCATCTTCTAGCAGATGAGCATTATGAAAGGGTCAAGAAAGCCTTAGAGGTAGATCCTTTAGATCATAGATTTTATGGATATGTGATGGATTATGATGGTATTTTGAGATATCAGGGAAGGATGTATATCCCTGAGGGTGGAGACTTGAGGAGGTTGATTCTAGAGGAAGTTCATGATGCACCTTACTCAAGGCATCCAAGAGTTATGAAGATAGTAGCAGAGTTGAAGACTTTGTATTTTTGGCCTAAGCTCAAGAAAGATGTTATGGATTATGTAGCTAGATGTTTGGAATGCCAGCGGGTCAAGGCTAAGCATGTGCATCTGGTAGGAATTTTGTATCCCCACGATATACCTAAGTATAAGTGGCAAGTAATTAGTATGGATTTTATCCAAGGATTACCTTTGAGTAGGAATAGGCATGATACCATCTTATTAGTTGTTGATAAGCTAATGAAGGTTTTACATTTCATACCTGGAAATCTAAAATATGGATCATTGACACTTGCAAAGAAATTTGTGCAAGAGATATTCCAATTGCATGGTGTACCAAAGACCATTATATCAGATAGGGATACTGGGATGACATCTAGGTTTTAGACAACACTGAATGCAACTTTAGGAAATAAATTGAATTTTAGTTCTACATATCACCCACAAACTAATGGCCAAATAGAAAGGGTCAATCAGGTTGTTGAGGATTTATTGAGGATGTACTGCATGGATCAGTAGTACAAGTGGGAGGAATATTTTCCATTGGTTGAGTTTGCTTACAACAACTCATTCCATGCATTGTTGGGTATGGCACCTTTTGAGGCACTTTATGGACGGAAGTGTTGCACAACCATTAGTTAGGATAGGATGGAAGATAGGATCATCATTGGTCCGGATATGCTCAAGGAAATGGATGAGAAAATGAAGTTGATCAAGAGTTGATTGAAGGAAGCAGCTGATAGACAGAAGAGCTATGCTGATAGAAATATGACTTTTAGATAGTTTGTTGTGGGAGATAAAGTCTTTTTGAGGGTTAAGCTTCATAAGAGCTCTATCTCATTTGGGAAATCATCAAAGTTGGCTCTGAGAATTGTGGGACCCTTTGATGTACTAGAAGTCATTAATCCAGTTGCTTATAGACTAGCGTTACCACCTGCTCTAGCTTGACTCCATAATGTATTCCATGTTTGTTTATTGAAACCATACCATCTTGATACATCTCATATACTTGATTGGTGTTCATTACAGGTATAGGATCTAGGGGTGGTGCTAGTGGAGCCCATCCGAATCCTAGATAGAGGTAGCATTAAGTTGTGTAACATGGATATTACTTAGTACAAGGTCTAGTGGGACAAGTATACTGAGGATAGTGCTACATGGGAGGATTCTAAGACGATTGACCATCATTTTCCTCATTTTCTTTCTTAGATTAGTATTTTCTTAATGCGGAGATACTTGATACTTTGGTTTTTGATTCACATGTTGTGAACTTTGATAGCATGGATGCTACTATGAATTGCTTATGTTTATATTTTGAGGACTATGATGCTAGTTATTATTTCATTATGATTGGGATACTTTGTTATATTGATTGAGATACTATGCTTATTGATTGATTAATAAGACATCGAGACGATGTCTCTTCCAAGAGGGGAAGGATGTCATGTACTGATTTTTATCATTTATTTAAATGCAATTGTTAATCATGAGATTTTTAATGTTTATGATAGATGATTATTTAAATTGAAATTGAAAGTGAAATTAAAATTAAAATGCAAATGAAATGATTTGAAATTGATTATTATGAAATTTGAGGTTTGTCATTGCTGATGAAAAATTGAGTGCAAGTGAATGCAGAAACAGGTGAACGAGAATGAAGGAAAGAACATTGATCAGGTAGAGTCGTTTTAGCCATTAGACGTTAATGAGGATGATGGAATCTCACACACCACTTAGTTATTAATGTGTTTTCATGATGATTATATTTGGAAATTTTTAAATAAGTTTACTCGATTGCTTAAATTTATGTGAAAAATAATATGTTTGCTTTGAAATGGAAATTTGATTACTGTTGTGAGGAAATTGATTTTATTCAAAGAATTAATTCTTTAAGTAAATGTTATATTTTTTTTAGTTGAAAATAATAATTCCTTTTATTCTAAATTATTGGAATAAACTTTTAAATGGTGAAAATATATATAATGATCTTGTTATTATATATATATTTATATTAAAGAAAATCCATATATTGAATTATATGTTTGAGGAAATAGATATTAGATTTAGTATTTAATAAAAATAAGAAGAAGAAATACGTTTAAAAATTGGAATTGAAATCAAAATAGTAGTAAACAACTTGAAAATGAATACCTCTCAATTAATTTTGCATGTAATCACGAATAGAAATGGGAGTTTTAGCCACCATTTTTCTAGAGATCAAAGCTTATATTGTGGATCGAACATTATTGGTGACTACACCATTTGCATGAAAAGAAAATCCATTTTTAAAAAGGAGGAGAATTGTTTGTTGGACTCACACATAATTTATGTGCAAGTTTTAGGAAGGGAGGTGAGGCGCACAGGAAAAAGGAAGGAAGAGAGAGTTTATTGAAAGGATTGGCACACCTCTCATGTGCATGGGAGAAGAAGAGGTAAGGCATGGCTAGTAGGGAAGAGGAATACACAATATAATTTTTCTCTTCCCCCTACGCATGTGATAAGGAGTAAGGAAGTGAAGAGGGAAGTATATGGGAAGTGAGCAAGGGAAGAGTAAAGTGTGTGGGTAGGAGGACAAGGAGGGATTGTGGGTGAAGAAGAAAATAGGAAAGTAGCAGAAGGGAGGAGAGGATGTAGCCACCAAGGAGAAGAAGAATAGAAGGAAGCTCTCCATCACACGCAAGAAACAAGAGACTTGCGGAATAGGGATCAAATTCTACTATTTAGGATACATGCACAGACACAAAAAATTGACAGAGGAAACAAATAATAATCGCCAGATTTAGAGGACACAAAGCAATAGAAAATTGCCAGGTAGATTTGATGTAAAACTATAATATACAAAACTTAAATTCTTAATATGTTTTATTTACCATTTCCTTATATTCATATAATTTATCAATTTTAGAAGAAATTTAAAATACTAGACTATATTTTTAATGTAGATAAAAGAACAATCTTGAAATAGAAAACTATAAAGAGATTGTAGATTTCTTTGTTAGAGAATTTTGTTTTAGTATATTTAAAATATTCAAACAAAAATTGGTATGATTAAGATTTATTTCTGTATTTATTAAAGATTCACACAAAAATCATAAAGTTTTAGATTTAGAAAAGCTTCAGAAAAATCAAAACTATTTGAGAGATAAAATTTTCAAAACAAAAGAACAAAAAAGATAGTGAAATTATTCCATAATTATACTTCTGAAAGTTCTTGGTTTAAATAAAATTTTGAAATGATAAGTTAAAAATAATACTGTGTATTTAAAAATGCTTGAAAATTAAAAGTGAAAATTTGATAATTCTTTAGAAATGATTCTAAAATTGCCTATGAAACATAATTAAATATGAGGTTTTATGTTTTTGCAAAGATAATATTTTAATGGAAATATGAAAAACAGAATAGAAAGAAAGTAAAGTAAAAATATAACTACTTTGAAATTAAACGAATTAGAAGGGGATTTTATTGAGTTGTAGTTTAATTTCTTGAGTAAATTAACTGAAAGAATGTGTGCTCATTTATTCTTGTTTTATATGTACTTAGTTACATTCTTGAGATACACCTTTTATTTATTTTAAATATGAGCATAATGTTATTTGTGATTTAAAATCTGTGAAATTATTGTAATGAAAACCATGTTTGCTTGAAAATAAAAGTGTCATTAAGATTTTTGTGAAAGATGATTTCAATTTTGAATGAAACCATGCATGATTGATAATTGAATGTGCATGACATGTGTTTGAAAAGTTACCTTCCTGGATGGTTGCTGAATATGGGTTTTTAGAGAGCATAGTTTTGCTTTTCCAAAACTTCTATTATTTGTCATGCATGACATTTTACTTGGCCAAGTAACTTAAGGACCATTGAAATAGATGGAATATGAATAACTCTCTACCATATCCTAGTATTGAACTTTCTTGTTTCTTAAATGAATTAGGAAAATGAAAATGCTTGTGGATTTACTAGTTATACTAGGCATGCATGAGATTCCATCCTACTTGTCGACTTCTTTTTGCTAAGCGATTCATGCAAGGTCAGATATTCTTTGAATGACTAAGGAATTCTAGGGAAGCGTAAGCTTCAAGGTTGGGCAGAAAAAGCACTTGATCCATGTTCTTATCTTCATGTTGAAGATATGCTATTGGATTGAAGATCAAATGAATATTTCTTCATATATCTTTTATATTTTATCCTTGTATGATTATTGTAGAGCTTAAGGCGACATAATGCCTGTCTTGAATTGTAAAATTTTGTTACAAATGCTTTTGTATTATTAATTTCCTATAAGATGACATGTTTATGAGTTTAATTGGAAGTATTATTGAATCTTATTGTAGATTTCAAGTCGATATTCTGGAAGCTTTTTGATTTTATGTAATCTAATGAATGGAGTTTCGACTTTCTTTGGAATATAATGGAATTTATTTAAGGAATTGTCGATGTTTTGGAATTAAAGAGTTCCACTCTTTATAGTCATTGATGTCAACAATATTAGCATTAATGATGCCTAAGGTTGTATATGTCAAGGTTATTGAGAAAATTTTAAAAATAATATTGCTAGCAGCCAGTCATGCTGAGAAGGTCAAAATGTTGGAATTTTCTATATGTTGAAGATATGAAGGTGCGCTTCAAAGGGTTTTTTGATCAAGCTTTCTAGTATATTGTTTGGAAGTTTCAGAGGTTTGCATCAAGATTTGTGGAAGTTATGAATATCTATGTTCCTAGAGTTATTCAGTTTCTGTAGATGTTGTTCTTGGATGAAGAGGATGAAATTATCGTAATTTCATGTGTTGGGCATGTACCTATAATGTTCATGGATGAGTCTAGATCGTACTCTATCCTTGTTTTACGTCTGCATTGATCAGATTGTTCATGATCAGAGAATTTTCTGATGTGTGCTTGATTTTTCATGTTCTTGGCCAACATGATGGTGTTAGTGTGTTGTAGATCCATGAGGATTAATATTTTATTGTTTGGTGTGTTTGAAGGTGTTTTTTTGGGTCCTCACTATGTTGTGACTAGCTTGTGATGGTACACATTGAAATTTATTCATATATTAAGGATGACAGTTGTAATTTATTATTTATTTGAGGCTGATTGAATAGTGGATGTAAATCTGCGTAGTGGATATATAAAAGTGTTTTTTTTCCTCATTTAGATGCAATGATTAGTGTGTGCAAGAGGTGTACATGTGTGAATAAAGGTTAAATCATTCAAGAGTAGAGAAAAGTGTGAAGAATTTTGAGCAGAGTGTGGAAGAGTGTGTAGAGGTTTTTGTGTGCCTTATTGGAACTGTAATCAAGCATTTATAAAAGCTATTTTCTCAGTTCAACTTCATCATATGGACTTAATCTAATTATTGTATGTAAGGTAGTGAGCCTTTCCCCAAGCAGTGTGCTCTAGGAAGTGTTTCTGAATGCAAGTGCATTCCCTTTTCATTCTTCATTATACTTCTAAGAGGGTATAATCTTATGGACTAACATCCATTGCGGTTTTTCCCATAATAGGGTTTCCACGTATAAAATATTGGTGTTCATGTGTCTCTAATGTGTTATTGATTTATGCCTGCACTTTTAATTATCAGATGTGAGATTTAATATTGATTAATGTTGAATAAGTTTGATTTATCTAACAACTGATTCACCCCCCTCTTATTTGTCTATCATTGTTTTTTCAACAATTGGTATCAGAGCTAGTTCCCCTAAAGAAGCCTAACAACTTGAGGTGATCCAAGATTGAACCATACAAGAAGGATAGTCCTAGATTCGATTGTACAAACTACTCTTTATGGAAAGTCAGAATGGAGTTTCATTTGAAGTGCATTGGAGAACCTTTCTGGATGATCACATAGAATGCATATACTATTCCTCAGAATGGTCTATCCTCTAAAGATGAGATCAAGCAAGCATAATCTAATACCAGGGCTATTGAAGATTTGTTGAGTGCTTTGACAGATTCAGAGATGACAAATGTGTTAAGATTGAAGACTACATACCAAATTTGGAAAAAGTTGGAAATATTGTATGAAGGAGATGCACTAGTGAAAATTTCTAAGCTTCAAATTTTAAAAGGCAAGTGGGAAGACATGAAGATGAGTAAAGATGAGAAAATCCTCTCTTTTTCTGAAAAGATAAATGAACTGGTGATGACCATTAGATGTGTTGGTGGAACCTTGGATGAAGAAGAAATTGTGGCTAAGATACTTAGATTTGTGCCTCCCTCCTACAAAACAAGAGCTCATGCTATTGATGAAATTAGGACAGTAAAAAGTATTACAAGAGATATGCAGATTGGAAAACTTGTTGCCTTTGAGTTAAGTGAATTTGGTGAATTTTCTCCTAAGACTGAATATGCATTCAAAGCTATAGTATCTAGAAAAATCCAACATAGATACAATTCGGGT
The DNA here is from genome assembly GCA_007115665.2 of Sequoiadendron giganteum. Classification (NCBI taxonomy): domain Eukaryota; kingdom Viridiplantae; phylum Streptophyta; class Pinopsida; order Cupressales; family Cupressaceae; genus Sequoiadendron; species Sequoiadendron giganteum. The sequence goes on along the minus strand of CM021103.1, from coordinate 436,608,105 downwards.
GAGAGTTCCAAAAGGACATTCAAATATGAAGATGAGATGAAAAAGATTGAAGATGAAGAAAGAGAATTAGAAGAACTAGAAGCATTAATTGTGAAAAGAGAAGCCAAAGGTCATGGTAAGTACAAAGGAAAGTTACTTATTAAATGTTTTTCTTGTAGTAAAATAGGTCATTTTGCATCTAGATGTCCTGAAAGAGTTTCTAAGTAAAAACCTGAGAAGAATAGATTTCAAAGGAAATGATATTATGTTGAAGAAGGTTTAACTAATGAAGAATCTGATAAAGAAACTGGAAATCAAGATGAATGGGTATGTATTGCTATAAAAAAAAATAGTCAGGTGTCCACTAAATCTACTAGTAATGTGAATGTTGAGAAATATCTTGCAATAAAAAATGAAGAAAAGGATGAGTGGGTAATTGATAGTGGGTGCTCACATCATATGATTGGTGAAAAAAGCAAGTTTGTAAGCTTGGAAGACTATGATGGTGGTGTTGTAAGATTTGGAGACAACACTTCTGGTGTGATTCATGGCAAAGGCACTATTTATTTTTGTGGTAAGCATAATATTGATGATTTTATTTATGTAGAAGGCTTAAAGAATAAATTGTGAAGTGTTGGACAAATGGTAGACAAGGGTTACAATCTTCAATTCAAGGATGGTAAGTGTAGAGTAAGGGAAAGTTCTATAAATATGATTTCTTCAAGTACAAAGACAAAAAGGTAATATCTTTCATTTGACTGTTGCTAGTGAAATTTGCCTAATTGCTTAGATTGATGTAAGCTGGTTATGGCATAGGAGGTTGTGTCATGTGAAATATGATAAAATTGTCAAGATAAGCACTACTCAAGCAATCAAAGATCTTCCTAAGTTAGTTAAGCCTGCTAACACTATGTGCAAGGAATGTTAGATAGGAATGCAAACGAGAAATTATTTTTGGAGACAACAGTATAGATCTAATGGAGTATTGGATTTGATACATACTAATCTATGTGGTCCATCTAGAGTCAGAAATCTACAAGGTGAAAGGTATTTTATCTTGCTCATTGATGATTATTCTAGAATGATATGGGTTTCTTTCTTAAGAGAAAAAATGAAGCATTAGAAAAGTTCAAAAGTTTCAAAACTATGGTAGAGAATGAGATAGGTCAGAGGATCAAATGTCTAAGGTTAGACAAAGGTGGCGAGTTCACTTCCCAGGAATTTAATTCTTTCTGTGAAGAGCATGGAGTCCAAAGACAATTATCTACTCCCCGAACCCCTCAACAAAATGGAGTTTTTGAAAGAAAGAAAATAACCATTCTAGACATTGCTAGAACCATGATGCTAGAAGAAAATGTTCCTCATTTCTGCTAGAGAGAAGTTGTAAGTACTATTGTGTATACAATTAATAGGGTGTATGTCAACAATAATTTTGGTAAGACACCTTTTGAGCTATGGTTTGGTTATAAGCCTACTGTCAAGTATTTCAAACTTTTTGGAAGCAAATGTTACATCAAGAGAGATGATGATATAGGCAAGTTCGATGCTAGAAGTGATGAAGGAATATTTTTGGGTTACTCTACTAAAAGTAAAGCTTACCGGTGCTTTAATAAGAGGTTAAAGAAAATGGTTGAAAGTGCAAATGTCAAAGTTGATGAAGATATTGTTAGACCATCCATATGTAGTGGATATGATTCAGATGATTAACATGATAATACTAACAATGATGTTCAGACACAGTCAATTTCTGATTGTTCCGGTGAACCAAGGGAATCAAGAGGCAGAGACTAGAAGAAGTGCAGAAGAAAGAAAACAAGAACAAGAAGTCAAAGAAAATCCAAAAACTCCCAAATATTTAAGGCGAAATCACTTTGACAGTCAGATCATAGGAGACAAGAGAAAAGGTGTGAAAAATAGAAGAAGAATTTTTGAAGAGAACTCTCTAATTTGCAAAGCTGAGCCTAGCAATACCAATGAAGCATGCAAAGATGAACATTGGATGGAAGCCATGAAATAAGAACTAATGCGGATAGAGAAGAATGATACATAGGATCTTGTTCCCAGACCTTAGGAAAAGAATGTGATTGGAACCAAGTGGGTCATTTGAAATAAACTGAATGAGCAAGGTGTAGTGGTCAGAAACAAAGCAAGACTAGTTTGCAAAGGGTATTCATAGATGGAAGGTATTGATTTTGAAGAAACTTTTGCCCATGTTGCTAGAATTGAAGCTGTAAGATTATTTATTTCTTATGCTACTTTCAAGAATTATAAAGTCTATCAGATGGATGTAAATTCAACATTTATGAATGGTGAGCTAGAAGAAGAAGTCTATGTTGAACAACCAAATGGATTTCAATTGACTGATGAAAAGGACATGGTATGTCGAATGAAGAAAGCTCTATATGGACTTAAGAAAGTTCCTAGGGCTTGGTATGCTAGATTGGATAAATAATTATTGAAGCTTGGATTCAATAAAGGTACTACTGACAAAAATCTGTATTTCAAGTTGGATCAAAATAAAGAATTGATCATTGAAGTCTTTGTTGATAACATTATTTTTGAAGGTGATGATGATTTGTGTATGAAGTTTGTTGATGAAATGAAAAGTGAGTTTAAAATTTCAATAATAGGAGAGTTTAAATTCGTTTTAGGATTGCAAATCACTCAGTTAGATGATAGAATTTTCATATCTCAATCTAAGTATGTGAAAGAGCTACTGAAATTTTTTGGCATGGAAGATTCAAAGCCAGTTGGTACACCTATGATAACTAGATGCAAACTTACATAGAATGATGATTTTCCTAAAGAAAAATAGATAAGATACATGTCAATGATTGGTGGATTACTATATTTGACTCATAGCAGGATATATATAATGAATGTTGTATGCATGGTTGCTAGATTTCAAGCTGATCCTAAAGAGTCTCATGTAACTGTTGTGAAAAGAATTTTATGATACCTAAAAGGGACAATTGATCTTAGTCTTTGGTATCCTAGGGATGATGATATTATGCTGAATTTTTTCACTAATTTTGATTGAGCAGGAGATGTGGATGATAGGAAGATTACTAGTGGTGGTGAATTCTTCTTAGGGAAGAAATTGGTATCTTGGCTAAGAAAAAATAATTTTTTTGTTTCATTGTCTACTACTGAGGAAGAATATATTGCTGCTATAAACAGTTGTGCCCAAGTATTATGGATGAAGAAAATGTTGAGAGATTTTAGAATTGAGTATGAATAACCCATTGCCATATTTTGTGACAATTCAAGTGCCATTAATAATTCCAAGAATCTAGTGCTCCATTCAAAGACAAAGCATATATCCATCAAATATCAATTTTTGAGAGATAAAGTGAGTGAAAAAGATGTTAGACTAGAGTATATACCTACCAAGGAGAAAATTACAAATATATTTAGTAAGCCATTTCCTAAGGATACTTTTGAGTACCTTAGAGGCAAGTTAGGGGTGATTTCCCATCCTGATCAGAACTAAGATGCAAGTCTTTGCATCAATTCGTGAATTAATAGCCATATCTTATTCCAGATTGATGTTGTGGTGGCTTCTACTCAAGGGGAGTAGTTAGATAATTCAAATATATGATCAAAGCATGTACCTTTACCATTGATGTCAAAGGGGGAGAGAAGAGCAATGCAAAAAACATAGGAGAAGAAGGAAACAGGAAAAGAGTGCACAATCTTAGGGGGAGATTGTTGGAGAAGACCTAGTTGGATTGGTGGCATTATCTTTCACATCATGTGTTGCCATCAATGCCAAAGGGGGAGATTGTTGGATGTTGTGGTTGTATTGCTGATATGTGGTTGTCATTGATGTCAACACTATTAGCATTAATGATACTTAAGGCTATATATGTCAAGGATATTGAGAAAATTGTAAAACTAATATTGTTGGTAGCCAGTGATGCTAAGAAGGTCAGAATGTTGGAAATTTATGTACGTTGAAAATATGAAGGTGCACTTCAAAGGGTTTTTTTTTTAATCTTTCTATTATGTTTTTCAAAAGTTTTAGAGGTTTGCATCAATATTTGTGGAAGTTATGAAGATCTGTGTTCCTACAATTATTTAGTTTCTATAGATGGTGTTCTTGGATGAAGAGGATGAAATTCGAGTAATTTCATGTGTTGCACATGTACCTGTGATTTTCATGGATGATTCTAGATTGTACTCTATCCTTGTTGTACGTCTACATTGATCGAAGTGTTTGTGATAAGATATTTTCTTGATGTGTGCTCGAGTTTTCATGTTCTTGACCGACATGATGGTGTTAGTGTGTTGCAGATCCATGCGGATTACTATTTTATTGTTTGGCATGTTTGAAGGTGATTTTTTGTGTCATCACTATGTATGACCAAATTTTTTTGGTGTGCATTAAAATTTATTCATGTATTAAGGCCGATAATTGTAATTTATTCTTTATTTGAGGTCGACTGAATAGTGGATATAAATCCATGTAGTAGATATATATATATATATATATATAAGATTCCTCATTTAGATTTAATTCTCAGTGTGTGAAAGAGGTGTACATGTGCAAATAAAGGTTAAATCATTCAAGAGAAGAGAAGAGTGAAGAATTTGGAGCAAAGTGTGGAAAAGTGTGCCTAATCGAAACTGTAATCGGGCTTTTTTAGAGTCTATTTTCTCAGTTCAACATCATTAGATGGAATTAATATGATTATTGTATGTAAGGTAGTGAGCCTTCCCTTGAGTAGTATGCTCGAGGTAGTGTTCCTGAATGCAAGTGCATTCCCTTCTTATTGTTCATTATACTTCTAATAGGGTATAATCTTGTGGACTAACATACACCATGGTTTTTCTCCTAACAAGGTTTCCACATATAAAATTTTTGTGTTCATGTGTCTCTGAAGTGTTACTGATTTATGCCTGCACTGTTAATTATCAGATTTGATATTTAAGGTTGATTAATGTTGAATAATTTTTATTTTGGTAACAAATGATTCACCCCCTCTCTTAGTTTTCTATCCTTGTTTTGCCAAAAATAAGAAGCTAGATCACTTATTACTAAGGTTGTTTTGCTAGAATTTTATTGGAGAGAAGCTATTGACACCTCTATTTATGTATTCAATTGAGTTCAAGCAAGAGAAAAAAATTCAAAGACGCCTTATGAGCTATTATGTGGAAGAATCCCTACTATTAAGTATTTCAAGTATTTGGTTATATAATGACAGGATGACAAAAATTTAGGGAAGTTTGATGCTAGAAGTGATGAATGTTTTTTTCTTGGACATTCTACTAAAAGAAAAACTTACAGATGTTTCAATAAAAGACTAAGAAAGATTGTAGAAATCACAAATGTTAAGGTTGATGAAGCAATCAAGAACTCAATTGATGTTGATGGATATGTATTTGATGAACTTAATTGTGTAAGGATTGAAGAAGTTGTGGAAAAATAGAAGGATGAGCAAGAAAAATAGAATAAAGAAGAAGCTCTATTGGTTTAAAATAAGACACCTAAGTATGTGTAGAAAAATCATTCAGAAAGTCAGATCATTGGAGACAAGACAAAATGAATAATGACAAGAAGAAAAGTTGTTGCTAGTGAGGTAAGTCTATGTTTACCTTCTAATATTGAATCAAAGATTGTAAGTGAAGAATATAAAGATGAACACTGGATGGAAGCTATGAAAGAATAACTATTTAGATTGAGAAGAATAAAACTTGGGAATCGGTCCTTAGATTGGCAAATAAAAAAATTACTGGATCAAAGTGGGTATTCAAAAATAAGTTGAATGAGAATGGAGAAGTGGTCAGAAAAAAAGCATGGCTTGTGTGTAAGGTCTACTCAAAAGTAAAAGGAATATATTTTTTGGAGACTTTTTCTTTGGCAACAAGAATGGAAGCTATCAGTTTTTTCTCAATGTTTTCTACTCATAAATATTTCAAGGTCTATTAGATGGATGCTAAATTTCATTTTTGAATAGTGAGCTAGAAGAAGAGGTCTACATGGAACAACCAAAAGGATTTTAGTTATTCATTCCAAATGGATATGGTTTGTATATTGATGAAATATTTATATGGATTGAAGAAAGCTCCTAGAGATTGGTATGCAGGGTTAGAAAATTATTTGATTCAACAAGGTTTCAACAAAGTTATTTAAGATAGTAATCTATATTTAAAAACTAAAAATGAAAAATTCTTTATTGTGGTTGTATAAGTTGATCACATTAGTTTTGGAGGAAATGAAACTATGTATAAGATGTTTGCAGAAGATATGCAAAAATAATTAGAGATGTCCATGTTTGGTGAGATGAATTTATTTCATGGGCTACCAATTAATCAAACAAAGAAAGGGATTTTTATTTCATAGTCAAAGTATGTGAAAGAGATAAAGAAGTTTGGGATGGATGGTTCCAAACTAGTATGTACTCCTATGGTGATTGGTTGCAAATTAGGAAAAGATGATGATTCATCTAAGGTTGATCAGATCAAATAATATTTTAGTAAAATTTACACCCTTTCACTTTCACACTTGTTTGGTCCCACCTTGCTTTATTTATACTTATTTATTGATTAATTGGTTCTATTTTATGTCCACAAGACCTACGAATGAAATATTTATCTGGTTAATCCTAACATTCTCCAATGCATCTATGATCTCCTAATGAATCTGATTGGCATTTCCCTGATTTATGGTCGAGACTAAAATGCCACTAAGGGTGTCTTTGTCCACCTGAGGTACTAGGACCTGTTGGTTGTTTTTACTGTAACCAATTTTATCTCCTAATCTACCTATAGAATTACCAATCCCAATTAGGGGCAGCTCGAAGGACTTGGACTGACTGATGAGGGTTTTACTAAACCTCCTACACTTTGGGCTTTCCAAAACCTGGGAGGGTGATCCCCTTAAAGTGTTTATAATCTCTGCACCAAACTTATAAAAAAAATCAATGATAAAAAATAATCTCACCTAATATCTCAATAAAATAGGATAAGATTGAAACAAATTGGCTATTCATCAATAATATCAACTACTTGGAGCATGAGATACTACAACAATATTACACAACTTAGGATAGTTATCAATTTAAAATTTGTAGCAATCTCTAAGAAAATCCATATGAATACATAACCTCACAAACAATTAGAACTTAGACCAGTGCCATATACCATTGGAGGAGTCAAATTCATAATAATTTGAGGATCCATGATAGATTTAGACACACAACATATAAAATCATAGATAATATTTCCTTACAATACTATCAACCTGTATTCTAACCCAATACTACTTACCAAATCCTTACATGAACATATCGATCTATAACCTCACTTAAGAATTTTAATTAATTCCTTGAATTAAAGCTAAAATTAGAATCATATACACCACAACAGTGAGATGAAAAAAAACCCTTGATCATTTTATTCAAGATAATGATATATTCATACAATGGAGAGACATGAGCTCGAAATGAGTAACTTTCATTCAGATGCTAGTACTATCCTAAAACATCAAGAATTCATGAAACTAAAACCTAAAATAGAATAAAAAAATCCTAAGAGTAGTATTTCCACTATAACATCAGGCTCTTTACAATTCATTTTTCAACTTTACTTAGAGTTGACCTAAAGACATCTAACTTGCTAACCTGTATTCTTGGCCTTGAAATAATTCGTATAGAGAATGAAGGAGAAAACAAGCATTAGGCCAGAAATACACATCTTGTGAGTCAATTGGACCGCTCTATGACACTTCATAATAATTATTAGAATCACTGAGTCCTTGAAGAATATTCTTGTCAATCCCACTTATTAGAGAATAGTTGTTGCATTGGCCAAATTTCAAAACCTGCACCAAAAACTGTCATCGAGACATACCCAAAAACTATTATAACAATAATCATTGAGTTGTTAACTACCGGTAGTAGAATCTATCCTATTCTTCTTCAATTAAATATTTTTCCACCCATCTCTGGTACTCATCATCTATTGTCCAGTCTAAATTTACCACCTCATTCACCTTAGCACTATAAGGTGTATACTTTACTGCTACCTGATTCGCCTCCTTCTCAAAAGACTCCAAAAATGTGCTAGTATTAATAATTTTATCCATACTACTCATCAGCATGCCATAATTTGAGTCATCACAAATCAATTTGATTTGTGCATTGATGACTTCATCTACCCTATCCTACAAATACTACAGTGATCTAACATTTCCTTGGGCATCTACAATATCTGGTAAAGATGTGTCACTCCAGTCATCAAAATTATTTACCAACTCCTTAATCCTCCTACTCAAATAATTAGGTAAGGCCTAGAAACCATTTAGTGACTTTACAAAAATTTGATTAGGCCTTAATGATTGAGGTACGTTACCTGCATCAAATCTGGAGGCCTTATAAATAACATCTAGGTCATTTTCCCTGGGGATCAATTTCTCAACTAAAGGAAAAACTCATTCATGATCCCTAGTAATGAATTTTTGTGAATTCAAGAATAAAGAATATAAAGAATAAACTAATGGCAATCTAAAATCAACTCTCTCATTCAGATGCCTCAAAAAAATATCCACAACTTCATTCTTCTTGGCAACTGCTCCCTCCTCACTTGCTTTAAGAGCTTCTTGTAGCTCTGCAATCTTATTTAGCATCTTCTTTTTTCTAGGATCTATAGAGTACTCACCCTCCTCTTCAACTGGCTCTAATGAAGGACTGGGAACAGGAGTCTGGATGGTGGATCTCAGAGTTAAAAAAATTGGAGAAGTTGGAGGTACTGACTTTGATGTAGAAGGTAAGGTCAAGGTACTAGGAGCACTAGAAGACTCCCCCACTTTCCTATACTTCAACCTATCTATCTTAGTCTGAAGCTCAATATTCCTTTGCTGCATTCTACTATACTCTCCAATAATGGTGTTATACTTCTCCATCAAACTTTTCTTCTCAGCTTCTTCTCTTGCAATTGTCTTTTGGGCCAATTTTTCCACATTTACAGTCAAGTTTGTAGCTTCTATAGTTGAGGTCTCATAAGATCTCTTGATGACTAACCCTCCCCTTGGGTTTGGACTAATATCAATAAAATTTAGCATTTTTCCCTGGGGTGCCAATGCCCAAATAGTCAAGGTCTCATATTCTTCATTAAAGGCAAAATCCTAGAGTGTTACCTTGACCTCCTCCTTGGTGTTCTACATTGGATGTTTGGACTTCAAAATAGCTTTATATGCCACTACATCCGCTATGTCCCACTCAAATAAAATTAGAACACCAGCCTGGGTCACCAACTTCCTTCCCTCCTTAGGAGTGATGTTTTTGAATTCATTCATGAGTTCAACCTTCACCTCATCATCATTATCTTGATCAGACCTATCAGGCCTTGATTCTCTTCTCTCCTTACATTTGGCCTGGTATTCTTCTAATTTCATACTCCACATGAGTTGCAAGAAAATTGGGGTCTTCACAAATGCATCATCATCCAAGAATGCCTCGCATGCTTCCTTTCTGGAATCTTGTACACATTGGCCTTTTACATCCATATTAGATAGTATTAATTGAGTTGATCTAGGAGGGGATGGAATACCAACCTACATATGTGGATCAGTAAAAATTATTTCATCCATTAGAGCTTCTTGTGTTTCCTCAACTCTTTTCCTCTTAGGGCTTGGCTCTGATGGTGGAAATGTAGGATCAACTTGTGGTGGAGAATCTAAATCAATTATTTTCCTTTTTTCTTCTCTTATCTTTCTTCTTATCCTCTTCTTCCTCATTGCTACTATCACTCCTCTTTCTATTGTAAAGAGGCCAGCTCATTGTGGGTTGATAAGTCATCCTTGTTTCTTTAGGCCTCACCTCTGGTCTTTGTATACCAAAATCCAAATCCAAAATGACCATCTTGGTCATCAGAGTGCCCATGATCTCTCTAAAACTATCCATCAAGAAATCAATATTCTTGTGGAATGGAGTGAATTCCATTAATGGATCATACTTGGGATCCATTTTATGCACTGTAGCCAACAATTTTTTCTATGCAATCCACTTCTCTTTGTTCAATTCTTGTCCATTCAAATCAAAATAATTCTTGATTAAATCTTCAGGAGAATTAAACTCATGGTTAAACCTACTAGCCTTTATCTGTTGCCTAAATAAGGCAAAGAAACCCTATGGATCATGCTAACTCCTGTGACCATTCCTCAAATGAAAGTCATCAAAATATCTCATGAAATGGACCCATCCTCCCTCGAAGAAAACAAAATCTGATACAATAGTGTAATCAAGGAAGAGAGTCCCTTTCCCTTTCCCTGTTAGGTTGTCCTCATGAATACAACCTATTTGCCACATGACCTTAGAAAACCCCATTCTGGATGGCACATTAAAGTTTAGAATATGTGGGGCTCCCTGGAAACCATACACTCTAAGAACAGTACTGAGTAGGTACAAAATGATGTCACCCCAGTTGCGAAAAACCATTAAATCAAGTCCTGAGTCTGGAAGCAAAGCAATTGCCAAATTGTACATAACTAGCGTTTCCTCTATTGTATGACAAGTCTATAGTCTAGACTTGCACATGTAACCTTTCTCCATTTATGTCTTGCCTTAACTCCATCTTCTCTTAGAAGAAGTCGACATTCTTATACAAAAACATGTGCATTAGCAATGAGTACCAAAAGAAAGGATAGCTAGTATCTCCAACGTGCAATTTCAGCTATCCATCATGTATCTTTTCTGCCAGAAATGATGAAAATTCATACACCACAGAGAAATTGGAGTGTTGTATCTTGGCCCCCATGAACATGTATGCAATTGGCATAACAATATTTGGGCTAAAACTCAGAATCTGGCAGAGTGAGTAGAAAGTGGCCAAAAAGTGATTGGCAAAGAAGCTTATCCTCAAATGCTCCAGGTCATTTGGACTCATGTAAGCTATAGAACTGCCTACCTTAGCCATATGAGGAGGAAGTAGCTTCAACCTGTACAATGAATTTGAGCTTGCATATTCTTACATCTCCTCAAGATCAATTTGAACCAGAAATGAACTTGGTTCACTCAATTCAAATACCTATTGAATTTCCTCACTTATACTCAACAGAACCCCTCCATCATTGTCCCTAATCACTCTAGTGACAAGGTCATATCGTGTTGCCATGGCCCTGAGTAGGTCCACATCAGGAAACATGTTTGGTACAACCAATTTCCCCATATCATATCTCCAGGCATTAGAGAAAGGGTGAGGTAAATTACGCTATCCATACCAGAGCCTGAACATTTCTAAACATGTCATAGTAACCCTAGCATTTGCAATGTTATAATTTTTGCACATGAATCCTTTACCCAGGGTTCTTCCGTTCATCAAAACTGAACCCCTCCTCCTATCATTTGTTGACAGTGGTAATTGGTCAAGGAAATCATCATACAAATTCCTTTGTAAATAATCCACATGGCTGAAATGTTGCTTTGGTTGTGTAATCTCAAATAAACTAGGGCTTCTTTAAAACTTAAAATTTGAAAAGACTTGGGCTACTCAAAATAGTGAAACTACAATAAAACCTTTCAATTCCCCACAATTCAATGAAACTAGTAACTGTACGACAATAATAAACAAACCCTTTTACTAGCACACTACAATCCTTCACAAAACCACAACTAGAGTAACTAAAACAATACAGAGAACAACTCATGGGATTGTTCTTTGCACAAGACCCAACTCTCACTATGATATCTGTAAAACTCGTCACTAGCTCTGTAACTGGTTCAAAATTGTGTGAATGCTTTGTGGTTAAATAAGATGAAGGAAGAATTCTTTATGTCACTTGAATTGAGCCAGTAAATGTCTCATCCACCATTAAAGCTCACTTGCATCCCATGCCAATGGCTCCAATCGCATTTGATGTGAATTTAATTTATAATCGTCGATCTTTTACCTTTGTCAGATAATCAAACGATCACCTTCAAAAAGGCTGAGGAGTACACGTGGCACCCTCCCGTGATATCATAATCACTAAACATCCTACATCTTTGGATCATGTGATGGCGGGAAACCATTGATTGCCACCATCAACAATCAAGTTCATTCACGGTAGTCATTAGTACTGAACATAACCGTTGAGAAAAAAATTCATCAAGATTATAACACCACCATTGATCTTGAGCACATGCATCTCATAGCTATTTTAGTAACCCACTATATAATGTATTAAAACCTGACATAAAATTTAAAACACTTTGTTAATCTTCTTTGGCGTCGGTAGTTGAGACATGTAGCACTCACCCGTGATATCACAATCGGTTGAAACTTAGCATCAAGGCCACCACGGGATCGTGAGAAATGGTCAGGATCAACTATTTGATGATCGAAAGTCACCAGAAAACATTCCCTATGAAATAAAAACAATTATTAAAGGGACAAGGGGACATCACCTAGGCCAACAAAAAATGATGGCTTAATGTTGTTCTTAAAAATGGGGCACGAGCCAACCTAAACTTAGGAGATAATAAAGTTAGGTAAAATATTTAACACTGTTTATTAGAAGGGACCTGACCTAGATGAGTCAATGGGACATAAGTCATTTTAAAACCTCCTTGAAAAATGTAATGATGAAATAGATCCTACCTAAGGTATTAGATAGAACATTAGGATTTGTATGAAGGAAAAAATAAAAACCCCAACCTTAGGTTTCTTCCAAATAGTATGATAGATCAGTATAGAGGCAAGATAATAATGGAACTCAAAGAATGAAATTTGAATCTCCATCAGTGCCACTAGTTGGGGATGTTCATTCCACTGGAATGAATCGAGAATTCAGAATCTCAGGTAGAGCAGACCAGTTGTAGAGACAACCAAAATGGATTATCTGGACAAGAGAATCCAACAAGAAGGAAACCTACAGCTAACATATATACAAACCTAAGCTACTATTCATGGAAAACAATACTTCAATTTAAGTATAATTTCAAGAATTTTCCATGAACTGGCAATTCTAGAATTTCACCTATCAAATCCTAAAGAAAGTATGAATCCTCTCCCCACTTAATGCTTATCAAGAACGAACCTAACCAGATTGCATAAAATTTACCATGTTTTAGTTGTCCTCCAATCTGGCATTCCACATCAAAACCATATCTCCATCTTGGAAAATCCTTATAGTAGTCCCTTTTTCATATAAATGTTTTACTTGCAACTGCAATTTGGAATTTTTCATTTCAAGTTCCCTACTGGTCTCATCCAACTCTATGAGAGCTTCCACCCTCAACTGCATTTCATCTTCTATTTCATTAGCATACATCTAGACAAACTTATACATCTCCATCATATTATTCTGGGGAAGCCTTTCATTTATCCCATAAACTAATTCAAATGGGCCACAATCTATTGCTTTCTTCAAATTCACCCTGTCTACCCAAACTGCTAATCTCAATTTAGAATCCCATGCCTTCTTATTTTGATCTAGGATTCTCTTAATAATCTTCATCAAACTTTTATTGCTTGATTCTGCTTGTCCGTTTCCTTGTGGGTGGTAAGGTGATGAGTAAGAGACTTGGATGCCATGCTTCTCATAGAACTCCATGTATTCTTCAGACCTAAAACACATTGCATTGTCTCACACTATCCTCTCTATGCATCCAAATTGAGTCACTATGTTACTTATTAAGAAATAAATTACCACCTTACTAGTTACTTTCTTTGTTGGAATAGATTCCACCCACTTGGTAAATTAATTAGTGGCCACCAATATCCATGAATGGCCTCCACTTGATTTACATGCTACCTCTCCTATATAATCAATACCCAATTGCTAGAATGGAGATTGCATTGCAGTTGGTTTTAAAGGTAAGTTACCAAAGAATTTCAACTTACTAGATAAATGTTGACAAACATCACATATCTTCACTAATCGATGTGTGTCCTTAAAAGTAGTAGGCCACCAAAATCCAGCCCTCATCACTTTGTGTGCAGTTTTTTTGGCCATATAATGCCCTCCACAAACTCCACTATGCATTTCATTTAAGAATTCTTGTGCTTGATCTTAGTCCACACATTTCAACATAACATCTTCTCAATTTCTTCACTAGAGCTTTCCTGCTATGATGAAAAATTTGATAGCACGCAACTTCAATGTCTTGTTTTCATTTTCACTCAAATCATCAGGAAATCTAATCTTTTGTAAATAATAGATCACACCTTTGTACCAATCAGAATTTTCCATGTCACATATGTGTGATCTGTGCTCTTCTTCAAGAAAACTTATCTAATTTGCTTCAAGATTAATCTCGGCCATAAGATTGTCCAATCCTTGTCCTCTCACCAGCTTAGTAATCTGGATTTCAATGTTGAATTATTGGATCCTGTTGATCCATATACATCTTCTTCCTGACACTTATTGCTATGTGAAAATGTCCTTCACAACAACACTAGGTACATAGGCAATTATAGTAGCTCCCATCAAATATGTCCTAAAAGCTTTTATTGCTTTTACTAGTGCATATGCCTATTTTTCATTTATGTCATACTTGAGTTCTACAGCGTGCAAGGATTTTCTAAAAAAATCTATAGGCTGTTCAAAACCCTCAACATTCTTTTGCAACAACACAATTGGAATTGTGTGGAATGAAGCAAATGAAAAAATCTATAAGGGTTTGGAAAAATAAAGAGTTCTTAACATAGGAGCTTCTTTTATAGATTGCTTAATTTCCTAAAAATCCTTTATAGACTCTTCTTCCCATTCAACCTTGGCCCCTTTCTTAAGCATCTTAGAAATAGGGCAAACTATCTTAACAACATTTGTTATGAATCTTCTTAGGAAATTAATCTATCCAAAGAAAGATTGTATTCCCTTGACATTTCGGGGTTGTGGGACCCTATCTATTACAATTACCCTTTCTGGATCAATTTTGACCTCATCCTTAGAAACAATATGTCCCAACAACTTTCCTTCCCTGACTCCAAAAGCACACTTCTTTGGATTCAAGGAAATACAATATTCCAATGCCCTAATGAATACTTTCTCTAGATGTTCACAATGGTCATCTTCTTTCTTTGAATATGTTGTTAGATCATCCTAATAAATCACAAGAAACAAGCTAATTAAATTTGAGAATGCCACATCTATGGCTCTCTGGAAAGTAGCCCCTACGTTTGTTAGACCAAAAGGCATTCCGACATATACATAAGTTCACCAAGGTGTAGTTAAAGCTATCTTAAACTATTTAGAATCCTTAACAATGACTTGGTTATAGCCATAAAATCCATCCATCATAGACATTAGCTCACAACCTATCACTCTCTACAACATGGCTTCCATATTTGGTAATGGGTAGTTATCCTTTAATGAAGACACATTCAAATTTCTGAAATCTACACATAACCTAATGTTTCCATTTTTTTTTCTCACAAACACCAAATTTGATACCCAAGATGAATGTTTGATTGGCTTGATGATCCTTGCATCTCTCAACTACATTAGTTCTTCTTGCATTTTAGGAGCCAAGGTAGGATTAAATAGCCTTTTCTTTTTCCTAAATGGCTTAAAACCATCACTCAAAGGAATTTCATGTTGAAATAAATCCTTCCTATAAGCCTTGAGATCATCATAAGACCAAGAAAACACATTTCTAAATTTCCTTAACAAATCAATTAACATCCTTCTCACCTTTGGTGACAATTTCTTTCCAATATACACCTTTTTCGATGATGCATCTGTTCTAAGGTTTATTTCCTCCAAGTCATTAGGATGGGAAGCAACACAATTAGCCTTCGTCCTATCCTAGTTGTCAAACACTCTTTCAAGAACAACTAAACCTTTAGGAATTGTATTGGTCTTTAACTTAATAACTCCATTCCCAAACACAGTGTCCTTACCATCAGTTTTTTTAACAAAAGCTCCAAAGTCAATTTCTCGACTTTCATACTTATCCACACAATTTAAGAACCTCAATATATCATCATCACTGTCAAAAAACTCATCAATTTTTTATATTATCAAGAATAGATGCTCTATTTTGCACTTCAACCTTTGAAATTCCAGCATAAGTCATGTCATCTAGTTTCAATGCAATATTTGCTAGCAAATCTGCCACCTTATTATGGCATCTCTCCATCAAATTTTTACCAAAAGCATCAAAGGTCCCCAATTCATCCCAAACAAAATTTCTATACTATTTTAGCCTTTTATTCTTTGACACATATCTAGACCCGACTTGGGAAATCACAAGCTCAGAATCTCCAATAAAATTGAGCTTTTTGATCCCATGTTTTTGAGCCAATCTCAGCCCCAATAACAAGGCTTCATATTCGGTCACATTGTTAGTGCATTCAAATAACAGAGTGAAAGAGAACCTAAATGTCTTTCCACTCAGAGACCTTAGTAACACACCTGCACCAGATCCCTCATTTGGACTCGCACCATCAAAATACATAGTCCACAAGTCATTAAACTCTGACAATTTTTTTACTTTTGTATCAATAGGTGCAACAGGTTTATCACAATTACTCAGGGATTCCTCAACCCTGAATTCATTTATGCCACTTTCAGTAAAACATGTCAAATTCTTAGTCATATCATGCTCAATCATATGAGGCACTTTAGACTCTCTTTCAATCTTGAAATCTTTCACATAAATGTAAAAGGTAGAAAGTGATAAATCACATTGCATATTACCTCCCATTGATGCACTCCACTTCCTTGACAAGAGCATCCCAAAATGAGGTGGGATGTCTGCAACTAAAATAGTCATGGCCAGAACCTTCTCAGGGTATATGGTCAATTTGTAATGCAATGCTTTAATAGTCCCAATAATTGGCATTTCTCTTGAATCTAATGCATAGCATTCACCTTGAGTAGTGTTTACTATTAAGCCCATTGCTTCCATGATCTTGACTAGAATAACATTATTTGACGCCCCTGAGTCTATCATACAATTTCTTAGTCTTCCCATTTATATCAACACTCAAGAAAAAAGGGTTTATATTCTTAAGGCACATATTGATAGAATTCCCTAGATACATAGGGGGAATTTCTAACACAATTCCCTCCACTTCTTTCTCTTTTATGTCTTCTTTGTCCAAAACTTCTTTACAAATTCCTTGTTCAATTTTACTACTAGCAACTCCCATAATCAAGGCTATTTTTTTTTCCTTATCCTTAGCTATTCTCATCATTTCCAACAAATTTACTGTAACCTTAACTTGGGACAATACTTGAAACATGTCTAAGGGTGTGTATTTAGGTAGGTCAGGCATCATACCTTCATTATTTTCTTTCTTCTCTAGTTGTTGATTTCCTTCAAGTTTCTTTTTCTTCTCTTCTAGAGAAGATTCATTAGACTTCGCAATTACTTTGGTCTTTACCAATAAAGGAGTAACCTATTCATGGGGCTTTAGGGTTTTATTCCTTTTCCCCCAAACCTTGTCATTCTTGACCTCCTTGATTTTGACATCATTTTTGCTATCCACTTTAACACCCTTGTTTTTATCGTTATGTTCTTTAATAAAAAGGCTAGCAGGTTTACCCTGCTCACTGCCCATAGTTCTAAATCTTAGTTGAAGTGTACTTCTCATCTGAGCAGAAATCTCTTCAATCAACCAAGAAGTCTCATCTTTTGATGGTCTCTATAGAGACATTGAATCTTTAGCTTGCTCCATATTGCAAGCATGATGGTGAAAATCACTCTCCTCATTAGAAAAAACTCATTGATGATAAATCTCACTTATTTTCCATTGATTATTCACATTAGCTTCTTGCAATTCCTCATCAGAAGAACATTCAACTTCATCATTATATGACCAGACCATACAAAAATTTACATCACCTTGCTCATAATCAGGAGTTTTCTCATGAGCATCCTCTTCTTTTCCTTCAGCCACAAGCAACTATACAATGCCACAATTCTTTTGATCATGTGGATGTTCACACACCTCACACCATGGTCTATCTTGTACTAAATTTACAGAATTCTTATGTAAAGGATCTAGTGTTTGCTGATTAGTTTTAGGCTTATGGGTTGGTAGTATTGGTTTTCCATCCTTCCAATTTGTATTGTAAGGATAGTTTTGCAATCTAGGAGGTCTGTCATTTTTATTATACTACTGCTTATCATTTCCAAGA
Source organism: Sequoiadendron giganteum (assembly GCA_007115665.2). NCBI lineage: Eukaryota > Viridiplantae > Streptophyta > Pinopsida > Cupressales > Cupressaceae > Sequoiadendron > Sequoiadendron giganteum. The sequence continues at coordinate 436,590,056 of CM021103.1, read as the reverse complement.
CCCTTCTCTTGCTTAGAAAAGGTATAATTTATGTCCTTCAAAGTGTTGAGGACCTTATCCCACTTCTCATCATCCTTATCATTTGTAGTAGAGACCTTCTCAGTCTTATCTCTAGGATTTTTTAAAAGAGTAGGTTCCTCCCTCCTACCATATTTTCCAAAAGATTTCCTATTACTTTCAATATTAATGGCCATTCTAGAAGCATCCCTCATGGTTGAGGGTCCTTATCTCTAAGGAGATATGCCATTTTGGCATCAAAAGCATTGAAATAAGTGGTTAAGTAGACATTTTCATCAAGTCTTATCACTTGAAACAACTTATAGATTGCCTTTTGAAATCTAAGGTTAGATTTTATCGCAGGATCATTCACTGACTTCTTGATGTTGTTGAATTCATTTAGCCTGAGACTAACATTAGTCTTATCATCATATTTTTATTTGAAGCATTTTTCAAACTCTTCCCATGAACCAATACTAGCATTAGGTAGACCAATGTACCAATCCCCTGCATCTTCTGTCAAAGATTGTACAAATAATTTCATTACTAAATCTTCATGCTCTACCTCATAGTCATTTAACATATCCATGAAGGATTTCAAATGTTCCTCTTCTAAAAAAGAATTGTTTCTAGCAAACTTATTCATCTTTTCTCTTAGCTCATCAGGGATGGGATTCGGGTAACTTGAAATACCATCAAAGAACAACTTCCTATACATTTCCAATTGTACAAGTATCCTCTGAAATAGTCCATCAGTCCTTTGAGGGTCATCACTAGACCATGTATTCTAAGTCTTAGGACCATCTTGATGTAGATTTACAAATTTGGTTGCATGGATTTTTGGGCCAAAATTATTTGTGGTATTTTCCAAACTAGTTTTAGGATAATTTTTCAAAACATCTTGGTGCCCTGATGATGTTTTAGTTTGTGTATCCTCATCCACACTTGACATTTTTAGGAAACTTATTTACCTTCTCCTTTCTACATTGGCAGCCTCAATCTCAGTCCTCTCTAGCTCTTATGTTAGAGCTTCTCCTTCCCTCCTAACCTTTTCCAAGGCAGTTTCTACTTGTGATGAAACATGTGGATGGGGATCTTATTTAATATGGTGAGAATCCACCCTCTCATTTATCTTAATCCCTTCAACCTTTTGTTTTCCCTTGTCCAAAATAGGTTTAGGATTTGGATTACTTGGTTGAGACTTAATAAGGTTCAAGGGATTTGGGCCTGGAGGCTTTGGTTGGGAATCAGTATGACCTACATGACTCACTTTAGACACTGGATTTACCCCCTTATCAACAATTTCTTGTACAATAGGACCTTCCTCTTCTGGCTTAGGTCTACTTTGGTTTAGGAGTTTCATTGTTTCCAATTGTATAATTAACCTATCCCTCTCAATTATAGCATGCATCAGTTCTGTTTCCTTCTAATTGTCCTTTTTTATCCTAAGATTAGCTTGATTTTGGATCTCTCGTCTTAAAGAATCAATATCTCCAAAAACATCATCAAGGTTAGGCAAGGTCATATCATAACTTGATGTATCACTTATGTCTATGAGGTTTACTTCTTTTTTCAGAATACTGGACATTAATAGGCCCTACATTATGACATGCTTCATCCTCTTGGATAGGTGCATTAAATAATGCATCAAAAAATCCACAACTATTTGAATTTGAATGTCTAGACACTTCCTCAAAAGTCTCAGGGATAGGATGTAAAGGCTTACTTGTACCTTGGTGTAAAGGATTATGTGATGCAAGAGTAGAACTAATGGATTCTGGTTTCTTCTTTATCCAGTCCTTATTCTTCATCTTAGGAAGTTCACCCTCTAGTTTTTGTTTCGGTTGATTCTTCACGAATGACCTGGTGTTCTTCATTCTCTGTGCTTATCCAAAGATCTTTTAATTGGTATTAAAATTTCAAATAAAATGCACACTAGTCCAGAGACTTCAGAGTCACCACCCAATTATCTTGGGAATACCAACTGTTCAAAAACACTTGGTGGCATTTTAAAAGACCTTTAGAACTTCTTATACTGACAATGTACAAAGAATACTTCACAGGATAACACAAACCTTTTGAATGACAGAGAATCAGATAAAGAAAACAAAAAAACCATGGGATCGACCTTCAAATCACAAAAATACTATGATAACTCTATGCAAAATAGACAACCGACCACTAACAAGAAATAGTCAAATTAGCATTCCCTAGTAGAGTCGCCATTTTTTTGGTTATTTTTACTGTAACCAAGTTTATCTCCTAATCTACCTATGGAATTACCAATCCCAATTAGGGGCAGCTCAAAGGACTTGGACCAACTGATGAGGGTTTTACTAAACCTCCTAAACTTTGGACTCTGTAAAACTAGGGAGGGTGATCCCCTTAATGTGTTTATAATCTTTGCACCAAACTTATAAACAAAATCAATGATAACAGATCATCTCACTTAATAGCTCAAGACAATAGGATAAGATTGAAACAAATTGTCTATTCATCAATAATATCAACTACTTGGAGCATGAGATACTACAACAATATTACACAACTTAAGATAGTTATCAATTTTCAATTTATAGCAAGCTCTAAGAAAAGACAAACGAATACAAAACCTCACAAATAATTGCAACTTAGACCAATGCCATATACCATTGGAGGAGTCAAATTCATAAGTATTTAAGGATCCATGACAGATTTAGACACACAACATATAAAATCATAGATAATATTTCCATACAATACTATCGACCTATATTCTAACCCAATACTACTTACCAAATCCTTACATGAACATATCTATCTATAACCTCACTTAAGCATTTTAATTAATTCCTTGAACTAAAGCTAAAATGTGAATCATACACACCACAATAGTGAGATGAACAAAATAAACCTTGATCATTTTATTCAAGATAATGATATATTCATACAGTGGAGAGACATGAGCTAGAAATGAGTAACTTTCATTCAGATGCTAGAATTTTCCCGAAACATCAAGCATTTATGAAACTAAAACCTACAAGAGAATAAAAAAAACCTAAGAGTAGCATTTTAACTATAATATTAGGCTCTTTACAATTCATTATGCAAATTTACTTAGAATTGACCTAAAGACATTTAACTTTCTATCACGTATTTTTGGCTTTGAAATTCTTCTTATAAATAATGAAGGAGCAAACAAGCATCGAGCCAAAAATACACATCATCGGTGAATTAGACCACTCTATGACACTTCAAAAAAATTATTAGAACCATCGAGTCCCTGAAGAATCTTCTTGTTAATCCCACTCATTAGAGAATAGTTGTTGGATTGGCCAAACATCAAAATCTGCACCAAAAACCGCCATCGAGACATACCCAAAAACTGTTATAACCATAACTGTTGAGTTGTTAACTTCTGCTAGTAGACTTTGTCCTATTCTTCTTCTATTAAATATTTGTCCACCCATCTTTGGTACTCCTCATCTATTGGCCAGTGAAAATTTACCACCTCATTCACCATACTACTCACCAGCATGTCATAATCTGAGTCATCACAAATCAATTTGATTTGTGCATTGATGAATTCATCTACCCTATCCTACCACTGCTGCAGTGATCTAACATTTCCTTCAGCATCTACAATATCTAGTAAGGATGTGTCACTCTAGTCGTCAAAATTATTTACCAACTCCTTAATCCTCCTACTCAAATCATCAAGGCTTGGAAACCTTATAGTGACTTTATAAAAAATTGAGTAGGCCTTAATGATTGAGGTCTATTAGCTACATAAAATTTGGAGGCCTTATACATAACATCTAGGTCATTTTCCCTAGGGATCCATTTCTCAACTAAAGCGAAAAATAATTACTGATCTCTAGTAATGTTTTTTAATGTATTCAAGAATAAAAAATATAAATAATAAACTAATGGCAATCTACCATCAACTCTCTCATTTAGATGCCTCAAAACAATATCCAAAACTTCATTCTGCTTGGCCACCACTCCCTCCTCACATTATTTTAGAGCTTCCTATAGCTCTGTAATCTTATTTAGAATCTTATTTTTGGTTGGATCTATAGAGTACTCAACCTCCTCTTCAACTGGTTCTAATGAAGGACTAGGAGCAGGAGTATGGATGGGGAATCCCAGAGTTAAAATAATTGGAGAAATTGGAGGTAGTGACCCTGATGTAGAAGGTAAGGTCAAGGTATGAGGAGCACTAGGAGACTCCCCCACTTGTCTATACTTCAACCTATCTATCTCAGTCTCAAGCTCAACATTCTTTTTGTGCATTCTACTATACTCCCCAATAATGAAGTTATACTTCTCCATCAAAATTTTCTTCTCAACTTATTATCTTTCAACCATCTTTTGGGCCAATTTGGCCACATTTACAGTCAATTTTATAGCTTTTATAGTTGAGGTCTCAGAAGCTCTCTTGATGATTAACCCTCCCCTAAGGTTTGGGCTAATATCAGTAACATTTGGCTTTCTACCCTGGGGTGCCAATGCCCAAATAGCCAGGGTCTCATATTTTTCATTCAAGGGAGAATCCTGGAGTACTTCCTTGATATCCTCCTCGGTGTTCTACATGTGAAGGTTGGACTTTAGAATAGAGTTAAATGCCACTGCATCTCCTATGTACCACTCAGGTAAAATCAAAACACCAACCTGGGTCACCAACTTCCTTCCCTCCTCAGAAGTGATGTTTTTGAATTCATTCATGGGTTCAACCTTCACCTCATCATCACTCTCCTTATCAGACCTATCAAGCCTTGATTCTCTTCTCTCCTTGCATTTGTCCTGGTATTCTTCTAACTTCATCCTCCACACCAATTGCAATAAAATTGGGGTCTTCAAAAATGCATCATCATCCAACAATGCCTTGCATGCTTCCGTTCTGGCATCTTTTACACATTGGCCTTTTACATCCATATCAGATAGTACTAATTGAGTTGATCTAGGAGGAGATGGAATATCAACCTACATATCTTGATCAGTAACAATTATTTCATCCATCTGAGCTTCTTATGTTTCCTCAACTCTTTGCCTCTTAGGGCTTGGATCTGATGGTGGAAATGCAGGATCATCTTGTGGTGGAGAATCTATATCAATTATTTTTACTCCTCCAAGTGCTCTGATCTTTGGCCCTATGTGAGCTGAGGTCTTCATTATTTTCTTTCCCTTCTTATCCTCTTCTTCCCCATTGCTACTATCACTCCTCTTTTTCTTGTAAAGAGGCCAGCTCACTGTGGGTTGATAAGTTGGCCTTGTTTCTTCAGGCCTTACATCTTGTCTCTATATACCAAAATCCAAATCCAAATTGACCTTTTGGTTCTTCAGAGTGCCCATGATCTTTCTAAATTTTTTTATCAAGAAATCAATTTTCGTGTGGAATGCAGTGAATTGCATTAATGGATCATACTTGGGATCCATTTTATGCACTGCAGGCATCAATTTTTCATATGCAATCCACTTCTCTTTGTTCAATTCCTATCTATTCAAATCAAAATCATTCCTGACTAAATTTTTAGGAAAATGAAACTCATGGGTAAACTTGCCACCCTTTATCCATTGCCTAAATAATGCAAAAAAACCCTCTAGATCATGCTACTGCCTGGGACCTTTTCTCAAATGAAAGTCATCAAAATATCTCTGGAAATGGACCCATCCTCCCTTGGAGAAAACCAAATCTAATACAACAGTGTAATCAGGGAAGATAGTCCCTTTCCCTTTCCCTATTAGGTTGTCCTCATGAATACAACCTATTTTCAACATGACCTCAGGAAACCCCTTTCTGGATGGCACATGAAAAGGGAGAATATGTGGGGTTCTCTAGTGACCATACTCTAAGAATAGTACTGAATGGGTACAAAATGATTTCACCTCTATTGTGGAAAACATTTAAATCAGGGTTTCTCCCCTTAGGTCTTAGAAAGTCGTGAAGATCCTCAAGAATCTTGGGCACATTAGCAAGTAACCGAGCCTTGAGTCTAGAAGCAAAGAAATTGTCATATTGCACATAACTGGTGCTTCCTCTATTGTATTTCAAGTCTACAGTCTAGACCTGCACATGTAACCTTTCTCCATTTATGTCCTTCCTTAACTCCATCTTCTCTAAGAAGAAGTCGACATTCTTGTACAAAAACATGTACATTAGCAGTGAGTATTAGAAGAAAGGATTGCTAGTATCTCCAACATGCAATTTTAGCAATCCATCATGTATCTTTTCTACCAAAAAATATGCAAAGTTGTACACCACAGAGAAATTGGGGTGTTGTATCTTGACCCCCATGAACATGTGTGCTATTGGCATAACAATATTCAGGCTAAAACCAAGAATCTGGCAGAGTCAATAGAAAGTGGCCAAAATGTGATTGGAAAAGAAGCTTAGCCTGAAAGGCTCCTGGTCATTGGGACTCATGTAATCTATAGAACTACCTGCCTTAGCCAGATGAGGAGAAACCAACTTCAACCTACACAATGGCTTTGATCTTTCATATTCTTGCTTCATCTCCTCTAGATCAATTTGAACAAGAAATGAACTGGGTTCACTCAAGTCAAATACTTGTTGAATTTCCTCCCTTCTTATACTCAGCAGAACCCCTCCATCATTATTCCTAATCACTCTAGTGACAATTTCATATCGTTCTACCATGGCCTTGAGTAGGTCCACATTGGGAAACAAGTTTAGTACAACCAGTTTCCCCATATCATATCTCTAGGCATTAGATAAAGGGTGAGGTAAATTATGCTGTCCATACTAGAGCCTGGACATTTCTAAACTTGTCATAGGAATCCTAGCTACTATAATGTTATAATTTTTGCACACTAATCCTTCACCTAGGGTTCTTGCATTCGTCAGAACTGAACCCCTCCTCCGATCATTTGTTGACAGCGGTAATTGGTCGAGGAAATTGTCATACAAATTCCTTTGTAAATAATCCACATGGCTAGAATGTTGCTTTGGTGGTACCATCTCAAATAAACTAGGGCTTCTTTAAAAATTAAAATTTAAAAAGACTAGGGCTACTAAAAATAGTGAAACTATAATAAAACCTTTTGATTCCCCAAAATTCAATCAAACCAGTAATCCTACAACAATAATCAACAAAGCCTTTTACCAGCACACTACAATCCTTCACAAAACCACAAACAAAGTAACTAAAACAATACAGAGAACAACTCACAAGATTATGATTTGTAGAAGACCAAACTCTCGCTATGATTTCTCAAAAACTCAACATTGGCTCTATAACTACTTCAAAAATGTTTGAATTCTTTGTGGTGAAATAAGATGAAGGAAGAATGATTTATGTCTTTCAAATTGAGCCAATAAATGTCTCATCTACCATTAAAGCTCACTTGCATGCCATGCCAGTGGCTTCAATCACATTTGATGCGAATTTAAATTCTAACCATCAATCTTTTACCTTCATTAGATCATTGAATGGTCACCTTCAAAAAGGCTAATGTAATCTCCATCTTAGCATCGAGGGCCCACTATAGGATGCATCACCTAAGGAGTACACATGGTGCCCACCCGTGATATCATAATTAATAAACATCCTACATCTTTGGATCACGTGATGGTGGGCAACCATTGATCACTACCATTAGCAATCGTGTTATTTCATAGTAGTCATCAGTACTGAACATAACCGTCGAGGAATTTTTTTATCAAGATTGTAACACCACCGTCAATCTTGAGTACGTGCATCTCACAACTATTTTAGTAACCCAATATATATTGTATTAAAACGCAACATAAAATTTTAAACACTTTTTCAATCTTCTTTGATGTCAGTAGTTGAGACATGTGGCGCTCACACGTGATATAACAATCGGTTGAAAATCAACAATGAGGCCACCACGGGATTGCGGGGAATGGTCAAGATCAACTACTTGATGATCAACGGTCACCAAAAAATATTCCCTATGAAATAAAAACAACTATTAAAGGGACAAGGGGACATCGCCTAGGCCACCTACAAATGATGGCTTAATGTTGTTCTTAAAAATGGGGCATAGGCCAACCTAAACTTCAGAGATAATAAAGTTGGGAAAAATATTTAACACTATTTATTAAAAGGGGCCCAACCTAGACGAGTCAATGGGACATAAGTCATTTTAAAACCTCCTTTAAAAAGGTAATGACAGAATAGATCCTACCCAACATATTAGATAGAACATTAGGATTTGTATAAAGGAAAAAATAAAACCCCCAACCTTAGGTTTCTTCCAAATAGTATGACAGATCAATACAAAGGCAAGATAATAATGGAACTCAAAGAACAAAATTTGAAGCTCCATCAGTGGCTCCAATTGGGGACATTCATTCCACTAGAATGAAGTGAGAATTTAGAATCTTAGGTAGAGCAAACCAGTTGTAGAGAAAACAAAAAAGGATTATCCGGACAATATAATCCGACAAGAAGGAAACCTACAACTAACATATATACAAACCTAAGCTACTGTTCATGGAAAACAATACTTCAATTAAAGTATAATTTCAAGAATTTTCAATGAACTGGCAATTCTAGAATGTCACCTGTCAAATCCTGAAGAAAGTATGAATCCTCTCCCCACTTACTGCTTATCAAGAATGAACCTAACTAGATTGCATCAAATTTACCATGTTTTCCTTTGTCCTCCAATCTAGCATTCTACATCAAAACCATATCTCCATCTTGGAAACTCCTTACAGTAGTCCTTTTGTCATACAAATTTTTTACTTGCAACTACAATTTGGCATTTTTTATTTGAGCTTCCCTCCTAGTCTCATCCAAATCTATGAGAGCTTCTACCCTCAACTAAATTTCATCTTCTATTTCATTATCATACATCTGAACAAACTTATACATCTCAATAAACTAAGTCAAATGGGGCACAACCTATTTCTTTCTTCATAGTCACCCTATTTTCCCAATGTGATAATCTCAATTTAGAATCCCATGCCTATTTTTGATTTATGTCATACTTGAGTTCTGCAACCTGCAAGGATTTTCTAAAAAAGGCTATAGGTTGTCCAAAACCCTTAGCATTATTTTGCAACAACACCATCCCAATTGTGTGGAATGAAGCAAATGAAAAACTCTATAAGGGTTTGTAAAAGTCATGGGTTCTTAACACAAGAGCTTCTTTCATAGCTTGCTTAATGGCCAGGAAATCCTGTACTAACTCTTCTTCCCATTCAACATTGGCCCTTTTCTTAAGCATCTTACAAATAGGGTGAACTATCTCAACAAAATTTGTTACGAATATTCTTAGGAAATTAATCTATCCAAAGAAAGATTGTATTCTCTTGACATTTTGGAGTTTTGGGACCCTATCTATTGCAATTACCCTTTCTAGATCAATTTTGACCCCATCCTTAGAAACAATATGTCCGAAAAACTTTCCTTCCTTGAATCCAAAATCACACTTCTTTGGATTCAAGGAAATACCATATTCCAATGCCCTACTAAATACTTTCTCTAGATGTTCACAATGGTCATCTACTTTCTTAGAATATGTTGTTAGATCATCCTAATAAATCACAAAAAATAAGTTAATAAAATCTAAGAATGCCACATCCATGGCTCTCTAGAAAGTAGCCCTTGAATTTGTTAGACAAAAAGGCATTCTCACATATAGATAAGTTCCCCAAGGTGTAGTGAAAGCTATCTTAAACTATTCAGACTCCTTAACCATGACTTGGTTATAGCCATAAAACCCATCCATCATAGACATTGGCTCATAGTCTGTCACTCTCTATAACATGACTTCCATATTTGGTAATGGGTAGTTATCCTTTAATGAAGACACATTCAAATTTCTAAAATCCACACATAACCTAATGTCTCCATTTTTATTTCTCACAGGCACCAAATTTGATACCCAAGATGAATTTCTATTTGGCTTGATGATCCCTGCATCTCTCAACTTCATTAGTTCTTCTTGCATTTTAGGATCCAAGGTAGGATTAATAGGCCTTTTCTTTTGCCTAAATGGATTAGCACCATCAATCAAAGGAATTTCATGTTGAAATAAATCCTTCCTATAAGCCTTGAGATCATCATAAGACCAAGAAAACACATGTTTGAATTTCCTTAACAAATCAGTTAACATCCTTCTCACCTTTGGTGATAATTTCTTTCCAATATACACCCTTTTCGGTGATGCCTCTATTCCAAAATTTATTTCCTCCAACTCATCAAGATGGGAAGCAACACAATTAGCCTTCATCCTATCCTAGTTTTCAAACACTCTTTCAAGAACAACTAAACCTTTAGGAATTGTATTGGTCTTTAACTGAATAACGCCATTCCCAAACACAATGTCCTTACCATCAATTTTTTCAACAAAATCTCCGAATTTAATCTCTTGAATTTCATACTTATCCACACAATTTAAGAACCTCAATATATCATCATCACTGTCAAAAACTTGCCAATTTTTGATATTATCAAGAATAGATGGTTTGGTTTTCACTTAAACCTTTAAAATTCTAGCATAAGTCATGTCATCTAGTTTCAATGCAATATTTACTAGAAAATATGCCAGTTTATTATGGCATCTCTACATCAAATTTATACCAAAAGCATCAAAGGTCTCCAATTCATCCCAAACAGAATTTCTATACTATTTCAGCAATTATTCTTTGACACATATCTAGACCTAACTTGGGAAGTCACAGGATCAAAATCTCCAATCACTTTGAGCTTCATCATCCCATGTTTTTGAGCCAATCTCAGCCCCAATAGCAAGGCTTCATATTTGGCCACATTGTTAGTGAATTCAAATAACAGAGTGAAAGAGAACCTAAATGTATTTCCACTCAGAGACCTTAGCAACACACCTACACCAGATCCCTCCTTTGAACTTGCACCATCAAAATACATAGTCCACAAGTCATTAGACTCTGACCAATTTTTTACTTATGTATCAATAGGTACAATGGGTTTATCACAATTAATAGGGGATTCCTCAGTCCTGAATTCATTTATGTTATTGTCAGTAAAACATGTCAAATTCTCAGTCAGATCATGCTCAATCATATGAGGTACTCTAGACTCTATTTAAATCTTGAATTTTTTTCCATTGATGTAAAAGGTATAAAATGATAAATCACATTGCATATTACCTCCCATTTATGCACTCCACTTCCTTGATAGGAGCATCCCAAAATGAGGTGGGATGTCTACAACTAAAATAGTCATGGCCAGAACCTTCTCAGGGTATTGGGTCAATTTGTAATGCAATGCTTTAATAGTCCCAATAACTGGCACTTCTCTTGAATCTAATGCATAGAATTTACCTTGAGTAGTGTCTATTGTTAAGCCCATTGCTTCCATGATCTTGACTAGCATAACATTATTTGATGCCCCTGAGTCTATCATACAATTTCTTAGAGTCTTCCCATTTATATCAACACTAAAAAAAAAGGGGTTATATTCTCAGGTCACATATTGATAGAATTCCCTAGATACATAGGGGGAATTTGTGAGAAAATTCCCTCCACTTATTTCTCTTTTATTTCTTCTTTGTCCAAAACTTCTTTATAGATTCCTTGTTCAATTTTACTACTAGCAACTCCCGTAATGAAGTCTATTGTTTTTTCCTTATGCTTAGCTATTCTCATCATTTCCACTAAAGGTATAGTAACCTTAACCTGGGACAGTATGTGAAACATGTCTAAGGGTGTGTATTTAGGCAAGCCAGGCATCATACCTTCATTATTTTCTTTCTTCTCTAGTTGTTGATTTCCTTCAAGTTTATTTTGCTTCTCTTCTAGAGAAGATTCATCAGACTTGGTAATTACTTTGGTCTTTACCAATAAAGGAGTAACATATTCATGGGGATTTGGGGTTTTAGTCTTTTTCTCCTAAATCTTTTCATTCTTGACCTCCTCGATTTTGACAACATCATTTTTCCTATCCACTTTAACACCCTTGTTTTTATCTCTTTGTTCTTTAATAAAAAGGCTAGCAGGTTTACCCTGCTCGCCACCCAGAGTTCTATTTATTAGCTAAAGTGTACTTCTCATCTAAGAAAACATCTCCTCAATCAACCAAGAAATCTCATCTTCTAATGGTCTCTTTAGAGACATTGAATCTTCATCCTGCTCCATATTGCAGGCATGATGGTCAAAATAACCCTCCTCATTAGAAAAAACCTATTGATAATAAATCTCACTTCTCTTCCATTGTTTATTCACATCAGCTTCTTGCGATTCCTCATCCAAAGAACATTCAGCTCCATCAATATATGACCAAGCCATACATAAATTTACATCACCCTGCTCATTATGAAGAGTTTTCTCATGAGAATCCTCTTCTTTTCCTTCAACCATAAGAAACTATACAATGCCACAATACTTTTGATCATGTGGGTGTTTACACACCTCACACCATGGTCTATCTTGTACCAAATTTACAAAATTCTTCTGTAAAGGATCTGGTGTCTGCTAATCAGTTTTAGGCTTCTGGGTTGGTAGTATTGGTTTCCATCCTTCCAATTTGTATTGTAAAGATAGTTTTGCAATCTAGGAGGTCTGTCATTTTTATTATATTGTTTCTTATCATTTCCAAGATGCTTCTCTTTCTTAGCAACATTATACTTTATGTCCTTCAAAGTGCTAAGGACCTTGTCCCACTTCTCATCATCCTTACTGTTTGCAATAGAGACCTTCTCAGTCTTATCCCTAAGATTTTTTAAAAGAGTAGGTTCCTCCCTCCTACCATATTTTCTAGAATCTTTCCTATTACTTTCAATATTAATGGCCATTCTGAAAGCATCCCTCATGGTTTGTGGGTCCTTATCTCTGAGGAGATATGCCATTTTGGCATCAAAATCATTGAAATAAGTGGTTAAACAAAAATTTTCATTAAGTCTCATCACCTGAAACAACTTATACATTCCTTTTGAAATCTAAGGTTAAATTTCATTGCAGGCTCATTCACTACCTTCTTGATGTTGTTGAATTCATTTAGCATGAAACTAGCATTAGTATTATCACCATATTATTCTTTGAAGCATTTTCAAACTCTTCCCTTGAACCAATACTAGCATTAGGTAGACCTCTTTACCAATCCCTTGCTTCTTCTGTCAAGGATTGTACAAACAATTTCATTACTACATCTTCATGCTCTACCTCATAGTCATTTAACATATCCATGAAGGTTTTCAAATGTTCCTCTACTGAAAAATAATTGTTTCCAGCAAACTTATTCATCTTTTCTCTTAGCTCATCAAGGATGGGATTTGGGTAACCCAGAGTACCATCAAAGAACAACTGCCTACACCTTTCCAATTGTATAGGTCTCCTTTGAAATAGTCCTATTGGGTGTCAAAAATGCAGGTTTGATCCATGAGAGGTTTCCAAGCTCTCACAACGCTTTTGGCCAATGTACAAGGCCAATTGATATAATTGAAACTTCTAATCTTCAGGATTTGCTAAACCTAGGTGGGTGTACCTATAAAAGTGATGCAGATTTTATATGATTCCTACCTATTTGATCTATCCCTAATGGAAAACTATGAGGGATAAATGAAAGCTCAATAATTACTTGTACTCCTAATGATGTTTGAAATATGAATATATAGACAAGATTTTGTGAGATCCTAAAATGGAATTGGTATGACTAGTGCCTACTTCTATTGGGTAAATGGAGTCAAGATGCAAATGATATGTGAATCCTATTTCTAGATACAATTCTAATTGTTTAGCACTTTTATGAGTTTATGTCTGACATAAACGTGCAAGGATTCAATTATCAGGTTCTTCTTATTGATCCAAATTCAATTTGCCAAATTAATTTGATTAATTAAATGAGTTTAATCCTTCCTTGAAGGAGCCAATTAACTAAACCACACAAGAGAAACAAATGTGCTTTGACAAACTAAAAATATCCTTGACATATCAATTTAAATAATAAAGAAATAACAATGTTGGAGATAACCAAAGAATATTTTTGATAAATTCAATAAACAACTGACACCATAATTGGATCACCAGATTTATGTATTCTTCGCCATTATATCATTTGAAAAGATTTTATAATATACATCATCATATTTTTTACTGTGATTAATTAAATGAGTTTAATCCTTCCTTGAAGGAGCCAATTAACTGAACCACATAAGAGAAACAAATGTGCTTTGAAAAACTGAAAATATCCTTCACATATTAGTTTAAATAATAAAGAAATAACAACCTTGGAGACAACCAGAGAATATTTTTGATAAATTCAATAAGCAACTGACATAATAATTGGATCACCAGATTTATGCATTCTTCTCCATTCTTCACCCTGTCCAACTACCTAAAATCTACCACCCTCCCTTAACTAAAATTTTCAAATATTTATACATTACAATTGAAGAGTCACGAATCTTCATTTCACCTACCACAACCTTTTTACATTCCTTAAAAATATTTAATTTTATTTCCTTATCAGAAAAATTAAATATTTTACATAGTTCTGCATTTGATTTTATTTTAATGCCTTCTCTTGCCTTTATTCTCCTTTATATTTTACCTGTGAAGTCTTCTTTTATTTTTTACCACTTTACCATGGTTAGCATTTTATCTCCCCACAATGTGGTGGTGTTTGATTCATCACTTCCACTTCTACCACCTTATTGTGGCCTTTGATTGAACTGCCAATGATATCATGAGATTTGACTTTGACCACTCCCCTGTCATTTACTTCTTTATTGCCGGCTTTGTTTCAGCCACCAACACTATGGCAGTGTGACCATTAGCCGCTTCCCTTGACAGTTTATCACAGTCATCGCGGTCTTCATTTCAACTATGCACGGTATAGCGATAACCACTTACCAAAAGCCACCTCGCTATCTCTGCTAACCGCACCTCCTGTCTACTGTAGTCACCGCGATCGCCACTTGAATCGGTGGTGGTACCATGGTGACCACTACCTCCATTTGGAATTGATCGTTACCTATTCACTGTGGCCATTGCAGTCTATGAGATGACTACCAATAGTGGCATGGTAAGTATTTCCTCGCCAGTGAGATACCGCCCACTGCGATATTGTGGTGTATGTTTAGACCATGCGCGGTGGCACGGTAAATGCCTTATGCCCTCTTATTAACCGCTACTGCCATACTGTGAGACCATTGTGGGAGGCCATGGTAAAGAGATATGTGACATGAATATAGCCGTGGTAAAATATACAAGTCAACCTTGGCCTTTTTGAATAGCAGTGAATGTATTTGAATATTATGAATGGGAAAAATGATTTTTTTATGAAAAAGATAGTGAAATATTCAATTCAAATGGATAAAAGACCTTGATTTTCATGAAATTTTGGGTTCTAACATGTCCATCAATCCTCTGAGGTTCATCACCAAACCATGTATTCTAAGTCTTCAGACCATCTTGATGTAGATTTACAAATTTGGTTGCATGAATCTTTGGGCCAGAATTATTTGTGGTATTTTCCAAACTAGTTTTAGGATCATTTTTCAAAACATCTTGGTGCCTTGATGAAGTTGTATCTTGTGTATCCTCATCCACACTTGAAATTCTTAGGAAAATTATTTTCGTTCTCTTTTCTACATTTGTAGCCTCAATTTTAGTCCTCTCTATCTCTTCTGCTAGAGCTTCCCCTTCCCTCCTAACCTTTTCCAAGGTAGTATCTACTTGTGATGACACATGTAGAAAGGGATCTTGTTTAAGAGTGTGAGAAGACACCCTCTCATTTATCTTAATCCCTTCAGCCTTCCATTTTCCCTTGTCCAATACAGGTTTAGGATCTAGATTACTTCGTTGGGGCTTAACAGGGTTCAAGGGCTTTGGGTCTACAGGCTTTGGTTGGGAATTGGTCTGACCTACATGACTCACTTTAGAAACTGGCTTTACCCCCTTATCAACAATTTTCTATATAACAGGACCTTCCTCTTCTTGCTTAGGTCTACTTTGGTTCAGGAGTTTCATTTTTTCCAATTGTCTAATTAATCTATCCCTCTCAATTACAGCATGCATCAGTTTTATTTCCTTATCCTTGTCCTTTTTTATCCTAAGCTCAGATTGATTTTGGATCTCTCATCTTAAAGATTCAATATCTCCAAAAACATCATCAGGGTCAGGCAAGGTCATATTAGAACTTGATGTATCACTTAGGTCTATCTGGTTTACTTCTTCATGCCTAGATAATAAAGGAGTTCCATCATCTTCAGCAAGAGGAGGAGGAACATCACTGGTACATTCTCTGTGATGGCTTTGACTTCTACTCCTACTTCTTTTTTCAACATATTGGACATTAACATGCCCTTTATTATGACATGCTACATCCTCTTAGATAGGTGTATTAAATAATGCATCAAAACATCCACATCTATCTGACTTTGAATGTCTAGACACTTTCTCAAAAGTCTCAGTGATAGGATGTAAAGGCTTACTTGTACTTTGGTGTACAGGATTCAGTGACGCAAGAACAACACTACTGGATTCTGGTTTCTTCTTTATCTAGTCCTTCTTCTTCATCTTAGGAAGTTCACCCTCTAGTTTATGTTCTGAGTGATTCTTCATAAATGAACTAGTGTTCTTCATTCTCCGTGCTTGTCTAAAGATATTTTAATTGGTATTAAAATTTCAAATAAAATGCACACCGGTGCAAAGACTTCAGAGTCGCCACCTAGCTATCTTGGGAATACCAACTATTCAAAAACACTTGGTGGAATTTTAAAAGACCTTTAAAACTTCTTGTACTGATAATGTACAAAGAATAATTCATGAGATAACACAAACCTTTTGAACAACCGAAGAAATGGATAAAAAAAAGACAAAAACCATGGGCTCAACCTTCAAATCACAAAAATACTATGATAACTCTATGCAAAATGGACAATTGACAACTGAGAAGAAAAATTCAAATTAACATTCCCCAGCAGAGTCGCCATTTTGTTGGTTATTTTTATTGTAACCAATTTTATCTCCTAATATATCTATGGAATTTCCAATCCCAATTAGGGGCAGCTCGAAGGACTTGGACCAACTGACAAGGGTTTTACTAAACCTCCTACACTTTGGGCTCTGTAAACCCCAGGAGGGTGATCCCATAAATGTGTTTATAATCTCTACACCAAACTTATAAACAACATCAATGATAACAGATCATCTCACTTAATAGCTCAACACAATAGGATAAGATTGAAATGAATTGGCTATTCATCAATAATATCAACTACTTGGAGCATGAGATACTACAACAATATTACACAACTTAAGATAGTTTTCAATTTGCAATTTTTAGTAAGCTCTAAGCAAAGACAAATGAATACAGAACCTCACAAACAATTACAACTTAGACTAGTGCCATATACCATTGAAGTACTCAAATTCATAAGCATTTAAGGATCCATGACATATTCAGACATAGCATATAAAATCACAGATAATATTTCCTTACAATACTATCGATCTGTATTCTAACCCAATACTACTTACCAAATCCTTACATGAACATATCTATCTATAACCTCACTTAAGAATTTTAATTAATTCCTTGAATTAAAGCTAAAATGAGAATCATACACACCACAATAGTGAGATGAACAAAATAACCCTTGATCATTTTATTCAAGATAATGATATATTCATACAATGGAGATACATGAGCTCTAAATGAGTAACTTTCATTTAGATGGTAGTATTATCCAGAAACATCAAGCATTCATGAAACTAAAACCTACAATAGAATAACAAAAACCTAAGATTAGAATTTCCACTATAACATCAAGCTCTTTATAATTTGTTCTACAAATTTACTTAGACTCAACCTAAAGACATCTAGCCTACTAACCCATATTTCTGGCCTTGAAATCCTTCTTATAGAGAATGAAGGAGAAAACAAGCATTGGGCCAGAAATACACATGTCACCGGTCAATTGGACCACTGTATGACACTTCACAAAAATGATTAGAACCACCGTGTCCCTAAAGAATCTTCTTGTTAATCCCACTCATTAGAGAATAGTTGTTGCATTGGCCAAACATCAAAACCTTCACCAAGAAACAACCTTTGAGACATACCCAGAAACTATTATAACCATAACCGTTGAGCTGTTAACTTCTAGTAGTAGACTCTGTCCTATTCTTCTTCAGTTAAATATTTGTCCACCCATATTTGGTACTCCTCATATGTTGGCCAGACAAAATTTACCACCTCATTCACCTTAGCACTATAAGGTGTATACTTTACTGCTACCTGATTCACCTCCTTCTCAAAAGACTCCAAAAATGTGCTCATATTAATGATTTTATGCATACTACTCACCAACATGTCATAATACGAGTCATCACAAATCAATTGGATTTGTGCATTGATGACTTCATCTACCCTATCCTTCCACTGCTGCAATGATCTAACATTTCCTTAGGAATCTACAATATCTGGTAAAGATGTGTCACTCTAGTCATCAGAATTATTTACCAACTCCTTAATTCTCCTACTCAAATCATCAGGTAAGGCCTAGAAACCTTGCAGTGACTTTACAAAAAATTGAGTAGGCCCTAATGATTGAGGTATGTTAGCTGCATCAAATTTGGAGGCCTTATACATAACATCTAGGTCATTTTCCCTAGGGATCCATTTCTCAACTAAACGCAAAACAAATTCCTGATCCCTAGTAATGTTTTTTAATGAATTAAAGAATAAAGAATAAACTAATGGAAATCTACCATCAACTCTTTCATTCAAATGCCTCAAAATAGTATCCACAAATTCATTCTACTTGGCCACTTCTCCTTCCTCACTTTCTTTTAGAGTTGCCTACAGCTCTGTAATCTTATTTAGCATCTTCTTTTTGGTGGGATCTATAGAGTACTCAACCTCATCTTCAAATAGCTCTAATGAAGGACTGGGAGTAGGAGGATGGATGGGGGATCTCATAATTAAAACAATTGGAGAAGTTGGAGGTATTGACCCTAATGTAGAAGGTAAGGTCAAGCTACCAGGAGCACTAGAAGACTCCCCCACTTTCCTGTACTTCAACATATCTACCTTAGTCTCAAGCTCAACATTCCTTTACTACATTCTACTATACTCTCCAATAATGGTGTTATACTTCTCCATCAAAATTTTCTTCTCAGCTTCTTATCTTTCAGCTGTCTTTTGGGCCAATTTAGCCACATTTATAGTCAATTTTGTAGCTTTTGTAGTTGAGGTCTCAAAAGCTCTTTTGATGATTAACCCTCCCCTTAGGTTTGGGCTAATATTAGTAACACGTGGATTTCTTCTCTGGGGTTCCAATTCCCAAATAGCCAGGGTCTCATATTCTTCATTAAAAAAAAAATCCTAGAGTGCTTCCCTGACCTCCTCCTCAGTGTTTTGCATGGGATGTTTGGACTTCAGAATAGTGTTAAATGCCACTGCATATGCTATGTCCCACTCAGGTAAAATCAAAACACCAGCCTCAGTCACCAACTTCCTCCCTCCTCAGGAGTGATGTTTTTGAATTCATTCATGAGTTCAACCTTCACCTCATCATACCTATCAAGCCTTCATTCTCTTCTCTGCTTGCATTTGGCCTAGTATTCTTCTAACTTCATCCTCCACACTAGTTGCAAGAAAATTGGGGTCTTCACAAATGCATCATCATCCAAGAATGGCTTGCATGCTTCCATTTTGGCATCTTGTACACATTGGCCTTTTACATCCATATCAGATAGTACTAATTGAGTTGATCTAGGAGGGGATAGAATACCAACCTACATATCTTGATCAATAACAATTATTTCATCCATCAGAGCTTCTTGTGTTTCCTCAACTCTTTGCCTCTTAGGGCTTTGCTCTAATGGTGGAAATGCAGGATCAAATTGTGGTGGAGAATCTAAATCAATTAATTTTATTC
Source organism: Sequoiadendron giganteum (assembly GCA_007115665.2). Taxonomy (NCBI): domain Eukaryota; kingdom Viridiplantae; phylum Streptophyta; class Pinopsida; order Cupressales; family Cupressaceae; genus Sequoiadendron; species Sequoiadendron giganteum. Next base: position 436,570,217 of record CM021103.1, on the reverse strand, counting down.
CTCCAAGTGCCTTGATCTTCGGCCCTAGGTGAGGTGAAGTCTTCATTATTTGCTTTCCCTTCTTATCCTCTCCTTCCTGATTGCTAATATCACTCATCTTTCTCTTGTAAATAGGCTAGCTCACTGTGGGTTGATAAGATGGCCTTGTTTCTCTAGACCTCACCTCTGGTCTTCGTATACCAAAATCCAAATCCAAATTGACCTTCTTGGTCATCAAAGTGCCAATGATCTCTCTAAAATTATCCATCAAGAAATCAATCTTCTTTTGGAATGGATTGAATTCCATAATGGATCATACTTGGGATCCATTTTATGCATTGCAACCATCAATTTTTCATATGCAATCCACTTCTCTTTGTTCAATTCTTGTTTGTTCAAATCAAAATCATTCCTAATTAAATCTTCACAAAAATCAAACTCATGGGTTAACCTACCACCCTTTATCCATTGCCTAAACAAGGTGAAGAAACCCTCTGGATCATGCTGCAACTTGGGACCATTCCTCAAATAAAAGTAATCAAAATATCTCTCGAAATGTACCCATCCTCCCTTGGAGAAAAACAAATATGATACAACAGTGTAATAAGGGAAGAGAGACCCTTTCCCTTTCCCTGTCAGGTTGTCCTCATGAATACAAACTATTTGCCACATGACCTCAAAAAACCCCATTCTAGATGGTACATTAAAAGGGAGAATATGTGGGGCTCCTTGGAAACCATACACTCTAAGAACAGTACCGACTGGTTAAAAAATGATTTCACCCCAGTTGTGAAAAAACTTTGAATCAGGCTTCCTCCCCTTAGGTCTAAGAAAGTCATGAAGATCCTTAGGAATCCTGGGTACATTGGCAATTAGCCAAGCCCTGAGTTTGGAAGCAAAGCAATTGTCAAATTGTACATAACCGGTGCTTCCTCTGTTGTATGACAAGTCTATAGTCCAGACCTACATAGGTAACCTTTCTTCATTTATGTCCTACCTTAACTCCATCTTCTCTAAGAAGAAGTTGACATTCTTGTAGAAAAACATGTACATTAGCAATGAGCACCACAAGAAAGGATTGCTAGTATCTCCAACATGCAATTTCAGCAATCCATCATGTATCTTTTTTGCCAAAAAAATATGCAAAGTCATACACCATGGAGAATTTGGGGTGTTGTATCTGGGCCCCCATGAACATGTATGCAATTGGCATAATAATATTTGGGTTAAAACCTAGAATCTGGCAGAGTGAGTAGAAATACTTGGATTGAATTCCATAATGGATCATACTTGGGATCCATTTTATGCATTGCAACCATCAATTTTTCATATGCAATCCACTTCTCTTTGTTCAATTCTTGTTTGTTCAAATCAAAATCATTCCTGATTAAATCTTCACAAAAATTAAACTCATGGGTTAACCTGCCACGCTTTATTCATTGCCTAAACAAGGTGACGAAACCCTCTAGATCATGCTGCCACTTGGGACCATTCCTCAAATAAAAGTAATCAAAATATCTTTCGAAATGTACCCATCCTCCCTTGGAGAAAAACAAATATGATACAACAGTGTAATAAGGGAAGAGAGACCCTTTCCCTTTCCCTGTCAGGTTGTCCTCATGAATACAAACTATTTGCCACATGACCTCAAAAAAACCCATTCTAGATGTCACATTAAAAGGGAGAATATGTGGGGCTCCTTGGAAGCCATACACTCTAAGAATAGTACCGACTGGGTAAAAAATGATTTCACCCCAGTTGTGAAAAAACTTTGAATCAGGCTTCCTCCCCTTAGGTCTAAGAAAGCCATGAAGATCCTTAGGAATCCTGGGTACATTGGCAATTAGCCAAGCCCTGAGTTTGGAAGCAAAGCAATTGTCAAATTGTACATAACTGGTGCTTCCTCTGTTGTATGACAAGTCTGCAGTCCAGACCTACATAGGTAACCTTTCTTCATTTATGTCCTACCTTAACTCCATCTTCTCTAGGAAGAAGTTGACATTCTTGTAGAAAAACATGTACATTAGCAATGAGTACCACAAGAAAGGATTGCTAGTATCTCCAACATGCAATTTCAGCAATCCATCATGTATCTTTTTTGCCAAAAAAATATGCAAAGTCATACACCATGGAGAATTTGGGGTGTTGTATTTGGGCCCCCATGAACATGTATGCAATTGGCATAATAATATTTGGACTAAAACCTAGAATCTGGCAGAGTGAGTAGAAAGTGGCCAAAAAGTGCTTGGAAAAGAAGCTTAGCCTGAAAGGCTCCTAGTCATTGGGACTCATGTAAACTATAGAACTGCCTGCCTTAGCCAGATGAGGAGGAAGCAACTTCAACCTAAACATCGGCTTTGATTTTGCATATTCTTGCTTCATCTCTTCAAGATCAATTTGAATCATAAATGAATTGGATTTAGTCAAATCAAATAATTGTTGAATTTCCTCCTTGCTTATACTCAACAAAACCCCTCCATCGTTATCCCTAATCACTCTACTGATAGGGTCATATCATGCTACCATGGCCCTGAGCAGGTCCACATCGAGAAACATGTTTGGTACAACCAGTTTACCCATATCATATCTCTAGGCATTAGAGAAAGGGTGAGTTGAATTACGTTGTCCATACTAGAGCCTGAACATTTTTAAACCTGTCATATGAACCCTAGTCTTATGATTTGCATAACCACCCCATCTTTTTCCTTAGTCAAAATGGGTCCCCCCCTTTTTGTTATTTTTATCTTTGGTTGATTTCAAATAAAGTTTGGAGTCTTTTTCTTCTAACACTTTGTTTTATTTTGGTTTAGTCTGTCAGAATCAGAGCCGGAACCAAATTGGGTTCTGAAACTTCTTTCAAAAATCGATTCGATCCCCATCCCGATAGTCTTTCTTTTTGATCTTTTTTTATGTCTTTAGCAGAGCTTGAACTGGAGTGGGCATTAAGTTGGTGTTTATTGAAAATTGCACAACCAAAATCCATCCCATCTCTGCCTCTGCTTTTTGAACTTTTTCCTTTTGATTAAGTCCTTGTCTTAAATTTTACTATGTTGGTCTTTCATTTTACTTTTCCTGTTTGGTTTCATTTTGTTCTTTGTTGGCGGACCCGGACCCAAAATGGGAATGAGGTTGGGAAATTACTCAAGTTTCCGAATCATTTTCCATTTTGATTCCAATCCTGCTGTTCCTTGGTCATTGATTTTTTGACTGAAGTCACACTGTAGTGAAGTGTTTGTTCTCTTTCAGTTTTGACTCCGCCTAAACTACATTTAATGCATTAATGACAACTGTCTTGCATAGGTAGAAATTCTAATTTTTTTTTTACCTTCATTAAGGATTAAACATATAATTATTATCATTGTTAAGAAATTGAAGAGCAAGGAAGAGTAGTTGTAGAGTCCATTTGAGTGAATCGATTGAAGGAGGAGAAGATAATTGCTTGCAAATCAATTCAGAAGGTTAGCCAGGTTTTTTTTGCATTCAAGGTAGGGTTCTTACTCTTGACTTTCTTTTATTTTTGTTCATTTTTCTATTTGTGTTTGATTGATTGATCATTTTGATCTTTGGGCAAGTTCGCTTTCTTGAAGTGTTGTGTGTTTGTTTTCCTTTGTTTGTTTGTTTGTTGTTCTTGATTTATTTTTATGCTTGCAGTTCTGGTTTTATAGTGAAAGAGGGCACGGTCGCTTTCACGTTTTTTCATGATCGTGTCATACTAAGTTAGGTTTTGAATGCGTAGGTTTAATTAGGTTTTGCATAGTAAGGTTGATTAAATCTAAGTTTTTACAGTGAGTTGGGGTTGGTAGGATCTTGTTTTCACTTAGGGTTTCATTACACATTCGGTTGAATAAATTAGGAAGGATTGAATCCATGCCCTAGTTTTTATATCACATTTTCTAGATTAGGGTTTCGTGTGTTTCTATGATCACATTTAAAATAATTAAATATGATGCCCTAAAAATATAGTCATCCCCCACGGTCATATGGGCATGGTCTTTTATTATATATTTTAAGCTCTGTTTCATTTAAATATGACCTTACTCTTTAATCATGGACTCAAGTGTTAAATTGATAAAATTGTCAATGACATCATGGTCAACATCGGAAGCGGGATTAGAATTGATTTAGGAGTTTGGATGTGTATTTATGTTTAGTGTCAATTTCATTTTCCATCCCGTCTTCGACTCCACTTATAGTAAGAAGTTTTTACTTCATAAAATGTTTGCCTAGCGGAAGTGGAAACGAAACAGAAAATGAAAATAGAAAATCTTAAGGGAACCGAATCAGTTTCTATTCCTATTCCAATTTCGATTACTATTTTATTTCCGACTCTAGGTCCACTTCTTGTTAGTCGAGTTACCATTTCAGTTCTGACTCTGATCCTGATAGTTTTTTAAAAGAAGATTATTTAAGATATTTTTTGTCTAGTTTTCGACTCCAATGTATGTTTGAAAGGTATGATTTTAAAGACACATTTTGCGATGTTTCATTTAGGGATGTAACTAGACATATTTGTTGCAGGAAAGCTAAGAGGATTTTAGGAACATCAGGAGAAGATTCTCAAAGAAATCAGCCTATAGGGACATCAAAGGTAGCACCTAAACCAAAGAAGATCAAGACAAAAGAGTTGCCTTATACCTTCAGGTATAATCACAAGAGTCCTGTCGTGAAAGTAAGCAAAGTGGAATCAGACTGGTTAGACATCACTGATACCAATTTGGGCCAATACAATTTTGAGGAGCTATATGCAAAAACCTTTACAGAATAGGAAGGTCTAATAGGAAGGACACAAAGAATTGTTGATTCCGGCTTGGCCCATATCATTGTATTTCCTTTGTCAATCCAATGCTCAGAGTTGATCTTGACAACAGCTAGTGCCTACAATCTTGCTGCTAGATAGTGCATGGATTCCCAAAACAATGTGATTATTGATCTCACTCCTCAAGCATTGCAAAGTATATTTAATGTCCCAGATCCTAAGAACTTGGTGTAGCTGGATGAGGCTCAGGCTTTGGAGAAATATAGTAATTATAAATAATTCAATAAATCTCATTTAAACAAAAAAGTGGTTGAAGACAAAGAAGAAATAACTAGCCAAACTTGCAGATCAGCCAAAGAGGGCAGATTTCTACAAAGAGGTATCAAACTTAATAATGATGTTGTCCAGGGTTTTTGGTAAGAGAGATACATTTCGTTTCAAGGAGTGGATGTTTCCTTTTATCTAGACAATTTTGCATGGCACTCATTAGTTTGATTGGTTGATGATTGTATCAAATTCTATTCATGATCAACTAACCAACATCAGAGAGACTAAGTGTTTCTTTATGACTTCTTATATTGTGTATGCAACAACAAGGTTGGGTATTTTCCCAAGTTTAAATAGAGTAAGGATAATGGGAGTCTTGGATGGATAGAAGAAAGTGTGGGAACATTATAACCAGCTATCTCTACAAGTTGTTGAGACTTAGTTCAGAAGAGTCAATGATGCATTCATATATGTAGTCATTAACCAATTAAATGGGGATATAGGGTATAGGCTGAGTCAAGAGGCCACGGCCTTATTTCTAAATGGGGATGTTGGTACATTCAATACCCCAAGTTTACATATTTTAGGTTAGCCGGTTTTGAAGGCCATCCACATTTTCTTCCAAGGTGTTGCAATAATAGAATAGTGTTGATGGAGTTTGTATATCAGGCTCTTGGAGTTAATGCTCGATTTGGTTTAAAACATAAGATAGGATGTCAAAAGTTTCCAATGAAGTTGGGTGAGTATAGCTGTTAGCATTTGGTAGGAGAAAAGGTAGTCTACAGTGAGCTAATACAATTAAAGATAGGCTTATACATAGCTCGTAAGTATTTTTATCTAAAGGGTAAGATGCATGCCTTGCTTCCTTTTGTGTTTGACAAGCATTTCAATTTATTAGAAGATTTCTGGAGTGACCAACAAGATGAGTATGAATTAAGGAAAAAGAATTATGAGAGGTTATCTATCTCACTCATGGTAGAACTCAGAGTAAAAAATGACATTCCTGACACATTAGTGGATGATGGAGTTGTATTGGATCCATCTTATGAGGCTTTAAACATAGGAACCAAGAGCTTGGATCCAATTGACTGGGACAGTGAAGAAACTATTGACATAAAGCAGATAGGAAGAATAGTATTGGATATAATTGTTCATTGGTTGATGTTAAGAACTAAAGCTCGTCAAGGACCAGCTCCTAAAAAGGGGAAAGGGTATAAAATACTCAAAAGAAAGACACCTCCCAAGGAGCCATTGGAGTTCTTTCCCCCAAACATTGAAGACATAGAACTTGAAGCAATAGGTGATGAAGCAAAAACACAAGAAGGGGATGTTCAAATAGGATCAACTATTTCAACACCTACATTAGGTGAATCTTCCATACAAATCCCATTTGCAAAGTAGTAGGGTGAAGAAGTTCAAAAGGGGGCTCTTCATAGTATGGCTGAAACTACAAAGGGAAAAGAAGTGGAGAGGGAGATTCATGATGTTGGAACAGATTCAGATGAGACTGTGTCAGAGAAGAATTTGCAAGAGAATATGCCTCTAGAGGAGGATGTTGAATAGGTAATGACACAAGAGGAGCAATGGACATTGTTTGAAGATGTTAGAAAGGATGCTGAGGCAAAAGCTAAGAAGATAGAGAAGCAAAATGTCATGAATGCCAAAACTGACTCCATACTACAACAACAACAAATTGAAGCAAAGTCAAGAGTTGATGAAGTAGAGAGACAAAAAAGGGAACAAGAACATGAAATCAAGGTTAAGGAATAAAATGATAAGTTAGAGCTGATATAAAAGATTCATGACCTTGAGGAAGAGAAGGCAAGGCACCGAAGGGAAAAATAAGTCTTGGAGGCCAAGTTGAAACTTGTTGAGGAAGCTCGCCAAAAAGAAGAAGAAGAGAAGGCAAAAAAGCTTAAGGATTTAGAGGCAAAAAGGTTAGAGAAAGAAATACTAGAGCCTTTAGAGAAGGAAAAGATGGAAAAAGAAGCTCTAAAGAAAGAAAAATTGGATAAGGAAAGATACAAGAACAAAAGGATAGGGAAGAGGCTGAAAAGCTTGTGCAGATGCATGTGGTGCAAAAACAGCAAGAGGAACCAAGGATTGATTCTCAATCCTAGGTAAATATGCAGCCACCCCCTACTACTACTATTGCTTCTTCTTCCACTTTAATGACTACTACTCCAAGTGCTCCCACTTGGTTAAAATTGGACCTACAGAAAAGGGTAGTAACACCTTCACAACCTCTTAATTGGGAGGATATGATGAAGGAGATTGAACAAGAGAGGCCTAAAAAGAAGGCCAAGATCCTACACTCTACTAGACTCATGGAAAAGGGAGAGATTGCTGATGAGTGTGCTATACCAATGATAGAAAAGGAGGTAGGGGACATGCAGTTAATAGATTATCAATTGAGTATTGTCAACTTGGGAGGGCCTACCAGGAATCAATAGATGAATCTAATTGATGTGGTAGCTTCAAAAACCAAGTCAAGGATGTTAAAGGATAAATAGAAGAAAGCTTAAGGCTCAGTTGGATCAATTGCATTCCTTTTTGAAAAGTGTCTCCTCTTTGAGATCACAATAGGTAATAGCTATTGAGACTCCAATTTTGTTAAGCAAAAATGAGGTAGATGATTTAGTGCAGGTAAGAGGCAAAGTGGAGATGGTAGACAGATGGGTTGACAAGTTGAATTGAGAAGTAGGTGAAGTTTTGGTCGAGGGTTTTGAGGTTTACAAAGGCATAGAAGAGTTGATAAGAGAAATGCAACAATATATTGAAGCATCGAAGAAACATGAAGAGGAGTATAAAGAGTATAGTCAAAAATTGGAGAAGGTTAGTACATTGCCTTTGACTACTCTTCTTGAACAGTCAATACTTGAGGAGGATAATAAAGATTTTGTGGGAAAGACCTCTCATATACTCTGATTCAGAACAAATTTCTTGTGTAAACATAGGAATGAGGTCCAAGATGCTGTTAATAATCTGACTGAATAGTTTGAGGAGTTGGAGGCAATTATTGCTATCATAGTAGATGTTAATGTATTAACAAAGGAAGGCATGCCTTTGAGTCAGATAAAAGAGAAATGGGATGAAATATTTAGAGGACTCATGTAGAAAGGAGATGATGGAGAAGATTTGATGATAGATCAACTAATGGATGTCAAAGAAGAGATAAAAGCTGCTAGAAGAGAGTTGACAAAGATAAAAGGTATGAGAGGGTTTGCTATAGTAGAATTCGAGTAGATTAAATTTGAAGAAAGTTGGGTTGACGGGCTAGAATCAGATATATTACAGCAAGTCTTCGCCAGTTATGATGAGTTCATTGTAGACCTAGATTCACATGCATTGATCTCTTGCATGCATGACTTTCTTCTTCCTTGCATGTTGCATGCAACACTGACAGTTTTGAAGTGCATGAAATGTTTCTCTTCTATTTTTCTATTCCCTAGTTTAACTAAATGTCTAATGTAAGAACTCAAGATCAAATTGATCTGAGTTTCCAAGAAATTTTTGTTCCTAGAAGGGTGGATGACTTAAAATAGAAGTGGAGTTCGAGTTTTGTATATCTATAAATACCCTGTGGGTATCATATTGTAAAGGTCGGCTAAAAAAGAATAGAATTGTCTTACTTGATATTAGGAGATATAATTTTGTAGTGATTACTGAGATACATTGTTACTGGATACTATTGCAGTTGAATAAAAATTATAGGTTTACGCAATATGGTGTTAGAATTGAGTTTTACTTGATAAGGCTAATAAGTTATAATCTATCTGGATGCCAATGATTGTGCCGAAGCATGATTGTTTCTTATGTGATGAAAGTCATTAGAAGAAACCGAATTTAAGGATTATCTTGTTAGATTATCATTGGATTAAATTTGTTGAAGTTTGTTGATCTATGATCTTGGCAATGAATGAATGCGTGTTCTGTTAAAAAATCTTTGAAGTAGTTGGGATAGGCGAATTAAAATAAGCACCTTAGATGCATACAGTGGTATAGATTATTCTGTGAATTGTATCATGCTTTGGTTTTCTTGATCTGATTGGAAAATGTTCATTGTTGAAGATATATGTCTGGATGTTAGATGACTTTTGTTCATGTTTACTGGTTTACCCTTTGATCTATCTTTTTATTTTGTTTGAAACCCCTTTGATTTACTAAAAATAGTTCGATAAGATGAGTTATTGCTTGCATTCTTTGTTACCAGCACAGGCCCCTTGAACATTACAGTTGCATGAAATGATTAAGTTGCACTAGACAGTTAAGAACCAACTACCAGGACCTTGGGAGTTAGGCTACTATATGTTGTCTTTCTTTTTCAAGAGAAATAGAGTAGAAATATTTTGTTTTAATGTTGTTTGTGTCATTTTCACCATCAACACCTAGCATCTACAACATTATAATTTTTGCACACTAATTCTTCACCTAGGGTTTTTCCATTCATCAGAACTGAACCCCTCCTCCTATCATTTGTTGATAGTGGTAATTGGTCGAGGAAATTGTCATACAAATTCCTTTGTAAATAATCCACATGGCCAAAATGTTGCTTTGGTGGTGCCATCTCAAATAAACTAGGGCTTCTTTAAAACTTAAAATTTGAAAAGACTAGGGCTTCTCAAAATAGTGAAACTACAATAAAACCTTTCAATTCCCCACAATTCAATCAAACCAGTAACCCTATGGCAATAATAAAAAAACCCTTTTACCAACACACTACAATCCTTCACAAAACCATAGCTAGAGTAACTAAAACAATACAAAGAACAACTCAGAGGATTATGCTTTGCAGAAGACCAAACTCTCGCTGTGATTGCTCGAAAACTCATCACTGGCTTTGTAACTACTTCAAAAATGCTTGAATGCTTTGTGGTGAAATAAGATGAAGGAAGAATGCTTTATGTTGCTCAAATTGAGATAGTAAACATCTCATCCACCATTAAAGCTCACTTGCATGCTGCACCAATGACTCCAATCGCATTTGACGTGAATTTAAATTATAACCTTCAATCTATTACCTTCATCCGATCATCGAACGGTCACCTTCAAAAATGTTGATGTAATCTCCATCTCAACATCGAGGGCCCACCATAGTATGCAATGCCTAAGGAGTACATGTGGCACCCACCCATGATATCATAATCACTAATCATCCTACATATTTGGATCACACGATGGTGGGAAACCATTGATCACCACCATTAGCAATCATATTCATTCACAATAGTCATCAGAATTGAACATAACCGTCGAGAATTTTTTTCATCAAGATTATAACACCACCATTGATGTTGAGCACATGCATCTCGCAGCTATTTTAGTAACCCAATATATAATGTATTAAAACTTGACATAAAATTTTAAAAAATTTGTTAATCCTCTTTGACATCGACAAATGAGACACGTGGAGCTCGCCCATGATATCACAATTGGTTGAAACTCAACAGTGAGGCCACCACGGGGTCATGAGGAATGGTCAGGATCAACTATATGATGATCGATGGTCACCAAAAAATGTTCCCTGTGAAATAAAAACAATTATTAAAGGGAAAAGGGGACATTGCCTAGGCCAATGACAAACAATGGATTAATTTTGTTCTTAAGAATGGGGCATGGGCCAACCTAAACTTTGGAGATAATAAAGTTAGGGAAAATATTTAACACTGTTTATTAAAAAGGGCCTGGCCTAGATGAGTCAATGGGGCATAAGTCATTTTAAAACCTCCTTCAAAAAGGTAACGGTGAAATAGATCCTACCCAAGGTATTATATATAACATTAGGATTTGTATGAAGGAAAAAATAAAACCCATAGCCTTAGGTTTCTTCTGAATAGTATGACAGACCAGTACAGAGGCAAGATAATAATGGAATTCAAAGAACAAAATTTGAAGCTCCATCAAGACCCTAATTTTGAGCCATCTATTTTGGGCCTCTTTTTGGTGTCTATGCCCCAAGTTTCATCACTTGGTACTAAGACACCACCTTGGGTGTCGTAGTCATCCTTGAGTCATTTTTCAAGATTTAATTTCAAATCATGATGGGATTTAACCTCCTTTATTCATTGAATTCATATGTCATCTTGGTGTGATATGATTTTGGGGTATTAAGCATACACAAGTATAAATACATGGTTCATTCATTCATTTTAATCCTAGCTACTTGAGAATTCATTCCTAAGGAAAATTTATGAGATCAAGAGAATTCAAGAGCAATTCATTAAGTTTCAAGTATCATGTTAAATATTTTTCTTGCATCATGTGTGTTGTTCTGCTAACATTTTTGATGAAAATTTTTGATCTAAGAAAGCAAGTAATTCAAGATCCATCAAGAATTTCAAGATCCATGTCCATTGTAACCATTACACACAAGTTTATATCCTTTGCAAGGGTTTGGTGTGTTGTATCATTGCATGTTGTTCATTCACCATTTCCTTTATCATTTCTATTTCATTTCAAGGTTTAATTACCAACAAGGGGTTTGACCAAGGAAAACCCCCATTCACTAACAATCAACAAGTTTTACCCATATTGCCCATTTGTATTTATAGATCTAGGTTGAAGACTTGAGGATCACTTGGAGTGAAAAGCTTTCAAAGTTACAAAGTTGCATTGCAAAGTTGTCATCTTCACGGAAACTCACCTATAAGTCAAATCCGACTATTTCAGAACCTGAGATCCAAGAGGAAGAAATAGTAGATCTAGGAGCTTAGAACCATATTCACACTTTTTAGAAATTCAAATTAGGACTAAGATAGGAGTAAATTTGTCTTATTCCTCCAAGTGGAATCTTTTAGAGGTTTTTTTGGATTATGTTCCATTATCTAAAGATTTTGTGTTTGCCCCGAAAAATAGTAGCGAGACTAAGACGTGAGCAAAGGTGTCTTAGTCCTCCAAGGAATATTTTGGTAGCCTATTTTCATTTCTAGAATCCTATTGGAATCTCTAGGTTTCCCAAGTACACATACCCTAACTTGGAGTTGTTCATTTTTAGTATTTGTAAGCTTCATTTTTCTCATTTTAAGTGTTTTGCATATCATAGTGTGTTTTAAAATATTGTCTTTTCTAAGCATTTTCTTGGTGGTGAACCTCTTTAATTTGAAAGAACACCCCCTCCTAAGTACTCCTAGTTGTGTATTGAATCACCTTGAGAGGTTGATAGTCAATCCTATTAGGGTTCTTAGGACACATTTGAATGACATAGGTAATTTGGGAGGAAAAGGTACCCCCTTTTATCTTCCCATTTCCCCAATTTTTAACAAATATAGATCTATGATTGGTGGACTATTGTGTTTGACTACTACTAGACCAGATATTATGCATGTCTATCTTGTGGCTAGATTTCAAAAATATCCTAAGGAATTTCATGTTGCTATTAAAAGAATATTTAGATATTTGAATGGCACTCTAGATTATGACTAATGGTATCCTAGGGATACTGACTTTACACTTAGTGCTTATAAAGATATAGATTGGGATGGATGTGTAGATGGCATAAAAATTAAAAGTTTCAGTGCATTCTTTCTTAGTTATAAATTGGTCGCATGGATGAGTAAAAGGAAAGATTTAGTTTCCTTATCTACTGATGAAGTTGAGTATATTTTTGTTGCATCTTGTTGTACACAAGTTTTATGGATGAAATAGACATTGAAAGATATCAAAGTAGTGTATGATGATCCTATTTCTATATTTTGTGGTAATACAAGTGCAATTAAAATTTCAAATAATCTAGTGATGCACTTGAGGGAAAAGTATATATCTATTAGGTATCACTTCTTGAGAGAGAATGTTGTGGAGAATAAAGTAAAGCTTGAGTATGAATCTACGAAGGATCGGATTGCTGATATATTTATGCTATTCCTAAAGATACTTTTGAGTATCTTTGGGAGAAGTTAGGGGTCATTTCCCCTCTTTTATTTAACTAGATGCATATGGAGATGCATCAGTCCAATGGGTCTATGGATCTATCTTTCTTCTAGACTGATGTTTTGGTGGATACCTCTCAGGGGGAGAAGATCTAGTGTCATGTGTTATCATTGTAAGAGTATTTTTTTCTCATGTCAAAGGGAAAATAAATGTAAAATATCATTTTCCTTTTCCATTGGTCTCAAAGGGGGAGAAGAGTATCATGTGAAAAATATTATCTACTAAGTGGGAGAAATAGAAAGAAAAATCATGAAAAGTGTTTGTGTTGTCTTTGATGGTTTTTCACACCATGTGTTGCCATCAATGAAAAATGAGGAGATTGTTGCAAGAATGAAGGTGTTATAATTGATGTCAATTGGTCAATTAGTTATGAACTAGTTGTTGTTGTTATTGATGTCATGGATGCAAGTTATTGGTTGAATATGTCGAGGATATTGAGGAAATTATAATGGAGAATGGTTGTAGGTGTTCAGTGGTTGCTTTGAGTTTTTCTTCAGGTTTTTCTCCTATCTTTGTGTCATTTAGATATGTTGAGAAAGGTTAATGGAAGCTGTTATATCTAGGTTTTTGGCTTTTGATTCATTGTATAGTGCAAGTTATGCTCACCAATTATGAACTATGGTTTTCTGTGTATTTGGCTGAGGTTTGGGATAAATTTGGTTCTAGAGTTAAGCTTTTATGATCATGTTGAAGATAATTTTTGTGTTTGGAAGGATTGGATCATGCTAAGAATTGTGTGTGCTTAATTTTTCTATGTGTTTTACACTAGTTTGGTCGATCAGGTGTTGACCACTACCTTTGAAGTTGATGAAGTGTTTTGGGACCTATTTGGGTCCTTACCAAGCATGTGTTTGGGTGGTACTCATTCTAATTCCACCCTAGGATGTTTTGGCTCCAATTTAATTTAAATTTAATGATGGATTGCCAACTTTGGATATGTTTGAAAGTTGAAGATGGTATAAATACATGATGATTTAGTGGTGAAGAATGTACAAAGAGACAACTACAAATAAATAGACTAGATAGATGTGAATAAAATATGAATCAATTTTTGTATGTGATGCGAGTGTGGTAGATCAATACAAATTTTAAATGTTGAGTTTCTAGATGCAATGAGTTGAAGGTGTACTCTATCATTCATGCATGTCTGCAAGTTGTTGAGTGAATTGTGATGGAAATTTATATTGCATTGAATTGTCTTCTCTCTATAACATATCTCTTCTATCTTTTTTTTATGTCTATGGAAGTGAGCCCTCTAGGTGGTTAATACTTTTTGGTCAATAAGTCTTGATCTAGATAGTTAGTCCTATTTTGGTAGTGAGCCTTTCTCTGGTAGTGAGCCTTTCTCTAGTAGTAGGCCTTTCTTTGGTAGTGAGCCTTCATAATCAGTTTTTATATTCTTTATATTATGAGCTAATCCTCATTGTGGTTTTTCCCTTATTGGGTTTTCCACGTAAATATGGTGTTACTATGTTTTAGTGATGTTTTTAAGTTTCTACACTTGCACTTAATATTTAATCATTTTAGCAGAGTTAAGGACTTGTGGTTGCTTTAAGTTCTAGTGAATGTTTTAAAGGTTCAATTTCCTACAAATTATTCACCCCCCCCTCAATTGTCTTGTTCAACAGACCCTTCATAACTATCATCATTTGATTAATCAGCATGAAATAAACACTTCTTCCAACCATCTTGATAAATCCAAACCTATGCCCCATAAAAATCTCCAACCTTTCAAGAAAAAAAAATTGGTTTTTTTACAACTAAATACACCTCAAACAATTCAACATGTTAACTCCCAAGTGGCTGCCATAAAAATGAAAAATCCATATCCATTTAGGGAAAGGAGTAGACAATTTACCCCATTATGTGATACCCTTCACTCAATTATATTACAAATTATAAGTAAGATCTTAGTCACCTTACCTCCTATTAGATCCATTGATACCACTAAGCCCTTACCTACAAAATTTAACTCAAATACATTGTTCCATTATCACCAAAAAAATTTACACAATATAGAGCAATGCAAGTGTTTTAAACATATTGTGTAACAAAGGCTAGGTGATCCCACAAAGTTGGTTTACAATTTTTGAGAGGGATTGATTTTTGTTGAAATCACATATTTTTAGAAAATATAATGATTTAAGTCTTTAAAAGTTCCATTTTAAGGATTCCAATTGAACAATATTTGATCAAACCACCTTAGATCAAACCCCCTTGGATATAACCTCGCTAGTTTTAAACCATACCTATAAATGAGTCTTGTTTACACCTATCAAAATGCTACTAAAAAATCACTTTTGATTTACATTTTGGGGGATCAAATAAATTCATTTAAAATTTATTTGAAATGATCATGGTAGTCCTCGAAATGAGCTATCCCAGGAATATAATTTTAATATGTTTTGGTTTTATTATGTATGTGTTCTTTTAGTTTTATTAAACATAGGTTTTTCACTGAAAATCAAGCTCTATGTTTTGCACATGTGGAAAAATAGATAATTATCAAAATAATTTTTTTTTAAATATTTTTGTGTTGGGTATTGATGTCCTTGATCCATTAAAAAATAAAATTGAATTTTGATAAATAAATAAAAAGTTATGTTGTATACAGTCCTCCTATGTATGAATTGCAATTGGTTTGACTTCAAAACTCTATTAAGGAAAAAATATTCTATTAAAAACTATGAGATCAAATGAAAGTGCTAGATATCATAGTTACAAATCTAAATTCGAAAAAAATAGAATTTTATCCTTCATTGAAAAAAGTTATGTTGTATACGGTGAGCATCACTTTTTAAAAATGTTGTTTTATGAAGAAAAAACAAATTTCGTGGGAGATGGAAAAAGTAGTGCAATATTATTCCAAAATTTTTGAAAAAAATATATTTAGAATCTAAAAATAAAATGTGATGAGACTCTAGTTTGCATCATCTTTAAATTCCTGATGGTTTAGCTGCTATAGGTGCCTAAATGTGAAGATTTAGTTAAAAATAATAATTTCAGTGTCCAGTTTGGCCAAAAATTATAAACCACTATTGTGGGATCACCCACCTCATTTAATCTAATCACATCTATATTGGTGGTGTTAATTATCAAGGAAATAATTATGTTTCCCCAACCAAACAAAATTTGAAAATGTTTACCAACCCCATGCCAAATCATAATATCTCTTTTGTGAAAGCTAGTGATACTAAGAATGATGTGATGAATGTTTTAAAACTTCAAGATACATATAATGAAAATATGAGTGATAATGAAGAAGACTTACAAAATTTGATCAGATTCATTGATGTTCAACCTTGTAAGGGCCAAACTAAAACACTCCTTGATATTTCTTTCTCACAGAATGACATAATTATAAATGCAGCCAATGGTCCTCTTTACATCACCAAAAGAATCAATGACAAGCCTAATAATGGTATATTAATTAACCTTGTGTGTTTAGAGATTTCTATCACTGGGGAATTCGTATTTGTGCATGAAATTTATCAAGATTCTAATATACAACCAAAAGCATGGATCAAAAAACATAATGGTTTTTCATGCCCTATGATAGGTTCACTCACTCTTCCTTTGAGAGTTGGACAAAAATAATTCAATGTCTCATTCTCCATCATCTCATCATTGGACCAATTTCATGTGAAGCTTGGTTATCCATGGCTATGCTCCATGAATTTTATCTTGTTGGTAGTTCATAAATTCTTAAGTTTTCCATTTGGTAATGACATTTTTACTATGCATCATAGTGGCTTTAATCATGTGCCTTCACATGGAAATTTCTCATTGGATTTATTTTGACCCCAACCTATGGAACCTCTTAAGCCTCGTGAGGTCTTAGTTTTAAAATCTTATCAAAATTTTAAGGAAAATAACATAGCATAATTATCCCTTAGTAACATGCCTCAACCCATGATTAAGTCTCCTATCATTGATGAAACCATGATTGAGCCAAAATCCCTTCCAAGTAACCAAGAACAACCCATGACAAATCCTTCACCTATTTCCTATAAAAGACCAAAAGATAGGCAAATAGGTCCTTTTGTCCCTCCTAAGATTAAATAAGTTTATAAATCTAAAGAGAAAGTGGTTGAGGAACCCTCCATGGTTCCTTTCATTCCTCCCTTATGGGAAGAAAAGAAACCAATGGTTTATAAACCTGTTCCTACATAATCTCAACTTGAAAATCACACAAGAAGAAATATAAATTCTAAAGATCATAGGATTAGATGTTGTGTTATTTATCGTAATTGAAAGGAAGAGAATAAAATAGAAAATCAAGATCAAAATCTAACTCAAACAAATCATGGTGATTCAAAACCTTTTCCAAAAGAACAAACACATAAAAAATATATGGAAATTGTCATTAGGCCTCCAGTTGTGATTAACTTGGATGATGATGATGAGATTGGTAAGACTAATGAGGAAGTGCATAATGATCTAAATTTATTATTTTCCTCTTCCATGAGCTTATATGACAACTATGATGATCCTACAAAAAAGAGTGACTCACTGTGTGTTGAACTTGGTGATGCTCTTAGTACAAAACTTGTCGTTGTACCTTTAGCTACTTGTCCTCCTTTCACATATGATGAGAAATATTGGGATGTGGATTATCTGCTATAGGTTGGCTTGCATATTCCATACTATTCTTTTCTTTTTTCTCCTTTCATGTTCTTTATGATTTTATGTGTGTAATGCGGTCCCTCACGTAGTGTTTCTTGGGATGCCTTTACATTCTTGTGAGACTAATTTGGATTACCCTTGTTACTCTGTTGGTGCAACGATAAAAAGGAAGTGAATCTGTCATGGAATCCTTCTATTTTTATCTACATTCTTCTATCTATCATAACCTTTATCTTTTATTTTTTCTTGTGTTTTCCTTTTGGGGATGATGCGAGGGGTCAATAAGTTTAGGTCACTTCCATGTTGACCCAAAATTCTCCTTTTTTTTCTCTCTTTGTGTGTCATTCTTCCTTTTTTCTCATTATTCCATGAGTTTCTTGGGCAATGATGATGATTTTCAGCTCGATTATATCACCGTAACAAAGACATACGTTGGCCCCAGATCCATGGAACCCTTACATGTTATCTTAGGATTACATATGAGGAGCAACCTCCTTTCTATGCCCTATCTCTATCTTTGAAACTATGACCATGATCATAGTGTGAACTAAATAGACAAGAACCATATGATTTCATGCCCTATTTAATTATGTAATCCATGATCCCAACAAGATATTCAATATCAACAAAGCGAAGAAGCCATCAAAACTAACATGCTAAAAACACAAAATCTTGAAAAACATCTACTCTAAAACATTGAATCTTATCCTATATGGGGAGTGGTGTCACATTGATGTGGAATCACGACCCTTTCTAAATCCCTTGGATAATATGAGCCTTTCCAATTGATTTTGTTCATTAAAATTGATGGAAACTAATGAAAAAGATGAACAAAAACATGATAAAAGCTAAGATTCTTGATGTGAGTGTATTAAAACCTATGCTAAATATAAACAAATCTCAAATATGAAATCCATTTAAAGGAAACTATGCTAAAATGGAAGTCATTAATGGATTCTTAAGCGAATAATGCCTGAAAATTAATCTAAAATACTATCAAATTTAAAGCATGAGTGAAAATGGGTGTGAGTTTTAACAACATAAGTTTGATATCAAAATATGGATGGATCTCTATTCAATATATGTGAAGTTTATTTATAAAATAGGCAAAGAGAAACCGATGGTCAATATTAAAAGAATCAATCAATGGTTAGGATGGAAAGAAGATGGAGGCATGGATCAGGTACTTCCATCAAGGGTTGAAAATGAAAGTTAACATTTAATCAAGGGCTCACAATCATGCAAAGAAGAACACTTTCAAAACTTGCTCAAGAAGTTTGTTAAAATTTTGTTATAGAGAAGAATATTCCCTTTTTTGAATGAGTGAAAAGGGATAATATTCTCAAAGAATATTCTCCTGTAAGTGGATGAGGAAAAATAGCATTTATCAAATTAAAACAAAGTTTTAATGTGCAAAGGGGAATGATATTCTAGATAGGAATATTCCATTTTGGAGGAATTTAAGATTTAGCATTAAATAATTAATTTAATGAAAGGGAGGATTTAGGATATTTAATTAAATAGCTAGGATTATTAAATTAAATAAGAGTACATAGGGGTTAAAATTAAATAATTTGATTTATTCAATTTAACAAGATGGAATGTTAGTATGAGAGGGATGAATTAACCCAATTAGGTCAATTAGATTAATAGATGAAAATGAAGCATTTAATTAAATAGCTAGGCTAATTTAATCAAACAAGTGAAAAGAGGATGGATTTTAGGACGAAAAAAAGTTATTATGTTGGATTCAAGTGTATAATACCATTCAGGATGTTTTTATGTGTCTATATTTTGCCCCTCTTTGAAGCAAGGTACCTAATATGTTGGTTCAAAGCCTGTCGCTTTTCGGATTAAAACTGTTGCTCAAATCAAAAAATAAAAAATAATTTTTTTTAATCTTTTAGATGCCCCACGATTTCCCCAACAAAAGGAAAATAAGCTGGTACCTGGCCCCCTCAAGAGATTGGGCATAAAATTTGAATTTTAGGTTGATCTCTTGATAAAGGTAAAACATTGATTCAACTCAAAGAGGACTAGGAAGCACAAATATTTGATGTAGATAGATTTGATGATTTCTAGATAGTCATGGACCATGGGTAGCCTCATGTATATTTTTATATATCACACATATTTAATACTTGGATAGAACTGTTAGTAAATGTAGAAGAATAAGGAGAATAAGATGGATGGATTAACCATTGATTTTGAGATTGATTCAGAAGTCCAACAAGCCTATGATTCTTTGAGACTTTATTAGATATGGTGATGAGAGGGATGAATTTTCTCATATTTGGGATTCTCCGTCATTCCTTATTTTTGATTTAAAACATAGACATGATGCATCTTGGTATTGATAACTAGGATGGCATTGTATCTAGTGTAATGGACTTTGACTCCACAAAAAAATAGGATAGTTCTTGTTCACGTATTGACATACATAAACCTTGTTGGACTGTAGTTTAGAAGTGTAGAATATCTCATACCAAAGAATACACCATAGTCAGCAAGCTACTCCAAACAACCTCCCTACACACAACTAAGCAAGTATGCACCAAGATTATTTTACAATACCCCACAAGCACATCAAATGAAAGATAATGATTGATGCCCCATTCCTTTATCTCTAAATTTTTGAGACATCATCGAGAGGTCCTTAGAGTGGGTGAATAAGATAATTCATAAGAAAATATCAACAAAAAATATTCAATGCTATTTGTATTTCTTGCCAAAGGTGTAATGTGTTTTTTGAGGATAAATATCTAAAGTGATTGCCAATGATAATTCCCATTGCAAGAAGGATACATCCTAGTACATGTTATCAGATGTTGGTTGGTTGATAGGTTTTCTAAAAGGCCATTGATATAAGGTTTGATTGACATGTTTACCTATGGTCTAGAATTTAGATTTTGACATTTAGGTTCCCACTTTACGACTTATGACACTTTTTTTCTATTTTTTTGTAGCAAAGGGTGAGTGTGGCAGTTGATTTATTATGGATGAAAGTTTACTGCAAGTGCAAGCAAAATGAAATGGATGATTTTGAAATTTTTGGAATATTTCAATGTTTTTGGTGTTTTAAAAAAATTTTAGGCTATTTTTGGTCTTTTTAAAAGTTTATATGAATGTTTTTGTTTACAATTATTTGAGACTATTTACGGTTTTCCCAAAGATATTTGATGTTGTTTAGATCTTTTGAATGTTTTATAATGTTTTTGGGTTTTCAATTTTCCAATACTTTTGGATTTTTTGAGTTTTGGAATATTCTGAGATTTGACCAAGAACCTAACCTAAAAGACTATCCTAGGGGCCTTGGTGGCTTATCAAAGATGAGCCTTGCCTACATTATACATGTAGAGACCACGTAGTCCACGTAGTTTGATTATCTTGACTTATTGTTGATGAGATATGAAAACTTGATGGATTGTCAGTTTATTATGACAGAATCCTAAAGGACTGACCTAGGGTGTCTTAGGGGTGCATCAATGATGGCCTTGCCAGTGTCCAAGCTCAAAGACTCATAGTTTGACATGGTTCTATTTTTGGATTTTTGATGTTTTGACCTTTTTAGGGATTTTGATATGTTTTGGATGTTTTTGGATTTTGAAGATGTTTCGAATGTTTTGGATTTTGAATTTACAATTTTTTGGTTTTTTTTGGATTTTAGCTATAGGATTTTGATGATTTTTTATTTTTTATTTTGCAAGTGTTTCTGGATTTTTATGAAGTTTTATAAATTTTTTTGGGAGTTTTCATGATATTTTGTGGTAAATGATACTTAGATCATGATGTTGATTTCATGTTGTGAGATATAAGAAATGGATCAAGATTTATTCAAAAATAAGAGTGCAAGAACCTACACTAGTCTCTAGCAATGCTTCATAGTTTAATGAACAAACCAAGATAGGTAATGCATATGAGAAGAGTTTGATAGAGTTTTATCATGCTAGATATGGGTGATGGGACTTCATGGGATGAAATAGTAAAGGGTCTATCAAAAAATTTCCATGAGTAGAGTTGAATTATATGTCGCATATTTGTCAAGATCAAGATAAATGGGAATATCTAGATAAATTTGGATTGGATGGATGGTGGGAACATTGGATTTATCATGAAAAGGATGAGATGCTTCTATCTAAGAAGGATAATCTATATGCTCAATTCTACTCATGACACCTATTTTCCAGTTTTTCATCATATTACCCTCCCAAAGTGCCACCATAGTGGTTTTCACTCGAGGAAGATTTTTATTTTTACTATTTTCTTGATTTTTTGATTTTTTGGGTTTTTTGATAATTTTACCCTCATGTTGAACCACTTGGTGGTACTGATGTAGAGGCCACTTTCATAGCATGCCAATGATACCTTTCTTGAATAATTTTCTTTGCTAAGATAAGAGAACTTGAATGTAACTTGGAAGAACTTTGATCTTCCTTGTTGGTATCAGAATTAACCTTTTCTATGTGTGCATATCATGAAATAGTGCCTTTAGAATCCTTATGATGAAGAGTAGCTACCAATACATAGTCAATGCAAGAATTAGATATCATGAATGGATTGTATGGTTTCATGAATGAAGGAGTATGAGATGGATTTGTCGATGGTTTAGAACCTTTGACTCTTTAAACTTGGGAAGATGAGAAATGATGGGTGAGAACAAAGTTTTTTGTGGAATTAGGACCAACAAATGGATATAATTTGTTCCTCACTTGAGAAGCCTTATTTTATATTTGAGGATGCTTCTAATGGATACATTTCCCTTTTTTAGTTTTCCATATAGATTCTTTGAATAATGGAGTTTTAGAGGGATGATTTTATTTATTTTTCTTTGTCCTTTTTTCTTTACTTCTCCATTTTTTGTGATGATCTTCTCCTTCCTATGTTGGTCCCAACTTGTGAATGGAATGATGGGTGAATTCCAACTCATGATA
Source organism: Sequoiadendron giganteum (assembly GCA_007115665.2). NCBI lineage: Eukaryota > Viridiplantae > Streptophyta > Pinopsida > Cupressales > Cupressaceae > Sequoiadendron > Sequoiadendron giganteum. The sequence goes on along the minus strand of CM021103.1, from coordinate 436,547,732 downwards.
CAAATAGTTTTAGTTTTGACAATATTTTCATCATAAGGATTCCTCGTGCCCCATATGTTGATGTTTGTGGTAGATAGGATTTCCCTTGGAATTGTGAAGGTATTCTCACTACATAATCCTTTACCTTGATAATGTATCAGCTGATCCATAGCTAATGAATATGACTTGTCATAAACACATGATATTGCTATGGGTTCCTACTATTCAAGAATATGAAATATTTTCTCTGATTCTATGACATCATTATATGTTGATACTACTTCCAAAGATGTTGATGCTAATTCAAAATATGTTGATGATGCACAATAAATATAAGAATCAGGAATCTTGGTTGTTGCTTGCTCTTGTGTGGGAATATCAAGAGTGGAAGAATCTTATATTAGATTAAGAACGTCTATATGACCATCATAAAGAAATACCTCAAGGGTGATATCAGGGACATCTTTGGAGTTTAAAAAAGTTTGGAAGATGTCCCTCATTTCTTGGTGAAACTTTGGGGATAGGGGTTCTTAATCTTGACTGAATTTGGAGTAGCTTTTTTAATCCTCAAGACCTTCTTCTTGACATGATCCTTAGGTGGATGATATATCATTGGTAAAAGACTCTTCACAACACTTTGTGGGTATGGTTGTAATAAGGGATATTTTTGGCTTGTTTGGAACTTCTTCAACATACCCAATCATTGAGTCCTATGTGGGATAGATATCATAATATGATATATATTTAATGACATTATGGTATGAAACATTTCTTGACACTATTGATGGGTTTGGAGTTTTTTAAAAAATAGTATCTTGATACGTATCTAATTCCTCTTATTGTGATGAATAAATATGCCCCACCATGGTATCATGGGCATGGTTTATGTTATTTGAGTTTTATGCCTTTTTCAAATTTTTTTCTTTTGTGTGATTAGGCATATGGTTTGTGTAAATTTTCATATTTTCATTCCAAAACTTTTTATCAACATCAATATCTCCATGTTCAATAAGACCCTGGATTAGATGTTTGAGTCTAAAATAGTTTTGTGTTTTATGAACTTTGTATATGTTGAATTGCAAAAGATAACTAAGAGGGGTGCAATGAATTAGTTGTCACCAATTACATTCATAAATCTCAAACAATTATTAACTCCACGTCCAATTTATTTTTTTATTAAGTATGAGCATGAAGTACAAATAATAGAAAGTAATATGGACACAAGAAACACCATATTTACATGGAAAACCCTATAAGGGAAAAACCACAGTGAGGACGAACTCACAATATAATAGTAATTGTAAAATCGGATACAAAGGGTCACTACCAAAGGGCTCACTACCCAAAATAGGACTCACTATCTAAATAAAAGGCTCTCTACCTACATATAGACTTCACTATCCAAAAGGGAGGCTCATTCCCTACAAATAAAGAAAGATAACAGAAAATCCACCACAATAGCTTCCACACATTCGTAGCCTTAATCAAAGAATTGTAGACACCATTCGCTCACTTCTTTCGGGAGTCAAACACATTAAAGTACTACTGCCTTAATTTAATTTTGCACACTCTTCCTTCTCACACTTGTCTTTCCCAATTCATAACATCTTGACTTTTATCTATACCATCTTTGATCTTAGAAACTTTCTCCAAGGTCGACTACACATTCTTCATTTTACAAATTCAAATTAAGTTGGGTACTCAACATTCTTGCAGTGGATAATAATGAGATTGGAACAAATTAATACTTAACTAGGATCCAAACCAATATCTTGGATCAATCACGTGCTTCCTTAATTGATACTTATCCTTCATGTAATGTGTAGACACCAGGTCGTCCAAACCTAATGAAAACACCAATAAACTTTGAAGTACATGCATTCACAACAATATGATCACATGCGGTTTACATAACATGCTTCACCATACATTGGAACACCTCTTAGAAGTATTCATATTCATCTACAACAAATACAATAAATTCTATACAAAGAACACTTTCCATCAGTCCAACTAGACTATATAGACACAAATAGTAACTTTGGAACTAGTCTTTCAGAGCACCAAACCATGAATTTTTTTTCCATAACATAGATAACACAATTACAATCCTTCTTCTAGATCCACAAGATCTGAAACAAACCAATAGAGGACTGTTGAGCAAAAAAAATTATCCTAGTCCATAGATAAACAACTTTGCTAGACTAGTTCACAAACCAATGAACACAACTTTCAATCTTTATCAACCCAAAAGCTATAACTAAGGATATATCACCCAAGGTTTCCCATAAAAAAGACTATATAATTGAACAAGAATAGGACCAAAATAGAAGACATACAAAACAAATTACTAGAGCACATTCAAAAAACACACACAATTTTGTCTTCGCTGTTTATTAATTTTCTCAAAAGTACTTCATATTAGCACACCTGCAACACCATAAAGATAGCTCCATGTAATCACAACATCTCTATAGTATCTCAGCCATACATGTACCACCTATAATCAATTGATTCCTTTCTCTACAACAACATGAACTATGTTGACATAAATGACAACATTAATGAAACACCACCATACTCATTCATACTTGCGACAATCTCCCCCTTTGTCATTGATGACCATACATGATGTCAAAAACCATCAAAGACAGCATACACACTCTCGTTCTTCTTATTCTCTTTTTTCTAGATTAGACAACCTACACAACTTTCTTGCACTCTATCTCCTTGCAAGATTCTCTCTCCCTTTTAGATTTTTCAGATATAGGTAGGCTTTTTCACATGATTCTCTCTCCCCCTTTGACATCAATAGAAAAGAAATGTTTTACATGATTCTTCAACCATATAAAATTCTGATCAGTCCCCCTTAGGATTGAACCCATGACAATAGACATATCATACTGTTGGACTCAAGGGAACACTAAGAGGGGGGGGTGAATGAGTGTTCTGCAAATCTTACCTTTATTAATTTGATATTAAAACCATTTGAACATTAAACCAAAGGAAAGATGTAAAAAACATTAAGTAATCATCCACAACACCATAACACAAGTAATTTTGCATGGAAACTATTTTAGGGAAAAACCATGGTGGAGGTTAATCCATAATTTGAGTACTCAATTAAATATTCTACAAAAGAGAATGCACTTGCATTCAGGCACACTACCTAGAGCTCGCTGCTCAAAAGGGAAGGCTCACTGCCTTACAAAATTAAAACCATATAAATTTTTAACGGAAATAGTAGAATCTACTTATGCCAGGTTATAGTTCTGGTGTGGCTCATATATTAGATTCTGGATAGATTCTGGATCCTCTGACTAAGTCTGCACTTTTCTCTACTCTTCTCTGCTCTTTTCTTCCCTTCGCACCACAAATTCATGTGTAGATGAATTCAAACTATTACCCTTTTGAATTTTTCAGCACACACTAGTACACTTCGCATTCCACACACTTGCTATCTCAAAATGATAAAACTGATCTCATATATATATCCATTGTCGAGGATTTAATCATTCATATGTTGACTTACATAAAACATAAAATATTCTTCAATTGTCAGCTAAATCCACCACTAATTCTTTATGCATATCCTCCAAAGTTGGTTAAGACATAAAGAGGGCCCAAATAGACATATCCAATTTTTATTTTTTTTAATTAATTACTCCTTACACATCCATAATTACTATATTTGACAACTCAGTCTTCTAGCACAGATAACCAAAATATTAGTGCACCGAATCTCCTAGATCGTACACCAGTGAATGTGTATCAAGATAATTCATGAATAAGGTATTAAAAAAATCAACAAACCTTTATCTAAGATCCATAACCCAAAATAATAGTTCAATGAAGTATTTGAATCAATATCTTTTTCCTTTAACTGGATTCCCTATTCTTCATTATGTTCTACCGATGTAAACCAAAACTAGACTATGGATCGGATGAATTACTTAGGTTTCTATCAATGACAACACTAGAATCCATATGCCAACACATAAAACAACAATGATACTCTTTTTTGGGTCGCAAAAACATTGGTTGAATGTACCACAAGAGGTTGCCACACTCTCACTACATTTTTGGTCAACTAACAAGGCCAACCAATATGGTTGAACCCTCTACTCTTAAGGCTCTGCTAAACCTAGGTAGGTGCACCTATATGAGTAACACATATTTTAAATTTATGTTTCCTACTTGATCCAACTATCCACAAATGGAAATCTAACAGTGGAAAGATATGATCCTAATTTGGTACAAATTATATATGCAATATCAAGGTATATGAATTAATATGTTTAATTAAGAGATGTCAAATTGAAATGGATAAAACTAATGTAATGAAAGTAAGGGAGACCAGTGCCTTATTGGGTAACAGATTCAAATGAAAGCTTTTAATGAATGGTTTCTATCTAGCAAGTCCTCTAATTGTTTGACATATGACTATGAGTTTATAACTGGTATAAACATGCAAGAATGTAATTGATAAACCCTACTTGAGGCATAATATCAAATCTGATTATCTGATTCTTCTTACTGATCCAAATGACTTTTCCAGTTTAGTGTAATTGATTTAAAGGAGTTTTAATTCTTCTTTAAAGAATCCAATGAACCAAATTACACAAAAACAACAAATGTGTACTGATAAATCAAATATATACTTGATACTTCAATTTAAACAATCAAGAAACACCAGATTGGAGACAACCAAATAATCGCAAGAAACCACCAAACAATTGATGCCAAGATGAAATCACCAAATTAAGTGTCTTTCATTATCTTCTTCAAAATTTATACATGCAACATAGTCTCCTTGAATATATTTTTGAAAATATAATGCATACAACGATCTGTCCTATTCTAATTCTTTTCTTTTTTTTTCTCTCCCCCCAGATTTTTTAAATCATTTATACATCAAATTTGAAGAGTCACAACCCTTCACTGCTCTTGTAAGACCATTTGAAATTCTACAACAGAGATTTAAAATATTTAATTATGTTTCCTCTCGAAAAATTAAATATTTTATACAATAGTTATGCCTTTGATTTTTCACTTTATGCTTTCCTACCTATATTTCTTATCTTATCGACACTTTATACTTTACATTGCCTTTAATTTTATTCTCCCATGGCTTCCATTGTGTTTACCACTATACCACGAGCTTGAATTTTCTTCATATGATATCACAGTGTCCTTTTTGCTCCCCACATTTATTGCCTCAATGAGCCTTTACCGCGCTACCGCGGTCACTGGCATGACTTCCAATGGTACCATGGTAGCCACCCTTAATTGCCAGTGCTAACTATTAACTACTTCCCATTGTCTTCCATTAACTACCTTCACCGACTGCTACCTGCCCACCATGGCCACCATGGTCTATGGTTTGACCGCATGCGGTACCATAATATGCTCATTGTTGACCGCTAACCAATTATCGGTATTAGCGCGGTCATTATTTTAGTGGCTATGGTATCTTGGTAATCGCTATCTCTGCTAACCTTTACCATGATTATCGCGGTGTAGGAAATGATAGATGGTGGTAATGCGGTATAGTTTCCTAACTATCTCTTCACCGTTGACTTATTGCCCCCGCGCTACTGCAGTCACTGCATTGACCACCAGTGGTACCGCGGTAGGACCTTAGCTGCCTTCTCTGACCACTTGCCAGTGCCTTCACCGGTTGCTAATGGTTTATTATGCTACCATAGTCAATGAATTTACCACGTTCGGTAGCGCGGTAAACACTTCATGCCTATTTCAAACTACTACCGCTATACCGCAAGCCCCTTAGTGGGTGGCCGCGATAAAGCGGTAAATGACATAGGATGTGAATGTTAAGGTAGCGGTATGGGTACAAGGCATATATAAATGGAAAGAATGATTTTTTAATGGAAAATATAGCAAATGAATGGGAATTTAAAATGGAGTAAAGTGGTAAAATGAAATATTATGAAAAGATAGGAAAATGTAGGGTAAAAATGAAGAGAATCCCTTAAGTTTTTTATGGAAAATATTAAATTCGAAATGGGAAAACCTTATGGTTTTAGATGGAAAATTTCAGTTCTAACACTCTCTACTCCTCTTGAGGATTATACCTCAAACATCAGTCCTAACAAATGAAGAAGTTGTAGATCCACTGGACTGATGCACCTCTATGTGTAGCTAGTTCAAATAAGGAGGGGAAGTAACCCTCAAATTCTCCCTGAGATACTCAAAAGTATCCTTAGGAAGAGCCTTAGTAAATCTATTTGAAATTTGATCCTTTGTAGGCACATATTCAAGACTAACTTCATTCTTCAACACCTTCTCCCTTAAGAAATGATATATGATAGATATATGCTTTGTCCTTGAATGCATTACCAGATTCTTTGAAATATTTATTGCACTTGTATTATCATAGAATATAGGGATAATATCATCACACATCACACCTATATCCTTCAATTTTTACTCCATCGATAATACTTGTGTACAACAAGATTTTGCAATGTACTCAACCTTTGCATCGGATAAAGAAATTGAATCCTATTTCTTGCTTAACCATGAAACCAACCTGCATCCAAGAAAGAATGCACCACCACTTGTACTCTTCTGGTCATCTACACAACCAACCCAATCTGCATCAGTGTAAGCATTTAAGGTAAAATCAGACTCCTTAGGATACCACAAGGCATAATCCAGAGTGCCTTTTAGATATCTGAATATCCTCTTCACAGTTGTAACATGTGTTTTTCTAGGTTCTGCATGAAATCTACAAACCAAAAATACTGCATGCATGATATCCGATCTAGTATCAGTAAGATATAACAACCCACCAATCATAGATCTTTGCATGCTCTAATCAACTTTAGGAGAATCATCATCCTTACTTAGTTTGCATCTAGTCACCATAGGGGTACAAACCGGTTTGGAGTCATCCATTGTAAACTTCTTCAACAATTCTTTAACATACTCTAATTGTGAAATGAATATTCCCTTATCATTTTGATTCACTTGAAGTCCAAGAAAGAATTTCAACTCACCAATCATAGACATCTCAAACTCCTTTTGCATCTCCTCTGTAAATTTCTTGCACATACCCTCATTTCCTCTAAATATAATATCATCAACATACACAACCACTATCAATATTCTATTTCCTTCAACTTTGAAATAGAGATCACTATTTTTGGAGCCTTTTCTGAACCTTTGTTGTGTCAAATATCTGTCCAACCTTGCATACCATACTCTAGGAGCCTATTTAAGTCAATATAGCTCCCTTTTCAACTTACAAACCATATTTGGCTGATCTGATAATGAAAATCCTTCTAGTTGTTCCATGTAGACCTTTTCTTCCAATTCTCCATTCAGAAAGGCAGGCTTAACATCCATCTGGTATACCTTGAAATCTTTGTGAGTAGGAAGTGCCAAGAACATATGAATGGCCTCCATTCTTGACACCAGAGAAAATTTCTATTTAAATTATATTCCTTCAACCTGTGAATAAACTTTGCATACAAGCCTTGCTTTGTTTCTTACTACTTCACCATCTTCATTCAACTTATTCTTGAGTACCCATTTTGTACCAATTATATTCTTGTTTATAGGTCTAAGAACCAATTGAAATGTATGATTTTTCTCTATCTTCTGCAATTCTTCTTTCATTTCTCTAACCCAATTCTCATCTTTACATGCTTCACACACTGTTTTAGGTTCTATATTAGATAGTAGACACAAATTTACTTCAGTTTCTGCCCCTTGTCTTCTTGTTGTTACACCTTTTCCTTTGTCTCCAATTATCTATTCTTTCAGATGATTCTTTTGTACATATTTTGAGGTCTTAGAAGTAGGCTTTGGAGCTTCTTCTTCTTCTTCAATCTATTTTTTTTCTTCCTCCTCTTCTTGTAATTTTCCATAGATAGGTTCATTTGGTTCAACTTCACTTATTTCAACTAGTTTATGTATATCTTCATCAAGTTTTACATTTGTACTTTAAACTATCTTTCTCAATATTTTATTGTAGCATCTATATGCTTTTCTATTAGTTGAATATCCAAGGGAAATACCTTCATCACATCTTGCATCAAAGTTTCCAAGGTTCTCATCATCTCTTTTAATAAATCATCTACTTCCAAAAATCTTAAAGTACTTAATAGTAGGAATCTTTCTAGTCCATAGTTCATAAGGAGTCTTTGCGCTATTACCTCTAATCTAAACTATGTTAACAATATAAATAGTAGTGTGCAATAATTCTCTCCAATATACATTAGGTACATTTTCCTCTTTCATCATATTCCTTGTAGCCTCTTGAATAGTTTGGTTCTTCTTCTCTACAACTCCATTCTGCTGAGGAGTTCTAAGAGTAGGAAAATGTCTCTTTATACCATGCTCTTCACAAAATGTATTAAACTCATTGGATGTGAATTCTCCACCTCTTTCAAACCCTAAACATTTGATTCTTAGGTTCACTTCATTCTCTACCCTAGCCTTGAACACTTTGAATATATCTAGATCTTGAGTTTTCTCCCTAAGAAAAGTAACACATGTCATTCTAGAATAATCATCAATCAAAATCATAAAATACCTATCACCATTAAGAATTCTTATTCTTGTGGGACCATAGAGGTTTGTATGGATCAATTCTAGCATTCTGGTAGTTGATTTTTCTTTTCCTTTAAAATTGCATCTTATTTGTTTTCCCAATTGACAACTTCTGCAAACAGTATTGGCAGGCTTTGTGATTTTAGGTAGATCCCTGATAACTTCTCTTGAACTAATCCTGATCAGATTGTCAAATTTTAAATGTCCCATCCTCTGGTTCCATAGCCAAATTTCATTAACTTGAGACACAAAACACTAACCATCAACACTCTTAAGCTAATAAATGTTTCCATATGTTCTTCTTCTTGCAACTACCACAGTTCCAGACCCTTTTATGATCTCACAGGTATTATCCTAGAACACAATTTTAAATCTTTTTCTACACATTTTTCCAACACTCAAAATATTATGCCTTAAGCCCTTAACATAATATACATCATCAATACTGTGTTTTCCATCAAAACTAATTGTCTCTTTTCCAAAAATCTTTGCACCAAAATAATCTCCAAACACGACTAATCCTCCATCATAATTTTCAATTTTAGTGAACTTACTTTTCTCTGTTCATATGATTTTAACATTCATTGGAAATTACCCAATAATCTTCATCTTGTCTAACATGAAAGGAAGTAACCAGAGTACCTTCCATCTCACCCTTCTTCTTTTTTGGACCACATTCCCTTGCACATCTTCCATGGTTAGTACACATACATTTATTCTCCAAGGCTAGAGAAAATAATTATTCTTTATCATCCTCAAAATCATATTCATCATTAGAGATTCTAGCATCTTCTCTAGCATAATACAGTTTCTTGAACTTTTTGTCCTTTTTATCTTTATTATCTCCATTCTTTTTGTGTATGGCTCTATTTGGACATCTTCAAGCATAGTGACTAGTATCTCCATAACTAAAACATTTAAAGGGTAACATACATGTGTACTTACCGACCTACCTTTCTTCAATTTCCTTGTAAATTTTGCTTCCAACTCCTCTAAACCTTCACTATCTGGATCATCTTCTATCTTAGTGGCTTTGAAGGTTGTTTCTATTTTCTCCTTTTCTTTTCTAAAATTCCTCATTTCAAATGCAATCAAGGTGCCAAATAGCTATTCTTTAGTTAATTTATTTGGATCATACATTTCCTCAATAGCTAAGACCTTGTCACTATAACTCTCTAGTAAGTTCATCAATCAGAGTACCACCTTAATTTTTAACTTCATTTTCTGCAATATCAACCCTCTAAAAGTAGCTTGCAATGTCTTCACCTTCTTCCATTTTTAAGCTCTCATATTTTTTCTTTGTTGTTAGCTTCTTTGATAATTTGACTCTATCATTTCCTTCATAGATATCTTTCAACTTTTCCCATACTTCATAAGTAGTGCCTAATGAAGTAAAAAAAATCCATTCAGTCTTAGATAAAACACTATAAATTACATACCTTTCTTTTTCATTTTCCTCATAGGCAGGAATCTCATCTACAGAAGAAGGACAACTTGTCAGCTCAAATTTTGTCTCAACAACTTTCCAACTCTTGAAGCCAAGAGAGATGAGGTAACCTCTCATATGCACTTTCTAGTCACTGTAGTCAAATCCATGAAACAAAGGGATTGAAAATTTGTACTCCTTTGGATCTACCTCAAGTGGTTAAGCTCTTCTCCAAGGAACCAAAGCTCTGATATAAATTGTTGAATTGCATAAGAAAATTGAGAGGGGGGTGAATCAATTGTCACCAGTCACATTCACAAATCTCAAAAAATTATTAACTCCACATCCACTTTAATATTTTATTAAGTATGAGCATGCAGTGCAAATAACATAAAGTAATATCAACACAAGAAACACTAGATTAATGTGGAAAACCATATAAGGGAAAAACCATAGTGAGGATTAACTCACAATATAATAGTAATTGCAAAACTAGATACAAAGGCCCACTACCAAAGGGCTCAATACCCAAAATAGGACTCACTATCCAAATAAAAGGCTCATTTCCTATAGATAGGACTCACTATCTAGAAGGAAGGCTCACTTCCTATAGATAAAGAAAGATAACAGAAAATCCACCACAACAACTTCCACACATTCGCACCCTTAATCAAAGAATTGTAGACACCATTAGCTCACTAACTTTAGAAGTCAAACACATTAAAGTACTGATGCCTAAATTCCCTTTCACACACTCTTTCTTCTCACACTTTTCTTGCCCAATTCACATCTTGACTTGTATTTGTACCATCTTTGATCTTAGAAAATTTCTCCAAGGTCGACTACACATTCTTCATTTTACAAATTCAAATTAGGTTGGAGACACAACATTCCCATGGTGGATAAAAATGAGAGTGGACTAAATTAATACTTAACTAGGATGGAAAACAACATCTTGGATCAATCACACACTTCCTTAATTGATATTTATACTTCATGTAATGTGTAGACACCAGGTCAGCCAAACCTAATTAAAACACCAATGAACTTTGAAGTAAGTGCATTCACAACAAGATGATCAAATTTTACCACATAATATGCTTCACCATACACTAAAACACCCCTTAGAAGTCTTTAGATTCATCTAAAACAACTACAATAACTTCTATTCAAAGAACACTTTCCATTAGTCCAACCAGACTATACAAACATACATAGTAACTCTGGAACTTGTCTTTTGGAGCACCAAACCAAGAACACTTTTCCTAGAACATAGATAACACCATTACAAGACTTTTTTGAGATCTGCAAGATTTGAAACAAACCAAAAGAGGACTGTTGATTAGAAACATTTCTTCTAGTCCATAGATAAACAACTCTACCAAACCAGTTCAGAAATCGGTGAACACAACTTTCACTCTTAATCAACCCAGAAGCTATAACTCAAGATATATCACCCAAAAATACCCATAAACAACACTACAGATCCACACAAGCATAGGATCGACACAAGATAAATGAATAGCACATTACCGGAGAAGATTCAAAATACACAAAAAAATTTATCTTCACTATTTATTAATTTTCTCTAAAGCACATCATATCAGCACACTTGCAACACCATAAAGATGGCTCCATGTAATCAAAACATCTCTATAGTATCTCAACCATACATGTAACACCTATAATCACTTGATTCCTTTACTCAAAACAACTTGAACTGTAGCAACATCAATGACAACATTAATTACAACACCACCATAATCATTGATACTTACAATAGTATTGGTGAAATTCACAAAAATGATCATTTGTATAACTATGACGTTTGAATTGTGGCCCTTGATAATTTAAGAAATATAGAAATGTGATAAGGTTATACTATATCAACCTTTTCACCACATCCTCTATAGGTTCCCCTAAGGGATTGAATTGTTGGTTAGGAGCACTATTTATTTTTTGTTGTCCATGTTGAGTGTTTGCAACATTGATTGTTGTTTGATTCTTTGATGATGGTGTGTATGGTTGTTGTGTGTTCATGGTTTTGGTATTTTATTGCCTAGGATCATTTAAGACCACCTTTGCATTGACAACACCATCACTAGTAACATTCTTATTCTTTGCCCAAAATCGGGGTTTGTCATTAGAACTAGAGGATGGGAAATTGTCTTTATACACTTGTGTGTTTCCTTGTGCGATTAGGGATCTCTCAATGTTGAGGGCCCTAGGAATTTAAGCTAATCCTAAGTGGTCATACATTGCATCTTTAAGTGGTAGGATAGATCTGGATCAACATTTTTATGATAATCCCCACTTGTTGTTCATTAGGAATAGGCCACTTTCTTTATCTAGCTCTTTGCCTCCACCTTTGTAAGAAATTAGCGAAGTATTCAAATTTTTTTTTCTTGAGTGTGTACAACTATTCTAAGATTACATCCATGTCAAGATTGAAGGAGAAGTGATCTATAAATTTATCAATTATTCCTTGGAATTTTTTGATGCTTGGAGGCAACTATCAGAACCAATCAATGGTGGGCCCCATCAATCTTCGTGGAAAGAGGTGCATCAAGTAGTAATAATTGTTGGCCACTTCCATACACATGATGTGGAAATCTTTGATGTGATCCATATGATTTCATCTCCCTTTGTATTTATCAAATTTAGGGACCTCAAAACCCGGAGGGAAAGGTACCACTATGATGTTTTGATTGAATGGGTATGGACACAAGTTTTCTTGTGTATGGGGTTTCTTCATTTTTCCTATTTGAATGTCCTACATTTGTTGTGTGATACCATATCATCTTGTGGGTTTGGTGGAGGAACACATGTGGTGTATTGTTGGATGGAGAATGGATTGTACATTGGATTTTGATATGATGAGGTTTTGTATGGTGTGTAGGGTGGAGTTTGATACTATGGAGGTGATGGTGGTAGAGGTGGATATGATCCTAACATGTTTGGGTTGACAATGTTTTATTGAGGATTATAGTACAAACTTGGTTCTTGTTGATGTTGTTGTTGTTGTTTTTGTGTGTACTATTGAACTAGAAAATATTGTTGTTGTGCTTGTTTTTGTTGTTGTGTGACTAAGGTTGCTTGTTGGGCTTACTATTGTTGTTGTGTGACTAAAGTGTCTTGCTGGGCTTGTTGTTGTTGTTGGGTCATTAGGGCTTGTTGTTGGGATTTCTACTGTTGTTGGGTCACTAGGGCTTCTTGTTCTTGCAAGGCTTGAGCTTGGGATTATTTTTTTGCAAAAAAAATTGTTGATAAGCATCTTGTGCTTGTTGAAAAGCTAGAGAGTAAGCTTGTAATGTAGGATCATTTCTTTGTTGGGATATCTATGATGGGTTTTTTGTGTTTCTGGTTTGAGTGGTTTGTGGGTTGATGATGAGATTTTCAGAGTTACCTTGGTTTAACATTCCTTGTAAACTGGTGGATTGGGATGGAGGAATGTAAGTTTGAGGTCCCATTTGATTTTGTATGAGGTGAGGGACCAATGGTAAGAATGATGATGGTGCCATTTGGTATTGTGATTGCAATGACATATTAGGACCTTGAGTCAATTGATTGAAAGGGTTCCCTTGATTGATATGTTGAGGGCTACCTTGTTGTCTCAAAGGTGGGACCGAGGTATTACCCTTGTTGATGTGGTTTGTGACCAAGGTTTTGCTTAGATTTGGGTTGGTGATAGATGGGTTTGATCTAGATGGTGGATTAACTTGAGTAGTCTGGGTAACCATTTGTTTTGATGTGTCAATGGGTTTGTTGGAACCACTTTTCAAGGGTTGAGTTTGCGTGAGGATGTTAAATTTACCTTGTTTTCCTATTTGAGGCACTTGGTTCACATTATCTTATGTAAAGTTGGGAACACTTTGGGTACTCGTGATGATAGATGAAGATGGTTGTGCTCGAAATGTCGAGGTTGTCATGGTGTTTTGAAATGTAAGTGGTATTTGTAGAAGATTTTGTGGAATGATGGTGTTTAAGGGAAAGGTGTTGTGAATGCCCAAAGTGGTATTTGTTCCTAGACATGAAGTAAGACCAAGGTTGGTTCCTATTCTAGCTACAAGACTAGATGTTAAGGGTTGAATTGGCACAAGGAACAAAGTTAATTGATTTGTAGATTAGGTTAGTACTTGTGTCAATTTTTGTGTGAGAAAATTTGGAGCCACATTTTCTAAGGGTTGATGTTTTTGTTTATACTCAAGGAGTTCTTCTTTAGTGAGCTCAAGTGGTTTTTTTGTGACATCTTCTACCTCATACCCTTTTTCAAATGAAGTTTTTGTTTGTTATGAAGGGGTAGAATGACTCCTTGGATCAAATACTTGTGGATTAGGATAATTTGTGGTAGATTTGGTGTTGGTTTGATCCATGATTCTCTTTTTTCATGATCTTATTGTAACCATTAATTGTGGGTCAACTATGGGAGAGGTTTGTTGAGATTTGTAGTGTTGAAACTCCCTAGTTGACTCAAATTTTGGTAGAAGGGACCCTCTAAGTTTTTTTAGACCAATGATCTGAGTGAGTGATAAAAAAGGGGTGAATGATATGGGGGATGAATTTTATTAAATCTTGGAAAACACTTTTAGACAAAGAGGTTTGATGTTTTGATGAAAGGTGTTAATGAACATGTAAATATTTTAGGTAGACTTATGAAATTCAAGATAAACTAGTCAAAAAATGTGATGAATAACTCAACTAAGTGCATGGAAAAGGACTCATTTCACATAAAACATAGCTAAGTTAGGGGGTTGGTTTGATAAATTTCTAAGTAAAAAGTGTTGATGTGTCCAAAAGTTAATAAATTTTAGTGAAGTGAAATGTGAAATATGATAAAGGGTGGATAAAATATTTGACCCAAAGTGTTAACCTAATATGAAACTTTGTTTTTCAAGACCAAGGTAGTGAAAAAAATGATATACCTCTAAAGTGATCAAACCCTAAGGACTCAATTATTTTGGTAAAATATAATTCAAATGATTTTGGAAATAGGATCCAATAATTTTGACAATACAACTCAATGATTTTGGACAATAGAATTTGGACTCAATATTTTGCAATATTTTCCTTGTCTCAATTTTCTTGTTGTCGGGGGGTAAAAGTTTGAACATACATCAATGTGAGGTGTTCATTTGATTTAATCTTGGATTAATGAAATTAATTTTACAACATGAAATTTCTTGTTTAAATTTCAAACTAAAATGTCTATTTCAAAAACATCATTCATTTCACAAAGTCGATCATGTGAAAATCATGAAGTTAGGGCCACAGTTACCTAGATTAAATTTGCAAAGTATGGATTTAGATATAAGCCAAGAAACTTAGAAGTCTCTAAGGATATAATCCTTAGGACAAGCATCAATATAAAGAATTTTTAAATGGTATTTGTTGGTTATTTTTTAAGAACCAAGCTGATCTTCAAGGAAGCATATGGACTTTACTATTTCCAATTCTCAACAAGTTGAAGGGATTGGCCAACAAATGAGTGAAAGAAAAAATTCCTTACTCCTTCACTTTTGGCTCTACAAAACCTAGGAGGTGGATCCCACAAAGTATTTAAAGACCTCTACACCTAATGACTGAATACACTATAAATAATAGATGATTTCCCATATAATGGCTCAGCAAATGGAATGCATCAAATAAGTTGGATGATCCTTAACAAAACTCAGCATTCAGAGAATGAGAATGAATAAATTTAACACAAAATAGTAATTTAATTATAATCCCTTTGAAAAATTTTTTTAGAAAGTTAATTTGATGTTGCATTGATCAATAAAATGTGCCATAAACACTCACTTAGATCAGTGCCTTAAAATAGGAAAGGAGTCAATTTCAAAACCTATACAATTTGACAAAAATTTAACACATAGCATCATTAAGCTTTGATAATACTACATTATAGTGTCACATTCATTGTATTCTCAACCATAAATTCTTACTAATATCCTAGTACTCAATTTACATGAAACTATAGCTTCATTCAAGCATCTTCGTTAATTATTTGAAAATACACATTCACTAGAAATCAATAAAGAAAAATAAGATAATCCTTGATCATATTATTCATAATTCGTGAAACAAGTACACAGGAGAGAACTGGTATTGAATTTGCACCATTCTATATTCAATTGCTAGTATTGTTATCAAAATTTATATATGCATATTTGAAATACTCAAAAAAATTCTCTTTATTCCTTTACAAAATCTTTGTGATCAATACAAAACAATGAACCCATACTCCTAGCCTTGAATTTATTCTTATATAAATGAAGGAGAAAAACAATCCTTGGGCAAGAAAGCACACATGCCCCTCATCTATTGGACTGATACTTTCAGTTATATTTTCAATTTCACATGGAGAGTAATATTACATGAGACAAAGGAAACTTTCATTTTTCATTGAAAATCATGTCCCACCTTCCAAAAGGAATCTTTAAGCTGATATAGCAATATCCACATGCTCCAAAATTGTCTCCACTTACTAAAAGCATAAAATGAAATAAAATAATAAGATATAGAAGGCATAAGAGGCAAATAACTTGTCCATTTTTGCAACTCTATCATCCAATTCAAATTGGGGAGAAAATAATATGTTATCCATACTTCATCAAAAGCCTAATTTATACTATTTTTAGGCTATGCATTATGCTTCTGCCATCCATTATTCATCATGTTGTAACTTAATATTCAAGGACATCAAGGTACTTGTCCTTCCAAGATTGGAGTTCATATTCTATAGGCTAATTGATTTTATGATATAATTAGCCTTTGCTCTATAAGGGGCGTATTTGGTTACCACTTGGTTTGATTCTTTGTCAAGCTCTTCTAGAACAACTCCTACATGAGCAAGCATATTGTTGTGGTTGTTGCACACACACCCCATTCGGAATGGGGACCCTCTCTTCCCTCTCTTTTCTTGTTGGGCCCTTTACTCATTACCTCATTTCACGTGCCCATTTTTGCATCCTAAAGGGTCAACATATTCTCAAAGTCACATTATAAGTTTGACCAAACTTGGCCCCCCTTGAAAAATGCTAAATTTGAAGTTAGTTCGGGTTTCCCTTGTCATATCGCCTTTCTAACGTCCGTGGCCCCTCTTGGGTTCGGACCCTCGGGTTTCCCTTTCCAGGTTTCCATCTTGACTTTGTTGTGTTTGGCATTTGGCATTCGACATCCCTTCGAACCCCGAGCCTCGGATCTCAGAGTTCCATTTCCAAGATTCCACCTGAGTTTCGTTGTTCCTCATGGTGGAGAGCCAATGTCCTTTTGAACCTTGGATCCTGGGTCCCTATCCGCCATGCGACTTAATTTTGCATAGGTTTCAAATGGTCGTGGCTGGATATCTCCTCGACCTCAGAACTCCGGGCTCCCCGCCGCCATCTGAAAATTTGAACTTACCAACCCCATCTGCCAACGTACGAAGCATTAAATTGAAACATTAATTGTGCTTTGGGTTATATAATCTTTTTTTCCCCTGTCATTTTCACGTGATAGTGAAATTTCGAAAGCCCATTGGTGCCCCAACATCTTCCGCCTCTGTGCCCGCAATCTTGCTTCGTTGGTTCTTCACAAAATTCGGTGTTGAACTTCTCTGGGATTTGGAGGTAGGGTTGCCACTGTACCTATTTTCCTCTTTTTCAAAGAATTTGAACTTAGAATTAAGTAGGGGTAAAGTAAATTTGAAAACCTGGCATCTTAAAAACCCTCCCCATAAAACCCATGTTTTAAAATGTGAAAAATCGATCATTTGAGGAGTCAAAATTCAAACGGGAGTTGGACCTCCCTATCATTGTTCTTTGAAACATGCAACTAGCTTACTTGGGCCTGGACTTTCTCATGGCCATCTACGCAAAACATATACTTAAAATTCAAAATTGATAGCGACCAAGCTCGCCCTAGACCCCGGCCTCCGAATTTCCCTTCGCGGGTTTCCGTTGTGCCACTGCCATTTAAAATGGCTTCAGTCGAGCGTCTTTCTGACCCTCGAGCCCCGGCCACATGAAATCCATTTCAAACTTGCAAAAAATCTAAAATCAGCCAAAGAAACAAATTTCCCTGGGATCTAACCCTCAGAGTTCTGTTCTCAAAATTCCATGCTAATTTCTCAGTTTTGAACAACCTGCCTTGAGCATCCTTCTGGACCTCGGGCCTCAGGCGCATAATGTCTATTCAAATTCGCAGAGAAACAAAATTCCAAACTCAATCCAAACTCCATTCTCTAGAATTTCGTCTTCAGGATTCCATTATGGCACCATCATCCCAAACGATGAATTTGAAATGACTTTCTGACCTCCAGGTCTTGATCCATCGTTCGTCGCCTAGCTTTCCTAACTTCTAAAAATTGTCTCTCGGGATTGCCTTCCAGAATTCCCCTCCCATATTGCCACCTACATTCTATCATCCTGAACGACTGAAATAACTGCTTCCTAATGATAGCAGTCTGAGCTCCAAAATCTGGCAACCGGAGTTTCGTCTTCCCTGCACCGTCTCTGGTGGCTTTCCTACAGCTGATACTCAAACACCTAAATGAGGGCTCAAAATGACCTCCAAATCCAAAATGGACTTCGACCCACTTGTAAAAATTAGGTCTTCCTTCATGCCAACCCTCAATTGAGAAAATCCAACATCGAGAAACACCTTTGGGAGTCCCATGCCTCATTTATCTTTCCAAACAACATTTTGCCAAGGGAATTCTGGCCCTGGGAACCCAGATTGCCTATTTTTCCTCCTTATAATGTTTTATCAGATGATAGGCATTTATCAAGTTTGAATGATAATTGTAGAGGTAAATTTGATATGTAGGGAGTTGTCCGAGGCCGTTTTCCATATTTAAAGTTATTGATTTAGGTCCCTTTGTGCAAGATTTTATGGAATTTGACGCAGGAAATTTTGGTGCCTCCAAGGAAAAGGGGAAAGGAACAACCAAGGCACCATGGGGAAAGGAGGACAAAGATCAGATCAAGTACAAGTTTCAAGGGGTGCCCTTACAATCTCAAATCACTACGCTTTGGAGAGATGTCATAGAAACCAATATCAATCAGGTCGATATTGATGAGTTCACATAGAGAGTCAAGGTGAATCCCAAAATAGAGAGTGCAAGATTGATAAGGAGCAACAAACTTGCCAAATCTGTAGGCTTCACGCTAGCCTTGGTGGCCCTGGAATTGGTAATGGCATGCGTAGAGGTATATTAGCCTGAGACCAAAACCATAGTGGATCAACATGGGAATGTCCTTGCTGACATGTCCCCACCTAGTATAACGATGACTTTCCACATCCCTACCTTTAAGAGGATGGAGACCCCTACCATAGAAGAATGCAAGGAGTTATGGGAGCAAGATCCATTGAAATACAAGAAACTAATCAATCAATACTGGTTGAAGGACAAGCAGGGTAGTGCCAGCAAGATCCCTTATGAGATTTTTTACAGTGATTTCTTCTAGGATTACCATGACCTCGTGACCTTACTAAACTAAGTAATGGGTCTTCCTGCTGTGGCCTTCTTCTAGGAGTGGATGTTTTACTTTGCGGAGAAAATTCTTTGCGGTGATGGCACTGCCTTTTATTGGGGGGAGGTAATCAGTGATTGCTTCCATGAACAGTTTACAAGTGTAAAGAAGACCTCTAAGTTCTTCATGACATCCTACTTTGTGTACTCCCTTGCTAATCGAAAGAACTATCATGGATTAATTGTAGTACCTAGTGAGGCATTAGGAGCAGAGCTCAAACCTTATGATAAGTACCCTCAACTATAGTACCAAAACTTCAAGAGGTATTATTGTAGGGTGAATGCCACATTCATCGCCTACATCATTCAGTCTCTGGGGGGCTACTTTCATAGAAGAGTTTCCCACAGTGCTAGGGACCTCCTTAGGCAATACACCTTCCTATACATATAATTTCCAAAGTTCACCTAAATCCGTGCCCAGGGATTCATAGAAAGACCAAACAAGTTGCCCCAGTACCCCAATGACCAAATTATAATATTGGAGCTGACTTGGCAGCTATGAAACATTCATAATATCCTGAGCAGAAAACATCTAGCGGGTACACTTTACCCCATTGGGCTCGGCCAAGGAATGTACAAGATTCATACCTCCTAGTGTGCAAGATACACAAAAAGGGAGTTGGTCGAATATCACTTCAGGCAATATATAGCTCAGACCCGAATTGACTTGTGTGGTCATATCAGAAAGGAATTGGGACAAGAGTATGCCCACCTCCATAATGTTGAGGATTTTTGGGCTAATTGTAGAGATGATCTTGAAGTGTGGCTGCAACACTACATGCACATGACTACCCTCTACGTGTGGAGAATAAACTTGTGCCCGATTCTTGATCAACTTGAAGAAGATGAAAGCACAGTGATCGATCTGGGATATGATGTTGTCACCAATTTTTTTCTGCCTATGATTGATTGGGACGAGTAAGAGGTTGACGACCTCGACATACTCACCAAACCCGTCAAGGTTCGAACAAAGGCATGGATCAACCAACAGGTAGCCCGATTGAAGCAAAAAGGAGTCTCCTTAACATTTAAGGGACTCGCAAGTGAACCAAGTGGCTCTAATGGTGGGGTGACTGCTGCTATAATTGGGAAAACATCCAAAACCCCACCATCATTCAAAACCAAAAAGAGAAAAGAAGCTAGTGAGCAATTTCCCAAACTGAAGGTTTATGCTTGGAAGGCCTCAGAGGGCGAGCCGCCAAAGAAACAAAGGAAAACAATTAGAGGCGCAAAGACATCTATGATACCCAAAGGTCTACTCCATGGGATTAGGGGAGAGGAATTTGACCCACCAAGGTCTCAATCTTCTACAATTGCTGCTATTGTTACCACCGCCTTGCATGCTTCACTTGCAGTTTTCGCTTCCACCCCACCTGCGGTGGAAATTTTTGTCCACCTTGCTTCCACCTCTCCAATCATTTAGTTCATACTAGTGGATTTTTCCTCCACCATGACCTTTCTAGTCTCTTCTTCCTGTATCTCTCCTTCCCTTCCCTTCGTTTCCACTCCCATGATGTCTGTCCTCAGCCTCTCAGAATCCTTTGTAAAGTACATGCAAAATGTGCCATCTGAGCTCTCAAGGATTCTTACCATTCTAATGGTGCAAGCTGCAATACCTCAAGCTATAGCCAACAATCCAGCTCTACCTCCCCCTATTGAACCACCAAGAATGGAGGTGACAATGCAAATATAAGATGAGCTTGAGCGACACTAGCTAGAGTCTGCGAAAAGGCTAGAAGACAAAGAATTTGAATACCATGAACACCCTTTGTTTGAATGGTAGGAGATTGATGAGGTGGCCTATGAATCTTCTAGTGAGGACAATGAGGAGCTTGACAATAAGGTAGTTTGAGAAACCCATGATCCCAAGCTTGAGGCCGAATGGAGTAAGCAGCTTAAGGAAATCGAAGATAAGGAAGCCAAGGATCGACTTACAGTGGATGAAGGAGTTACTGCTACGGAGACTGAAGGCAATAGGTCTCCAACTCAAGGGCATGGCCAAACCCTAGAACATGATGAGGAAGCATCCCTCCATGAAGATGAGCAAGAAGATAAGCCCAAGGAACATGAACACAACCAAAATAAAGAATAAAAATATGCTAAGAGGGAGGATCCCTCCAATGAGAAGTTGTGCACCAAGTCCCCCACTAAGTGTGTAACACTCGAATAGGACTCTGATGAGGAGAAGGAGGATGCAAGAACTAAGAAGGGGGCCCTTGTTGTCAGAGCCATTGAACTCAGGATGGAGGACACAAGAATCAAGGTGAATTACCTAGGGAAGATACCCAAATACTTGATTGGCTGGAGAAGCAGTTGAAGCAAAAGACTCCCGCCTTAAGGGATCCTAAGGCAAGGCTGGAAGCCATACTGTCCAGAGCACAGATAAGCACCAACAAAGAGAAAAGGTTGAAGATCAGATCGAATGTAACCATGGATGCCTCTGGGTCTAGGAGGGTACAAATAACAACACCGATGGTTGGAGAACAAGGAATAACTTATAATGTCTCCACCATCGACTTGGGGATGGCCACAAGGGAGCAAAAAGTCAACCACCTCTGGGAATCAGTCACCATAGTGGTACACCTTATCTAATAGGATAAGGTTTTGAAGGAGGAGCTCAAGGCACAAGTGGTCGATCTGACGGCCTATATACAGCAATGGTCATCACCGAAAGAGCAGCCCACTACGTCATTTGCCCCACCTCATTCATTATCTCAAGAGCAGATCAACAAATTTGGAAAAGAGAAGGAACTTGGATAAGACTACCAAAAATTGGTTCTAATAGGTCTTAAACAGAGGAAACATAGGTATCAACTTGGTTGTTCGAATAGAAAATAGGTTCTTGGAAGTATAGAGGACTCTTGAGGGTATGAGGCAAGTCTACGAGGGGTTCCCAAAGAAGAATAGGAAAGCCCACCCAAAAATTGAGGCCATACTTGCATTTCCAAGCGAGGTTTTGGAAGAAGACCTGGCCCTCAAAGATGATGACCACTGGTTAGTGGATGTATGGAAGCAGAACTTTGACCATAGAAGGGGAAAGTTGGAGCAGATTCTGGAATGAGTAGTTCTAGATATCGAATGGGCCAAGGAGACCAGAGAGGATTGCGCTCGTTATCTCAAGCTACCCACTGGTGAAATTAATCCGAAGAGTGTAAAGCCACACTTCTTAAAGAGCATGGAGGATGGGATATCAGCTGAAATAACCATAGATTTCATGAGTTTTTCTACCTGAGCCTTTGCCCAGTGATAACTTTTCAGAGATAATGCTACCAAATACGATGATGACTGGAAAAAGCTCGTTAACAACTCCCAAGAATGGAACTACTAGATTTTGCGGTCTGACATCATGGAGTTGAACAAGTTCTAGCCACTGATCTTGAGTTTCATAGACTATGCATCTTTGAGGAAGCGCGAAGGCAACCCTATCATCAATGAAGAATTCTTGAAACAGTAGCTACAAAAAAGGGAAAATAGCTAAAGGACGAAATTGCTAGAGTGTTGTCACTAGATGAAAAAATAGGGAAAAGACAAGAAATGTTTTATAAATGAAATATATTTGGGCGTAGGTGAAACCCTAGTGTAAAGTGAATCTTGGCCACACAATAGAATCGGATCTTGGCCACTTATTTTTCCTTTTGAAAATTATAAATAGGGCTCTCCTCCTCTCATTTGAAGAGAGTTGAGTTTTTGTAAAGGCATGCTGTAGAAATTATAATAGAAAATACAGTCATTTTCTAGTGTATTTTTGGGGTTCTCCACATGTTTCATGATTCTTCTCCCCTTAATTAAAACTTTACTTTAAATTACTTTGTTGTTCTAGTTTCCTTTAGTTAGCTTTAGTGGATTTAGTATGTTGTCTTTGGTTATGAAGCTTTCTAATGTGTGTATGGTTTCCTTGTCCATACTTTTGGTCATTTGCTGCTGGTAGGTGACTGTGCAAAGTTAGCCTAGACTATAATTTCATAGCTGCTCATTAAAATTTTATTTTTATCACATTTACATGGTGAATGAATGATGAATATCTGTAGTCCTTAGAAGATAGCATAGCTTTCACGACATTGTGAGAATTCAGATTAAGTGAAATACTATTTAAGGAAACTATCCATAGTAGGAACCTCCATGATCATTATTCATTGGTAGTTGTAGGTCTAGGAACCATCCTTCTTCCCTGTACTTTTTTCTTCTTTTAAGAAACAACCTATGCTAAGGTTCATTGCACATTATAAAGCCAAATCTGACAAAACAATGGAGTCCAAGATTGTTGTCTGAACCTTTAGAAAAAGTGTAGTAATTTCATATTTGAAGAACTCCATTCATTGACCCAATTCTCCTACAACTTTGAATCATGTAAGACCACCTTGTGATTCCAACAAATCACATCAAAAAATTGAAATATTCCAAGCACTGTCAAGACCTGAGGATAGTGTTCTGCATTTTGATTGTGGAAGATTGTCTTTCAAGAGAGGTGATGCACCTACACATTGCTTGTGTTGAGAAGTGCATAAAAAACCATCAACACATATCTATGTTCTTTTTTAGCATACTCATATCATTCCCCTAAAAAATTAAAGCTTCTTGTTGTGAAATTACTTTATTTATTTCCTTCCTCCAATATCGCAACATTTTAATATTACCATCATCTTTCAATATGGAGGGAAGAAGACCATGGTTCATCTCATAAAATTTCTAGACCAATTACCTTATCTTTGCTTCCAAAGGCTCTATTTTTACCCTAAAACCTTGAATTCCATTTATAGTTTTAAGGGTTGGTTTAATTTTTGTAGATGTATTTACATCATGCTTAGCTCCCACAACCATTATTCTTAAGTCTTGTAGTCTTTGGATCCATGTCTCCATTAGAGGAATTGGCACCTCCTTGTCAATATCAAATTTGTTTATTACATCCTTCATAGTAGAATAATTAGCATGGATGCTAATTAATATATTGTTCACTCCTCTATTTAGATGTTCTAGGACTATAGTGACAATTTTTATATTGCTAAAAAATATTTCTCTATCATGTTTGTCATATTTTTCTTCATACTCTTTCAAATTTTAGAGTAGTTTTTCACTATTGACATCTTCTTCCTGCTATGCACTAGGTGTATCTAGCCTCTCCACTAAACTGGGTAGACTTCCCATATTGTAGGGCACAATTTACCATAAATAACTTTATGGAGGTATGGAAATAGCAGGTGTTGTCTCTTGTGAAGTAAAAGGTGAGGCATTATCAACCGCTCTTGGTTCTCTTGACTACAATTTTGTGGTTTCTCCTTCAACAATGCTAATTCAATATGTAATTGCATTGTTTGTTGTTGATTCTTTCCATAATAAATCAAAAAATCATTATACTTCTTTCTAAATTTCTCTTTCTTGGAAGCCACTAATTCCATTGTTGCTCTTGTGAATTGAGAAACATTATCTAACATGGTAGAAGCCTCAATAACTAATGTATCAGATACTCTCTTTATTATCAAGCCTCCCCTATAATCTGAAGCGGGATCTGCAATGTCAAGATTCTTGGTGTTAAGGGCTAGGGCCTATATGTCCAATGTATCCCACTGATCACTAAATGTAGATCCTTGTAGGTCTATAGTAGCTTCCTCCTTGGAATTATAAAGAGGCATATCACACCTTTTCACTTTATCAAATGCAATCACAAAATCTAAGTCCCATTCTAGCAATAAAAAAAACACTCTCTACCTTTGGATGTAGTCATTACTTGAAACTTGTCTTTCATTTCCTTTATTACATGTGCTTGAATGGTTTCATTAGGTAACTCTAGATGAATTCTTCTTCACAATGCGAAATCATTTACAAATTCATCCTTTTTATCTCTCTAAGAAAACCCCATGAAAGATTTGGACTTTACACAATAATCATCATCAAGGAATTTTGTACATGCCTTAATCCTAACATCATCGGTATTATTTATTCTAGTAAGTTTAGCTTTACTCAACCTTAAACCTAGTTGTTGTGGAACTATTTCTCTTGGTGGATAAGGCATTACCCATTGCATCTCTTCTTCTGATACCAAAATTTCATCATCATAGTCCACTAGGCCACTAGATTCAACCCTTTTATTATTTTGAGGTGGATGCCTAGGTAATGATGCTTATCATGGTGGTGAATCAATTTCAACAATCTCAGGTCCAATTGACTTAGTGGAGATGGTAGTGGCATCTATGACACTGGAGAAGGGGATCTTTACTCCTCTTGGTGAGAAGAGGCAATAGTTGTATCCTTTCTCTTTACTTTACTCTTCCTCCTTGTGAAATCAATTATTTTATGTTCCTTGGCAGGTTAATATGTCGACCTTTCCTCCATAGTAGGGATCTCTTCTCCACCTTGTTCTTACTCAACAAGAGATTTTCCTTTTCCTTGAATTATTCTCTCACCTTTAGGTTATGAACCACTATCTCAAAATTCTGTAACATATGCCCCATTCTTTGCATTTCATTGGAAATTTCAAAAATAACTACAAATTGAGGGTCCTTGGATTGCAACTCTCTCTCTAGTTTGTTGAATGCAATCCATCTCATTTTCCTTTGATCTTTATTTTTGGAAATAAAAAAAATTCCTTATAACATCAGGAAAATAGAAGTTTTGAGTGAACTTAGAACTTCTATTTCTCAATTTTAACCAAGCCATCCATCCTTTGGGTTCATGGTTCCTTGTTCGTGTTCTCCTCATGTTTAGAGGCTTGAGTATGTCATTTATTTTATTCCATCCCCTTTTATCATCACAAAATATAAAAAACAAGTATATAAAGGGAAAAAGGTTCCCTTTCTGTGATCCTTCAAGTGGTTGTTTTCCACACCACCTAGTTGCCACATTACTTCTAGAAATCCAATTATTTTGGTACATCCTTGGGAAACATGTGGGGTGAGATATTTTTACCATATACTCTCAAGATTATATAGGTGGGATAGGGGATAATGTCTCCCCAATTGTGATCAACCCCTAATTCAAGTCTCCTATCATTGGGCCTCAATAATTCATGCAAGGCGCTGGGGATCCTTGGCATGTTCACAATAAAAAATCTCCTCAGCTTGAAGGAATTTTTTTTCTCAAACATCACATAGTCAAATTTGTTGTCATCCTTGTCTAATAAAAAGGTCCAAAATTGAATGGGAAGCTCCAAATCCTCTTCCTTCCTTTCCAAAATAATTTGAACCTCTGAAAAGAATAATGTGCATAAACAAGGAATACTAAGAATATTTGACCCCATCTTCTCCTTTCTTCAATCTCACCAAACCCTCATGAATTATTTCTACTAGGTACCCTCCATAATCATATACTATGCAATATGTGGGGTGTTGGATATGTGCTTCCATGTACATCCAAGTCATAGGCATAGCTGTGACTAGGTCATAACCAATGATTTGGTAGATGGGGTAGAAAGTCCTTTGAAAATAAGACACAAAATAGTTGATTGGGTAGGGCTCTTTGTATAATGAACCCAAGATGACCCTGTGTCCATCAATAGATGCTATATAGTTGGGAATTATGTGGGATCTAGATGATTATATGACCTTTTCATACTCTTCCCTAAGTGTTTTCTCATCAATTGAAACTATGTCTTCAATCCACTCTATGAGATTGAAGATTTCAACAATTTCTTGTCTAGTTACCTTGACCATATCAATTCCATCAAAATTCCTCACAACCCTCATGATTGGATGATAATTAGCAGCCACAAATTTTAGAAAATCCATAACCATACAGACATTTGGTACAATTAATTTTCCCAAGTCTGAATTCCAAGGCTTGCCCATAGGAATTCCATAGTTTCTATTGTCAAACTAGCCACTAAATAATTTCCATCTAGTGTACAGAAATGTAGCATCCCTAATTTCACTCTATTTATCAACTATGCCTTCTACAACTTGTGTACAATATTAAAGAAATTGACCCTTGGGTTTTTTGGAGGTAGAGGGCTTCAACTGATTAGTTAGATCCTAGAATATGGGTATAAGAGGGTTTTTTAAGCTAGAGGCTTCTCCCTTAGATGAAGATGCTTTTACTTTTGGTGCCATACCTCTAGGGTTTAAGTAGGTTAGGTTTTTCTTCAATGAAACAACGGTTGACAAGGGTATGGTTAGAAACTTAGGAAATTACAATTTGACAGCAATTATGTTCAGACTGAACATCAAACCTTAAAAGAAATGATGAAAACTAGGGAGCCTAATTACATAATAAAAGAATAATAAAAAACTAGAAATTTTTGAGTAATTTGAGAAATAGGATAGCCTTTTAACCTACTAGTGTCATAGTTTCTCAAGAAATCCCTAGCTTTTTCATTGAGTAGGCTTGAAATTCATAGCATGAGCTCCTTGAATATGTCAAATGCTTTGAACAATCTTCAATTATTCTTTAAGGCAATTTTATAGCTTTAAATCTATTAATTTGGTAGATTTTTGTCTTGTTTGCCATTATGGTTCACTTACACAAACCAAAATGGCTCATTTTCTTTCAAACTCAATTTTGAACATCGACCATTGATCCTATGATGTGATGGCTAGATAGATGACCCAGATTCAGTCAAAAAAGTTTGAAAAAGCTGACTACAACCTACAATCATTCTCAAGGAATTAGAAATAGGTTGTGTGGACCTGATATACAAGTCATTTGTGGGATCCACCACCTTTATCACTGTTGACAAAATCCACGTGTCAACTTCCCCACTTCTCTACTAGTCTTAACCCGCATGCAAATTTTAGCAGTGGGGAGGAAGGGAAGGGCTTAGTTTAGATCTAAAACCTTCAACATATGTGTGCTTTAACACAAGACTATTTTCCCATGCACATAACCCTTAGATAAAACCGATGACCAAGATTAAAAGATCTTATTTTATTTTAAAACATGTGCCTCATATTTCCTTTAGTAACATGGGCTTTAATACTTTTGGCCTTTTTCTAAAATGTTACGTTAATATTTCACCCTTTGTAATTTTCTTTCAACCCACTCTGATCTCTCCACGTGGCACTCTCTAGATTCCCTTTTGAGAGATGAGAAATAAATGTGGGTCCCCCGTAGGATGGTGGGGAGTGGTTGAGATTCAACCACATCACCTTATCTTGACCATCGATCTCAACAGATAAAGTATTATCAGCCTTTAAAACTCAGTGTGTCCTGATCACAAAGGGATGAATGTCCTCAACTTGCTAGCTTGTGGAATTATTATAATGCATATTTAAATCAGATGGGGTGGTAGGGAACAACTCAAATGTAGCCACGTCATTCTATCTACATCATTGATTTGTTTCAACCCACTACCTACCGACCTTGAAAGAAATTGGCCCCACCACTATAGATGTAAACATGGAACCCGCCCACCATCCCATGAGATTATTTTAATAGGAAATAAAACCAAGAGGGGGCATGGGGAGTGGTCAGAATTTAATCATGCTAATCCAATGGCCTATGTAATATTGTTAATTCTACACATGCACATGTTATTTCTCAAAATGGGGCCTTTCTAGGTGAACGAAGGGCGGGGACATAAGACTTAAGGATGATACTTTAGGTGAATGATGGAATTATTAAAGCTTGAACCTAGGACCCAAAATAATATTTAAGATTATGAACCCACATGCACGAAGGAAATGTTTTCAATAAAGAAATGGGAAATGACTAGGACTACTACGACATAGGGGCTGATAACAGGATAGGTTTAATAAAATAAGTCACAACTTGAATGGACAAGAACCAGTGATAAAAGGTCAACATCAAATTAGAATGCTTGCAAAGGATTTAGACTTAGGATTTTTCTTAGAAAGGGTTTTAGAAACACAAAACCCTAAGGAATGATAACAAGTGAGACCCTAAGCCCTAGGTCATGAGAACATCCAAATTCTACAAATTTTTTGAATGGAATGTAGAGGAATTTAGGGGTTCCACCAATATCCATGCTTAAACGAAAGGGTTTGAAATTTTGAGAAACTTGTTGATGTTTCTTTGCAATTTTTTTGGAACCAAGCAAGTATTAAACTGACTCTCAAGTAATTACAATTGTAGCTCAAGTCTGTATTGCTTAGTAGGCTTCCCATCATCCCATAAGAGATGATTAATCCTTGAATATGGAATGGAAAAATAGGCTATGTAAAGGAAGTGTACCATCTTGATGTGCCAAGAAAAAGAGTCTCTTCCCTATTTTCTTTATTTCCTCAACCAAAAACTAAACATGGTAAGTAACTTCTTGGAATGGTGCTATTCCAATACACTACCTTAAACTACACTTCAGAGGTAAAAGCGGTGAGCTTTCTACCACAAGGTTCTCAATCAAGATTTTTGAGATAAACTAGTGCTATACATGGGGCAATTCACTCAATTAAGAGGCATCCCAACCCTTAAAATATCTAAGGGTTTTTACATATTGCACAGATACTAAGGGAGACATTCATCGGTATAAAGAATCCACATAATATGGTTAATGACTTTAGTTGCACCAATTATTTATATAGCGGATTGAAATGAAAGTGCCACTTGGTTCATTCCCTCTCACAAGTTGGGAGGCAAGCCCTCTAAAGGTAACACAAATTGTGAAGCTTTAAATGCACATGGGAAGAGGATAGGTGCTTCCAAGAAGAAAAGTATACTTGTTTGTTTCTCTTCATCCAATATCACATGAAGTGCAAGGGGAGTGGATACACACAACAAGTATATACAAGTAAAGCACGAACTCATTCATTTTAACCTTGAAAATTACAATGGGTTCATTTTAAGCATGAAATGGAAGTGTTTGATTGTCTTGTTCAATTTTAACTAATATAGAAAAATGAAGATGTGTGGGTCCAATTTTAACCAACTTTGAAAGTTAATTTCAAACCCACTAGAAGTCTAGTTTGTCCTAAGAGTGTATATTTTAAAACCCAATGGAGATTTAGTGGTCCTAAAACATGAAGAAAAGAAACATATGATGGGTTATAATTGTCCTATAAGTGTCAAAACACTTTTACAACAACTAGAAGTAAGAAAAACTGAAAATCAAAATTTTTATTTTTTTTGGTTTCTTCTATGTTCTAGTAAATCACATTTTTGGAGGTCTTCAATGCAGAATTCGAGGTTGAAACTTGCGCCAGTCCCTAAAAATTGATTTTTGAAGGAATTTATTTTTAGGGATTGAATTAGTACTCTTGGAGACTATTGATGGTGTTTTTATGCACTTGTCAACACAGGTAATGCATAGGTGCATCACCTCTCTTGAAAGAAAATCTTCCACAATCAAATTATAGAACACTATCCCAAGGTCTCTCGAATGTCAAGTCATGACAGTGCTTGGAATATCAGTTGTTTGATGTGATTTTGTGGGAATCACAAGAAGGTCTTACGTGGTATGAAGCTGTAGGAGAATTGGGTCAATGAATGGATTTCTTCGAATATAGAATTACTGCACTTCGTTGTAGGCTCGGACAACAGTCTTGGACTTCATTGTTTCATCACATTTGGCTTTACAATGTGAAATAAACCTTAACACAAATTGTTTCAAAAAAAAGAAAAGGAAAAAAGGGTGAGGAAGAAGGATGGTTCATGGACCTACAACTACCGACGAACAATGATCATGGAGGTTCCTGTTGTGGACAGTTTCCTTGATCAAAATTTCACTTAATCTGAATTCTCAGAATGTCATGAAATCTATGCTATCTTCTAAGCTGCATATATTCATCATTCATTTGCCATATAATGTGAACAAAGACAAAATTTAATGAGAACCTATGAAATTATAGTCTAGGCTAACTTTGCATAGTCATTTACCAGCAGCAAATGACCAAGAGTATGGACAAGGAAAGCATACACACAACATGAATCTTCAAAACCAAAGACAACATACTAAATCCACTACAGCTAACCAAGGAAACTAGAGTAGCAAAGTAATTTGAAGAAAAATTTTAACTAAAGGGAGAAGAATCATGAAACATGTGGAGAGACCCAGAAATACACCAGAAAATGACTGTATTTTCTATTATAATTTTTGGAGCATGTCTTTACAACAACTCAACTCTCTTAAAATGAGAGGAGGAGAGCCCTATTTATAGTTTTCAAAAAGAAAATTTAGTGGCCAAGATTTGATTCTATTGTGTGGCCAAGATTCATTTTACACTAGGGTTTCATCTACACCCAAACACATTTCATTTATAAGACTTTTCTTGTCTTTTCCCTATTTCATCATCTAGTGGCAGCACTGTAGCAATTTCATCCTTTTGTTGTTTGCCCTTTGCTGTAGCTATTCCTTGAGGAATTCTTCATTGATGATAGGGTTTCCCTCATGTTTCTTTAATACTACATACTCCAAAAAGTTCAAGATCATTGGTAGGAGCTTATCTACTTCCATGATATTTGATTGTAGCACTTGGTAGCTCCATTCCCAAGAATTACTGACGAGCTTTTTCCAATTATCATCATATTTGGCAGCATTATCCCTAAAAATTTATGATTGTGCGAAAGCTCGGGTAGAAAAACTCATGAATTTTGTGGTGATTTCAGCCGACATCCCATCTTCCATGCTTTTCAAGAAGTGTGGCTTTATTCTCTCTGGATTTATTTCAGTGGCGGGTAACTCGTTCCCTATCATTAACTTGAGGTATTATGTGCACTCATCTTTTGACTCCTTGGCCCATTCGATATCTAGCGCTATACGCTCCAGGATCTGCTCTAGCCTTTTCTTTTGATGATCAAAATATCACCTCCATGTATCCACCAGCCAGTGATCATCATCCTTAAGGGTAAGGTCCTTCTCCTAGACCTCGCTTGGCAATGTGAGGACAGCTTCAATCTTTAGGTAGGTTGCTCTGTATTTCCTTGGGAACTCCTCACAGACTTGCCTTGTTCCCTCAAGGGTTCTTTGTACCTCCAAGAACTTATTTTTTGTCCAAATAGCCAAGTTGATACCTGTGTTCCCCATGTCCAAGACCTGCCAAAACCAATTTTCCATGGTCTTGTCCAGGTTCCTTCTCATCTCTAGTTTATTGTTTTTTTCTTGGGACAATAGCTGAGGCAGGGCAGATGACATCGTGGACTACTCATCTAGGGATGACCATTGCTAAATATAGGTCACTAGATCAATCACTTGTGCTTTGAGTTCTTCCTTAGAGACCCTATCCTATTGGATAAGATGCACCACTGTGGTGACCGATTCTTGGAGGTGATCAACCTTTTTCTCCCTGGTGGCCACTCCCAAGTCAATGGTGGAGATGTTATAAGTTATTCATTGTTCTCCAACCATCGGTGTAGCTATTTGCACCACCCTAGATCCTAAGGCATCCATAGTTACCTTTGATCTGATCTTTGGCTTCTTCTCTTTCCCGGTGCTTAATTGGGCTCTGGCCAAAATGGCTTCCAGCCTTGCCTTAGGATCTTTTAGTGTGGGAGTCTTTTGTTTCAACTAATTTTCTAGCTAGTCGGGCATTTGAGGCTCTTCCCTAGGTGGTTCACTTTGATTCCTATTGTCCTCCTTCTCAAGTTCAATGGCTCAGACAATAAGAGACTTCTCCTCAGTTTTTGTATCTCCCTTCTCCTCATTGGAGTCTTGTTCAAGCATTAAATACTTAGTAGGAGACTTGGCGCACAACTTCTCATTGGAGGGATCCTCTATTCTAGCACCCTTTTCTTCTTCATCTTGGCCTTGTTCATGTTCCTTGGGCTTTCCCTTTTGCTCAACTCCATGGAGTGATGCTTCCTCATTGTGTTCTAGGGTTTATTGATGCCTTTCAATTAGAGACTTGCTGCCCTCAATCTCTTGAGCAGCAATCTCCTCTTCTTGTGGAAGTCGATCCTCAGCCTCCTTATCCTCAATCTCATTAAGTTCCTTCCCCACTCTTCATTGAGTTTAGGATCATTCATTTCTCTTATTAGTTCAATGTCCAGCTCCTCACTTCTCTCACTGGAGGACTGATAGGCTACCTCATCAATCTCCCGACATTCGGATAGAGGGTGTTCGTGGTACTCAAATTCTTCGTCCTCCGGCCTCGTCGTAGCCTCTACTTATCATTGCTCAAGTTTGTTAGATATTTGCATTGTTGCCTCCATTCTTGTTGGTTTAGAAGGTGGAGGGAGAGCTGAAGTATGGACCATGGCCTGAGCTATTGCAGCTTGCACTACGGGATTAGTAAGCATTCCCGAAAGCTCGGACGACACATTCTGCATGTATTTCACAAAATATTATGGGAGGTTGAGGGCAGGCATTGTAGCAGCGGAAACAGAGGGAAGGGAAGAGGAGATTGATGAGGTCATGGAAAAGGAAGTATCCATGGGAATAATTTGCATTATCGAAGAAGTGGAAGCAAGGTGAATAGAGATGTCCACCTCAGGAGGGGAAGAAGCGGAAATGACAAGCGAAGCATATGGGACGGTGATAGCAGCAACAATAGTAGTAATTGTAGTAGAAAGAGACCTTAGCGAGTCTGATCCCTCTCCCTTGGTCCCACGGGGTGGACCCTCAGGTGTCCCTGATGTCCCTGTGCCTCGAGTTGTTTTCCTTTTCTGTCAGGAAGGTTTACCCTTTGATGC
Organism: Sequoiadendron giganteum; assembly: GCA_007115665.2. Taxonomy (NCBI): domain Eukaryota; kingdom Viridiplantae; phylum Streptophyta; class Pinopsida; order Cupressales; family Cupressaceae; genus Sequoiadendron; species Sequoiadendron giganteum. Next base: position 436,513,728 of record CM021103.1, on the reverse strand, counting down.
CTTGCAAGCATAAACCTTCGATTTGGATAGCTACTCACTGGCCTCTTTTCTCTTCTTGGTCTTGGTTGATGGTGGGGTTTTGGATGCTTCCCCAGTTGTAGTAGTAGCTACCCCTCCATCGAAGCCACTTGGTTCATTTTCTAGTCCCTTAAATGTCAAGGCGACTCCTTGTTGTTTCAATTGGGCTACTTGTTAGTCGATCCATGCCCTTATTCAGATCTCAATGGGTTTAGTGAGCACGTCAATGTCATCAAGGTCTTGCTCATCCTAGTCAATCGTAGATAGTGGAAAATTAGCAATGACATCATATCCTAGCTCGAACCATATCCTCATCCTCCTTGAGCTGGTCAGGAACCATGCATAGATTTATTCTTTGTAGGTAGATGGTAGTCATGCGCATGTAGTGCCGCAAATGCACCTCAAGATCATCTTTGCAATTAGCCCAAAAATATTTGACATTGTGGAGGTGGGCATAATCCTGTCCCAATGCTTTTTTGATATGCTCGTATGGGTCCATTCGAGGTCGAGTTGTATATTGGCTGAAGTGGTATTCGGCCAACTCCCTTTCTGAATACCCCACACACTAGGAGGTATGAATCTTGTACATTCCTTGGCCGAGCCCAATGGGGTAAGGTGTTCCCACCAAATGCTTGTTTCTCAGGATGTTATGGATGTGTCGTAACTACCAAGTTAGCTCCAATAGTATCATCTAGTTGTTGGGGTACTGGGGCAACTTGTTTGGTCATTCTGTAAATCCCTAGGCATGGATGTATGTGAACTTCAAAAATTGAATGTACAAAAAGGCATATTGCCTGAGGAGGGCTCTGGCGATATGTGAAACTCTTCTCTAATAGTCATCTCCTAGGGATCAGATGATGTGGGCTATAAATGCATCGTTCACCCTACAATAATCTTTCTTGAAATTTTGAAACTGTAGCTAAGGTCATAGGGCTTGAGCTCCACCCATCATTACTCACTGGGAACCACATTTAACCTCTAATAGTCTCATCGATCTGTGAGGGAGTATACCAAGTAGGAGGTCATGAAGAATTTGGAGGTCTTCTTCATGGTTGTAAATTGTTCATGGAAGCGGTCATTGATTATCTCCCCCCAGTAAAAGGCAACGCCATCACCGTGGAGAATCTCCTCCACAAAGTAGAACATCCACTCCTAGAAGAAGGCTACAACAGGAAGGCCCATTACCTAGCTCAACAAAGTCACAAGGTCATGGTAATCCTTGTAGAAGTCACTAAGAAAACGCTCTTGAGGGAGCTTTCCAGCACTACCCCGCTTGTCTTTTAACCAATATTGATTGATTAACTTCTTGCATCTCAATGGATCCTATTCCCACAATTCTTTGAATTCCTCCATGGTGGGGGTCTCCATGCTCTTAAAGGCAGGGATGTGGAAAGTTGCTATTATACCTGATTGGGACATGTCTGCAATGATATTCCCACCCTAGTCCTCTATTGTTTGGGTCGAGGGTTGGTATGCCTCAATGCATGCCATTACCTATTCTGGGGCCACCATGGCTGGCAGGAAGCCTGCAGCCTTGAAAATTATGTTGCTTCTTATCAACCTTGCATTCTCTATCTTGGGATTCATCGTAACCCTCTGTATAAATTCATCGACATCAACCTACTTGATGTTCGTATCTGTGGAATCTCTCCAGAGAGTGGTGACTCAGTATTGTAGGGGGACCCCTTGAAACCTATACTCCATAAATTATCTATCCTCCTTGCCTCAAGGAGTCTTGGAAATTCCCATCCCCTTCTCCTGTGAAGCACCAAAAGTTTCTACGTTGGATTCCATAAATCTTGCACAAAAGATGTGAATTAGTAATAGTAAACATGAGATAATGGTCTTGGATGAGTACTTTCACATCAAAGTTATCCCTGCAATCATTATTCATATTCAGTAGTTGCATAACATTTGATAAAAAAATTCTTAGAAAGCAAAGCAGGCAATTCGGGTTCCCAGGGCTGTAGTTCCCTTGGTAGAATGCGGTTTGGAAGGGAAAATTGAGCATGGAACTCCCAAAGGCTTTTCGCGATGTTGGATTTTCTCAAATAAAGGTTGGTGTGAATGAAGACTTAATTTTAGCAAGTGGGTCAAAATCCATTTTGAATTTTGAAGTCATTTGATCCTTCATTTGGGAGTTTGGGCATCAGATGCAGGACAACCATTGGAAACAGCATAGGGGAGATGAAACTCTGGGTGTCGAAATCTGGATCTCAGATTTCCATCGCTGAGAAGCTGTTGTGGGTTAGTTGTTTATGATGGTGAAATGTGAGAGGCAATTTGGAAGGGGAAATTTGAAAGACAATCCCCAAAAGCAAAATTCTTAGGTGTTCTGGGAGCACCACAACAAACAGGTGGTTGGGTTCCAGAGGTTGGTAAGCTGTCCCGAATTTTCCGTGTAAAGCAACGCTAATGGAATGAAATTTCAGAAGCAAAAATCTGAGGTTCGGGGTCTAGACACACCTTGGGTGGCTTGGTTTTTTCATTTAAACTTCTGACAAGGCGATAGGGGGACCAGGGTCCAAGACTCAGAAAGACGTCCCGGGATGGCCGTGTAAAATAGAAAAAGCGACACAGAATTTTGGGAACGAAATTCCAAAGGTCGAGGTCTCGAGTGATTTTGGATTTTACTGGTTTCGCTTGGAAATTGGAACCGAACTTTGCGCGGTCGGGGTCCAAGGTCCGAAAAGACGCTCGGGGGACGCCGTCGAAACGACAAAATCAACATGGAATTCCATGAATGGAATTCTGAGGATCAGATCCCAGCACAGTTTTGATTTTCGACTGGTTTTTGATTTTCTAAGTTTTAGACACGGACTCCATGCGTTCGGGGTCCGAGAGCTAGAAAGACACTCAAGGGAGGCCATCTAGGACGATAGAGACACAATGGAAACCTATGAGGGAAAATCCGAAGGCCGAGATCCAGGACAAGTTTGGCTGCTTGGAGCTTTGGAATTTTAAGTTGAGTCTATGTAGATAGCCGTGGGAAAGCCCAGGCTTGGGAGACACCAGTGACTGTTTCGAAGAACAACCGCAGAAAGGCTAAGCTCCGGGTTGAATTTTGAGGCCTCAAATAATCGATTTTTCATATTTTAACACATGGGTTTTTAGGGGAGGGTACCAATTTACCAGTTTTAAACCCAATATTACATTTTACATTGCTTTAACACTCAAAAATTTTCAAAATAAAGGGTAAGGCGCATGGATGGCGAGTGTACCTCAAGATCCCAAAGAAGCAAACTATTGGCCACGTGGAAGACATCGGGAAAAGAACTTGGACTGTGGGGCTAAAAATGTTGGACGCCTTGGAGCTTTGTGAATTTCTCAATCACTCGGTCGGTTGACAATGACAGTCTGAAAATCAGCCTAGATAGAAAAAATAGCCATTAATGCAACAATTAATTCTTTCGTACGACATCTAGAGAGTGGGTGATTTTAAATCTCACAGGCGGCAGTGGGAGATTTAGAGTCCAGTGGCCGAGAAGACGTCCAACCACGGCCATGAGAAACAACAAAGTGTAAGCGGAATTTCGGAAGGGGAAATCTAAGGTCTGGGGTCCGAAAGGATGTCGGGCACTGGATGCTAGCAACGGCAAACCTGCAATGGAATTTGGAAGGGGAAACCTGAGGGTCTGGGCCCGGAAGGGGCTGCAGTCTTCAGAAAGGGAATTCCGACAAGGGAAAACTGAACTGACTTTAGACTTAGCATTTTTCGAAGGGGTCAAGTTTGGTCAAACCTATTATGTGACTTTGAAGGGTGAGTTGACTAATTAGGGCACAAAAGTGGATAGGGAAAATGAGGCGAACCAAAAAGTGGCCGACAATCAAAAGAGGGAAGAGAAGGTCCCCCATTCGAAACCCATGATCTTTGGTTTCACAAACCGAAGTTGACTTTCAAAGCTAGACTAGGAATAGTTTAAGGAAGGTGGGATTGAATCAAACTATAATATCATCATGGAGGTGTGTGCATGGTGAATTCATTTCCTTTCCTCGGAGAGAGCATGAGTAACCACTGGTCAGGGGAGATAAGCTACATAGTTCGTCTAACCCCAAAAGTAACTTGGACATTGCTCCGCTGCCAGTTAGGCATCCATAGCCCCGATGGAGTTATCGTTGTGACCTCACGAACATAGCTCTATGCCAACCAAGCATCCATAGCCCCGATAGAGATATTCGCACACCCATACGATTTTTATTTTCACTTTATTTATTCTTTTGTTTGATATTTCCTTTTAGCACTTTCTCTTTTGTTTTCATTCAACCACATAAGCAACAAAGCTCACAATGGGCTTGGGAATCGTAGTGGTCACTGGAGCAGACTTTAGATTTTTCACTTATCCCCTCTTCCTAGTAGTCACCATACCATTCTTTGGAAACATTAAAATGTGTTTTGTGTGTTCCATGACAAAAGAAGGGGATTCAAGCGGACAACCATCCTAGGTTAATTCAAAGTTCAAAAGTTGAAAATCGATGCTTAGGAGCTTTCAAAGGTTAGCAATAGGGAATGAAGGCTTATCTAAAGAACAACAGAAGAGTGGGTAGCAAGGAAAACCATCTATTGGGCCAAGCATGACCACCATAGTAGAACAAGGAGGCTCTTCCAAGATCAAGACAAAAATAGTCGGGACAATGATCAAAACCGAAGGACAAAGCAGGAAACCTACTCTAACCTATATACAAGTATTTACATAGACAACTCCCAAAATAGCTCAAGCTTGGAAGTAATGCTTAAGGTGCTTCCCATTGACCGGTAATGGGACAACTTCACCTATAAGGGCCTTTAGGCGGAAGGAATTATCTCCAAGGATTTCAGCAATCTAAAAGGGGCCAAGCCAAAGCTTGTCGAATTTGTTGTGTTCCCCTTTCTTTTCATAGGCCTTGTCCCAGTAAAGGACTAGATCAGAGATGTGGAAGGCCTTAACTTTGGCTTAGCAATCGAACCATCTCTTGACTATGCCTTAATGTTTGGCAAAATTTTCTAATACGTGATCTTTCACTTCTTTGAGGTGCAACAACTTGGTGAGACAAGCTTCCTTGTGGTCTCCTCCTTCATAAAAATCATTGAAAAACTAGAGGGTGGGGATTTTCAAATGTATGGGAAAGATAGGCTCTAAGACGTATACTAGATGGTATGGGGAATCCCCGAGAGCAACCTTGTGATGGGTGCGATCTGCCCACAAGGCGAAATGAAGTTAGGTATACCAATCCTTGGGATTCCTATCTAGCAAATTCTTCATCACTGTGATCAAGTTCTTGTTGATAGACTCAGCAAGGCCATTTGCTTGAGGATAGTAATTGGATGAAAATTTGAGGGTGATGCCATATTCAAAGGCCCAACTCGTGAATTTTAATGAAGCAAACATGGGACCATTATCGCATTCTAGAGCATATGGGCAACCAAAACAATTTAAAATGAAACTTTCTAAGAAATTGACTACGACTTCAGTCGTACATTGCCTACAAGTTATTGCTTTTGTCCATCTAGTGCAGTAATTAGAAGCAGTTAGAATGTACCTGTGTCCCACAGATGATGGAAGAATTATCGGACCAATGATGGTTAACTAACGAGAGTCAGTAAAGGACTGACCTCTCCTGCACTTTTGGCTCTGTAGGAACAAGGTGGGTAAACCTAAACGTGTTCACATGAATATTTCATGATTGGTAAGAACACTTCTTGTATACAAATTACAATTCCTATACATTCAAAGGGATAGTGATCATTCCATGGTTTCGGCAGACCAGAGAATGATTATTAGTGCCAAAGAGCAACAAAATTGACCCACTTATTTGTTACAATACCTCCCAGAGGAGGACAAGGTTGTATTCAAGTGTTTTATGTTCAATATTTGGAGATCTCTTCCTAGAACTTACAGTCTTGAACTAATAAAATGACACAAACATTATCCAGTGCTTCATCCATTGGGCAACGGAGTCATACAGAACAAATTCCTGATACGATGAACTTATCTCATATAGCATTACTATCATGAGATATCTTAGCCTATTAAGATAGTACTTCTTCGAGCATCTTGGGCATATAAAACCATGAACATGTAACTAAATCTTCAAGCATTTGATTAACTCTTTGAGTTAAAGCAAGAAAACTAATTACATTTTCAATTAACTATTGAAACTGATCAGATAAACCTTTGATAAAGCTATTCATAATCCATGGCACACACCTAGGAGAGTAAACCAACTTAATTTTATAGATTTCTTTCGATATCAGTAATTTAAAAGCATATTACCCTAATCTATATATAAATCCAACCCAGGATGACTTCCTGAAAAATAAAATGTTCATAACATTTTAAACTATAAAATGGACTATACAGACTTCCAAGTTTCGAACTCTAATTTTTTTTCTGACCCTTTACAATGAGCCATGAAATCTCCTTTATAGAACAGGGGAGCAACAAGCATTAGGCTACATTGTGACACCAAATTGAATTTCAACACCAAAATGGAATTCAAATTTACATTCCTTGTCATAATGATACCATTCATGAACAAAGGAATAAAAAATGGTTATGAAATAACCAGTCGAGAAACAAAATTATGTGCAAAGCACGTGCACGTCCACATCCACATCCACAAAAGAAGACACGTCAAATGGACCCATAGCCAGTAATGATCAAGAAGCAACCGGCCCTGGTACAAGCAACCACTCTGATTTCGAGCCTACGACAACGATGGCACCACCTCCTCTTTTCCAACCTTGCAAGCACATCCCCGAACAACTGGATCTGGTGCTAATGCAGATATTGGCTCAATTGCCAGAACCTCCTCATCCACTCCCATAAGATTGGCCAGGGAAGCCAAGTAGTACTGATAATTAGAATTAGTCTCAGATTAATAAGGATTCAAGATGATTATCAGGGATGAACAATGTACTGGCATCTTCCTAGTGTTCCCAATAATAGCCTTGCGAGACATGGGAGAATCAGACTTCTTCATGACTAGTGAAGCTAGCCTAACACTCCTTCGCTTAACTGATTTATTCATGATAGAAAAAGAGCATAGCCACAAATAGAAGAAGAACCTTACTACACATAGATACAAGAGAATGCAATGCTGAACGCATACAACCCAGTTAGCATTTATAGAGCAAGCCAATACGTAGGGTATAATCACTTGAAGGTGATTCAAGCACTTGCATAGTTAATGCTCCAGATAACTATGAATACCCTCAGCAGGATGGTACTATTCACACGCAAGAGGAAATTAGGTGGAGATCCTCTAGAGAAAATAAACTCGTATCATTAATGACATGAGCAACAAACACGCAATACATGCCATGCAGATAACTCACACACCTCTTCCTTATAAATGAACTGTCGATTCAGAAGACACTTTAACAAATGGAGGGTCGAGATCAAGTCAATGGATGTTGATGATCCACATCGACACCTTTAGAAAACATATCCAATCAAAACCAGCAGAAAAATAGACCCAAACCGCACAGTGGGACCCATATAATCCCTCTAGTAAGAAAAGAAAAGCCATGTGCCACTCCCTCGTAGATCTCGCAACACCCCCTGGATATTTACTCCGCTCATGTGAGGTGTGTGAGAAACTATGATTACCCCACTATTAATGGCTATTACCGGTGAAAAGACAACCCCCTGTCATATTCAACACCTCGGGAAGAAAACCCATTCATCGATTTACACTACGTGGCCAGATCTTGCGCAACTCGCACCACCTTGATGACGCCAGTAGTAAAACATGTGAGGTCTATGAGAAGTGGTCAAGATCCAATTCTGTGATCGAACGGCTCGTCAAACCTCAGACAAAACATCCAAGTGGGGCCCACATTGAAATTCCCGGTGGTGTAAAACGTAGGCCATTACTCCAAAAAGACCACCGAATCAGGTGAAATAGGGTCGATAAAGCACTACCTAAGAGGGATGAAACCTCACTCAAGTGACCAGTCCACCATGGCATCAAGTCACCACTAAAACATAACAAGAGGGTTTTGACCGATCCATAATGAAGGTTACCATGAGTAACTTAGAAACCCTCTAACCCCAACTTTAATTTTTTGAAGTTCCATCACATACTTTACCTATGAACACATTCTTGGCACTTTCAGCCATACCTAGATTGTAAGTGTCACATTGGCCATAGATGGTATCCTTTTTAGCTTGTTGATCTTGGTCTCTGATCTGATCAAGGTCAAAGATTTACTCTAACTGGACCATTCCCCTAGGGATGGTTTTGGTCTTTAGGTTAATAATCCCTTCTATATCTAGGTCCTCCTCTTGGGGTTCAACCTTGTTGATTATCTGCATAGCAAACACATTTGAACTAGTGATGAAATCCTGAATATGCTTGTCGTCATTGAATACCTAGAAATTGGCTATGTTATCCAGAACTGATGGGATGAAGGTGAGCTCCACTGTGAATCTTCAAAGGCCTGATAGGGACAATGGCTACAATGTGCTTGCTTCCTATGGTAGGGCATTGGCTATATGATTCCAAGAATGCAAGATCAATTGAATGTTGAATGCATCTAGCCCCTCCAAAAGATCCCATTTGCGGTGCCAATAGTTAGTGAGTCTTCGATCATAGTAGGAATACAATTTCTTGACCTATTTTACAACTAACTCTGAATCTCCATCCACTTGGAGAATTTTGAAATATTTTCTCAATGCCATTAAGAGGCCCAAGACCATAGCTTCGTACTCTACTACATTGTCAGTACAATAAAAATATAGCCTATGAGTAGCAAAGTATGACTTACCTTTGGGACTGATCAATTTGAAACCTACCCCATCTCCATGTTTGGACTTAGATCCATCAAAGCGAAATGTCTAGAATCTAGGAGAGTCCTTGGACGTAGCACTAGCAGCTTTGACTCCTGCCTTTGATGGAGCTTTCATTTTAGGGACTACCTTAAGAGATACAGGGTCGGAATGTGTTTGTTTGGATGATGCAAAGTTTGTTTTCTCTATCGGAGTAGCCTATTTTCTAACGTGTTCAATTACTACTTGACATAGGAAACAGTCAAATTCTGAGTGAGCAGCATTGTGTACCCTACAATAATTAGGGGGCAAAAGCTTCTGAAAGTTTATTCGAGTTCCCGGGCTAATCTGGTCCTGAACACATTTTTCCATAAAATCCTTGAAACCATTGAGCAGTCCCCAAGGGTCATTCTCTCGTAGTTCTTCATCATTAGACTCGATGAGTGCTTCAGTGCTCTAAGAAACATTGGTCAAATTAGCAGGCGGACTACATAGTACGAGGAAGACCTCACTCATTCCTTCATCTTTAGGGTATTCCTGTTCATTCTGATATGACATTGGGGAATAATTCCCCAAACCTGTTTCTGCATACAATACCTTGTTTGTGTTGTTATACTCAGTGATCATAAACCTCATTCATGGCTCCTGATTGATCCTGATCTGATTCAACATTCCTTTCCATGGCAACCACATGTGGAAGTAATCAATCACAGAATATCCATTCAATTCCCTCATGAAATCCCTTCCTAGGATTATACCATAGGTATCTGGGATATCGGCCACCTGTATGTCCATGGTTTGTTGGATCTAGGGATCAGCAACAACTTGCATGGGTATTCTATTAATTTCCCCCACAATGTTGATTTTGGTCTTTTCAAGTTGTGTTACTTTTCACCGGGAAGGAGTGGGTGTTATTTTGAGTGCCTTGTATATGCTCAGGGGCGTAACATTGGTTGAGGCTCCCGAATCAAGTAAGCAATTGTGGAGGTTCTTCCCGAACATGCGGATGGTGGTCAGAAAGGAAGGAGTTTTGAATTTCCCTTAAAAAAATCCTCTAGAAACATCCACCTAAACGACTTGGCCCCCATATTTCTCATTGCCCTTGCCTTGGGTTTGTAACTGATAAGCGGCCCTATCGGGTTGCTTGTTTATTTGTTGACCTACTGGCAGGTCAGCCTTGCTATTGAAAATCTTCCTGACGACTAGCTCATTTGGCTGATCACCAAAATAAACCTTCTTTACTGGAGTTTCCTAAGCTAGCTCCTATGGTGGAGTCTCATTTATCATCCTGAAAAAGGTGTTCCTAACAGCAAGCACCTTTAGAAGTTCAAATGCCGACACACTCAACTTTACCTTTTTAAACTCTTCAGCAATATACTTCCCCATTTGCTCAATTTCTTGATCATAGGACACATTTTGGGAGGAGGTGGCGACTTGGCTTTGGTTGCCACCTTGCTATTTATTTCTACTGAGGTACCACGTGGGGGTATGGGGAAAACCTGGGTTATTATTTGCATTTGGATCGGGAGGGGTGCTGAAATTGTTCGACATGGTGGAGGTTGTAAAAGGACCTCCAGCATGACCACCAGCTTGTCTAATTCTCAGGTTATAAGGGGTGGTTCATTGGTGAAACATTTGGACTTCATCCTCCTTAGGCTCCTCTTCATCATCTTTGGGACCATTATCTACTGAATCAAAAAGCTAGGCTAAAGGGCTTTCTGAACTTACCTCTCTCACCACATTGTGATTGCTCGAATAAGCATTCTCTAGTTCAGGAGTGTTACATTCTACCCTTGGGAGGGGAGCCTGGTTTAGCACCAACACCGAGGAATCATATGGATTGGATGGGACAATGTCCCTACATCCCTAATTGTCAACTACATTATGAATTTCTACTTGGAAAATCTCAGCTGTAGTTTGGAATTCCAGACAATCTAGTTTAGAATGGCAGCTCATTTTGTGAATACGACACCAACCAGATAATGTAGCCTTTGCCAAGTACACTCCACTAGCGGGGTTTTCATTTTTGTTGTTGTTGGGCTGGTCAAGAGGCATGAAAATTCCACCATTGTTGGGGTGTGTATTTCATGTCTGGTTTTTCCTTTGGAAGGGCCTTCTGTTGAAGTTTTTGGCCTGAATTCTTATTTTTGTCATAGTTCTGCCCTGATGACGTGCTGACATCATGATTGTCCTGACTTTCTCGTTGATCTCAGTTTTCCCTATTAAGGTTGGCCTAGATGCTCTTTTGTGATGCCTATAGCTAGTTGTTTTGATTCCTTAGGTGTGTCATTTCAGTTGACATCTTCTTGATAATTTCTGTGAGCTCGTCGATTCTATCCTTTTTAGCATTGTTCAGTTGTAGTCCGGCATTTTGAAGGAACACGGGTTGTGCCACTAGCTGATTTTGGTGAGCACATGGGAATTATATTGCTTGAAGGTATGCAGGCACTTGGGGTTGTTGAGGATATGACTGTTGCTACTAGGGCAGAAAGTAGTGAGGTGTTGGATATGCCTGGTTCGTCGGCTGCCCAAGATGCAGAACTAGAGGTAACTGTGGCACTGAATTCAGCAAGGGCATCTGATGCTACAAGGCTTGCATGAGTCAATAAATCTGTGTCAGATGCATGGTTTTCCTGAGAGAAGGTAGCGAACCAGATATTTTTTATCCCAAATCCATGCTGGCGACGATGGCTTCAGCATATGCATCGACCAATCTAGTTGGTGGTGGTCTCATTCTTTTCACCAAGGCTGAAGTGAGATTGTCCAAAGCTACATAGTAAATAAGAAGGATAGCAACATCATTGAAAATGTATGGGGATTGCAACCAAGTGTATGCTCTGTGGAAGCGATCATCGAAGGAAATGATCAGTTCATTTATCTCCCTCTGCACTGACATGAAGTGTCAATATGAATCCACAGGGCTAATTGAGGTCTTGAACTTCTGCAGAAATGCGCTCTTCAGAAGATCCCATGTGTTGATAGTTATAGTTAGAAAATTGACATACCAGTAGAATGCCTCCTCCCCTAAGAATAGACCCCTATTCAAATTTAAATCTCCTTCTAGAAATGTAAACATATCCAAAAAATTCGACAAATTTCTCTCAAAATTGATATTTTATGAAAAATAACAAAAAAATTATAAAAAATTCAAAACATCACCAAAAAATCTGATTTTTTTCGTGAAAGCTCTTGAGAATGTCATCTACTTGCAAACAAATTTTCGTGAAAAAATATGTAGCCTTGTAAAATTTATGGTCGAATATGTCGGGTTCACCAAATGTAACTCAGATTTTTCGGAATTGTGGAAGATGCTAACTGCTGCACAAGATTAAACATGAATTCTAATCTTAATAAAACAACAAAGAATGATAAGTAAGCATAATTAATCTAAACTAATAAAAACTAGAATGATCTCATCGAATATGCAAATACTTCCTTGATTTATCTCAATTGCCCTTCTCCATCTTGTTGTATTGTTATTCTTGCCCTCAGATATTTGTGTGTTTGAATGCAAGCATAACTTCGTTGAGTGTCTCAGCAAAATATCGAAGATTGTTTCTTCTCAAAAGTGTATAATGATTTCAGGAGGAGGAATAATGATAATGACAAGTCATTTTATAGATTTTATGTTTTCAAATGATAAGCTTAGATTGAAAGAGAGATCGACGGATGAGATTGATGAATGCCATGCGATGAGTTATGTGACAGATAGAACGCAAGTTAGAACGTGAGTTCAACTGTAGGTAAAGACTAATTTGAGAACATGAGTTAGAACATGAGTTCCAATCTTCATCTTCAAAAAAATAAAAGAAATAGACTTTGTATGCAAAAGCCAAAGTTAGAAGTTGGAGAATAAATGCATGTGAATGCAAACTTGAGTTAGTTAATTAAATAAAGATATTTAATTAATAAATATAGATCATGCATATGAGTTGGAACTAGTTAATCGACTAGTTGTGACAAAGAGTTCTCTCATAGAGATAATTCGAGTCAGACAATAAGTGCATGTAAGAGATAACTGAATGTTAGAGGAATGTGACATAATTAATGAAATAATGAATTAAATGTTAATTTAACTCAACATTCGAAATATGAGACTTTTAATTAAATAAATAAAGTAATTTATTTAATTTGGCTGTTGAAAAGGATAAAATGAATAATTAAATAATAAATATTTAATTATAGATGAAAAGGGGTTAAATGAATAATTAAATAAAGATATTTAATTATAGTTGGAAAAGTATGATAAAGGGGAATTAAATAATAAATTATTTAATTGATAGATAAAGGGGGAAGAATTAATTAGTTCGCAACATAATTAAATAAATATGATTTATTTAATTAATTAAGTTGAATAAAGGATGATTATGAATTAATGAATTAATTAAAAAGGGTATTTAATTAATAGAGGAAATATGTGTTAGAAAGGCAATTAAATAAGTAACATTATTTCATCAAGACGACGAACTATAGAAAATTATGTTGAAATGTGTACTCGCAGGCCTAGACCAATTTTCGGTATCTACACCAACCACACCATTGGGAAAGGTGGTGGAGGTGGCTGCACCAGATTCATCCGTAACTGCAATGAAATGACAACAACTAATGCGGCAACAACAAGGCTGGTGACCGTGTTTGGCTGAATGGTCGTGTTCAGCCGAAATGGAGAGGTAACCTAGGATGCTGTGTGGATTGGATGAGAGGAAGTTGGTGCTACCAATGGAGATGAAGAAGATGAAGGTGAAAGAGTAGTGAGCTACTCTACAGGATTGATGATGGACGATTTCGCACTTTTAGCTCTTTTAGCTCGAACAGGGGGCTATAATTCCTGAAACTCTCCCTTGTTTGGTGTAGACCTCAAGATCCAGTGGAATCTCTCAGGGGAGAATGACCCAATTCAATCTAGCCTTACCCTATGGCCTTCCTTCTAGCACCAGTTTTGTTGATGGTGTTTTTATGCACTTCTCAACATAGGTAATGCATAGGTGCATCACCTCTCTTGAAAGACAATCTTCCACAATCAAATTGCAGAACACTATCCCAAGGTCTCTCGGATGTCAGGTCATGATGGTGCTTGGAATATATCAGTTGTTTGATGTGATTTTGTTGGAATCACAATGCGGTCTTATGTGGTTTCAAGTTGTAGGATAATTGGGTCAATGAATGGAGTTCTTCAAATATAGAATTATTGCACTTCGTTGTAGGCTCAGACAATAGTCTTGGAATTCATTGTTTCATCACATTTGGCTTTATAATGCACAACGAACCTTAACACAAATTGTTTCAAAAATAACTAAAAAGGAAAAAAAGGGTGAGGAAGAAGGATGGTTCCTGGACCTGCAACTAACGATGAATAGTGATCATGGAGGTTCCTATTGTGCACAGTTTCCTTAAACATAATTTCACTTAATCTGAATTCTCACAATGTCATGAAATCTATGCTATCTTCAAAGGACTGCAAATATTCATCATCATTCACCATATAATGTGAACAAAGACAAAGTTTAATGAGCAGCTATGAAATTATAGTCCAGGATAACTTTGCATAGTCATTTACCAATAGCAAATGACCAAAATTATGGACAAGGAAAGCATACACACAACATGAATCTTCAAAACCAAAGACAACATACTAAATCCACTATAGCTTACCAAGGAAACTAGAGCAACAAAGTAGTTTGAAGAAAATTTTTAACTAAAGGGAGAAGAATCATGAAACATGTGGAGAGACCCAGAAATACACCAAAAAATGATTGTATTTTCTATTATAATTTCTGAAGCATGCCTTTACAACAATTCAACTCTCTTAAAATGAGAGGAGGAAAGCCCTATTTATAGTTTTCAAAAAGAAAAATGAGTGGCCAAGATTTGATTTTATTGTGTAGCCAAGATTCACTTTACACTAGGGTTTCACCTACCCCCAAATACATTTCATTTATAAGACTTTTCTTGTCTTTTCCATGTTTCTTCATCTAGTGGCAGCACTGTAGCAATTTCGTCCTTTTGTTGTTTGCCCTTTGCTATAGCTATTCCTTGAGGAATTCTTCATTGATGATAGGGTTTCCCTCACATTTATTTAATGCTACATACTCCACAAAGTTCAAGATCATCGGTTGGAGCTTAACTACTTCCATGATATCCGATCACAGCACTTGCTAGCTCCATTCTTGAGAATTGTTGATGAGCTTTTTCCAGTTGTCATCATATTTGGTAGCATTATCCCTGAAAATTTTTGACTGTGCGAAAGCTTGAGAAGAAAAACTTATGAATTTTGTGGTGATTTCAGCTGACATCCCATCTTTCATGCTTTTTAAGAAGTGTGGCTTTATGCTCTCTAGATTTATTTCAGCAGCGGGTAACTCATACCCTGTCATTAACTTGAGGTATCGGGTGCACTCGTCTCTTGACTCCTTGGCCCATTCAAATATCTGGCGCTATAGGCTCCAAGATCTGTTCCAACCTTTTCTTTTGATGATCAAAATCTCATCTCCATGTATCCACTAGCCAATGATCATCATCCTTGAGGGAAAGGACCTTCTCCCAGACCTCACTTGGCAATGCGAGGATAGCCTCAATCTTCAGGTAGGCTGCTCTATATTTCCTCGGGAACTTCTCACAAACCAGCCTCGTGCCCTCAAGGATTCTTTATACCTCCAAGAACTTATTCACTATCCAGACAACTAAGTTGATACCTGTGTTCCCCATGTCCAAGACCTACCAGAACTAGTTTTCCATGGTCTTCTCCAGGTTCCTTCTCTTCTCTAATTTATTGATCTGTTCTTGGGCAGGAGCTGAGGTGGGGCAGATGACATCATGGGCTGCTCATCCGAGGATGACCATTGTTGAATATAGGTCATTAGATCAGCCACTTATGCTTTGAGTTCTTCCTTAGAGACCTTATCCTATTAGATAAGATGCACCATTGTGGTGACTGATTCTTGGAGGTGATCAACCTTTTTCTCCCTGGTGGCCACTCCCAAGTCAATGGTGGAGACGTTATAAGTTATTCCTTGTTCTCCGACCATTGGGATAGCTATTTGCACCGCCCTAGATCTTGAGGCATCCATAGTGACCTTTGATATGATCTTTGGCTTCTTCTCTTTCCTGGTGCTTATTTGGGATTTGGCCAAAATGGCTTCCAACCTTGCCTTGGGATCTTTTAGGGAGGGATTCTTTTGTTACAACTACTTTTCTAGCTAGTTAGGCATTTGAGGCTCTTCCCTAGGTGGTTCACTTTGATTCCTATTGTCCTCCTTCTCAAGTTCAATGGCTCAAACAATAAGAGCCTTCTCGGTTTCTGTATCTCCCTTCTCCTCATCGGAGTCATGTTCAAGCATTACATACTTAGCAGGAGACTTGGCATGCCACTACTCATTGGATAGATCCTCTATTCCAACACCCTTTTCTTCTTCATCTTGGGCTTGTTCATGTTCCTCGATCTTCCCCTCTTACTCAACTTCATGGAGGGATGCTTCCTCATTGTGTTTTAGGGTTTGCTAATGCCTTTTAGTTAGAGGCTTGCTGCCCTCAGTCTCTTGAGCAGCAATCTCCTCTTCTTATGCAAGCCGATCCTCAGCCTACTTATCCTCAATCTCCTTAAGCTACCTACTCCACTCTTCATTGAGTTCAGGATCATTCATTTCTCTTATTAGTTTAATGTCCAACTCCTCACTACTCTCACTGGAGGAATCATAGGCTACCTCATCAATCTCCCGACGTTCAAACAGAGGGTGTTCGTGGTACTCAAATTCTTCGTCCTCCAGCCTCGTCATAGCCTCTAGCTTTCATCGCTCACATTCATCAGATATTTGTATTGTTGCCTTCATTCTTGGTGGTTTAGAAGGTGGAGGGAGAGCTGGAGTGTTTGCCATGGCCTGAGCTATTGCAGCTTGCACTATGAGATTAGTAAGCATTCACAGAAGCTCGAATGGTACATTCTACATGTATTTCACAAAAGATTTTGGGAGGCTCAGAGCAAGCATTATAGCAGTGGAAATAGAGGGAAGGGAAGGATACATAGAGGAAGAGGAGATCGATGAGGTCGTGGCAGAGGAAGAATCCACGAGAATAATTTGCATGATCGGAGAGGTGGAAGCAAGGTGAACAGAGATTTCCAACGCAATCGGGGAAGAAAAGGAAATGACAAGCGAAGCATGTGGGACGGTGGCAATAGCAACAGTGACAATAATTGTAGTAGACGGAGACCTTGGTGAGTCTAATCCCTCTCCCTTGGTCCCATGGCGTGGACCCTTGGGTGTCCCCGATGTCCCTATGCCTCCAGTTGTTTTCCTTTTATTTCGGGAAGGTTCACCCTCTGATGCCTTGCATGCCTAAACCTTCAGTTTTTGCAGCTGCTCGCTGGCCTCTTTTCTCTTCTTGGTCTTGGTTGATGGTGGGGTTTTGGATGCTTCCCCAGTTGCAGCAATAGCTACCCCTCCATTGGAGCCACTTGGTTCACTTTCTAGTCCCTTAAATGTCAAGGTGACTCCTTGCTATTTCAATCGGGCTACCTGTTGGTCGATCCATACCCTTGTTCAGATCTCAACGGGTTTACTGAGAACATTGATGTCATCAAGTTTTCACTCATCCCAGTCAGTCATAGGCAGTGGAAAATTAGCGATGACATCATATCCTTGATCGATCACCGTATCCTCATCCTCCTCGAGTTGGTCAAGAATTAGGCACAGATTTATTCTTCGTACGTAGATGGCAATCATGTGCATGTAGTGCTGCAACCGCACCTCAAGATCATCTTTACAGTTGGCCCAAAAATCTTCAACGTTGTGGAGGTGGGCATACTCCTATCCCAATGCTTTTCTGATATGCCCGTATGGGTCCATTCAAGGTTGAGTTGTATATTGGTGGAAGTGGTATTCAGCTAATTCCCTTTCTGAATACCCCGCACACTGGGAGGTATGAATATTTTACATTCCTTGGCCAAGCCCAATGGGGTAAGGTGTGCCTGCCAGATGTTTGTTGCTCAGGATTTTATGGATGTGTCGTAGCTGCAAAGTCAGCTCCAAAAGTATGATTTAGTAGTTGGGGTACCAGAGCAGCTTGTTTGGTCTTTCTGTAAATCCCTGGGCACAGATGTATGTGAACTTCAGAAATTGAATGTACAAAAAGGCATATTGCCTGAGGAGTGCTCTAGCGCTATGTGAAACTCTTCTCTAAAAGTTGCCTCCTAGGGATCGAATGATGTGGGCTATAAAAGCATTGTTCACCCTACAATAATCTTTCTTGAAATTTTTGAACTGTAGCTGAGGGTACTTATCATAGGGCTTGAGCTCCACCCCTCATTCCTTCTTGGGCACCACAGGTAACCCCTAATAGTGTCATTGATCTGCAAGGGAGTATACTAGGTAGGAGATCATGAAGAACTTGGAGGTATTCTTCATGGTTGTAAACTATTCGTGGAAGCGGTCACTGATTATCTCCCCCCAATAGAAGGCAACGCTGTCACCATAGAGAATCTCCTCCACAAAGTAGAACATCAACTCTTGGAAGAAGGTCATAGCAGGAAGGCCCATTACCTGGCTCAACAAGGTCACCACGTGATGGTAATCCTTGAAGAAGTCACTGTGAAAAAGCTCCTGAGGGAGCTTGCTAGCACTACCCTGCTTGTCTTTTAACTAATATTGATTGATTAACTTCTTGCACCTCAACGGATCCTGTTCCCACAATTCTTTGCATTCCTCCATGGTGGGGATCTCCATGCTCTTAAATTCAAGGATGTGGAAAGTTTCTATTATACCTGATTGGGACATGTCCGTAATGATATTCCCACCCTGGTCCTCTATTGTTTGGGTCTCGGGTTGGTATGCCTCAATGCATGCCACTACCAATTCTGGGGCCACCAAGGTCAGTGGGAAGCCTACAGCCTTGGCAATTCTACTACTCCTTATCAACCTTAAATTCTCTATCTTGGAATCCACCCTAACCCTCTATATAAATTCATCGACATTGACCTACCCGATGTTCGTATCCATGACATCTCTCCAGAGAGTGGTGACTCTGGATTGTAGGGGGGCCCCTTAAAACCTATACTTCATTAATTCTTTATCCTCCTTGCCTCGAGGAGTCTTGGAAATTCCCTTCCCCTTCTCCTTGGAAGCACAAGAAGTTTCTACGCTGGATTCCATAAATCCTACACAAAAGATGTGAATTAGTAACATTAAACATGAGATAATGGTCGTGGATGAGTACCTGCACATCAAAGCTAGCCCAAAAATCATTATTCATATTTAGTAGTCACATAACATTTGATAAAACATTTCTTAGAAAGAAAAGCAGGCAATTTGGGTTCCCAGGGCCTGAGTTCCCTTGGCAGAATGCGGTTTGGAAGGGAAAATTGAGCATGGAACTCCCAAAGGAATTTCTCAGTGTTGGATTTGCTCAAATAAAGGTAAGTGTGAAGGAAGACTTGATTTTAGCAAGTGGGTCGAAATCCATTTTGGATTTGGAGGTCATTTGATCCTTCATTTGGGAGTTCGGGCATCAGATGCAGCACAGCCGTTGGAAATGGTGCAGGGGAGACAAAACTCTAGGTGTTGAAATCTAGATCTTGGATTGCCGTCACTAGGAAGTGGTTACGAGTCAATCATCTGGGATGGTGCAATGTGAGAGGCAGTCTACAAGGGGAAATCTGAAAGACAATCCCCAGAAGAAAAATTCTTAGGAGTTATGGGAGTGTCACGAGAAATAGGTGGTCGGGTTCCGGAGGTCGGGAAGCTATCCCGAATTTGTCGTGTAAAGCAACACTAGTGGAACAAAATTGCGGAAGTGGAAATTCAGGGTTTGGGGTCCGAACACACCTTAGGTGGCTTGGTTTTTTGGTTCAAACTTCTGATAAGGCGACATGGGGACCGGGGTCTGGGACTCGGAAAGACGTCTTGGGATCGCCTTGTAAAACAACAAAAGCGACATGAAATTACGGGAACGAAATTACGGAGGTTTGGGTCTAGAGTGATTTTGGATTTTATTGGTTCCGCTTGGAAATTGGAACCAAACTTTGCGCGGTTGGGGTCCCAGGTCCAGAAAGATGCTTGGGGGATGTCGTCGAAACAACAAAATCAACACGAAATTCCGAGGATCAGATCCTAGGGCAGTTTTTATTTTTGACTTGTTTTTGATTTTCTAAGTTTTAAACACGGACTTCATGCATTCAGGGTCCAAGAGCTAGAAAGATACTCGAGGGAGGTCATCTAGGATGGCATAGACACAATAGAAACCCATGAGAGGAAATCTGGAGGCCGGGATCCGAGATGAGTTTGGCTACTTGGAGCTTTGGAATTTTAAGTTGAGTCTACGCAAATGGCCACGGGAAAGCCCAGGCCCGGGAAACACCAACGATTGTTCTGAAGAATAACCACAGAAAGATTAAGCTCTGGGTTGAATTTCAAGGCGTCAAACAATCATTTTTTCATATTTTAACACATGGGATTTTAGGTGAGGGTACCAATTTACCAGTTTTAAACCCAATTTTACATTTTACATTTTACATTTTACATTGCTTTAACAATCAAAATTTTACAAAATAAAGGGCAAGGTGCGGAAACGATAGGCGTACCTCAAGATCTCGAAGAAGCAAATTGTTGGCTGCATGGAAGACATCGGGAAAAGAACTCGGACTGTGGGGCTGAAAATGCTAGACTCCTCGGAGCTCCACGAATTTCTCAGTCACTCGGTCGGTTGACAATGACAGTTGGAAAATCCTCTTAAATAGCAAAAACCTCCATTAATGCAACAATTAATTCTTTTGTACGGTGGCCAGAGAGTGGGTGAGTTTAAATCTCATAGGTGGTGGCGGGAGATTCAGAGTCCGATGGCCGGGAAGATGTCCAGCCATGGTCGTGAGAAACGGGAAAGCGCAAGCAGATTTCTGGAAGGGGAAATTCAAGGTCTGGGGTCCGGAAGGACGCTGGGCGCTAGATGCTAGCAATCGCAAACCCGCAATGGAAATCTGGAAGGGGAAACTCGAGGGTCTAGGCTTGGAAGGGGCCATGGTCATCAGAAAGGGAATTTTGACAAGGGAAACCCAAATTGACTTTAGACTTAGCATTTTTTGAAGGGGTCAAGTTCGGTCAAACCTAGTATGTGACTTTGAAGGGTGAGTTGACCAATTAGGGCATAAAAGTGGACACACAAAATGAGGAAAACCAAAAAGGGGCCGACAATCAAAATAGGGAAGAGAGAGTCCTCATTCTGAATGGGGCATGTGTGCAACAGGCACAATAGAGACCTTTCCAACAATGCAAATGGCTTTGAATTTTGAGCACCAAGTAGAAAGTTATGACACCAAGTTGGGGCAAATAATTTTCTATTTTTTTCCCAAATTTGTAAAACCAATTAACCTCAAAAAACAAAAACCATCTGTCAATGACATGTTAGAGATCATATGAAATAAAAAAATTAAAGGACATGTCAAAATTCAATCTCTATTTTGTTTACCAGTAAAAAGTGTCAATAAAATCAATTGCGTCACTAAATTTCATCAAGTGCATCACCATATTGAAAGTGCATTACTATATTGAAAAATCAAATGTGTTACTCTACATTAAATAGTGACATCAATAGCATCACCAAATCAAATTCGTTGCTATAATAAAATTTATGCTACGTGTAAAAATAAGTTTAGCGTCAATATTTAAATGTGCATCGACAAAATTAAATCAAGCATTGCTAAATTAATCATGCATCACTATTTTTAAACCAAATTATGTTATTGTAGAGTGACACATCCAAGATGCATCACCAAATTTGATAAAGTGCATCACTGAACCTGTAAACACAAGAAAATTAGAATCTGAAGAGAAATGTATCAAATTCGATTAGTACAGCCCTCCTCCTAGCACCAAAAAGTGACTGTGATCATAGCTTGAACTAAATAGACAAGATCCATATGAATTTAAACCCTATTTAATTACCTAAGCCATGATCCCAATAAGATATTCAATATCAACAAAGCGAAGAAGCCATTAAAACTAACATGCTAAAAACATGAAATCTTGAAAAAAATCTACTCTAAGACATTGAATATTATCCTCTTGGGGGAGTGGTGTCGAATTGATGTTGAATGGAAAACCTTTCCCAATCCCTTGGATAATATTAGCCTTTCGAATTGATTTTATTGATTTAAATTGATGGAAACTGATGAAAATCATGAAAAAAATATGATAAAAGCTAAGATGCTTGATGTGAGTGTATGCAAACCTATGCTAAATGTAAAAAAGGCTCAAATATGAAAGCTATTTAAAGGAAACTATGCTAAAATGGAAGCCATTAATGGATGCTTAAGCTAATAATACATGAAAATTAATCTAAAATGCTATCAAATGTAAAGCATGAATGAAAATGGGTGTGAGTTTCAACAACATAAGTTTTCTATCAAAAGATGGATGGATCCTAACTCAATAGATGCAAAGTCTATTTATAGAATAGACAAAGATAAATCGATGGTCAAGATTAAAAGAATCAATCAATGGTTTGGATGGAAAGAATATGGAGGCATGGTTCATGGATTCCCATCAAGGGTTGAGAATGCAAGTTGATAGTTAATCAAGGTCTCACAATCATGCAAAGAAGCACACTTTTAAAACTTTCTCAAGAAGTTTGTTGAAATTTTGTTACAGACAAGAATATTCCCTTTTTTGAATGAGTGAAAATGGAGAATATTCTCATGCAAGTGGATGAGGAAAATTACCATTTAGCAAATTAAAACAATTTTTTAATGTGCAAAGGGGAAGGATATTCCATAATATTCCCTTTTGGAGGAATTTCAGATTTAGCATTAAATAATTTATTTATTTAATGAAAGGGGGGGGGGATTTAGGATATTTAATTAAATAACTAGGATTATTTAATTAAATAAGAGGGCATATGGGTTAAATTAATTAATTTGATTCATTCAATTTAACAAGATGAAATATTAGTGTGAGAGGCAATAAATTAACCCAATTAGGTTAATTATATTAATAGATGAAAATAAATCATTTAATTAATGTAGAGAAGGGGGATTCACTACTCATGAGTTATCTTCACTCAGAGAGCCTCACGAGGTGAACTGCCCTAAACTACCTCAAAGGATAGCGACAAAGGTTCTAGAACCAGAAAGAGAAGGTCACAGAGATCCTCTAGAAAAACTATCAAGCTCTCGACCAAAGGACGAAATCACAGGAAGTAGATGACAATGCAGCATGCTAGTGTCTCGTACGGAATGGAAAGTAGGTTTATCTCACAAAACAACAAAGTGACTACTTCAATTGCTGAGAACTTCTAAAATGTAAGGAAATAATAGAAAGAAATAAAGAAATAGAATATAGTAGAACTAGAATGGAAAAGATAAAGATAAGGAGAAGAAGGGAAAGGGAACACTTACGACCGTGTGAGTGATGAAGCTTCCAACATGTGAATGTATTCAATACCTACACACAAGAGAGAGATAATGTTGGGGCTGTATAGGGGTTTTCCTCAGTCAAACCCTCATTTTGGTGTTCCCACCTCCACGGATAGCTAAGATACATAAAGAGAAAGGTATGAAATGAATTAAAATACACAAAATCACTACAAAACAGTGTTATGCTACTCAACCAAATAATAGAGGAGAGGAGTAAAATCTTACCACCTCCGCCCAAACCGCTCAAGGGTGAAAATGAGAGGAACTCAAGCCTCTGCTTCTATGGTGTTTCATTCCACACTTTCTCTACTGAAGTGATGGAGTGTTGATGTTGTTGTTGTGAACTCTAAAATTTTTCTTGAGATGGTGAGGAAGCTACTTGGAGATTGTGGAGAGATGGAAAATATGTGAAGAGCTAAGAGAGGACAAAGAGGTCCAAAGATCCAAGAGATGCAAAATGGAAGCAGGAATAGTGAATATGAAGGAAAGAGGAAATAAAACGGCCATATTCGGGTCAGTCGTCTAAAGAGGGCATTAAAATTTGACTCCTAATGGGAATGGTAATGCCTCTACAGGCTCTAGATGTAGGAATTTATCAGGGACACTAGCATGCCACACAAAAATCTATGTGTCACATGGGCGTCCTAGACAAAAATGCCTCTATCGACGCTCAAAATAGGTTCCAAGTGGAATGAAAGCAGTGGGCTTATGTGGAATTTCTCCTTCGAGATTTCTTTTTCTAAAGTGGAAAGGGGTAAAATGGGAATTCACATTAGGGGTGCAAATTCACACTCATACAATTAAATAGCTAGGCTAATTTAATCAAATAAGCAAAAAGAGGAGCTAGATTTTAGGATGAAAGGATGTTAATATGTCGAATTCAAGTGTGTAATACCATTCAGGACATTTTTAAGTGTCTACAAGAACATATGTTGGCATAGGGATTTTTGAATAAAGATCTCATGTATTATCATTTATCATTCTCTACTTTTAAAGTAATTTCTCACAACAAGGTGTTTAGAAATTTCTTTAAAGTGGGGGAATACGTGTCCCTTCTCATTGTTTTCTTCAATGTGTGGTCTTCTTACTTCACATGATGTGTCTTCTTGGTGGTGACATTGGGTTTAGTTTTCCTCAAGAGCATGACCTTTCTTGGCATATGAGATTCCTCTTAGTGGTAATGCTACAACTTGCATTCCCTAAGTTGTGAATCTTTTATCCTCGACTAGTCCTCTCTTGGAAACATCAAGAAAAATGTTGGACCTAAGGTGTTACCTTTCATGAAATAATTAAAACCCCTTTCAATATCCTATCCTATTGTATTTAAAATGGCCACCAAGCATAACACAACTTGCTTGCCAATTGAGCCTTGTTTTTCATGAGTGCCTAGCATAACGAAGCTTGCTAGCCTTGTGGAACCTTTTTCTATGGTGCCTTATCAGAGTTATCAAGAAGTATAAATTTGGTATGGTTGATACATGGGATCCTATAGAGTTTGCATGACTTTCCCATTAGCCACCTTTTTGGGTCTCACCTTGTCGATAACAAATTTCACTAGCCCGTTTGAGTATATTTTGTTTGCATTCGACTTGTGAACCTTTTTTTGGACAAATAGCTAAGTCTTGATCCATAAATATTGGAAAAATGGTTGAGGATTGATCCAACCCTTTCTATTTCCTCTTTGCATCAATTTTGGTATTTTATTCATGTGTATCTTGCCTTGTTGATGTATATCATACATATATGTGTGTTCCTTTGTGCTTATGTTGGTTTTCCCTAGGATTTTGATTCTAGGGACTTGTACAACCTCCATGATCTTTGTCATCCTATCTCACTAATATTTGTACACTTGGACCCCTCTTGATGCTTATTTTTCTACTTTAGTGTCAGTTTGAGTGTAGGGCTCATCCTCTCACTAAAGTGGGTGCTAAATATAGTGTTGGAAAATGTACACCTTTACATTTTCACACTATGTTTGGGTCTCTTAATTAATTGGATTTAATTAAGCCTCTAATTGGCCAAATCATGAATTTAAAAGCCTAATTAATCCCATTTCTAAAAGGGAAACTTTAATTAAACAATTGAAAATATTAATTAAATTGCCTTGGAAATTGAGTTTCCTTGATCTAGGTCCTAATGGGTGAATGAGTCCTCCTTAAGTTGAGGATCTTAATTTTCAAAATGTTTCTCGTAGTACTTTTTATGGTTCAAATTCAAATTGTAATTTTCATCCTTTGATGTTTAATTGTCGAGAAATTAGAAAATTACCTATAAATATTGTAGACGGAGGAAAAATCTTAAATCTGAAATCTTATTAGATTAAGATTGAGATTTTCACCATCCTCAATGTAGTTACCTATAAAAGACACATATATGTAGGACAAATAATCTAATCTAAACAAACATGCATGTTATCAAGGATTCACTTCATTGTTCTTCTCAATCTAGCATAAGAATGCATGATTTTGAAGGACTTGACTATTGAGGGAATGTTGATTGCTCAATATTGCAGCATGATGATATGACGGGGATGACAGAGGAAAACTAGATAGATCAAAGACAATGGATGGAAGATTGAAGAATGATTTTGATAGAGTGATGGTACTTGAAGAATCAAATCCCCAAATGGCTTGTGAGAGGCCGTATTTATAGTGTTTCGATGTGGACAAAGAAGAATACAAAAGAGGAAATACAATGAGATGGGATAAGATTCTAATAAAATAGGAAGATATTGAGTTTTCATTTTAAAGGAAATAAATCCTGAAAAAGATGAGAAGGATAAGTGATGAATTATCTAATTAAATAAATTAATTAGATACACATGAGTTCTAATTTTAGAAAGAAAGTGAGAAGATATTTTAAGATTTTATTAATTAAATAAATATTTGATTTATTTAATTAATGTTGGATTTATGACTTCATTAGTTAAATAATATAAATTATTAAATGAATATTAGAAGAACTAAGGGATTATGAATATAAATTATTTAATTAATTAAATAATATGAATTATTTAATTAACATTGAAAGAAATGGAAGGATTATGAATGAAATTAGTCAAATAAATAAGATTTATTTAACTAATTAGAACGAGACTGTGACGGAAATTGAAGGATGACACAAACCACCACTCTAAATAGGGTCAAATATAGTGCACATCCAGAAAATGACTAAGA
Source organism: Sequoiadendron giganteum (assembly GCA_007115665.2). NCBI lineage: Eukaryota > Viridiplantae > Streptophyta > Pinopsida > Cupressales > Cupressaceae > Sequoiadendron > Sequoiadendron giganteum. The sequence continues at coordinate 436,487,389 of CM021103.1, read as the reverse complement.
GAAGGTGCGTGGGGGAATCTATTATACAAGGGAGATGGCAGAGAGGAATGGAGGTTGATGAAAGTCTTGGTGGATTTCATCACTTTGAGTGAGTTCTAATCGATGATGGAAGGTGACTTTGAGGGTCGAGCGGGGGAGAATGGAGGTGACTTAGTGTTTTAGGTCAGAGAGATTTCTGTGAGCATCAACCAAGTTGAAACGGGCTACGAGGAAGGATAAACTAGGTAGCTAAAGTTTTGAGATTGGAGGTGTTATAGATTTTGAAGGGTCCATGTAAATGATATGAGATATATTATGATTCCATACATCATGAGCTACACTATACCAAAACTTGAAATTCTTCCAAAACCACACTATTGAAAACTAGATTCTAGCAGCAAACATAAATTAAATAACTCAAAGCTACAAGCGGAAGCCAATACCCTACCACGATTAAAGCATAGGTACAAAAAATGCATGAGGTAGTAGAATCTAAAGAAAGTTTGACAAAAATAGTATGAAAATCAAAGGGAATTCGAATCGAAGGGGGGAGTCTAGACGGTAGGTCATCGTAGCAGGTGCATGTTAAACATAGCTCTAGTTTATCTTCTGAATAAATGTGTGGGATTTAAACCTGTGATTTCTTAATCAAGGCATTTTATTTGTGAAGACCTGAAGACAAATTTTGCACTTCTTTTATGAGGAACTACACTAGTTGTGTGATGGATTACCTACATGCACAGATGAAGAGTAAACCTGATATTTTATCAAAAGGAAGTTTGACCTGCATGTGGCTAAATCAACTACAAGGCAGAAAAATGAAAAAGACGTGGAGGTGCATGGAGAAGAGATAGCCACCTTCTATGAGTGCAATTTTTTTCCTAGACTCTCAGTATAAAACAAGGTGGACAAAAAATTTCATCAATATGTAAACAAGAGGATGCACCAACAAATCCAAGACTCTCACTATAAACAAATGTCCACAAATCATTCATAAACGCAGAAGTACACATAGAAATAAAAACAAGAATAATTTCCTTTGCCAACATTCATTTCATTTTAATTAATGGAAATTTTGAGAATAGAAATAAACATCTATGACATAAGTAATGCATTTTCATATGTCAGGTTCACCAATGTAGACAGAGGAAAAAATCTGAAATCTGAAATCTTATTAGATTAAGATTAATATTTTCACCATCCTCAAGGAAGTTACCTATAAAACACACATATATGCAAGAAAAATAATCTAATATAAACAAATATGCATGTTACCAGGGATTCACTCCATTTTTCTTCTCAATCTAGCATAAGAATGCATGATTTCAAAGGATTTGACTATTGAGGGAATGTTGATTGCTCAATATTGCAGCATGACGATATGATGGGGATGATGGAGTAAAACTAGATAACTCAAAGAAAATGGATGGAATATTGAAGAAATATTTTGACAGAGTGAGGGTACTTGAAGAATCGAATCCCCAAATGGCTTGTGAGAGGCCGAATTTATAGTGTTTAGATGTGAACAAAGAAGAAGATTTCATAAGATTTGATTTTTAACAAAAGAGGAAATACAATGAGGTGGGATAAGATTCTAATAAAATAGGAAGATATTGAGTTTTCATTTTAAATGAAATAAATCTTGAAAAAGACGAGAAGGATAAGTGATGAATTATCTAATTAAATAAGTTAATTAGATACACATGAGTTCTGATTTTAGAAAGAAAGTGAGAATATATTTTAAAATTTCATTAATTAAATAAATATTTGATTTATTTAATTAATGTTTGATTTATGACTTCATTAATTAAATAATATAAATTATTTAATTAAAATTGGAAGAAATGGAGGGATTATGAATGAAATTAGTCAAATAAATAAGATTTTTTTAATAATTAGATGATGACATGGGTACCTAGGGAAAAACATGCTACAAGATGTCTAAATGACCTAATGTTGTGACAAGGTGTTGTAAGAGGACACTTTTGGGTGTCTACAAATACAATCTCTTTTTATCAATTCAAACTAGGAAACATTAAGTAAACTTTTACTAGAGAAAATATTATCATCAAAGGTGTTCAAGAGTAGATTTATCAGTCTTCTACAAAAACATTCAATATCTCAAGCATCATGTCAAAGTTATTTGCATTCATTCATATTTTTGGAGTTGACATTGTGATGTTGGTTTCAAGCATTCAAGCATCAAGATCAACATCCAACCAATATATTTCATGCAAGATCAAGACCTTGGAGAGATGTGTTAGACTTCAGTCCTCCAAAGATCTCCATTCAAGGGTTTGGTGAGTTGCAACATTGAATTTTTCATTCATCATTCATTCCATTCATATTTCATTTCATTTCAAGGTTTACTAACAAAAATGGGGTTTAACCAAGGCAAACCCCCATTCACCAAAAAATAATAATTTCCCCCTCTCTTTATGTTTGTAGATTTGTATGTGAATAAGGATTGAAGATTGATCAAAAGTCCAATTTTGCAAAGATGTCAAATTTGTCATCAAAGTTGTTAAGCCATGAAAACTTACTTACATAATTTAATTTTGAATTTTTTACAATGAAATTCTAAGGAATTAGGAGTGTAGATCCATGAGCAAAGGACTACCAAAAAATATTTTGGATCACTATAGGAAGACCCATTCACCCTAGGGTGAATCTATACCAAAAGGACACTCAAAAAAAAAAATTGGTGACTGGTATACAACAACTTACCCTTCTCAAATCTATCAGAAGTCTGTTGTTTCTTATTGTGGTATTCCTTAAATTGATTATTCAATTTTCACATTGCATAATTGAGTTCATTTAGCATTTTTATCTTTTCTCCCAAAAGTGCATTTTATATTTACCTCATCTTGTCATAAGGAAAAACAACCAAAGATATCCAATAGGGTTGACTCACCTAACGGTTGAAAGTCAATCCTACTTTTGGGGATCTCTTTTTTCTAATGAAACAAGGAATATGAGTGCATCATCCCATATTTATCTCAACACCTCATTTTTTTACATTTCACTATGATTATAATACCAATATAGAAAAAACCCTAACAAAGGTGCTATCTCATGGTAAAAATTGTAGAAATGTTTGAAAAATCTTGAGAAATTAAATAATAATAATCTTCCTTCCAACATTATTTGAGCTTGAGAATTCCAAATTAAAGAACCACTTCTTCGAATTACTAAATAATACTAATGGTTTGAGCTCATAAATATTTCATCAATGATTTTTATCAAAAGACTTTGGTTTTAACGAGAAGGATTTGTTTTTCAGTAGTATCATCCTACTACTCTAATATATCTTTCATAAAAAATGAATATCATTTTTATCTATAAATAATAATATAAATTATTTAAAGGATTGGAAATATAGATAATCTTATTAGATAAAATATCTAAAATAACCATTTTAAAAGTCATAAGACTATTGAGGAAAATGGTTTAGCATTTTTTCTTCCAAATGGAAAAGAAGATTATTTGCTAATAATATTCAAAGATAATATTGTGAGAGGTTTTGATCCCTCATACTATATTTTTTAGGTAAGATGCATAGGAAATGTATCTCAAGATAGATTACCACATAATTTTGGAGCATGTGTAGAACTAGAAGAAATTCCTTGAAGGGTGTTTATTTTTTAGGATAAAAATCATAATTTTTTTTATTGAATTAAATATCTAGAAATGATGTTGGATAATTTTCTAGGCCATAAACTAAGCTTGAGAAATAACCTTAGATTTTAAAATTATATTGTTAGGATTATTCCATGAATTATTTAGGGAAGGATGATGGTTCCAAGCTCTATTATATCACTATATCAAAGACATGTGTTTACCTCGAATCCGTGGATCCCTTATGTGTTATCTTTTTGGATTAAATGTGGGAGAAACCTCCTTTTTCATGATGCAACTTTATTTGGAAACATATCATTGGCATAGGGCTTTCAAAATAAGCTCTTATGGCCTTTTATTTATTTATTGGTATTTATCATTTTCTACTTTAAAATAATTGCTCACAGCATGGTGTTTAACAATTCCTTTAAAGTGGGGCATACATTGGAATTATTTCATTTTGGAATGTTCAGTTTGACATTGTGGCTTCACTTTTGTTCACAAAAGTTGGACTTAGTGTAGCATTCACATAGCATTGATCATTTTGTGACACCTTACCAAATTTATCAGGGAGTATAACTTTTGGTATGATTGACGTATGGGATCACACCTATCAACTTGGTGCATTCATCCCATCTACCATCCCTTTTTAATGGGTACACACCTTGTAGACCTAGTGTGTGTTTCTAATTTTTCCTTTGGGGCTCACCTAGTGTATACTAGATTGCACTAGTACTTGTGATCATATTTTATGGATGTGGCATAACGCAACCTGCTAGTCCATATTTTTTTATTTTTACATTAGCTTTGATACTATATTCTTGTGTATATTGTCTTGTTGCACATATCTTACACATCTTGTTGTCCCTTTGTCCTTATGTTGGTTTTCCATGAGATCTTAGATCTTGGAGGCATGACCACCTTATTGATCCTTTTCATCATATCTCTTCAACATTTGTACACTTGGACCCCTCTTGACATATATTTATCTACTTTTGTGTGAGTCTAAGAATATCTCCATACTATCACTAAGTGGGGAATAAATGTAGTGTAGGAAATTGTATACCATTATAATTTCACACTATGTTTGGGTCCTATTAGGCCTTGTATAACCACCTCATTTTCTATTTGATCAATATGGTTCCCCCTCTTTGCCTTGGTGTCTTTTCCCCTTTGTTTCTCTTTTTTTTTGTTGCCCCTTTGTGGTTTTGTTCTAGCCCTGGGAGTTGTCTTTTCCTGTGACTTGTTTTCTTTTTTCTCTGTTGGGGCCAGGTTTTAAAAGAAAATATGAATTTTTCCTCAAAAGAGGGTTCATGTTCCATGTGCTATTCTAAATTTGATTCTTCATTTTAGAATTGGGTTTTAGGGTGGAACTTGAACCTTTCTCCTATGTGATTTCACAATCTGGGTCTTCCCTTGACTTTGTTTCCCACTTTCTTATTTTATTTTGGCTTTATTGGGCTCAGGTTTTAGGGTGGAACCTGAACCTTTCTCCTTTAGAGGGTTAATTGTATAGGAGCACCCATGGGTCTAATAGACCTAGAATGATTTTTATATGTTTTGGTTTTGTTTTTGTGATGGAGTAAGGTCTTATGGACCATTTCAAGTCTTTGTAATAGGTTTTCTAGGTGTTTGGTTAATTTTTGGTCTTGGTGACCAACTCTTTGTACAAATAGGGAATTCATCCTCCTTTTGTAAGTTTAATACACCTTGGAAAATTAAGAAATAAGGATGCCTTGGTGTAGCTTGAAACTTGAGGGGAGTCACCTTACTTAATTGAGTTGGATTGAATGCATTTCATATATTTTTGAGGCCTCTTTGTAGGCGAATTGAGGAAAGTTAGTTATATTGCCTTAATTAGGCATTAAAGAGTAAAAAATGAAGTCTTTTTGTGTTTCCAATGACCAAATGATTAAAATTTCAGTTGAAGGACATTTTAGGACATTGGAAGGATTCATATATGCCTCTCTTGGTGGAGGCAAGTCTGTTCTTGAAGTTTGGAAGAAGTTTTCAATAAAGAGTTTGCTCATTTATGTATTTTCTTGAGGAAATTGTTGATCACGTACTTGGTATAGTCTGTACATGTTGTTTCATGATCCAATATTGTAATTGTTGGATATTTAATTGAATCATATTTTTTTTTCATTGGAGTGGTGAGATTTCATTGAGTATCAAGAGAAATATTTGAATTTTACCATCGGGTGGTCTAAAAACCCTCAAAATTAGGGTTTTGAGTGAATTATGGGTGTTTCTTCCATCCCCACATTGTAGAGTTGCTAAATCCTAGTGGGATGGAATATATATGCCTATAATATTATTTCCTCATTGTCTTTAAGAATGGAAGGCTCATTGGAGAAAGTGTTGTGAGATTCTTGGCTTGACATCTCTATGTGGCAAGCCTAATTAACAAGCAAAAAAGTGAGTTTTGCTTGGTTTATGGAAAATTTATTTGGAGGGAACTTAGGAATGATGGTAACAGGTGTGGAAAACATGTAGAAATTTTTTTTTGGGCTTTGGGGTGACTGGAACAACCTATATAGTCAAGAGCTAGGTGTAGGTATGTGATTTAGGCCTCTTGGAGGAGCGGTAGAAAGGATCATTGTGAGTTATGCCTTGACAATCAAGAGGAAAGGTTTTAGAAATTTGTAGGGGTCCATGTGGGGTGTTTGAATCCATGGGTTTATTTCTTGATAGTCCTCCATGTGTTTTTTATTCTGACTATCCTATCAGGTAAGGGCTACAAGCCTTATAAGGGAGTGAGGTCTAAATCACCATAGTGATAGTTGTTTGTTGAAACCTAAGTGCTAGAGGGTTGTTGAACCTTTTTTTTCTTAATGTGACATGATCCAAATGATTTCAAGTTTTGTGAGTGGTTTTATTTGTGAATCCTAGGTGTGTGGGGGCTGATCACTTAAATAATAATAGATTTTATGACTCCTTGTAAGAGTATTTGAGAGAAGCAATGAATTGGATTGTCTTTGGCATCATAGTTGCGTTTTTAGCTTCCCTGCCACTTTGAATCATTGTGGTGTCAGAGCTTGATTGTAGGTAATTGTTGAAGGGAAAAAATCATGCCTCCAAAACAACCTAGACCAATGGTTGCAAAGGAGTTGAAGGCCTTGAGACACGAGGTAGAGGCCTTCAAGGAAATGAATAGGAGAGGAGTGGACATGGAGGAAGAGAGTTCCACTTAGAATATCCAAAGGGTGAAGGACCTACAGAAGGTGGAAAGAACCCTCAGGGGGAGGAGATACCCCCTCATGAGAGAAGAATCCTTAAAGCATTGCAAGCATCAAGAGGAGAGTCCTCTGACGTGAAGATTGACCTATCGGTGTACTATGGAAATATGGATGTGGAAGAAGTGTTGGAATGGGTAGAGGCATTGAAAAACTATTTTGAATATAAAGAAATAGCAGAGAATAAGAAGGTGAATTTTTCCAAAACAAATTTGAAGGGATCTACCTTGACATGGTGGAATTTCATCCAAGGAGAAAGGGTGAAGATGGGTAAGTCCATGATCAACTCATGGGATAGGATGGACCTTATGGATTGCCTAGTAGGAGGATCCTACTTTTTGAAGATTGATTTGAAAAGTTCTTATCATTAGATAAGGATCAAAGAGGGTGATGAAAGGAAGAAAACTTTTAAGACTAATGAGGGCCTCTATGAATGGTTGGTGATGTCCTTTGGGTTGTCAAATGCCCCTAACACCTATATGTGCCTTATGAATGAGGTATTGTGACCTTTCATTGGAAAGTTTATTGTTGTTTATCTAGATGATATTATTGTGTTTAGTAGGTGTAAAGAATAAAATTTAAAGCACATTTACATGGTATTGAAGAGGTTACAAGAGGAGAAGTTGTTGATCAACATGGAAAAATGTGAATTTATGAAAGGAGAACTAGTGTACCTTGGATTTGTCATCTCCAAGGGATGTTTGAAGATGGATCCTTCAAAGGTGGATGCTATTCTTGCTTGGCCAACACAAAAATACATGGGAGATGTGATAATCTTTCATGGACTTGCAACCTTTTAAAGAAAGTTCATCAAGAAATTTAGTCAAATTTATGCACCCATCTTGGACACCATCAAAGGAGGTAACAAGGGTAAGTTTTCTTGGACCAATGAGGCTGATAAAGGGTTTGAATATCTGAAAACAGGAGTAGAACAACAACCTATAATACTGCTCCCTAATTTTGATAAGGTTTTTAAAATTGAATGTGATGCTAGTAACCAAGCAATAGGGGTTGTCTTGAGCCAAGAAGGCAAAGCGGTTGCATTTTTTAGTGAGAGGTTGAATGAAGAAAAAAGAAAGTACTCTTCCTATGATTTGGAATTGTATTCTATGGTCCAAGCCCTCAAAAATTTGAGGCACTACTTGTTACCTAAATAATTTTTTTTTTATATTGATAATCATGCATTGAGTTTCTTGAGTGCACAGGATAAACTCAATCATAGGCACATGAAGTGGGTGGAGTCTTTACAAGCCTATACATTCACAATAAAGCATAATAAGGGCCAAGAAAATAAGGTGGAAAATGCTCTCAGTAGAAGGGCACTTTTAGTGCAAGAGATCCAACTCCAAAGCATGGGGGCTGATGCATTGAAAGAAATGTATCATGAAGATGCAGATTTCAAGGAGTTATACAACATTTGTGATCAACATTTGAATACTTTTCATGGAGAATACTCTGATTTTCTATTGTAGAATGGTTTTATCTTCAAAGGAAGCCAATTGTGTGTGCCTAAATGCTCAATGAGGGAGAATATTATAAAGGAGAAACACAGTGGGAGTCTTGGAGGTCATTTTGGCCTTGATAAGACCTTAGAACAAGTGAGGAGGTACTATTATTGGCCAAGGTTGTAGGTGGATGTGATAATTTTTTTGGAAGGATATACAAACTACCAAAGAGAAAAGGTAACTTCATCAAATTTAGAGCTCTATCAACTACTTGCCATTCCCAATAGGCCTTGGGAGAGTGTAAGTATGGATTTTGCATTGGGGCTGCCTAGAACCTAAAGAGTTTTTGATAGTGTTTTTGTGGTGGTTGATAGGTTTAGTAAGATGGATCATTTTATTCATTGTAAATGCACCAATGATGCATCTAGTATAGTAGATCTCTTCTTTAAGGAGGTTGTTAGAATACATGGATTTCCTTTGAGCATTGTTTCTAACAGGGATTCTAAGTTCATAGGTCACTTTTGAAGGACCTTGTGGAAGAAACATGGAAAAAATATATCCTTTAACTCTACATACCATCCACAAATGGATGGAAAAACTAAAGTGGTGAATAGTTCATTTGGAAATATCTTGAGATGTCTTACCAAGGAGCTTGAACAAGCTTGGGATCTGATTTTACCTCAAGCTAAATTTGCATACAATGACTCCATGAATAAGAGCATCGGTAGGATCCCTTTTGAAGTAGTCTTAGGAATTCACCCTAGATGGGTCTATGAGTTAAGATATCTACAAGGAGTTGATAAGAGAAGTGGTCAAGGAGAGTACTTTGCAGTTACAATAAGGGATGTCCATCAACAAGTGAAGGAAACTCTACAAAAGAATGTTGAGAAGTACAAAGAAAGCACAAATTTGAAGAAGTGGGATGTTCAATACAAGGTTGGAGATTTGGTTATGGCTCACTTGAAGAAGGAGAGACTTCCAAAGGGAAAGTATACTAAACTCATGATGAAGAATATAGGGCCTTGCAAGGTGGTCCACAAGTTTGGCCAAAATGCTTATGAAATAGAGCTACCTCCTAGGGTGGTAATCTCTCCTATCTTTAATGATTTTGATTTGTATCCTTTCAAAGACTCTATGAATGTAGGGGATGTAGCAGGTCCAACACCAATGGAAGATGAAGATTGGGTTAAGGAATTATCCCCAAGCCAACCTATTACTCTTGAATGCATCCTAGACACCAAGGAGACAAAGAGGACTAGAAGGAAGGTCTATAAGGATTACTTGACTAAGTGGAAACGTCTACCTAAAGAGGATGCCACTTGGATTTCTAAAACTAAGATTACATAGAATGGAACTACTGTAGAAGACCTGATCTCAAAGAGGACTTGAGATCTTTTTCTTGCTTGGGAGTAGGGTGCAGGAGCACCCATGGGTCTAATGGACCTAGAATTCTTTTTCTATGTTTTGGTTTTTTTTTTTTGATGGAATAAGGTCTTATGGAACATTTCAAGGATTTTTAATAGGTCTTCTAGATGTTTGGTTGAATTTTGGTCTTGGTGACCAACTGTTTGTACAAACAAGGACTCCATCCTCCTTTTGTAAGTCTAATACACCTTAGAAAATTAAGAAATAAGGATGCCCTTGTGTAGCTTGAAACTTGAGGGGATTCAAATTGTTTAATTTAGTGGGCTTGGATGCCTTTCATATATTTTGGAGGCCTCTTTGTAGGTGAATTGAGGAAAGTTAGTCAAATTACCTTAATTAGGCATTAAAGAGTAAAAAATGAAGTCTATTTATGTTTCCAACGGCCAACTGATTCAAATTTCAGTTTGAGGACATTGGATGAGGTTGTAAGGTTTCATATATGCCTCTCTTGGTTGAGTCAAGGCTGTTCTTTAATGTTGGAAGAAGTTTATAATAAAGATTTTGCTGATTTATGTGTTTTCTTGAGGAAATTGTTGATCCCGTACTTGGTACAGTTTGTACATGTTGTTTCATGCTCCAAGATTATAGTATTTGGATAGGTAATTGAATAAGATTTATTTTGGCATTGGAGTGGTGTGATTTCATTGAGTATAAAGGGATATATCTCAATTTTACCATTGGGTGGTTTGAAAACCCTCAAAATTAGGGTTTTGAGTGAATTATGGGTGTTTATTCCATCCCCATGTTGTAAAGTTGTTAAATCCTAGTGGTATGGAAGATATATTCCTATAATATTATGTACTTAGTGTCTTGGAGAATGGAAGACTCACTAGAGGAAGTTTTGTGAGATTCTTGGCTTGACATGTCTATGTGGCAAGCCTAATTAACAAGCAAAATAGTGAGTTTTTCTTGGTTTTTGGAAAATCTGTTTGGAGGGAACTTAGGAATGATGGTAACAGGTGTGGAAAAATTGTAGGAGTTATTTTTTGGGCTTTTGCGAGAAGGGGAGATCCTAGATATTCAAGACCCAAGTGTAGGTCTGTGATTTAGGCCTCTTGGAGTAGCGATAGAAAGGGTCATTGTGAGTTATGCCTTGACAGTCAAGAGGAAAGGTTTTGGAACTTTGTAGGGGTCCATGTGGGGTGTTTGAATCCATGGGTTTGATGTCTTGAAAATCATGCATGTGTGTTTTATTCTAACTGCCTATTGGTTAAGGACTACAAGCCTTAAGAGGGGGTGAGGTCTAAATCACCATAGTGATAGTTGTTTCTTTATGTAATGATGAATTTTATGCAAGATAGATTGTTTTTGAAATGTTAAGTAGCATTTTCAAGGTGTCATACCCTTCACATCGAGACACAAGGTCCAAAAATGAGCAAGACTAAAAAGAAAACATTAAAGTAAATAGAAACTAGAGACAACCCAAAGACAACACAAAAACCACAAAGAGGCAGCCAAAAGATAGGACACCGACACAGGAAACAACTAATTGGCATTGTCCCAATTTTTTAAGTAGTAGGTCCATGACCTCATCACTAGCCCAATCTTTGTTCTCTTGACTATTATTTCCCTCCATCTCCTCCTTAATAGAATTTGATAGGTTGCTAGTGACAAAATGGCCCAAATTCATGGTGAAGCAGGTCAACCCATAAAACCTTTTGTTGAGTGTGTCCATTCTCTTCTCCAAATTATAGGGCTCCTCCCCAATGTCCATGGTCCCCGAGACCTCTCTAGGCTCTTTGACCAGGGGATGCAAAGAGTGAGAGGTAGAGCCATATTTAGGAACCTTGTTGTCTTCAAGAGTAAGCTAGGGCCCCTCCATAATCTCATCCTCATCATCCTCAATTTCCTCTTCCTTGTAATCTTTGTTGTTAGACCACTCCTCTGAATCCTCAATTATTTGCCTCTTTTTTCTATTCTTTGCAAGCCTCTCGAATCTCCTTCTGGCATTTTCCCCACCATTCATCATAGTAGTCCCTACAATAGTGTATCCTCTGGAGTCTTTGCCTATTATGTTCTTGCCTTTTCCTTCCCTAAAAATTAGGTCCAATGTACCTTTCTCCATCCCTTTTTTAGTAGTGGTTGCCTTGTAGGCTGATTTCGCCAGAGTGGACTTCAATTCACAAAGACCCTCTATCGTGCTAGCATGAGCCTTACCCAAACCACCCTTAAGTTTCTTGGTGGCTATCTTGGCTTTGGGATTCCCTGTAGTGCCCATATTAGATTTTCAAGGAGGGCTTTTAGACTTGGCCGGGGAAATATTCATAGCCGATAGGAGTTCAATATACTCAATGCACACAACTGTAATAGCTTTAGGAGGATAGAGGGATAGTTTGAAGTGGTAAATTCTCATAATGAGCCCATAATGGAGTGGGAGTGGTGGGAGATCAATGGGGTTAAGGCTGGCTAACTCTTTGCATTTTTTGACTGAGTTTTTCAAATCCATTAGAATAAATAAAGGAAAACTAAGCAACATCTTATGTCTTAAATGATTTAATAGGGGGACGTGATAAAAAAAAGTAGGTTTTAAACCTACCTTCCAAGGTGACTTACTTCATCATCGCCAGGCACACCTGATCCCATGGCTTTGGGAGAGCTTCTCTCTCAAAACCCGACTGTATCTGCACCAGTTCCTCATCACCTCTGAAAAAAGCTTTCAAGCTTTTGTTGTTCGATTTCTTGGTGTGTTTGGGGTATTTTTTCCCAGTGCACTATAATCCCATGGCTTGCGCTATGACTTCCTCATTGATTTCAAATGAAATACCTCCCATTGAGACCCTACGATCCTTGCATGAGTTTGCAAACTAGCCAGACAAGTTAGGGTCATGGCCAACCAATATTTACATAAGAGGAGCAATGCTACCTTCCACATAGATGTGCCAAACTAAAGGATTATTCTAGAATTCATCACAGTTATCCGGCTCATTCCTCACCCACTCGCCACCCATTTTTCCAACTTGTACATGAAGCCCAAGAGTTTGCAAAAGATACCAAAAGAAGATGCCAGTAGGATAACTGATAATTATCACATTGTATTCATTTAGGTAAGGTATACAGCGATGGGTAATTACACTAGCGTATAGGTCACATGTGTGGAAGGGAAAATCACCACAGGGTGACTTGACAATGGAGTTAGTGAGGATCTTGGGAAGATTGCAGCCAGCAAGACAAGAATTGGTGGGCATGTAGGGTTCCTTCTTCTTGGAGAAAATGCGCAAAAAACAAGCCAACTTGGTCATATGACTAAAAATAGAAACATTCCTAAGGGTGCAATTTGAGACTCGCGCTAAACTAGTTAGCACGAAGAAATTAGAAGGAGGCTTTCTTTCATAATGAAGAGTCAAATCATTATTAAAACTCTCAAACAAACCGATGCAAGGATGAGATAAAAAAAGATATCTCATGATCCCCAAGAGAAGAGATCACATGGTACGGCTCCTCAGATTCATTGAAGTCACATCCTTCCTTCTTCCCTTCATCAAGCCACATTTTCTATTTGTATTACCATCCTTAAAATTTAAACCTCGCCACCTTTTTGTCACCTTAGTAAGCAAACCCATCCACTAGGTCCAAAGAATAGACACGTGGATCCTCAAATCTGTGCCCCACACATGAAAATATCTAAGCCTATAGTGAGCCAAAAAATTATATTCCCTCCACCTATATGCCATCTTAGTGTTAACACTCATCCATAAGACCCCCAATAAAATTATGTGGACCCCCCATTCAGCACCTGTCATCCATAGATTTAAAAGAATTGCAAAACTTGGTTGCTTTGTTCCCTCACAATGATAGCTTGAATTTTTGGTGGTAACATTTCCATTTTCCTTCAACATTTAGTAGAATCACAGCAAGAGCCAAGATTAGCCAAGGCATCTGCCACTTGGTTGCCTTCTCTAAAAATATGTTTCACCTTTTTATCCCTAAATTTGGATAAAAGGAATCTGGCATCCATCAATATATCATTAGTATTCTAGCCAATTAGTTTGTCTTTATTCATAGCATCCATAATAGACTTGGAGTCTCCTTTGATGTGGAGATTAGCAATCCCCAAAGAGACAAAAAATTTGAGGCCCATTAGTAGTACATGAGATTCTACCACTATAGAAGACTAGAACCCAATACCTCCATCAAATCCAACCACCAGAACCCCCCCCAAATCTCTAATGACTCCACCAATACTTGCCCTATTTGGGTTTCCCTTAGCAGCCCCATCAAAATTGAGTTTAAACCAACCTCTATCCGGAGGCTCCCATTTGGTATTTTTCCTAGCTAAGAGTTTTGAATTGTCAAAAGAGTTAGCCTCTAATCCCTGATGCCAAGCCTTGGCCATTCTAATTTTGAAATCTAACGGCTTCGTCTCTGAGAGTTTCCCATTAAAGAGAGAGATATTATCCTCAATGAGCCAAGCACTGATGCAGAAAACATCCTTAGGGATCCTCTCAACAATCCAGAAGACCCTTTTATTCCTCTCCTTCCACAAACACCAACCCAAGATAGGAGGGACTTGATTCCAAATTTCACCAGGTAGAGGGTGGGAATAGGGACCATACCAACCTAGAATGAATGATAAGAGATCCTTTCTTATAACCCAAGGGACATCAAGTTTCTCAAATTTCAGCCCCCAAACTTTAGCAGCAAATGAGCAATGTAACAAAAGGTGACTGATAGTTTCATCCCCACTCTTACAAAGTAAACATCTATTGGGAATAAAAAAACCCCATTTCCTCAAATTGTCCTGGGTGAGAATCCTATTATGGCAGGCCGAACACCAAAAGAAATTTATTTTAGGGATCATGTGGCAATTCCAAATCTTCTTCCAGGGTTCCTCAATAGTATTTTGGTTTTTCAGCAGTCTATAAGCCGACCTCATAGAGAGATCCACCTATTTGTCAAAGGTCCAAAAAAGCTCATCCTCTTTGTCATAGGATGGAAACCTGGTGCTAGAGAGAATCACTTGAAGGGACTAAGCCACACAAAAAATTTCTTGAGACTAGGGGCAGCAGAGGATAAGGACTCTCCAAATCCTAGCTCTAGGGGGTCTTGAAACATAATCACTGATATTAATGCCAAATAATCTCTGGGCCCATCCCATCATAGCCCTAAAGTCAGAGAAATCTAGAGTGGTTTCAATTAGCCAAGTATCTTCCCAAAATCTGATTCTATTCCCATTGCCCATTTTCCATTTAATCCCTTTCCTTAACAGGCCGTGTGTGTTACAAATGATCTTGTAGACTAAAGAGCCCTATGGGTGATACTCTAAGAGACAATTGATCAAAGGTCTATCTTGAAGATATTTGGAATTCAAAATTTTACACCAATCCTTAGTGTTCCTTAATTGATCCCAACCAAACTTGGCCATCAGAGCCCTATTAGAGTTGAAAATTGTCCTGACTCCTAGTCCACCACAATTTTTTTCCTGGAAAACATGTTCCCATTTCACCAAAGCAAGTTTCTTCTTTTCCTCAGTCCCAGACCAGAGGATATTCCTCTGAATTTTTTCAAACATATCAGCAATGTACTTAGGCATCGTAAAAATGGAGAGGAAGTAAGTGGGGATACCTTGGAGGGTTGCTATGAGTAGTTGGATTTTTCCAGCATGGCTTAGGATAGATCCCTTCCACCCAACCAATTTCCTTTGGATCCTTTCCAAAATTGAGTTCCAAAAATCAGTGGTAACCTCCTTAACCATGAGGGGGAGCCCGAGGTAAAATGATGGGAGAGATCCACTGACATATCCTAGGACCGCAGTCACCTTGGATTGCAAAATTAGGCATGCAGTTAAATAAATAGATCATGATTTTATTGTAATTGATGCTTTGAACAAAACAAGAGACATAGTTATTAAGGCAAGCTTTCCATTTCCTGGCTTCCACCACAAAGGCTTTGCCAAAGAGAAAAGTATCATCCAAAAATTTCTACACAACAACCAGATCCAAGGAGGAAGCTTCTCTAATTCCCATAATGGAGCCCTCTGACATCAAACCAATGAAGTTCCTGCTAAGCACATCAACATTCATTATGAAAAGATAGGAAGATAGGGGGTCTCATTTTCTGATCCCTCTTCCAGTAGAGAAGAACCCAAAGGGGGATCCATTAACAATAACATAGCATTTTATAGTATTAACATATTCCATAATGAGTTTGATGACCAAATTGTTGAATCCAAACTTAGCCAAGACCTTCGGGATGAAATCCCATAACACTTTGTTATAAGCTTTGGAGATGTCAAGCTTGAGAGCCATCCTATATAATTACATCTATCCATTAAATGGTGCATTTCATGGGTGGTCAAAGTAGCATCAAGAATATGTTGCCCAAGGACAAACCCCTTTTCAGTAGGACTAATGATTTTATCCAGAAGAGGTTTGATAAGGTTTACTAAGATCCTAGAAATGATCTTATAGAAGGTGTTACAAAGGCTAATGGGTCATAAACTAGTCATGGATTGAGGCTCACCAATCTTGGGGATAAGAATGGTGAAAGTGTGGTTCAATTGTTTGAGGATCTTACCCAATTTGAAGAAGTCCTTGGTCACAAGCACTAGGTCCCCACCCACAGTGTCCCAAAAAATCTGAAAGAAGGCAAGAGGAAAACCATCAAGCCCCGGGGCTTTGAAAGCCCCCATGCTAAAGGTATCCAGACAAACTTTTTCCATAGAAACAATACTAAGAATCCCCATATTATCTTCTTGAGAAATGGTGGTAGGAAGATGGTTGAGAATCACACTGTCCAAGGCTGGATTAGGCACCTCAGCTGGGGTCGAATAAGCCTCCTAAAAATAGTTAACAACACAAAGGCCAATCTGAGCATGATTCGAAATCACCTCCCCAGTATCATTAGTCAACTTAGAAATTTGATTCCTTTTCCTATGCTTGATGGTTGATACATGAAAGAAAGAAGTATTCCTATCTCCTTCCTTCAACCATTGAAATCTTAATTTTTTCTTCCAAAAGACTTCCTCATTTTTAAGAACCCATTCCCATTCCATCCTGGTTCCCCATTCCTAGTTGTGAGTCCATTGACTATCATCTCCCTCCACCATTTTATTTTGTAAGGTCCTCACCTCTCCTTCTAACAACTTTTTTTTTTGAAACACATCCCCGAACACATTCTTGTTCCATCTTTTTACCATGTATTTGATATGTTTAAGTTTAAATAAAATCCTATACATGGGGGAGCTCTCGATAGGAATATTCCACCATTCAGCAATTTTATTTTTGAAATCAAGATGAGAGTTCCACATTATCTCAAAGAGGAAGGGAAAGGGACCTACAACAGGGAAAATATTGGTGGTTAGAAAAAGGGGATTATGGTCAAAGACCATCTTGGGCAAGGTTATTAGATTAGTATCTAAAAAATTAGTCCAATGTGGAGAGCAAAGGAAGCGGTCTAGCCGTACCTGAATCAAGTTACCACCAACTCGTCTATTAGACCAAGTGAATTTTTGGCCCAAGAGCTCAATATCAATTAAACCCGAAGAATTCAAAAAATTATCTAGGTCAGACATGGTGTCAGAGTAATCCAAAAGGCCACCACTTTTTTCTGATGGAAAGAGGGGAGAGTTAAAATATCTAGCAACTAGCGAATGGCCCCCCTATTTAGATTAATTTTAACCATAATTTTATGCCACAAAGTACTCCTCACATTCCTCTAATTTGGAGGATAAATGTTGATTATAGACTAGGATTCACCAAAGTAAGTGAATGAGGCACCCACACTATTTTTACAATGGAAAATTCAGATCCTCGAAATTTAGATGGGTTTTAAAGCACAGCGAGACCCCCCGAAGCACCCTCAACATCACTGTAGACATAAGATGCATTAGGCCAAATAAATTTAGTAATTTTATCAAAATTAACTTTCATAATTTTGGTTTCTTGTAGAAGACACACATCAATCTTATATTCCATGACATAGTCCTTTAAAGAACGTTGTTTGTAGGAGCTATTGAGCCCATGAACATTCCATGACATAATTATCATTTCTGGCCTTTTTTTGAGGACACATCCAATGTCCTCAGCTTTCCCAGGGCAATCTCATTTGTCATTTCTCTCATCCTAGTCTACCTCTAAGAAGGTCTCCCTAGCTTGGAGTCACCTCCTACATCTGCCTTCTTCTTCCTTCCTTTTTTCTTTGGCATTGTCCATATCCCTTGTTCTACATTTTTCTCAAGCTTCAAACTCCCCATACTTTTTGTAGATTCATCAACCATACCGGAGCTCTCTTCCTCCCAAATTTCACCATCCTCAATCAATGCCTCACAAGTCCCCACAAAGACCACTGGAAATAGAGGATCAATAGTCAAAGAGCCAGGGTCCTGAGTCCCCACAGAGACCACCACAAGTAGAGGATCAACATCCAAAGAGTGAGGGTCCTAAGTCATTTGGATAGATAGGGGTTTAATAGAAAAATCCAATAAAGCACTAGGGTCAAATAGTTTAGAAGGTGGAATGATAGGGGTGGGTGAAGGCAGAGGGTCCTCATGTGAATGAGCAGCACTCGGGGAAATAATCCTAGAGTCATCCAATGGACAGGGATCATTTCCAGATGGAGTAGTGATATTTTCCACAATATAGTTAACCTTAACCTCCCGACTGATGGGATATTTACAGTCATAAATCAGATGCCCATCTTTAGCACACTTTTGATAGTATACCACAACATTTTCATAACACATTGGTTGTTTCTAGCTACCAAACATAGAGTATAACTTGACAGAGTTTGGGAGGACTTTATCAACACAAATATTAACACAGAATCTAGCAAAGACTAACCTGGATTTTGACTTTGTAATAGAATCTATGGTGATGAATTGACCCAACAAATCCCCAATACCTTTTGAAAATGAATTCATCACAATACTCCAAAGGTAAGCCCAACAGCCGCACCCAAATTGGAGCCAACTTATTCAGATCTATAGTAGGGTTGAAACTCAATTTCCAAGGACACATAGCTTGGCTATGTTTCTCATATACCCACAGACCTGATGATAGAGTCACCACCAAGTCCTCTGCAACCATGAATTTAAATAGGAAAAGTCCACTAGCCATTGTATAGATCTCCGTACTACCCTTAAGGCGCCATTTTTCTGCAACCCATTTCCAAACCATATCCACCGTTGGACGGTATGAAAGAAATCTACCCACTACAATATTCTCCATGGAGGAGAGAATCTTGTCACAAATTGAATCAGGAATTTCAAACTCCATCCTAGAAGCTGTGACAACCTCAGGTAAAGAAGGAAACAAGGAGGAGACTTGTTTTCCATTGGATAGAACATCCTTCCAACCAACAACCAGAGGGATCTCCACCGTCGGCACAAAAGATTCATCTAGAAGCACCAAAATCTTTGAAAAGCCCGTAGGTGAAACAACTATCCCCATAGGGGTGGTACTGGTTAGACACGGGAAGAAAAGAGAGGAGCATGAATCAAGGGGGAAAAGGGGCATAATTGGGTACCCCCAAAATAGAGTCCACCATGCACGTAGGAAGTTCAAACACAGCGGAGCGGAAAGTTCAAACGTAGAATCACCAGTTCCATGATGTTATTATTGCAAGATAGATTGTTAGTAACATATGCATGCATGTAAATTAATTAAATCCAACAAAGCAATAAAATGCATAGGAGAAATAAGAAAACAAACAAGAAGCAACTTCACCCAATCTTTCCTCCTCCATGGATGACTTCCATTGCACCTTCTTAGCTTTTTGTGATGAAGAGTGTGCCCTCAGATTCGATGAGAAAACTTCTATGATGTTGACTAGCCTTAAACAAAGCTTTCAAGGATTTTGTATAAACTAAATGCAAAATGAAGTTAAATATAAAATGAAAGTAGCTAAAATGATAAACAAGAATCCAAGAATAAAGTTAAGAGATTAAGAGATTTCTTCAAATTTCTAAGCTGCTTGAAAATGAGGACAAAATTGGCATTTTATAGAAAATGCAATTTTGGATAGATGGATGAGACTGAAGATTGAGAAAATTCCCTAGAATCAATAGTCAAGATTCAAAATGATGACTCTCAATTAGGGTTAGGGTGAAATTCCCAAATGAGTGGACAAGATTTAATTTAAGAAATTAAATCAAGGATGGAGAATGAATGTGGCATTGAGATGAAATTAGTAAAAATCAAAAGATAAGAAGATGAGATTTTAGAAAATTAATAATTTTAGCAATTACTTGATTTGTAGAAGAATATTTCCATTTTGAAGTAAACTTAATTCAAAATATGGATTTTGTGAAATAGTAAGTAATTGATTTAAAACTAATTACTAAAAGAAGGAGTTAACCATGTGAGACATTTTTAAATAGATTGTTTTATTTATACAAAGGGAAATGTCACATAAAGCAATTAAATAATTAGGAATAATTATTTAATTTAGAAGAGGTAGTTAATTAATTAAATAAATTAATAAATCTATTCAATTAAAAGAGGATTTGGGAATTAGTGACATATTAAATAAATATATTAAAGTATATTTATTTAATAATCAAGAGGACATTAATGACAAAGATTAATTAAATAAACTGAAACTTTATTTAATTATGAGAAGACTTTGATAATTAGTGACACATTAAATAAATAAATAAGATATATTTATTTGATAATCATGAAGAATAGAAAATCATGAATTAATTAAATAATTATGAATTATTTAATTAATAGTTGAAGGTGAGTTAGAAACATAATTACAAAGTCATAATTATGCTAGGATGAAAAAGTGGTAAAATAGTGCTTGCAAGACTTGGTCATTTTTTGGAACTTTCTAGGGGTCCATGTGGGGTGTTTGAATCCATGTGTTTGATGTCTTCACAATCCTCCATGTGTTTTTTATTATGACTATCCTATCTAGTAAGGGCTACAAGCCTTAAGAGGGAGTGAGGTCTAAATCACCATAGTGATAGTTGTTTGTTGAAACCTAAATGCTAGAGGGTTGTCAAACCTTGTTTTGTCCTAGTCTGACATGATCCAAATGCTTTCAAGCTTTTTGATTGGTTTAAGTTGTGAATCCTAGGTGTGTGGTGGATGATCACTTAAAGAATAATCAA
The DNA here is from genome assembly GCA_007115665.2 of Sequoiadendron giganteum. NCBI lineage: Eukaryota > Viridiplantae > Streptophyta > Pinopsida > Cupressales > Cupressaceae > Sequoiadendron > Sequoiadendron giganteum. Next base: position 436,466,633 of record CM021103.1, on the reverse strand, counting down.
TTTTATGACTCCTTGTAAGAGTATTTGAGAGAAGCATTGAATTGGATTGTCTTTCCCATCATAGTTGTGTATTTACCCTCCCTACCACTATGCATCAATTAAAGTTCTAGGTCTAAACCTGATCCTAGTCCCCATGTCCTTTTGTGTGTGTTTCAAAAAAAATTTCTAAACTAGACTAGATCCTTCTTCAAGGGTCCATGTACTACTTTCATCTCGATCTTGATTTATGCTCTACCTTTAAAGATTGCTTCAATTCATGTTTCATGTCTGGTCTCGACCTTGAGGCCCAACCTACCCACATTAATGTCATATTAGCTCACACATGTGAGACATGTATTTAACCAAATCACTCTCACATTTTGGATATAACTCTTTTGGAGTTAGAAAACACTGAGAGGGGGGGTGAATCAGTGTTTTAAACAAATTTTAACTTTTATCACAAAAAAACTTAATCAATTTATGCTTTAAATATTTCAATGATAAATACATTCATGAATTGAATGCAACCATTAAAGAACTAAAATAATAAAATTAGATATCTTTAAAATCTTGAAGCATTATTACTTTAAAGCAATGAAACCACAAATGAGAGCACAAGACAAAGAATGTGACGAATGGAAAACCCTCTTGGGGTAGATAAACCACTCCAGAAAATTATGCCTCATTGGTTGAACTTCAAAAAGTACTGTTTATAATGCCTTACTCAAAAATTTTATAGCACCCACTCTAGGAGCACCAACCCCTTACAAATTTAGGAACACCCATTCCAAGGAGCACCAACCCCTTCTATAAAAATAAAAATAATAGAAATATTAGAGGGTTTCTCTATTTCAATTCAACCCACACACTTCTTTCATACTAATACATCAAATATCCTAAAGATTCATTTTGAATTTCTAAAATACAAGATATACTAGTTAAACACTCTACACCATATTTACAAGATTTTCAATTGTAGAATTTATGCACTGATCTCTTAAAAATTCCAACCACTAAAACAATAATCAACCTATATTTTATACACATATGTTCTCCTATAATTGCATCAAAATTTCTAGAATGGAATAACTGATTTTGTTCAACTGAATGCAATAACCCTTTATTTTTTTGAAAAGGAATAACCAAGGGTTTTGAAAATCATTAACCACTGAATCTTCATAACTAATGTCTTAACAAAAAAAATCTTAAATCTGGTACATAATGTTTTCTTTAATACTTGTTTATGGAGGAATTAAAATAAATAAATACCAGAAGAACCATTTCAAAACTGTCTAGCTGAAGTCCTCCATTTACGAGCTCTGCCTCTTCTTTTTCAACTTCCTCAATCAACCATTTTACCATAAATCTTCAACCACAACTCCATGGTGGCGGCTAGGGTTTCATATGTTTACACAATGAAACAATAACAAATTTTCCCTACATTTCCTTCAAGTCTTTCAAAAATTTTATCAAACATACTAATGCTTTGAAATCTGGTGTGAAAAATTCTATCAAACAACCTGACAAACTAGATACCTAATCATCATAAAAAAAAAGATATTTATAGTTGTCGATGCATATTGTCACCGAATAAACATTATTCAAAGTCAAAGACTTTACAATGTCAACATAGTTAATGAAAATTAAGGCTGCCAAAATGTCAAAAAAATGAAACCTTATACCATATGTTATTGATGTCACTGCCATGTGACTTTAACAAAGATAAAACGCTTTATATTCATAACACTCGATGTCACATGTTTAATGTGACCAAAAATTTATGCATCGAAACCATGATTTTACTCAACCTTTTTAAAAATATTTTAAAACTTTAATATGCTTGACCCCTCAATGTTTAGCATGCCCAACAAGGGCCCTTTCTTGTTGTGTGATAAAATATTTTGAGTGCCCGACATCTCTATGGTGTAAAATATGATTATTTCAATATCTTCAACATAGGCCACATCAACTATGAAAATCTTCAGTAACATATACAAAGTAATAAAATGAAATATAAGTTGCCTAAAGCCACGTGCTTTAAGTCTTGAAAACCCCATTAGTAATAATACTACATGAAGAAAATATATACAATTAACTTGAGCTGTAATCTGTATTTTCTTGAAACTTGTATGTTCTAACATAAGAATTCACATCACATTTGAACTATCAGCCCATATAAATAAATTGCACAAATTTATAAGAAAATGTATACCTCAACAAGAACTTGCCAATATATTAGCTAGAGTATGTATGCCACTCTCCATAGTGTCTAAGATGCCTGATCAGAATTACATGTTGTCATGAAAAACTTGACTTGTAGTACCCTGAAAGATAAACACTGTCAGGATCAACATGCATCAAGAGTATCAAAATATATCAAGAGCCCATCAAAACAAGAGAAAGTATTGCACCATATATCTGTCTTGATTTACAAATCAAACACAATTCATCATCAACATTAAATCACCAAAAACATCAAATAATGTATCTTATATGTCTTGCATATGCATCTATCTTCATTGCACATAAAATCCAAGAGATTAATGCTTCAATGTATGATGTCAAGCACAAAATGTCACAGTATTACCAAGATGTCAATAGCACAATTCATAATTACACATGTCTAAGGTACCATGTATGCCACACCAAATATCATTCCCTATTAGCATGCCTAATCCCCTTAAATGAACAATCTAAAACACTTCAAGTGCAAAGACCAAAGTAATGTCAATGATGCTAAAGCAACTAAATTGAGTCAAAAAAAACATCTCAAGAAGTCGGTTATGAAGACCATTATAGCCAAAGTCTACAACATCACAATACCAATCAAGAAAAATTCAGAAACAAGCATCGTCTAAACCAATCTACATATCATGTAGCTTGTCATCTCAATCAAAGAACCATCACCATGCATATCATGTAGCTTGTCATCTTAATCAAAGAACCAAAGAAACAATTTTTTCATCAAGGAAAAATAACAAACAACTGAGAGCCAACAAACTCCCCCTTTGTCCTTGAGGGGAGAACACATAATTTTTGTCCCCCTTTTTTCCTTAATGACAAAGGATGAAAGAGGGCAATGTGAGATGCCATGAAGATAAACAACTAAGAAGCCAAATTATGCTAGGACGAAAAAGTGGTAAAATAATGGTTGAGGGCCTTGGTCATTTTTATGTGTCTACATTTTCCCCTCTTTGGTATAATGTAGTTTATCGCATTATGGAAAAGAAAAAATGTCCAAAATATGCCACAACGAAGGTATAGAGTGCCTATGCCCCCTCAGGATAATTTTTGAATTTTGACCCGAGGTTAGAAAAATTTGGAAAGTGTCTCGATTAAACAATTTAATGAGAGGAGAAACAACAATATGATCAGATTTGAAAATGGAGGATGCTAAGCTATCTAGAATTCTAGAAAAAGATGGTAAAATGAGCCTCTAGTACAAACCCACTAGGTCAAAACCCTAATTTTCAGCCTATACATAGGTTGAAAAAGCAAAACCAAGTGTCATTTTCTCATTTTCTATTTAGAATTTTTAGAGATTAGAGCTTAAAGAGACAATGGTGATTCCTTCAACAAACCACCATGGCTACCACATGCGGAATATCTATTGATTCGAGGGTGCAAAGGCACCGATAAGTACCCTATCCCACTTGTGATTTTTTCAAATTTCATGCATTTATTAGGGTTTCTAGGGGATAGACAAATGTGTTGTGATGCAAATGTTGTCGCGTAAGCCACAATTGACTTCACATTCGATGCATTTGTCTGCATCATGACACAAGTGCACCTGGTAGATAGGTTAAAGCTTAAAAAGTTGCATTTGATAGGGGAAACGATGCAAGCATCAAAATGCAATGTATGTGAAGTATTTCATGACACAATTTGCAAGGTTAAATGATGCATGTGCAAAGCCATGACACAATTATTTTTTCAAATGATGTAATCATTTTGGGACTACGCAATTTATAGATAGAATGACACATTTTCTATATTGCGATGCAAATGCCAAGTGCAGAGCCATAAGTGACGAACCGCGATGCAATTGTCATTGACCATAGTTGACCAAAGTTGACCTTGCTTAGGATCTTGTTTAGATGGATTTTTTCTTTCTGAATAGTAATAATGTGCCAATAATGTTGACCCATGTGTGCTAATTCTTGCCTCTGCATGTGCAGAGATGATTAGTGCCAATATATACACAAGAGTTTAGACCAACAACCTATGCCTTTAGAGACTTCTTGAGTGATAGGGAGAAACAGCGATTGATGACACTGGGATTATACTATGTCACTTACATCCCTCTTTTTTCAAGAAAATAGGGGCCTACTAACAACACTTTGTGAGAGGTGGAATTCAAAGACTTGCTCCTTTCATCTACCTATAGGAGAGGCCACGATTACCTTAGAGGATGTTTACCGCATTCTTCATATCTTGATCAGCAGGGAGAGGGTTGTGTATAATCCACACCAAGGGTGACAGGCCCTATCAAAGATGTATGAGGATGTCGATGGTACTGGTATATGTATCGAAGATTATGAGATTTGTTGGGATGATGTTGTCGACCAGTTTCCATGGTGGGATGTCATGCTCATAACACTGATTGCCAGAGTATTGATTCTGGACAGCCATGGCCATGGATTTTTGATTGGATGGGGAGAGGTACTAGTTTGCATGCAAGGTCAGAGGACCATTTTTTCCTGGGACCTTGCTTGTTGGTCATGTTATACCATCAGCTCCATGAGGTAGTCTATTATTAGGGTTAGAGTATTAGCTGCGGTACCACACTTCTGATGATCTGGGCATGGGAGCACATTCCCATTTTTTGGCCACCAGTACAGATTTAGCAGTTGGGCGATGGGATGCCCTATGTATATCTTTATGCGGGTTTAGTTAGTCAGACTCAGGTGGGAGCTACTAGTTATTGGCATCATCGGATTGACACCATGATTAGTTTTGTCTAGAGGCCCTACAAAGATTGTGGTTAGTGGCCAGATGAGGATGGTCACTTTTCATTGTGTAGACAGTTATGATATTTGATTGGTTGCATGGTTCAGAGCCAGTGGATCATTGAGATGTACCTGCCCCAATGGGTACTATGACAGTTCGAGGAGCAGCAGGATGTGCTAGTAGGCACTGCAAAGTATGCACAGTCCTCTAGAGAGACCATATGGGGGCTGCCTATAGCAATGAAAATGGCTGAGTAGTAGGTAGATGATCTTGTTGCACTTCAATGGATGTGGAGGGGAGATTGAGCAAATGCAAGGACATCTACCGAGTTTGACACCTAGTGGAAGATTCATAGGCCTATTCCATTGACTGATCCAGATGGTTTGCCTCCTATAGATTGAAGATCAATTATCCCATGGGTGCAGAGGAGAGGCCAGGGTGGCAAGGATGGAGGCAGAGATGGTAGAGGGGCTAGGGGGAGAGATGTAGGTAGAGATGGTAGAGGGGTCAAGGGTTGAGATGGAGGTAGGGGAGATGGAGGAAGAGGAGACGTAGGCCACAATGGGGGAGATGATGGGGGTGGTGGGGGAGGAGGTGATGGAGGTGATGTGAGGGGTACTAGGATGAGGAGGGATGACAAAGGGTGGAGGAAGCCCAAGAGAGTTAGGCAGAGAGTGGGTGGCATTCCATTGTCACCCATTGGGGAGGAGGGCGAGGAGAGAGAGCAGCCAAAAGAGTAGGAGGTCGAGGAGGAGATCAAAAGGGGGGAGGATGAGGTGGTTAGGGGTGGAGAGGAGGTGGAGGTTAGTGCAGAGGGAGAGATGCCCATGGAGGAGGATCCATTTGTTGAGCACCATCTTCTTGATATCGGCGTGGAGAAGGTCCAAGGAGAGGAGGAGAGGGATGAGGGGGAGGATGAGGCAAACCGAATACTACAAGAGTGGATGATTGATGGGGATGTGGAGGGGGATAGGTCAGCAATTTTTCTAGTGGATTCTACAATTGTCCAGAGGATCACCGATCTTCAAAGAAGACTTGATGCGGCCTTATCTCAGAACAAGGCCTTGGTAGAAAAGGTAGAGGTTACCAGGGTGGAGAGAGATCAAGTCATTATCTAATGGTAGGAGTCATATCGATGGGTCACTGAGTTTGTAGAGTTATGCACAGAGCCAATAGGGGATATGGTCAGGGAGCTAGCCAGGATGGCCGAGAGCAGGAGTTGATAGAGGTTGCTTTATGAGCAGGCTATACCACTAGAGAGATGGGACCCAAGGTTGTCTTGATCATACAACAAGATAGGTAGTGGCACTCAGACCCAGAGTAGTAGTAGGTCACTCACTCGTAGTCATACTAGTTATGGGGGGTCCACTTCATCAAGGCAAGCATCAGGGCATAGGTCACATAGTTCCCACATGCATTCATCAGGCCATAGACATAAGTTAGGGCATGGACATAGATTAGTGTCATCAGGACACTAGGTAGAGTAGAGCCAACCTATTATTACTGATCCCTCGAGATCCCAAATTTAGACTCCAGATGCTACTCCCATCCAGGTCACCTTTTGCATGGTTAGTCAGTCACAATCACCCCATGATTCACCTCCACAGGACGGAGGAGGGATATCACATGACTTGTATTTAGACACTTTCATGTTTTGATATTCAAGCCTATGAGCTCCATTTTTGGGATATCTTATGACTCTATCCTATGACATTACATTTTTGTGAGGTTATATATATGCGATGCAGTTTTGATGTGGCCTATATGATTCTATGTGTTATGGTGTTTTTATGATTTATCAGATGGGATGTGATGCTTTTACGATGCTTATAAGATGTATGGATGTTATGTTTATTCTTATGAATGCAATTATGGATGTGGTTATGTATGTCTATATTGTGTAATGTGATTCTTATATGTTAATGCAAATAATATTTATGATGCCTATATGCTGATGCAAATGATGGTTTTATGATGTGAGATGGATGGATGTAAATGATAGCATTATGCAATGTGAATTATGATATTTGATATATGCAGATGTGAAATGTGAATATGAAATGTGAATATGATCTCATGTGCAACTTTTTTTTTTGTATATCATAGGATATCATCAGAGAAATGAGAGAAGAGAAGATGAAGATGGATGTTAGTGTGAAGAAAGACATGCATGTTAGTGTGGAAACAAAAATCCTTCAAAACTTTGTTATAGTGCTATCCTAGTTGTTGCTCTTAATCATCATTGAGCAAAAATGTCATGAGGGTCGACAAACACTATGATATGACATAGATCAATAGTGTGCAAGGTCAAACTTTCACGTAGATCAAAAATCATAAACAAGGATGATCATGACTCATACAAGGAACATAATTTCCCCTAGTAATTTTGTCATGATCAACTGCTAGAAAAACTAGACCAATCATGAGACGTTGCTACTTCTCTAAATCCTGATGTCAAGACATCCTTGAGAAACTAGCCACATGATAGTAAAAAAAGGACAGGAAAATCATCATACTACATTGTTGCTTCTCTAAATCCTAAAGTCAGGACATCCTTGAGAAACTAGTAGCAGGGTGATCATAAAAAGACAAGGATAATCATCATTATATGTCGTCGATCCTATGACATACGGAGCTAATATCATGATAACCATCAAAAAGATAGATAAAGTTTGCCAAGTGTTTTAATGTCATGGTTGCCAAATGTTGAGAGATATCAAATTTAGGAAGGACACATCCTGAATGATGTTGATATCTAGGAGATCAATTCTCAGAGTTAGGAGAATCCATCAAAATGCCAGAAGATGAGGACAATGCTTAGGAAAGACACATCCAAAAGCATAAAGAAATGATGAGTTTCTCTTTAGAAGGACACATCTTGAAGAAGAACCCAAAATTTTGCTAGGGTAAATTGTCTTGATAGAATTTGATTACATGTCGTTGCTGACATGTTGAATTGACTGAAAGTGCTGATGAAACAAACTGTTGATAGAATGCCTGCTCAAGATTGACAGAAGATTTGTGTGATTAGAAATGTAGTTAGACATGTGTGAAAATGTTGTGCCATGAACCCTAATGGATTGACCTAGTGTGACCTCGGGGGCTCATCGATTGATGGCCTTCCCTACATTGTCCACTTAGAGACCTCATAGTTTGACACAACCAATGACCTTGTCCAAAGGACAAAAGTTTGAATCATGATTTTATTTTGAAAAACCTAGAAAGATCGACCTAATGTCTCAGGGATTCAAAGATGAATCTTGCCTACGTAGAAAATACGTAGAGATAGCGTAGTTCAGACATGGTCAAAATATTGATTAATGTGACCGATTGAATTGACCAGAAAGATATTGAATTTGACTGTGTGTTTGGATTTCTTAAGACATTTTCAAATTTTTAGATCTTTTTTCATGACTTTTTCAAGATTTTAAGGATTTTTTTAGGACTTTTTAAGGATGCAAGATCATGTGCGACACCCACTGCAGTTACATGATAAAGTTCTTTCCCCCAGATAGATCAGGGATTATCTGATTCCAATTATATGGGGATAGGTAGACACAAGGCAAAAGACAAGGATATGCAAGGGATGATGTCAACCAAATGCTAACCATGGTTGGAATTGACATGACTTAGAATGAATGTTGTGAATGTGCCAAGTTGTTGTGATTATGGGAAGTGGATAAGGGTCGATTAAAGTAATAGGAGATGGTGAACCAATGATCGATCACACATGGCACCTATTTGCTAGGTTTTCACCATGGTACTTATCCAAAGCACCTATTTGCTAGGTTTTCACTATTGCATGAATTTATTTGCTTTTACTATTTTTTGCCATGCTTTGATTTTTTTGGTGTCACCAAGATGCCTATTTGCCAGGTTTTCATCAAGGGACAATTTTTTCTTTTTTTTTTTTTGTATTTTTAGGTTTTTTAGCTAAGCTCTTTGATGCTATGTGTAGAAATTTCGTAGATGTAGGTTTTTGATGGGTTTTGTCAACTATTTTCCATCAGGTGTGGCCAATTGATAAGCTCCAAAATTGAATGTTGCAGTAATAATATAAGGACCGAGCCAATTAGCCTTAAAATTGCTAGGCTTTTTGCGGTCTACCTAATTTCTTGGATTCTGCATGAGGAGCAAATCTCTGATTTCAAATTTTATCACCATTACTCTTTAGTTATAGATTCGATAGAGACAATTTTGATATGCCTGCAAGTGATTTAAGGTATTTTTTCATCTTTCTTGTAACATTTCTAGCTCATGTAGGCGAGACTATCTATACAATTCATCATCAATCATTCCTTTCAAGGAGACTCAGAGATAAGTAATTTCAACCTCAATGGGCAATATGGCCTCAGATCCATAAACCAAAGAAAATGGAGTGGCTCTAGTGGGGGTACGAATGCTAGTACGATACACCCATAAGGCCAAATTAATTTGTGGGTGCCACTCTCGGCCGGCATCATTGACAGTCTTCTTAAGAATGCGAAGAATTTTTTTATTTGATGCCTTAACTTGGTCGTTACCTTATGGGTAATATGGGGTGGAGAAATGATGTTGGATGTGAAATCACTCACAAAGTTCACGAACATCCTGATTTTTTAATGGACTCTTGTTATTTGTGTTGATGGACTACAGAACACCATACCGACAAATGATGTAATTTAGGATAAAATTTGATATTTTCTTATCGGTGATGTAAGTGAGAGGGATGACTTCAATCCACTCAATAAAGTACTCAATGGTGGTGATTACAAATTTATGGTCGTTAGAGGAGGATGGATGGATCTTGCCCACAAGGTTGAGTCCCCATTGTGCGAAAGTCTATGGAGAACTGATCAGTCTTAGTTCCTATGCATGTGTGTGAATTAGGTCACTATGCACTTGGAATTTTTGACATGCTCTAACAAACTGAAGAGCATCTTTTTCTAATGTTGGCCAATAGTATCCAAGTTTGGTGACTTTCCTAGCTAATGTTGGACCACTCGAATGAGATCCACAGATACCTTCATGTACTTCTCATAAAGTTGTTTGGGATTCATCAGTGTCGAGACAACGAAGAAGTGTGTTATCAAAGCCACAATGGTATAGGGTGTCATTGACGATGGTGTGTCAGGCAGATTTTTGTATAAACGAATTTATCTAGTTATTGGAAAGGTTGGGTGGTAAGGTTTGGGACTTTAGATAGTCATAAATGTCTTGGTACCAAGGTGAACTGGGACCAACAATCTCACAAACCATTTCTAATTCTAGGATGTCATATTCCGGCATCAATAGTTGTTCGACTAAGAACTCAAATTGTAACACATTTTTGGGGATGTCCAATAGAGATCCAATAGTGGCCATTGCATCTGTTGCCTTATTCTATGTACTGGGAATTTGTTCAGAGGCAATAAATTTGAAATATGTCAGGAAACTATCCACCATTCGCTTGTAAGGAAGCAAATTTTAATCCTTTGTTTCATAATCATCATTCACTTGGTTGATAACTAACTGAGGATCCCTGAATACAAGCAATGTCTGAATTTTCTATTTAATTGTGATCTTGAGTCATGTGACCAATGCTTCATATTTTGCAATTTTATTAGTACAAGGGAAAGGGATCCAGATGACTTAGGAATTGAATCCCCTTGTGGTGTGATAAACAAGATGCCAGCTCCTGAGCCATGACCAGTGTGGGACCTATCAAAATATAGCTTCCATGGTAATGCAGGTTTTGCATGAAAGATAGACTCATCAAGAAAATCAGTTATCAGTGGATGAGTATCCTGGATGATTGCATCTGCAAGCTAATATGCTATTACCTACCCTTTTATTTCCTTGCGCTCAACATATTTTATGTCATATTCACTCAGTATCATGACCCACTTTGCTAAACAGCCTGTCAATGTTGCCCGACTTAGGAGATACTTTAGTGGATCAATCTTGACTACTTGGTGTGTTTGGTGGCTCAAAATGTAATGTCTTAGTTTTTGTTCCACAAAGATAACTACAAGGCATGCGCGTTCAATGGTTGTATAGTTCAACTTGTATCCTATTAGTGTGCAACTGATATAGTATATGGCTCTTTCTTTTTCCTCATTGTCATTTTGTGCCAATAATGCCCCCAGTGCATTTGTAGTTTCTGAGACATATAGAATCAATGACTTGCCTTCAATAGGTGGCATTAGGATAGGTGGTGTCAATATATATTCTTTGATTTGTTCAAAGGCTTTGTGGCATTTTTATTTCTGTAAAAAGGGGATGCTTTTGTGTAACAGGTACTGAAATGGTTGACACTTGTCTACCAACTATGCGCTGAAGTGTTCTCAACTCGCTGATTCCTTTTGGTGGAGGCATGTCTAGAATTTCTTTCACTTTTGTCAGATCAACCTCAATGCCTTTTCATGAAACTATGTATCGCAAAAGCTTTCCTAAAGTGACTCCAAAGACACAGTTTTTTGGGTTCAAACAAACCTTGTAATCCTCTAGCTGTCTAAAAATTTTGTCTAGGACTTTGAGATGATCTTTTCATGTCAAATATTTTTCCAAGAGGTCATCCACATAATCTTCCATTAGGATATGCATCATGTCATGAAATATTGTTTTCATAGCTCTTTGGTGTGTGGCACCTGCATTCTTTAAGCTAAAAGACATGACATTTGAATAGTATGTTCCCCATGGGCAAGTGAATGTCATTTTGTGTTGATCCTTTGTTGTAATTCAGATTTGGTTATAGCTCGAGAAACCATCCATGAGAGATAGCATCTCATACCCTTCTGTGAAATCAACAATCATGTCTATATTTGGTAATGGGAAATAATCTTTTGGGAAAGCCTTATTCAAATCTCTGAAATCCATGCAGATACAGATTTTTCCACTTGGCTATATGACAGGGACAATGTTGGATATCCAGTCAGCATAATCTATTGATCTTATGAATCCAACATCCAGTGACTTCTTTAGTTCAGCCTTTACAAGTAGTGCAATTTGTGGATGCATTTTTCACAACTTTTGTTTGACTGGTTTGATATTTGGAATTAATGAAAGATGCAATACTAGTTCAAGATCTAGGCCTGGCATGTTAGCATATGACCATGAGAAGTTAACCTTCATTTCTGTGAAGAATTGTTGGAATTTAGGTTTTTCTTCATCTGTTAATGATGCGGCCAAGAGAACCATTTTGGGATTCTCTGGTGTGGCTATGTTAACTTCGATGGTGTCTTTAATGAGCATTGCTGATTTTCCCTATGTCATAGGAAGCAAGTCCAATCCTCCATCCTTAGGTGCCTCAAAGATGTTTTCACCTTCAGATACATCCTTTATTTTTACTATTTTGTTGTTAGAAGGTGCCTTACAGTTTTCACCTAAAGAAATTTATTTTTTTGTCTTATTCTTTGTATTTTTGTGACTGGAGGATTGCATAGTCTCTCTAAAGTAAGCTACACAATCTAGGTCAATGGTAAATCCTACTTTGTGATCACCCCAGGGTATGCCTTCTTGAAGCCCCATGAATTTTGCTATTGCTTCATCACTCTGAAAGATATCCATCACTGGTGATTCTTGTTGGTCCCAGTCAATCAGTTGTGGGTAAATAAGGGAAATCCCATCATCAATGTTGGTAAAAGATGGGGAAGATGTGGAATGTGTGCAAATTGAAGCCTCAAGTGTGAAGGAAAAGTTGTCAGTTTCAACTTTTGTATCACATGCAATGGATGGACCATACTTAGATTTTGATGAGTTGAACTCAAAGTCATAATAGGGAACAAAAGTAACTGCATCATGACTACTAGATGGCCTTTTAGAGGTATGGACATTAGGTTCAGGCATGTCGGACTCATGGGTGGGCTCAAGAATGGGGCGGGATAATTCGGATGTTGCCGACGACACCTTATGTTCTTCTAGATCCCAAGGAATGCTTACCCATTCCTTATTTTTGGAATGTCGGTCAATAGGGTCAATGTTGTAATCTTGTATAATTTTTCTTCGAAGAGGAGTTGACCAGGGTCCAGGAATAGTTTGTCAATATCATAGTTTCTCAAGGTTTCCTCAGATCCCCATTCCCATTCATTAGAGTCAGTTTCAGTAAGGGATTCTTCACTTGTCTTGACACTTTCTAGAGCCATTATGTCCTCACTTGAAAGTTCATAGGTACATTGATCGTCAGTTTTGAGTTGGTCCAACCCTAGCCCTATGTACCTTGGTCTTGTAGAAATGATAACAGGTTCCCTCCTTCCATTGTTGGCCTTTCCAAGACCACTTGTGTCGTCAAAACCTAGTGCCTTACATATATCATATCCTTTTCCATAGAGATACACTGGTAGTGGAGGTAACTCTTCTGGTTCTTTGTAGATCTAGTTAGCTATGTTGATGATGACTTCATTAATCATATCCCCTCATAGTTTGAAAACCATTTTTGGTGGAACCTTGAAAGTTGTTTTGGGCTGGATCACAAAACATGGTCTACCATAGACTTTATGGGGCTTAGGTATTGTGGTGATACAGTAAGCCGTATTCAATTTGAATTCTCCACAACCAAGGTCCTGGATCTAAAGGTCTTTACTTGGTATGTAGGCCGAGGAAGATGGTGTGGCAGAAGTTGATGGAATGAATTATTTGGTGAGTGCAGATGGGTCAATATATTTGGAAGAGGTGGAAGCTAAGCCTTCTTAATTGATGGGTACCTAGTGCTCAACAGTGGCTCGTAGATTGATATAGTATTGAAATGGATCAAGATCTCCTGGGATAGTGATTTCAGTACCATCAAAAGGGAATTTTAGGCATTTGTGGTATGTGGAAGGAAAGGCCTTAAGAGCATGAATCCAGGGTTGACCAAGTAAGATAATGTAATGTATGTCATGATCTATGACCTGGCATGTTGTATCTATAATAAATGGTCCCACTTGGAGTGGAATTGTGATGATGCCTTTAGAAGCACGTTCTTCATCATCATATGCCTTGATGACAATGCTCTTGCTAACATCTACACATGCATCAAAGAATCCAACAACTTTAACCAATTTTAAAGAGCAGATGTTCAATCCTACTCTGCCATCTACTAAGACTCATCTAACACTATGTTTGTGGCCAAAAACCTTGATATGAAGGGCATCATTATGAGATGGTTTGGGCGAGGAATAGTCACTGCCTAAAGAGGTAATGTGATGAGGTGAACTAATATATCCGACCATAGTTTCAAAATGGTTGACATCAATGTTGGTTGGGACAAATGACTCTTGCAGGAATTTATCCAAGATGGCCTTATGTGCAGGTGAGATACAGAGCAATTCGAGAATAAATATTTGAGTGGGTATTTTATTCAATTGCTCAATAAGGTTGAACTCTGGTTTAGGGTTTGAATTTCTGGTAGATGGACTAGGTATGGTGATTTTAGGCTTATGTGCAGAAGGACCTGGGATAGTGACCTTGCCTTTAGGTTTTGTGACATTACATTTTGGGCCCTTTTTAATAGTAATAGTATTGACACATTGTTCTTTATCAACAACTCACAAGTTGATGATTATACCACTAGAATAGTTGGAGGCAGGATTAAGATTATTGGCCTAATTATGGGTATTCTTCGTGCCAGATGAGGAGGGTTTACCAGAACCATGATCTTGTAGTGGGTTCTTGTGGATAGTATGATCCACATTAGACGTAAATGGTTGACCACCTAACTGAATGGTGTGGTTTAAAATAAGGTCTTGTACTAGATTTCACAACTGATGACAAGAGAAATTTTGTGCCCTTTGACATGGTGGTAATCACAAAATGCGCTATCATCCCACCATGATGGCTTGAATTGACTAGGGTCATATGGTTTAGGTTCTTCCAATGTTATGACACCATTCTAGATTAGTTTCTTTAAGACAATTTCAATAGGTTCACCCAAAGGGGTGTATGTGCGTTTTTGGAATTGTTGCAGTTGGCGTAGCTTCCTTTGATTAGATTGGGTAGGATTTCTTTGAATAGCATTGGTAATTGGTGTTGATGTAGTTATAGGTGCATTTTGATTTTGTACTCCTTTGATGGTGAGTACATGACTTGTTGCATTGATAGTTTTTGCATCGACCACACCATCTTTGGTGATGTGTTTGTTGTTAACCCAGTATTTGGTTTTTTCATTGGAGCTACTTGGGTTATTATTTGTGGTGGTGTTGATGGTTTTTCCATCGTACTTTAATTT
Source organism: Sequoiadendron giganteum (assembly GCA_007115665.2). Lineage (NCBI taxonomy): Eukaryota > Viridiplantae > Streptophyta > Pinopsida > Cupressales > Cupressaceae > Sequoiadendron > Sequoiadendron giganteum. The sequence goes on along the minus strand of CM021103.1, from coordinate 436,451,542 downwards.
TCCTTTTGCGATCAAGGCTTTCTCAAGTTGAACACCCTTTTCAATAGGGTCAACTCAGGTGGTACAACAATGGAATTATAAGCCATACCTTAGTGGGCCTAGGAGATTTTGTACAAACATGGTGACTTTCTCCTTTTCAGGTATTTCTACCAGGAATCTTCTTGCTAAGGTTCCCCATCTTTGAAAAAATGGGATAAAAGTCTCTCCTGCATCCTCTCGGGTAAGTCTGCATAAAAGGCAATGTCGATATCCATGTCAATGTTATAGGCATAGTTTTCAACAAACTTATTTTCCAATTCATCCCATTTTTTATTCCTTTAGGCAATAGTGAGAACCATTCCAGTTCATGGCCTACGAGACTTCTAGAAAAAAGTCTCATGAGATATGCTTGCTCATATGCAATTTCCATGCAACTAGTGGTGAATTCTCTTATGTGTTCAGTAGGGTTCATTTTTCATTTGTATTTAGGAAAATGAGGTACCACATATCCATGAGGAAAGGGTGGCATATACAAGGTTGTTTAAAATGGATATGGACACAAGTCATGTGACATGTAAGACTTTTTGTTTGATTGTTTCAAGGTCTCCACTTGTGTTTGAAGAGCAATGAGTTGGAGTTTGAGTGCTTCCACAATTGGGTTGTTAGTAGCATCACAGATGTTGGTGATAGGGATGGATTGAGTGCCCACCTATTGTGATGATATATGTTGATTTGGAATTGGTTGTCAGTGAGAAAAATGAGTGTTCTCATTTGGTTGGTGGAAATGAGTGTTTTGACGAGGGATGTGCTACTATGTATGAACTTGAGAGGCGTAAGTGGGGATATGAGATCCTGTCATATTGGATTGAATTTGGGGGCCTTGTTGATTTTGGGCATGTTGATGCCAAAATGGAGTGAAAGATTGGGTTCCTTGATTGCCTTGCCCAAATAATAAATTGTGGCCATGAGGAATGTTGGTGTTTTATCTCAAAGGAATGTCGGTATTAACCTACGAAGAATTAGGTTGGGTGCTTTGAATGACAACTCTTCATTTATTTCTCCCAAAAGGGTTTGATGAGTTGGTTGCCATAGAATTTGAGGAACCTAATAATAGGTTTGCTAATGTACCCATGGAACTAGATGAATTTCCAAAGAGGTTTGAGGTAGTTTCACCTATTGTTGCTCCAAATGTTTGTGAAGATGTTTTTTGGGGGATGGGTTGTGATGTGGTGTTAGTATGAGTAGAGGATCCCCCAATAGATGTTGTGTTGATTATGATGGATGCACTATTTGTGGTGGTAGCTTGACCAAGGGAGGTAATATTGATGGTGTTAATGATATTTTGTGAAGAAACTCTCATGGAAGGATTGTGTGATGGGGGATCAAGATATGTTGCTCTAAGAGCATTGAGATCAAATCCCTTTGGTAACTTAGCCCCTTGGTCAAGGAGCATAGCTAGGAATCTAGTAGAGTCATTTAAGACCACTTCTTCAACAAAAGTGGCCACTTCTAGGTGTTGGGCAGTACTTAGGATGTCTTCTTCAAAGATTTCCCCACTTGGGTTTCTGTAGATAAATTGTTCAAAAATATTTTTTGGAGAGGGTGGGATGGTCATCTCACTGAAAGGATTGATACCAGAATTTCCCATGTCACTAGAAAAATTGTTCATGTCATTAGGGAAGGATTTTATGTCATTTGTGAAATTAAGAAAGTTGTTGTCTTGTCCAAAACAAGCCACGAGTCTTTTCTTTCTCTATAATCTAGTTTCAACCATTAAAGTTTTTCTCAAGTTTGGGATGATGGGGGAGAATGACCTAAATATGACACTATGTTTTTAGGTTTTGGAATTTAGGAATGTTATGAAATGCAAATGAGACCAAAATGAGACTAAAGGTTTGTGAATGCAAATTGTGTGACACTAAAATGTAGATACTAAATGGTATGCAACTAAAGGGATCCTAAGATGTACTCACTATTGGTAAACCTAAAGAGAGGAACACTTAACCAAGCAAATTTTTGGCAGTGATTCAAGTTTGGAATATCAATGGAGTGTAAAAGGACAAGGAGTGACAAGGTGAAGTTTCCACACTAGATTGATGAGTCAGAAATAATTCACAAGGATGTTGATTGAAAGACAAGGGGTGATTAAGTCCAAAGATAACTTAGTATTGAATGCAAAGTTTTGACAATGGATGGTAAGATTCTACTCCTAAAATCTACAAAAATGAGTGTCTAAGGAGATGGTAGTGTTAACAATGAAACTAATAGAATGGAAATGGAATCCTATTGGGATCCTAAAAATGCCATCTATAATGCAATGTTGAGGGAAGTTGAGCAATTCAGTGTTTGGTTTAAACAGTAATAGTAAAGAAAGACTTTATGGAATTCTGGAAAAGACAAGTTTTGGACTTCAATTTTGGCAATGGGAAGATGGTTGTGAATTTTGGAAAATGTGTCACAGTGAATGCGACATGATAGAGCATATGCAGCTCAGAATGGCGAATGCGGTTTTGAAATTGGTGAATGTGGCTTAGAATGGTGAATGCGGTATAATAGAGAATATGCGGCTCAAAATGGCGAATGTGGCTCAGAATGGTGAATGTGGGTTGACAGGGTGAATGCAGCATATGGGAGATAAAATGTGGTGCAAAATTCTGACTGTGATGCAGGATGTTTCAAATGTGCCTCATCGGAGCGATTGCGGCTCAAAATGTAATGAGTGTGATTTGATAAAGTGAGTGCATTGTAAGAAGCAATTTTGGAAAAAAGTTTCAACAGATTTACCAGTTTGTCTTTGATTTTAGCATGTTTGATGTTCAGTTGTTGAATTTTTCTGAAAACAAGTTGGTAAACACTTGGTGTTGTAAAAAAAATGAAAAGCAACCACATTGAAGACATTGACAAAAATCCTAGGGCTGCAAGGATAATATTCTTATGGATCCCCTGAACTGCATATCCTTAGCGAATGAATTCAGAAGCTTGGCCCCACAAGCTCCCCCTTATAGTGCATTCACTTATGAGGGAAACCAAGCTTCCAACCTCCATGAAACTCCCATGGTAGATTGATCATTTCTACTAAGAACTGCATAGGAGCGGCTTCCTTGGCAACAACCGTTGTTGCACCAAAGAATAGAAGGTTTGTGGTTTTCTACAACAAAGGATTTATTTTGTGCACCCATTCAAAAGGCCACGAAAGAGGCATTATCATCCCAGTCTGCAAAGGTTACGCTCTATAGGTTTGATGCACCACAAGGGTACTAGGGAGTCAATTGTTGGTCTGCAGGAAGCTCTATAATGCTAAGATTTCCTTAACATTCAAATTTATATACCGGTTGGGTGTCACTTGGCTTTAGCGCATTCCCGGTTTGAGTTGCTTTGGGGTGAGTACTTTTTCCAACCAAAGCAGGCCCAAACTCTAAAGCTTAATAAAATAAATCCAACATATTCATAGTTTAATCAATCTTTGTTTAGAAAAAAGAGAGAGAACATAAATATGCTAACTCACACTCGCATGATGTTCATTTTAAACCCAAAATCAAAGGTGTACAAATAGAAAATACATGGGGTTGATTTTATCCATTTGTAGTGTTTTTCAAACAAGGGGGTTTATTTTAACTATTTGTAGTATTTTTCTAACTAAGATTTAATTTTAAACCCATGTAAAACAAAGTGTATTGTTCCTTTTAGCCTTATGCAGTTGCATGTTTGTTCATTTTATCCCATGAGTGAAAATAATGCAAGATTTGTTAGAAAAAAAAACAACAATACACTTTAAGTAACCCTAGCTGGACACACGCTGTGAAAAATAGATTAGTAGCACAAAAAAAACTCTAATCTAGAAATAAAGAAAATAGGAAAACACTGAAAAAAAAAAAGAAAATTGGGGAAAAAATTTTACTAGTCAAATGCATCGTGATAGAGCATATGCGACTTGATCGGGTGTTTGTGGTTCGGAGGCTGGAAAATATGGTGCAACAAGTTTGATGTGTCACTCAGGCTATCAAATGTGGTGTGACAAAGCAAATGTGTTGCAGGCAAAGTCGAATGTGGCGCAACAGACTGTTTCCATCGCATAGTTTGTCAATTGTGTCATTTTGTACCTATACATGCAAAATAAAAATCGGAAGCCATACCAAAACTTGCAAAAACATGTTAAGGAAACTATCGGGTTCACCAATGTAATGATGGATTTTCTACAAGATAGACTGTTAGTAACATATGCATGCATGTAAATTAATTAAATCCAAAAAAAAAAAAAAAATGCATAGGAGAAATAAGAAAAGAAACAAGAAGCAACTTCACCCAATCTTTCCTCCTCCATGGCTAACTTCCATTGCACCTTCTTAGCTTTTTATGATGAAGAGTGTGCCCTTAGATTTGATGAGAAAACTTCTATGATTTTGACTAGCCTTAAACAAATCTTTGAAGGATTTTGTATAAACTAAATGAAAAATGAAGTTAAATCTAAAATGCAAGTAGCTAAAATGACAAAAAAGAATGCAAGAAGAAAGTTAAGAGATTAAGAGATTTCTCCAAATTTCTAAGATGCTTGAAAATGAGGACAAAATTGACATTTTATAGAAAATGCAATTTGGGGTAGATGGATGAGATTGAAGATTGAGAAAATGCCCTAAAATCAATGGTCAAGATTCAAAATGACAACTCTCAATTAGGGTTAGGGTAAAATTCCCAAATGAGTGGACAAGATTTAATTTAAGTTAAATCAAGGATGGAGAATGAATGTGACATTGAGATGAAATTAGTAAAAATGAAAAGATAAGATGAGATTTTAGAAAATCAATAATTTTAGCAATTACTTGATTTGTAGAAGAGTATTTCAATTTTGAATTAAAATTAATTTAAAAATATGGATTTTGTGAAATAGTAAGTAATTGCTTTAAAATTAATTACTAAAAGAGGAAGCAGTTAACCATGTGAGACCGTTTTAAATAAAAAATTTTATTTAAAAAGAGGGAAATGTCACATAAAGCAATTAAATAATTAGGAATAATTATTTAATTTAGAAGAGGTAGTTAATTAATTAAATAAATTAATAAATCTATTTAATTAAAAGAGGATTTGGGATTTAGTGACATATTAAATAAATATATTAAGATATATTTATTTAATAATCATGAAGAATAGAAAATCATGAATTAATTAAATAATTATGAATTATTTAATTAATAGTTGAAGGTGAGTTAGAAACATAATTACAAAGTCATAATTATGCTAGGATAAAAAAGTGGTAAAATAGTGCTTGCAAGACTTGGTCATTTTTTGGAACTTTCTAGGGGTCCATGTGGGGTGTTTGAATCCATGTGTTTGATTTCTTGACAATCCTCCATGTGTTTTTTATTCTGATTGTCCTATCCAATAAGGGCTACAAGCCTTAGGAGGGAGTGAGGTCTAAATCACCATAGTGATAGTTGTTTGTTGAAACCTAAGTGCTAGAGGGTTGTCGAACCCTGTTTTGTCCTAATCTGACATGATCCAAATTCTTTCAAGCTTTGTGAGTGGTTTGAGTTGTGAGTCCTAGGTGTGTGGTTGGTGATCACTTAAAGAATAATCGAGTTTATGACTCCTTGTAAGAGTATTTGAGAGAAGCGTTGAATTGGATTGTCTTTTCCATCATAGTTGTGTATTTACCCTCCCTACCACTATGCATCAGTTAAAGTTCTAGGTCTGAACCTAATCCCACTCCCCATGTCCTTTTGTGTGTGTTTCAAAAATAATTTCTAAACTAGACTAGATCCTTCTTCAAGGGTCCATGTCCTAGTTTCATCTCAATCTTGATTTATGCTCTACCTTTAAGGATTGCTTCAATTCATGTTTCATGTCCGGTCTCAATCTTGAGGCCCAACCTACCCACATTAATTTCATATTAGCTCACACATGTGGGACATGTATTTAACCAAATTGCTCTCACATTTTGGATATAACTCTCTTGGAGTTAGAAAACACTGAGAGGGGGGGTGAATCAGTATTTTAAACAAATTTTAACTTTTATCACAAAAAAAAACTTAATCAATTTATGCTTTAAATATTTTAATGATAAATACATTCATGAATTGAATGCAACCATTAAAGAAAAAAAATAATAAAATCAGATCTTTAAAATCTTGAAGCATTATTACTTTAAAGCAATGAAACCACAAATGAGAGCACAAGACAAAGAATGTGACAAATGGAAAACCCTCTTGGGGTAGATAAACCACTCCAGAAAATGATGCCTCACTGGTTGAACTTCAAAATGCACTATTTACAATGCCTTACTAGAAATTTTTATAGCACCCACTCTAGGAGCACCAACCCCTTACAAATTTAGGAACACCCATTCCGAGGAGCACCAACCCCGTCTATAAAAAACAAAATAATATAAATATTAGAGTGTTTCTCTATTTCAATTCAACCCACACACTTCTTTCACACTAATACATCAAATATCCTAAAGATTTATTTTGAATCTCTAAAATACAATATATACTAGTTAAACACTCTACACCATATTTACAAGATTTTCAATTACAGAATTTGTGCACTAATCTCTTAAAAATGCCAACCACTAAAACAATAATCAACCTCTATTTTCTACACATATGTTTTCATATAATTACATCAAAATTTCTAGAATGGAATAATTGATTTTATTCAATTGAATGCAATAACCCTTTATTTGTTTGCAAAGGAATAACCAAAGGTTTTGAAAATTATTAACCACTGAATCTTCATAACTAATGTCTTAACAAAAAAATTCTCAAATCTGGTAAATAATGTTTTCTTTAATACTTGTTCATGGAGGAATTAAAATAAACAAATACTAGAAGAACTATTTGAAAACTATCCAGCTAAAGTCCTCCATTTACGAGCTTTGCATCTTCTTTTTCAACTTCCTCAATCAACCATTTTACAATAAATCTTCAACCACAACTCCATGGTGGTGGCTAGGGTTTCATATGTTTACACAATGAAACAATAAAAAAATTTGCCTACATTTCCTTCAAGTCTTTCAAAAAATTTATCAAACTTACTAATGCTTTGCAATCCAGTGTCAAAAAATCTATCAAACAACCTGAAAAAGTAGATACTTAATCATCATAAAAAATATATAATTATAGTTGTCGATGCACATTGTCACCGAATAAACATTATTCCAAGTCAAAGACTTTACAATGTCGACATAGTTAATGAAAATTTAGGCTGCCAAATGCCGACAAAATGAAACCTTATACCACATGTTATTGATGTCACTACCATGTGACTTTAACAAAGATAAAACGCTTTATATTCATAACACTCGATGTCACATGTTTAATGTGACCAAAAATTTATGCATCGAAACCATGATTTTACTCAAACTTTTTAAAAATATTTTAAAATTTTTAATATGCCCCACTCCTCAATGTTTAGCATGCCCCAAAAGGGCCCTTTCTTATTGTGTGATAAAATATTTTAAGTGCCCAACATCTCTATTGTGTAAAATATGATTATTTCAATATCTTCAACACAGGCCACATCAACTATGAAAATATTCAGTAACATATACAGAGTAATAAAATGAAATATAAGCTACTTGAAACCATGTGCTTTAAGTCTTGAAAACCCCACTAGTAATAATACTACATGAAGAAAATATATACAATTATCTGAGCTGTAATCTACATTTGCTTGAAACTTGTATGTTCTAACATGAGAATTCACATCACATTTGGACTATCAGCCCATATAAAATAAATTGCACAAATTATAAGAAAATGTATACCTCAACAAGAACTTGCCAATATATTAGCTAGAGTATGTATGCCACTCTCCATGGTGTCTAAGATGCCTGATCAAAATTACATATTATAATGAAAAACCTGGCTTGTAGCACCCTAAAAGATAAACACTATCAGGATCAACATGCATCAATAGTATCAAAATATATCAAGAGCCCATCAAAACAAGAAAAAGTATTGCACCATATATCTGTCTTGATTTACAAATCAAACACAATTCATCATCAACATTAAATCACCAAAAACATCAAATAATGTATCTTACATGTCTTGCATATGCATTTGTCGTCAATGCTCAATATTTCTTATCTATAATTTCATATATGGATTTTGACATAAAATCCAAGAGAGTAATGCTTCAATGTATGATACCAAGTCAAGCACAAAATGTCACAGTATTACCAAGATGTCAATAACATAATTCATAATTACACATGTCTGAGGTACCATGTATGCCACACCAAATATCATTCCTTGTTAGCATGCCTAATCTCCTTAAATGAACAATCTGAAACACTTCAAGTGCAAAGACCAAAGTAATGTCAATGATGCTAAAGCAACTAAACTAAGTAAAAACCAAACATCTCAAGAAGTCAGTTATGAACACCATTATAGCCAAAGTCTACAACATCACAATACCAATCAAGAAGCATTCACAAACGAGCATCATCTAAACCAATCTACATATCATGTAGCTTGTCATCTCAATCAAAGAACCATCACCATGCATATCATGTAGCTTGTCATCTTAATCAAATAACCAAAGAATCAATTTTTTCATCAAGGACAAATAACAAACAACTGAGAGCCAACAAACTCCCCCTTTGTCCTTGAGGGGAAAACAAATAATTTTTCTCCCCCTTTTTGCCTTAATTACAAAGGATGAAATAGGAGAATGTGAGATGCCATGAAGGTAAACAACTGAGAAGCCAACCAATTATCCAAAATATGTATGAACCAAGGAAGGCATAAAGATACTGTTAATAAATATTACCAAATTGTGACCAATCATACAAAAACCATGAACCAAACTGCACCAAATACCATTTGTATAAAAAAAATTACCAACATGAATAACCAAGTACCAAGGCATCAACAATGCACATATCAAGGCTCTCACTGCAAAGCACTTTCAAGCATAGTTCAATTAGCCTTGCTACCCATGAATCCATTAACTGGGGGAATTTACTAAACATAAACAAAATTTCTCAATGAAACCTTTGAACATCATAAAGAATAAGAATGCAACTCAACCTGTGATTGATTAACCCTTTACTTATGAAGATGACTCACTATTTTTAAATGATTCACTGTCATTGATAGAATAAACAATCTCTTCCAATGTAGTGCCACTATCTAAGCAACCTTTCAAAGATCCATATTCAAAACTCAAACCAAGGATAACTGTTGTATGTTGGAATAAGTTTATTAATTAAATAGAAAACTAACACACCGATAAGACATTATATTAAAGAAATCTAATTAAAGAACATAAATGCAAACTCTAACATCTTCTTCAAAGTCATCCCATCGTCTTCTATCTCTAAGAATTTGATTAAAGGTGTTGGCTCTCAATTGTGTAAGAAGTAGCTTAGGAGAATGAGATTATTTGAAATGCATGTGCATGATTATATGATTTATGCTATGAAATTGAAATGCTAAGATTATTGCTAAAATGCTGATAAATGCTAGAATGCAACTATAGTAACTGCATATGAAATCTAAGATTTGAGGTGTGTTTTCAACTCATAAGAGGGTTGTATTTATATATTTTTGAAGGAAAGAATTGATGAGGGTGCAACCCGAGACACAGAAAATCACACAAAAAAACTAACAAATCTTATTATTTTCAAAGTATGAAATTCTTACATGCAGAGGATCTCAAATCCTCGAGTTCTGCAATACATGCAAATTAAAGAAAGAAACTATAGAAATTTTCCTATTCGCAGCATGCGATCTTCTTTTCCTCAAAAAACTACCACAAAAATCAGAAACTAGCCCATAAATAGCCCCATTTCCTCCGTTTGGAGCCAAAAACAACATTCTAATTATGTACAAACTTCCGGAAGCCCTAACTCAAGATCTAACTATCGAATCTTCAATGATAATATCTTTTCGGAAAGGTCTTGCGAAAATGAAGTGCTGGAAAGTGGGGCCTAAAGGCTAACCACTTTCATTTTCCGCCAATTTTCGGGCCCATCCGGAGCCTTTAAGTCCCTCAAAATTAGCTCCGAAGATTTTGTAGGGCAAAAAGCAGAAACTGAAACTTGAATAACTTTTGAACCGGGAATGATCTTGGCCTGATTCTTTCACCAAAGTGTTTCTTATTTTGTCCTGAAGCTTCCCTTAAATTTCTATCTCCTCACGCCTTCAAAATCATACCTGCTAAAATAACAATCGAGCAGAAAAAGCAGAAAAGTAGTTCTGAAAGTTGGGAATTCTTCTTCGACGAAAATGGTATCCAGAAATGCAAAAACATATACAAAACTCTAAGTGAAAGTAAATATATTTTTGGGTGATGTAGGATTGCCCTTACACCACTGGATGCTCATGCATCAGACACCCAGGGTAATTTGAAAAGTGACCTTGTCACTTCTTAGATGTTTGAGGAAAACCCAAATGGTCAACCTCTGCCTTAGACAACCAGGATGAATTTTCCACAGGCCTTCCTCTCCACTTCACCAAATATTCTTCATATTGCCTATTTCTGGTGCTCCTTCCCACATGGCTATCCAAGATTTCTTTGATCTCCTCCTTTTCTGAAGTAGGTGCTGGAATACCACACTGTTCCATTGCTGGTACTTCCTTTATGCCACTCTCATGATATTCTGTCAAATCTGCAATGTTGAACACAGGGGAAATGTTGAATCCATCCGACAACTCTACCTCATATGCATTCCCTGAATCATGCCTCTTCAAAATTTTACAAGGACCGAACTTCTTCATCTTCAATTTGTTATAGGTTCCTACTTGAAACCTTTCTTTCCTCAAGTGGACCATCACTTCATCACCAATCTGAAATTCCTTATACCTCCTCTTTTGATCTGCCTTAGCCTTATACTGCATATTCATCTTGTTAATGTGTTCTTTTACCTTCTCATGCATATTCTTGATGTGTTCTGCAAAGTCTTCAGCTTTAGCACTTGTCTTCTCTTGGTCCATCTTTCTCAATTCTGGAGCAGTCCTAGGACTACTTCCATACACAATCTGGAATGGTGATCTACCAATGCTTCTATTGATAGAATTGTTGTAAGCGAATTCTGCCTGGGGTAAGATCAAATCCCATCCCTTTGGTTTATCTCCTACCAATCATCTCAGTAGGTTACCCAAACTCCTGTTCACAACTTCAATCTACCCATTAGTCTGGGGATGGTGTGCAGAACTAAACTTCAACTCTGTTTTCAACTTCTTCCACAAGGTCCTCCAAAAGTATCCAACAAATTTTGTGTCACGATTTGAGACTATACTCTTTGGCAAACCATGTAGCCTCACCACCTCTCTGAAGAACAAGTCAGCAATGTGGACTACATCATGGGTCTTCTGGCATGGGATGAAATGTGCCATCTTTGAAAACCTGTCAACTACCACAAATACTGAATCATTCCCTCTCTGTGTCCTTGGCAAACCAAGAACAAAGTCCATACTTATATCCTCCCACGGCCTCTCTGGTACAGGTAAGGGCTGATACAACCCTGTATTCTGACTCACTCCTTTAGCCATTTGACATACCCTACAACTCTGCACAAACTTCTTCACATCTTGTGACAACTGAGGCCAATAATAATGCTCATTGATAATGGAAATGGTCTTATCTCGACCAAAATGTCCTACCATTCCTCCACTATGTTTCTCCTTTATCAAGTTCTCCCTCATGGAACTCCTTGGAATACACAATTGACTTCCCTTAAACAACATGCCTTCTTGAATTATGAAATCCAGCCACTTTGTCCTGTCAACTGTAACAGGTTCCTTGCAAGCTTTCCAAGCCTCTGCAAAATTAGGATCATTCAGATACAATGTCTTGAGTTCACTAAACCCAACCACCTCAATCTGCATTTCTATCAATAATGTATGCCTCCTACTTAAGGCATCTGCAACCCTATTTGACTTCCCACTCCTATGTTTTAAAACAAATGTATAACTCTGCAAAAATTCTACCCATTTCATATGCCTCTGATTTAATTTTCCCTGACTACTCAGGTACTGCAATGCTTGATGATCAGTATACATAACAAATTCCTTTGGCAACAAATAATGCCTCCATTTCTTTAATGCTTGAACTATTGCATAAAATTCTTGATCATATACAGAGTACTTTCTCTTTGCATCATTTAACTTTTCACTGAAATAGGCAATGGGCTTACCTTCCTGGCTTAACACTACTCCAATGGCACAACCACTGGCATCACAATCCACTGAAACACCTTATTGAAATCCGGGAGAGCCAAAACAGGTTGTTCTGTCACCTTCTGCTTCAATAGATCAAAACTCCTTGCTGCTCCAGTGCTCCACTTGAACTCTTTTCTATCCCCTCTCATTGTTTCAGTTAGGGGTGCACAAATACTACTGAAGTTTCTAATAAACTTTCTGTAAAAACTGGCCAAACCATGGAAAGATCTCACCTCAGTAGCAGTTCTTGGGGTAGGCCATTCCAGAATAGCCTTCACCTTCTCTGGGTCCATCTTGAGACCTTCTGTCGAGACAACAAACCCCAAGTACACTAACTCCTTCTTCACAAAACTACACTTCTTCAGATTAATCAGCAATTTCTCTTCTCTTAACTTCTCAAAGACTCTACCAATATGCATTATATGCTCATCCAGTGACTTACTAAATATCAAAATATCATCTAAATACACAATAACAAAGCTTCCTAGGAACTCTTTCAGTACCTCGTTCATGAGCCGCATGAATGTGCTCGGTGCATTGGTTAGCCCAAAAGGCATGACTAACCACTCGTACAGGCCCTCTTTGGTCTTGAAGGCGGTCTTCCATTCATCTCCCTCTTGAATCCGGATCTAGTGATATCCACTCTTCAGATCAATCTTAGTGAAGTATTGAGCTCCACTCAAATAGTCCATCAGTTCATCCATCCTTGGCAGGAGAAATCTATACTTGATTGTTATCTTGTTTATGGCCCGGGAGTCTGTACACATCCTCCACTCTCCATCCTTCTTTGGTGCTAGTACTGCAGGTATTGCACATGGAGTTAGACTCTCTCGAATCAAACCCTTTCTCAACAATTCCTCAACTTGTCTGTTCAACTCCTCATTTTTTGTAGGAGTCATTCTATGAGCTGCCTTATTCGGCAAACTGGCTCTTGGGATCAAGTCAATCTGATGACTGATCTTCCTCATTGGTGGTAAACCCTTAGGTACATTATCAGAAACAATATCCTAAAACTCATTCAATAACCCAAAAACTTCTACTGGAACCTTCTCACTACCCTCCTTATCCATTTTAGGAATCAATGCATAACACACATGCTCATGTTTCATTCCTTTTAAAAATTTCCTTCCATCAACATAACAAATTCTAGCACTACTACATACCTTTTCTTCAGCCTTCTTCAGGGGTTTCAACTTATGGTAGACTCAATCCTTCATCAGGGAATAAGTGTTTGCATGGCCATCATGTATAGCTTGGGTGTCAAACTGCCATGGCCTCCCCAACAACATGTGACATGCATCAATGGGGATGATATCACAGAGTACCTCATCACGATAGCTTCCAATCTTGAACTTCACCAGGCACTGCTCATTGACTAGAACTTTGTGGTCTTTCTGCAACCAGGCAATCCGATATGGATGTGGATGCCTTTCCCTCTTCAGCTTTAATTTTGTAACCATTTCTTTTGACACTAGATTATCAGTGCTCCCACCATCAATAATGACATCACAACATTTGTCTTCACACTTGCACCTTGTGCGAAATAGATTCTTCCTCTGTTCTGGCTCCTTCTCTTCAGTCACCAGGGCTCTTCTAACCACTAGGGCTTCTCCCCTTTCAGCATCATCCGAATGCTCAAATTGAACCTCCTCATCTACATGCGCAACCCTTGCACGACCTTCTGGCCTTTTGTGTAACCTTCCTTGGTATTGTAGACATTCATAGGCTCGATGTCCTTCTTCACCACATCGGAAACAAGTTCCTCTGAAACCACCCCTTCTGGGTCCTTGCCCAAATCTTCCTTGTCCTCTACCTCTTTGATCACCACCATTTTAATCACGTGGGCGGTAGAAGTTATCATTCCTCTGGCTTTGACTGGTACCCACATCTTCATTTTTCTTCTCATCCTCGTTTCGGCTTCCAAAAGATCTTCCGCTACCCCTTTCGCTTTGAGCTCCTCGTCCTTTTTGCTTACTGTCAAATCTTTTGTTCAACTTCTCTTCAACTCTCAATGAAAATTGGTAAGCATCCTCAATGGTGGCCATTCTGACCAGGCTTAACTCCTCTTGAATGCTCGGTCGTAACCCATTAAGATAATAGGCTACCTTCTCCTTGTTGGCCTCTGCATGTCCCATTCTGATGATCATCTTGTGAAAATCTTCTGTGTATTCTTTCACAGATCTAATTCCTTGCTTCAACCCTTGCAATCTTTTCAATAGATCTAACTCATAGTCCATTGGCATGAACTGCTTCTTGAGTTTCTCCACCATGCGATCCCATCTGGTGATCTTTCCCTTTTCTCTCTTATTTCTTTCTATTTGGACCTCTTTCCACCAGATACTGGCGTGGCCCTTCAGCTTCATTTTTGCAAACTTAACCCGATCTGGGTCCTCTACTTCTTCATACTCGAAATACTCTTCCAACTCGTTGATCCAATCAATCAACTCTTCCGGGTTTAGACTTCCGAAAAAACTGGGAACTTCTACTCTAGGTCTTTTTTCGATCTTCGAAATGGCCCTTATTAGCCGCATTTGATCTTGATCAATAGCTTCTTCTTCCTCTTCTACATCTGAATCTTCTACCTCTTCTTCATCGTCACTTTCTTCTCCCCTTCTCGGGTCTACCCCTCTTCTTAACTCTCTTTGTAATGCATTAATTTGTCTCTGGAGGGCTCTGAAATCCTCAGCCACTAATGGATCTCTTCCACTAGCATTTCTTGCACCACCTCACCTACCATGCGCCACTCTTGGAGGCATCTTGAATATCTTGAACCCACAACCATAGTCTTTGTGCGAACTGCCTCATGATTGGTGATCTATCCACACGCTCAAGAAAACCCGCTCTGATACCACTTGATGAGGGTGCAACCCGAGACACAGAAAATCACATAGAAAAACTAACAAATCTTATTATTTTCAAAGTATGAAATTCTTACATGCAGAGGATCTCAAATCCTCGAGTTCTGCAATACATGCAAATTATAGAAAGAAACTACAGAAATTCCCCTATTCGTAGCATGCGATCTTCTTTTCCTCAAAAAACTACCACAAAAATTAGAAACTACCCCATAAATAGCCCCATTTCCTCCATTTGGAGCCAAAAACAATATTCTAATTATGCACAAACTTTCGGAAGCCCTAACTTAAGATCTAACTGTCGGATCTTCAATGATAATACCTTTTCGGAAAGGTCTTGCGAAAATAAAGAGTCAGAAAATGGGGCCTAAAGGCTAACCACTTTCGTTTTCCACCAATTTTCAGGCCCATCCGGAGCCTTTAAGTCCCTCAAAATTAGCTCTGAAGATTTTGTAGGGCAAAAAGCAGAAACTGAAACTTGAATAACTTTTGAACTAGGAATGATCTTCGCCTGATTCTTTCACCAAAGTGTTTATTATTTTGTCCTGAAGCTTCCCTTAAATTTCTATCTCCTCACGCCTTCAAAATCATACCTGCTAAAAATAGCAATCGAGCAGAAAAAACAGAAAAGTAGTTCTGAAAGTTGAGAATTCTTCTTCGACGAAAAGGGTATTCAGAAATGCAAAAACATATACAAAACTCTAAATGAAAGTAAATATATTTTTGGGTGATGTAGGATTGCCCTTACACCACTGGATGCTCCTGCATCAAGAATCCAGTTTGGCGAGGATCAACGGTTGAGATTAAACCTGTTAAGATGAACGGTGAGAGATCAAGAAGTTGAAAAAAAGATAGAAAAAAAGATGTTTCCATAATTTAAATAAATAATATTTAATTATGTGTGAGACATGATAAAAGTGCTTTAATTAAATATAAAAATACTTAATTAAATCTAAGAGGAAGAAAGTTTCTAATTAAATATTTTTGGAATATTTAATTATGGAGAAAAGAAAGCTTTCAATTAAATATTTTTAGAATATTTAATTATGTGGAAAAGAATAAAGAAATTAGAAAGAAAGCATTTAATTAAATATTGGAAATATTTAATTGTGGAAAAAAGAAGAATATCATTTAAATTTGTGATAATTAATATAAATAAATTGTGAAATTTATCTAATTAATTAAGAGGAAGATAGCAGTAATTAAATAAACTTATTTATTTAATTAAATTAGAAGAATTGGAAAAATGAACAATATAAATAAATAATTAAATTTATTTATATGTAGATGACTTAAGGATATTAATTAAATAATTCATATTTAATTAATTAATAGGTTTGATTAACCGTGACTATTTCTAGATGTGTACATTCTGCCCCTCTTTGAAGTGATGTGTTTTACACATTGCTTCAAAGAATTTTGCCCTAGAATTTTAGGAATTGTTGATGCTATATGCCCCCTTGAGAGATAAATCGCCTGATGAAAGAATCAAAATGATTTTCGGATGAAAATTATGTATTTAGCTCTCGAAATAGCACTCTATTTTGCAAAAATTTGAATATTTTCACACTTCACCTCCTTTAAAAGGTGAAAAAGGTGAAAAGTCATTGTCATTTGAACAATAAGCTTTGCTAAATTTTAGAGCTCTAAGAGGTTAAAACAAGATGCTGATCCATTATGAGTGCCACAAATTCGAGCAAGCCTGCCGATATCAGAGACTAGCTACATAGGGACCTCCGGTAAGTTGACTTGAGCCTCTTCGTAAATTCTTTTGATGATTTTTTGTATTTTTTTGTAATTTTTAGATTTTTAAGTTTCTGGTTTCGTGCATACAAGCCATAGTATAGCGCATATGGTAGATAAATTCGAGCATCTGATTTAGTGCATAGGGGTAAAATAGTCATGCGTAGCTTAGAATGGCGCATAGGGTCCCTGTTATAGCACATACAAAAATGTTTCCTGCGTGGGATGCTAGATTGGCTCATAGGGTAAAGTGGTGCATAAGGTGACTGTTTTAGCACATCCATGGGTTAAAGTTGCACATACAGGGTTTTCCGCATTGATGGCCTATTTTGGCGCATCCATGGATTTTTCCCGAATTTAGAATTTTTGCAGAAAAATTTGAGATGTGTGATGATTGTTGCTAGATTAGCCAACTGATTTTATGCTTTTGGAGAACATCAAGAATAGATTAGTTTGATTTGAGAAACTTGTCTTCATGCTTGAAGAATAGATAAGTATGATAAATTTTCTTTCTTGTTTGGAGGACAAATAGTAATGATAGATTTGCTTTCCCGATTGAAAGTCAAATAGATAGATGTTGAGTCATATGACTATTAAATTTGTTTCCATGCGATATGAAAATAAAATAGTAAATGAAAATTATTGATAAATTTGATTCCATGCGATATGAAAAACAAATAGCAGAAATGATAGATAGATTTGCTCCCATGTGATATGAAAAACAAATAAGTGTTGATTTGATTGAGCTAATTGTTGTCTGATGTAGTGATTTGAGTAGAGATTATTTGCTGATTGATTTGAATGATTACTTGATGATGTTGTAAAGGAGGAATTTAACCTCCTCTAGATTAGAGAGAGATTCCCTCAGACATGGGAGATGATTTTGCGGCTGTCATAGGATGATTTAGAGATTATACATCAGTGTGTGTTGGGTCCATTGTTGACTGCATTAGCTAAGAGGTGGCACAACGAACATAACACCTTTCATATGCCAACTGGAGAGATTACAATGACTCCAGAGGATGTGTACAGGATCTTGGGTATTCTGGTAGTTGGTGAGCTTGTGATCTATGATCACAAGGAGATCGGGGGGACCGATGCACTTAGGTGAGTCTTCCAGGATCCTCATGTCTCCAGATATGAGCTTCCTTGGAAGGAGATGGTGGAGAGATATGCCCCACTGCCTTTGGTTTTAGCAGGTATGATCGGTGGTTTCCTTTGTTGTGATCGTAGGGCAAAGGAACTATTAGCTAGTTGGGGTAGGATCTTGAAGGATATGATTCTCCATCGGACCAAATATACATGGGGATCATGCATGCTTTCCCATCTCTACCATGATCTTCATCAAGTCATGTACACCAATGGGAAGATTCTCTCATGTGGAGTGACTCTTCTATAGATATTTGCATGGGAGCATTTTGCGATTATGCATCCCATTGTATGGAGGGATCATCCCCTTGGGTTCCCATATGTCTATGCATACATAGAGCCTCTTGTCCAACCAAGGTTGGGCAAGTTGAAGTATTGGAAACGTGTGTTAGATGATCTGGATACAGTCATCTAGAGACCATATGTAGATTGTGATCCATGGGAGATAGATGATGTAGAGTTTCCCTATGTTACGAGATCCAAATATTTAATCAGACGCACCCCCTACATTATTGAGCGATTTCTGGTGATGAGAGACTTGAGGTAGTTGGGGTTAGTACAGATGATGCCGTAGGGTGTGGCACATTATGCCAGACACTAGGAGGATGTACTAGAGTGGGGTCCTACTATGACCATTGAGGCGGCCCGAGCAAAGTTTGGAGTTGTAGCCAGCTCAGTGGGCGATGCATCTGGAGGTTACAGATGCGGGGATGATAGACGAGTATGCTACATATTTTTACACACATCCCTTCCCGAGGTTTACTAGTCTAGAGGAGTCTGCTCCAGTATTGGGAGGACTGATTATTCAGAGAGGGCAAGGGCAGGCACTGGCAGCAAGAGGGTAGCCACAAGGAGAGGCAGGGGTAGGGGTAGAGGATGCTATGGACATGGATATTGATGAGGGGGGAGATGAGGAGGATGATTCAGGTAGTGAGGATGATAGCAGTGATGACAGTGGGGATGATGGAGGTGGTGGGGGTAGACGACAAAGATATTTCTTTGAAGTTCCCTTTAGGACGGGGCCACGGACCTCGAGAGTGGTGGACCAGTCGAGTACTTTGGCTCCATGGATTATTATCAGGGTTCCCTCATAGGGACAGATTGATGCATTGTAGGAAGAGGTTCAGACTCTTCAGAGTTAGTTAGCAAAGGCTCAAGGGACAATCAGTTAGCTACAGGTGTAGGTTGCACAGCCACAACCTCCTGACCCACAAATAGCGTAGCTTACGACCGAGAGGGACAACTTAAGAGAGATATGTGTATAGGCCGAGGGGGTAGCTGAGAGACTTCTGAGGTCAGTGGAGAGCACCTCAATTGGAGAGGTTGTTACAGAGGGACTAGAGACTAATCGGGAGGTCGAGTATTACAGGATGAGGTATTTTGAGGTAGTACCACCTAAGAGGAGGATTGCCTTCACACAGTTGGGTACTTGTTCTCGGACCCATTCACGTAGCCACTTTAGGAGTGCCACTAGGAGTGTGGGTCAGCTAGTCAGATGAGAGATCAAAGCTTCTAGGAGTAGGGATCCATTAAGACCCACCACCTCAGGAGGTAGCAGCAGCCATGTGCCATGACCAGATGCCCCTCAATCATACGCATTTTTGACATGTTTATTCCATTGTATTTGATATATCTTTTTGAAACATTTGATATCCTTGTATTTCTGGACATTTGCTTTGATGAGATTTATGAGATGCAGTGGTGATTCGATTATGCATGTGTTCTGTATGATCTATGCTTATATTATGGATGCATGTTTATTTCTATATGCTATGTTGTGTATGATTTTCGTGATGTATGACGATGCAAATGATGATGTAAATGATTTTCTTTTATTTCAGGCATGATGTGTTGTGATGAAATGTTTCTAATATGATGATGTATGATGCAATTTAAAAATGATTTTCTTTTATAATGTGTGTAATGAATGCAAGATGTAAATGGTGAATGTTTTTAATGATGTGAAAATGATATGATGTAATGATGAATGATTTAAAATGGAACCTACTAGAATGAGAAGAATGGATAAAGGATATGATTTATGAAGATGTAATATTAAATGAATGAGATGCACATGACATGGATAATAATGTAATATGATAATGATGATAATGATTCAAGATGTAAATGAACATGATATCCTAAATGATGATGTGAAATGATATGGATGCAATTTTAATATGAATGTATATGTATGTGATAAATTATGTGAATGTGAATTTAAAATATAAATGTCCAATGTAAGATGAGATGAATTATCAAATGAATGACTTATGCACATTATATGAATATGATCAACTAATAATGAAATGATTATGCAAAAATGTAATAATGATGATAATACCCTAAATGAGTAATAGTGAAATGATATGAATAATGGTGAAATGAGATGTACCAAATGTCTAGTCGTACTCAATCGTTGTCTAAAAAGATATCTAAGAATTTTGGCCACCTTTCAACAATCTATTTAAATAGCCCTCAAAGTGCAAATGAAATATGCAGTCCTAAAATGAAATAATGAATTATGTAGTCCTAAATGTAGTAATGAACTATTCTTCTTGTTGCAATTTCATGTTGTTCTTGGTTTTCATCATTGAGCCTTTTGATATGTTGAAAGTTAGTACAAGCATCAAAGGGTATGTTAGTACCAATGATGACTTGAGTACTGCTTTCATGATGTTTGATGTAGCAATTTAATACAAGCATCGAGGTATAATTGAACCAAGATGACCTAAGTATTACATGCATAAACAAACAAAAGTTAACCATTTTCCTATGCAAATTCTGAAATGTCATCAATGATACATTGTAGAGCACATCCCACAACAAATTTTCACAATACTAATGATTAGCTTATAGACATCAAACAAAGAAAAATCATACTTCTTCCTCATGATTCTAGTTCAGTACATCATTGAATCACTCCGAAGACATGATGTCATCAAATATCAAACAACAATTGCAACTTATTGGTTTAAGTTTATCATTCATTTTATTCAGATTAAGATCATCCAATTTGTTCATTTTTCAAAACAGTTATGTAGCCTCATTGTAATTGGACAAGTTTTTTGTTTCCTAATACTTTGATTCTAGACACATGTTACCATTTTCCTATTTACGAAAGCTCCAAGAAGCGAATTGGCCCCTAGTGACCTTGTACTTCGACTCTTGCTAAACACAACTACTGTTAAGGATAATCCTAATTCATCAAGCCATGATGAGGTCCTTTTCATTTCAAGGAGATGATGTGATATAAACTATGATGGCGAGGCATGTGTGTGATGCCAATGAAAAGATGAATATGCAAAATGAATCCTAATAGATGAGAGAGCGAAATAAAATCACAAATAATGCTTGTTTGCCAGGTTTTCACTATTTGTTTTTATTGCACCTTTTCCTGATTTTATGATTTTTTTGCTATTACCAAGATGCTTGTTTGCCAAGTTTTCATCAAGGCAACGATTTTTATTTTATTTTTTGTATTTTTTCTCTTTTTGATTTTTTTTGTATTTTTTTCAGGAACTTTTATATTGTTTTTGATATTTTCTCAAGACTTTTTATATTGTTTTTGATATTTTCTCAGGTGTAGAACTTCTTCAGATGAGTGTTGCTGGTTGGATCTTCAAACAGGTCCCCTTCTATAGTTGACAATTGATATGCCCCCGATTCATACACTGCAATGATAACGAAATTGCCCAACCAATTAGGTTCACACTTTCTTTTCTTTTCCCAATCCTATTGATTATGAGGGTTTTCTTTGAGAACTAAGTCACCCACTTGAAAATTTCATGGTTTGACTCTATGATTATAGTTGCGGGACATAGTTTGTTGATATCCCTTCAAATGATTAACTATAGTTTGGCGTCATTCGTCAAGCAGTTCTAGGTCTTGTAACCTTGATAATCTATAGTCTTCATGATTGATTAACCCTTTTAGTGATACTGAAAGTGAGGGAATCTCAACTTCTAGTGGTAGAACAACTTCTTCTCCATAGACCAAAGTATAAGGGGTAGCTCCTGTTGGTGTACGAATACTTCTTCAATATGCCCACAATGTTGGGTTTAATTGGACATGCCAATCACAACCTACGTCATTTATTGTCTTCTTAAAAATATTAAAAATTGTTTTGTTTGAAGCTTCATCTTGACCATTCCCTTGTGCATAGTAAGGCATAAAGAATCTGTGTTGGATGCGGAATCTTTCACATAGTTCATCAACATCCTGATTTTTAAAGGGTCTTCCATTGTTTGTGATAATGGAGTTGGGAATACCATATCGGTAGATGATATAGTTCAAAATGAATGAAGATATTTGTTTACTAGTAATAGTTGTCAAGGGAACAACTTCAATCCATTTAGTGAAATACACAGTAGCTGTAATGATGAATTTATGTCCATTTGAAGATGATGGGTGTATCTTACCAACCAAGTCCAATCCCCACTGAGCAAAAGGTCATGTTGTGGTGAAAGGTTGTAATTCCTAAGCAGGAGCATGAATGAGATTTCCATGAATCTGACATTTTGCACATTTCTTCACAAAGATGAATGATTCCTTTTCCATGGTCAGCCAGTAGTAACCCAATCGAACAAGCTTCTTTGCTAAGGTTAATCCACTTGAGTGTGTCCCAAAAATTCCACCATGTACCTCTTGTAAGGCCTTTTCAAATTCATTGCGTTCGAGACATCTAAGGAGGGTACCATCCAGACCACATCGATATAAAACATTGGCAATTAGGGTGTAACGGGATGATTGATGGATGGAATTTCTTTTCCGATTCTTAGACAAGTCTAAGGGTAAAGTAGTATCCTTTAGGTAAGTGTAAATTTGGCCATACAAGGGAGAATCAAAACTGGTTAGGTGGCAAATGATTTGAGTTTCAAGATTGTCATGGGTGGTAGAAAACAATTGTTCCACTAGGATTTCATACTGTGTTTGATTCTCTGTCAACTAAAGTAGAGAGGCGATTGTAGCCATAGCATCTAGTGCTTTATTATCAATGTACTGAATCTGTATGAACTTGATATTAACAAAGTATTTCTTGAGATTGTCCACCATTCTTTTTTAAGGTATCAACTTGTCATCTTTAGTGTGATATTCATCATTGATTTGGTTTATAACAAGTTGTGAATCACCAAAAACTTGAAGTTCTATGATTTTCCAGTCTACTACAATTCTTAGGCCAATTACTAATGCCTCATACTCGGCTACATTGTTTGTACAAGGGAACATTAGCCGATAAGATTTTGGAATTGTATGTCCTTGAGGTGTAATAAAAAGAATTCCTACTCCTGAACCATGTTGAGTGTAAGAACCATCAAAGTAGATTGCCCATGACTGTTGGATATCTGTTGTGAATACATCAGCATCAAGAAAATCAACATATATTGGGTGTTCTACTAGTATTGGTGCTTTTGCTAATTGATCTACAATTACTTGTCCCTTTATAGATTTTTGATCAACATAATGAATATCAAATTCGCTTAGGATCATAACCCATTTAGCCAACCTTCCAATTAAGGTTGTCTTACTTAGAAGATATTTGAGTGGGTCAATCTTAGCCACAAGCTTTACTATATGAGTTAGCATGTAGTGTCATAAATTTTGAGAAGTGAAGACCACTGCTAAGCAATCTTTCTCAATGAAGGTGTAACTTAGCTCATGACTTGTCAAGGTTCAACTGATGTAATAAATTGCTCGCTCTTTTTTAGAATTGTCTTCCTATGCCAATAATGCTCCTAAAGATACTTCTATGGTAGCAATATATAATATGAGAGGTTCACCTTGCACTGGTGGATTCATGAGATACTGCTTTATCTAATGAAATGCTACTTCGCATTTGTGCTCCCACTTAAATGGAACATTCTTGTGTAGAAGATGTGTAAATGGTAAACTTTTATCCACCAGTTGAGCAATGAATCTTCGAATGGATTGTAACCATCCCTGTAAAGAGCGTAGTTGACTAATGTTCCTTGGTGGTGGCATATCAAGAATTGCTTGTACCTTAGCTGGGTCCACTTCAATTCACTTTTTTGATAAAATGTAACCTAATAACTTTCCAGAATTTCACTCCAAAGACACATTTCTTTGGATTAAGTCTTACTTTGAATTGTTCCATTCTTTTGAAAATTTTAGATAAGATATCGATGTGTCCTTCTCTAGTGTTAGACTTGGCAAGAAGATCATCAACATAATCCTCCATGAATGTATGCATCATATCATGAAAAATTGTTGTCATTGCTCATTGGTATGTAGCTCTTGCATTCTTCAGTCCAAATGGCATTGTGTTCCATCAATAGGTACCCCAAGGACATGTGAACATTGTTTTATCTTGATCTTTTGGTGCAATCTTTATTTGGTTGTATCCTAAAAATCCATCCATTAATGAGTACATTGCATGTCTAGTAGTCAGATCAACAATCATATCTATGTTTGGCAAGGGGAAGTCATCTTTGGGACATGCCTTGTTCAAATCCCTAAAATCTGTATAAATTCTAATCCTTTCGTCTGGCTTTGAAATAGGTATGATATTGGAGATCCATTCTGCATAGTCCATGGATCAGATGAATCCAACATCCAAAAGATTCTTTAATTCCTCTTTAACCGATAATGCAACATGTGGATGCATTTTTATGAGTTTTTGCTTCATGGGTTTTTCCCTAGGCGTAATAGATAGATGATGCATGATGACATCTAGATCTAATCCAAGAATATCCACATAGGACCATGCAAAACTGATTTGATTGTTCTTGAGAAATTCTATGAATCTAGGTACTTCTTCCTCTATTAGAGATGCAGCCAATTGCAAGATTTTGGGCTGCTCTATAGAACCTATGTTGAGTGCCACTGTTGGTTCAATTAGAATAGAAGACCTTTCTTGATAATGCTCTGAAAGAGTGTCATGTTTCCCATCCTCTAGTGCCTTTAAAATGTTTTCACCATTGGATACGCTTTTTATTTTTCTCTTTTCTTGATCTAATACTGCCTTTGCTAGGTTTTCACCATTAGACCTTTCTTTTATATTATTTATTTCATAGCTGAGAAACTTGGCACTTTCCTGTTGAAGACTCTGATCTTGTGATTCTCTGGTGGAACTTGTTTCAGGTTGGGAGGAGCAAAGAAATTTTATGATGGTTTCATCATTGGGAAAAGTTGGGACATCGATAGGTGTGATTTGTTCCCAATCAATGAGTTCAGGATATACCAAAGGAAATGGATCATTAGGATGTGTAAGGTCACTGGCCATTAGGGTCATGATGCTATTGTTAACATCATCATAGGGGAGCTCTAGGATGGTATCCTCCTATGAATGATCTATTTCACTTTGAATTGAATCGATCTCACTTGAGTCATGATCGCTTTGTAGAACATAATCGAGCATAGGCCTTGAGCTTTCCCCTTGTAAGAATGCAGGTGTGAATTTGTGTATGATGTCCACCCTTTTCTCTAAGATGAAAGTATCATCAGAGAAGTCATCCCATTCATATTCATTGGAGTCAGTGTCAGAATTGTTTTCTTCAATTCTCAGAATTGATTCGGTTAACTCCTCCTTAGTCATTCTTTGTACCACCTCTTCCTTTGTATCTTCATTGTATCCTAACCTAGTTTTATCAGTTGGGTGCATTGTTTTTAGTTGGATAGGTTCAAAAATACCTTCTTTCCTTTTACCTATAGGGCCATTTCCTTCATAACCCACTTGTTGCATATAGCATAACCTTTTCCATACTATTATGTGGGTAACTTGACATGTTGTACTGATTCTTCTTCATCTTTATAGAGCCAATCAAGGATAGCTCTATCTTTTATTTCAATTTCTTTGATAAATATCCCATTAAACTTGGTGATGGGAACTGAAGCTAATGCTAAGGTTGTTATAGCCTATTGTATGGATGTTGATGGTTGACCATGGGATCTTGGAGATATGGGTAAATTAGAGAGAGATAAATAATATTCTCCCACTCCATTATCTTTCAATTTTAGTTGGGTTCCAAAATTACTTATTATTTCACTTGCTTGTTCATTATTCTTAGAGGTAGAGATTCCCAAGGCCTCTCTATTATGTGGGACAAGTGTGTTCTAAGTTTCTCTTAGGTTAGAGCAAGTTTGACTGCTAATGTGATCAACAGGTATTGTTACTTTCTATCCATCATATGGAAACTTCAAGCATTGATGATAAGAAGATGGTACAGCTTGCATGTCATCGATCCATGGATGACCCAAGAGTATGTTATAAGTTAGATCCTGATCTAGGACCTGACAAAATTTATTCTTCACAACAGGTCCCACTCTGATTGGTAGCATGGTGAGGCCTTTGGAAGTCCTTTCCTCATCATCATATGCCTTGATTGTAATTTTCCTTCATGGATCTATAGATTCTACTGAATATCCCAAAGCTAGGAACAATTTTAAAGTAAAAATGTTTAATCCGACTCGCCCATCTATTAGGACACATCTAATGTAGGCTTTGTGAACCATAACCTCTAAGTAGAGTGATGAATTATGTGGATGGACTATGGATGAGTCATCTTTTTCAATAAACGATAAACATGTGAATGAGGAAAAGTGTCCCACCATGGCTTGAAATTTTTTGATATCTAGATAAGGGGATATAGTTGTATCAACAAGGGCCTTTTCCAAAATGTCCTTATGTGTAGGTGATAACTTTAAAATTTCCAAAATATAAATTTGGGCTGATGTTTTTCATAGTTGATCAACCAAATTGTATTGACTTGGAGGGGGAATTTCCGCTTTAGATGAGCTTCCTTTGACAATGATTTTGGCTTGTCCCCTTGTTGTAGCATTGACCTCTTGATATTCTTGCTTACCTTTGATTTAGATAGCATTAATGTGTTGATCATCAATATAAATATGATTGATAATGACGTCGTGGATGCAATTAACATTCTTTCCCTTGTCACCTGAAGATTATCCTTTTTGATAATTAGGGAGAGGGTCCTTGAATGATTCATGGTTATTATTGGCATTATGTCCCTCAATCGTAATGGTATGGTTATCAATCAAATCCTAAACAACATTCTTTAACCCTTGGCAATTGTTGGTCTTATGACCTGTACACCTATGATAGTCACAAAAGTGAGTCATTCCACGATGGTGGTTTAACTCAAGGCTCATATTCTCTTTGTGGTGGCAATGTAATAGCATTTTGATTCAATAACTCTTTGATAATGGATTCCAAAGATTGGCCGAAGGGAGTGAAACTCTGTCGATTCAAAAAATATGAAGATCTAGGCATATTTGAATTTTTATTATTGCCAAAATTATTTCCATGATTATTAGTTGTGTTTCCTTGATTGGAAACATTGCCTTGGGTACTAGAATTTCCAGCATTATTTCCACGTTGAACACCTGACACATTAAGGATGGTAGGCTTTGTATTCATGTTATTAGCATCTACTACCCCATCATTCACAACATTTTTATTTCGAGTCCAAAATCATGACTTGTCATTGTTGTTATTATGGTTGTTGTTGTTGTTGTATGAATTTGAACCCTCTTTATCGATTTTTATAACTCCATGCTTGATCAAAGCACCTTCAATAGTAATCATGTTTTCAATCAATTTTTCAAATGATTGAGGATAGTGAAGGTTTAGTTTGTAGCTCATTTCTTGATTGAGACTATCGATAAAGATTTCCATCTTTTCTATTTCAAGAACAAGATGAGAGTATCTAGAAAACACCCTTCTCTACCTTTGCAAAAATGTAGTGAAAGATTCCCCTACTTTTTGTTTCACCTTACAAAGATCAAGCATGGTTATCTAGTGTTGGATGTTGTAAGAGTATTATGATATGAATTTTTTTGTTAACTCTTCAAAGGTTTTCATGGGGGGAATGATCTTTGAAAGCCACTCCATGGATTGTCCACCCAAACTTCATGGAAACAATTGCATTAAGTAGGTATCGTCATGACCAAATTCTAAGCTCATATTTCAGAAATCCCTCACATGTTCAATGGGGTTAGTTTTCCCATTATACCTATCAAATTTAGGGATCTCATAATGTTTTGGAAAAGGAATCATTCGAAGACTCCTATCAAAAGGATAAGGACATATGTCATCCAAAACATACTTCTTTGTGGTACCCCCTTGCATTTATTTTATTTCCCTTGTAATTCTTTGATCTATTGAGTAAGGACACTAAAATCATTAGGAGTTTCAGGATTTTCTTTAATCCCTTCTGTGGAAAAATCAGCAGGTAACTTAGCTCCTTGATTAGCTAATGAAAGGAAATATCTTTCCTTGTTTCATTCTAAAACTCTTTCCATAAGAGTATGGAATAAGGGATCTTGCTCAGCTTCTTGGAGTTTTTCTTTTGTTATTTCTTCAGTATCTGAATTATTACAGGGGATCTCTTCCCTCTCACTATTATCACCCATTTTTCTTACTATACTTTCTCTTTCTTTTTCTATGTTCTTTTGAGATCTCGTGACAACAAGCATTAGCTTCACTCAACTTCTACTAACCTTGATCAAAAGAATGAAATAGTGCAATGTTGATGGATATGAAAGTTAGGATAGAATGAAGATTCTATGACTTAAAAGATTCCATGACTGGAAGGATGAAAATCATGTTTGTGGGAATTAAACAAAAGACCAAAAATAAAGATGATTTTTCACTTTGTGAGGTTTGATCGTAGCTTTGTAAAAAGATGGGTTTGATGGATGTCTAATGTGGTTGAGTTCTCTATCGTATAATTTGATTGGGATGAGTAGCATACGTAATTGCAGGTTGGCGAATATAAGAAGGATGAATATGTTGACTGTGGTTGTGCATTTGAGAAAGGGCTCTTCTTTGAAAGAAGGCTCGTGAGTATAAGGGTTCTACAACATAATTGTCAGTGAAACCTCTAATATAGTCATGATGTCAGTGAATAAAGGTCCTATATTCAAGCAAGACCTTTCAACTTTGGTATAGAAATTTCCTCTTCTTCAATAACTTCTTATAACTAAGGGATTTCTTTGGCTTTCTAATTTTTATTTCTAGAGACTTCTTAGCAAAGGTTGTAGACTTCCAAACTTTGAGCATGGGAAAGACTAGACTGATATGACTTGATTTCTGAATGTCATAAAATTACCTAGGCTTGGAAAACATATGCGCCAAAACAAAAATTGAATGCGCCAAAACTGACTTCCTATATGCCAAAACAGATCAAAGATGTGCTGAAATAGAGCATGGATCTGCCGAAACAGAGCATGGATGCACCAAAATAGAGCATATATGTGCCGAAACAGAGCAGCAATGCACCGAAATAGAGCAGCAATGCACCGAAATAGACCCAGGATGCGCTAAATTATCTGTTAGACTTGTGAGACAGACATGTTTGGACAATTTTATATTTTTGGATGATCTTAATCTAATTTAAATGTGAAAAACACTGCATAGAGAAGTAGACAGTTGTTTTGTTAATCCTAAAATCTAAACAAAGAGTGTATGTTCTTGAGAATTTCATAGGTTTTGAACAAGATAAGCACTTCAGTCAGACTCACTCTTAATTTGTCAAATAGGTCATCATAGTAACCACAACCCATAGCTTAAAATCGCGTCGACTCACACAGCCATGTCATCGCCTAGAGGGCACCTGTGTTTTTGTCTTTTCCAGGTGCATACTCAAGGTGATGGAAGTGGATACTGAATCCCCTGAGCAGACAATCCATGGTGACTATATGGTGAGTGTCTTGGGGGCAGATTCTTCCCTCCCCTTGCACTGTGATTAAGATGATGTTTGGATACTGACTTGGCTGGATTTCTACACTATGGTTCGTAGTCAAGGTTTCCATTCGACGCGGCAACAAATACAACCCCTTAGGAGACCTCCCAACCTTTAGAACAAAGGCTTTGTGGATGATTATCTTTCCACACTGCCGTCGAATTGTAGACTTTCCCTGAATTCACTTTTGATTATAGTGGGTTGGAAAACCTAGCTTTAGTTGTTCCCACTTAGGTCGTTCCCGTAGGGTGACTACTTTTTCCCACTGTGACAGGCCCTCTAAAGGATGTAATAAAGCATAAACATTGCATAAGAATAAAAAGGTAGTCTGGTACTTTGGTCACCTAGTTAAGGGGAGAGCATAGACCTATTGCCATAGACAAAGCAAACAATGTTGTTTTTATAGCACCAAATGACAATGAACTAATCTAAGTGAAGATTTTGCTTCACAATAGGCGTGGGGTTCATTTTAACTACAAAAAAAATAGCGTATGGTGACTATCCTAGGATTGGTAGATTCAAGATTTTAAATTTCTATCCTAGGATTGGTTCATTTTGCCTTAAAAATAGAAATGAAAATTTTTGTCTGCGGATGGCATTGGAATCAAAATTTCTGTTACAAATCGCCTGCATGTGCAGGGAAATTTTTTTATTCGCAGATGGCATCGAAATCAAAATTTATGTTTACAAACCTCCTATGTGTTCCAAAATAGTTACAGGATGCACTGAAAGATCAATACGAGATGCACCAAAATAGTCTCTGAATGCACCGAAACAGACCCAGGATGCACTGAAACAATCTCCGGATGCACTGAAACAGGTAGAGGATGCGCTGAAACAGTCCTGAGATGTGCTGAAATGAAGCTCAGATGCACCAAAGTGTGACTCCAGTCCATCACCTGTCACCTGTCAGAAAATTTTCTGCAATAAAAAGATTAAAAATGGGGGGATGCCCCACAGTGGGCACCAAAAATGTATGTTGGAATAAGTGGATTAATTAAATAGAAAACTAACACACCGATAAGACATTATAATAAAGAAATCTAATTAAAGAACATAAATGCAAACTCTAACAGCTTCTTCAAAGTCATCCCATCGTCCTCTATCTCCAAGAATTTGATTAAAGGTGTTGGCTCTCAGTTGTGTAAGCAACAACTTGTTGAAATGGTAGCTTAGGAGAATGAGATTATTTGAAATGCATGTGCATGATTATATGATTTATGCAATGAAATTGAAATGCTAAGATTATTGCTAAAATGTTGATAAATGCTAGAATGCAACTATAGTAACTGCATATGAAATCTAAGATTCGAGGTGTGTTTTCAACTCATAAGAGGGTTGTATTTATAGATTTTTGAAGGCAAGAATCCAGTTTGGCAAGGATCAACGATTGAGATTAAACCTGTTAAGATGAACGGTGAGAGATCGAGAAGTTGAAAAAAAGATAGAAAGAAAGATGGAAGATGAAAGATGTTTCCATAATTTAAATAAATAATATTTAATTATGTGTGAGAGATGATAAAAGTGCTTTAATTAAATATAAAAACACTTAATTAAATATGAGAGGAATAAAGTTTCTAATTAAATATTTTTGGAATATTTAATTATGGAGGAAAGAAAGCTTTCAATTAAATATTTTTAGAATATTTAATTATGTGGAAAAGAATAAAGAAATTAGAAAGAAATTGTTTAATTAAATATTGGAAATATGTAATTGTGGAGAAAAGAAGAATATCATTTAAATTTGGAATTTAAATTTGTGATAATTAATATAAATAAATTGTGAAATTTATCTAATTAATTACGAGGAAGATAGCGATTATTAAATAAACTTATTTATTTAATTAAATTAGAAGAATTGGAAAAATGAACAATATAAATAAATAATTAAATTTATTTATATGTAGATGACTTAAGGATATTAATTAAATAATTCATATTTAATTAATTAACAGGTTTGATTAACCGTGACCATTTCTATATGTGTACAATTGTCATTGTGTATCAATATTAGAAAAACAAAGCATAGTTAGCCAATATCAATATTTCATCTTTCCCTTTGTCACATAGATATTACTTTCTCCCCCTGCAAGTTACATTTGGTCAAAGCCACAATAATGTTCAAGTAACCTTCCATAGATCATCATTAAGACCATATCTAAAAACTAATCCCTTCTCATCTTTTGACAATAATTTCAAAGAAGTTACAAGGAAGGATCATTATCACCAAGCAACATTTAAAGTTCTGCAAGACTCTTGTGCAAC
The DNA here is from genome assembly GCA_007115665.2 of Sequoiadendron giganteum. NCBI lineage: Eukaryota > Viridiplantae > Streptophyta > Pinopsida > Cupressales > Cupressaceae > Sequoiadendron > Sequoiadendron giganteum. The sequence goes on along the minus strand of CM021103.1, from coordinate 436,419,661 downwards.
TATATTCATGCAAATACACCATCAAACAAAGTTCCAAGAACCACTCTAGAGCAAGGTCCATTTCAAAAATCACATATCTCTGAAAGATAGACTTGGATTAACACTTGTAAAACTATGATTAGACATAGCATTATTGAACCCAAGGAAGAAGTTAATAACAAGAAATTACACTATTAAAATGACTACTAAAAGAATAATTATATTTGTTATCATGAACCTATATATAGTGTAGTCTAGCCCCAATGCAAAATGTCTGCTCTTCAATACTTGTGTGCCTCACACACACATCTCCATTTTCATGCTTATGTAGTTTCACAACATCAAACATTGAAATCATTAGATAAAATATGAACAACATGTTGTTATCAGAACAAATTACTTAATAGAGAATGCAATGATAAGTTTGAATGTAGATTCTTGTGATATAAAATTTCTATTCCAATATCATTACTTACCGTGAATGTTGGAGTCAGAAAACACTGAAAGGGGGGGGGGGTGAATCAGTTTTTTAAACAAATTTTAACTTTTGTCACAAAAAAACTTAATCAATTTATGCTTTAAATATTTCAATGATAAATACATTCATGAACTGAATGCAACCATTAAAGAACTGAAATAAGAAAATTAGATATCTTTACAATTTTGAAGCATTATTAATTTAAAGAAATGAAACCACAAATGAGAGCATAAGAAAGAGAATGTGATGAGTGGAAAACCCTCTTGGGATAGAAAAACCACTCTAGAAAATTATTCCTCACTAGCTTAACTTCAAAAATCATTGTTTACAATGCCTTACTGGCAAATTTTAGAGAAACCACTCTAGGAGCACCAACCCCATACAAATTTAGGAACACCTATTCCAAGGAGCATCGAACCCTTCTACAAAAATCAGAATAATAGAAATATTAGAGGGTTTCTCTATTTCAATTCAACCCACACACTTCTTTCATACTAATACATCAAATATCCTAAAGATTCATTTTTGAATCTCTAAAATACAAGATATACCAGTTAAACACTCTAGACCCTATTTACAATATTTTCAATTGTAGAATTTGTACACTATTCTCTTAAAAATGCCAACCACTAAAATAATAATCAACCTCTGTTTTATACACATATGTTCTCATATAATTCCACCAAAATTTCTAGAATGGAATAACTACTTTTCTTCAATTAAGGCAATAACCCTTTATTTTTTTGCAAAGGAATAACCAAGGGTTTCGAAAATCATTAACCACTGAATCTTCATAACTAATGTCTTAACAAAAAATCTCTCAAAGCTCATAAATAATGTTTTCTTTAATACCTATTTATGGAGGAATGAAAATAAACAAATATAAGAAGATCCATTTCAAAACTATCTAGTTGAAGTCCTCCATTTACGAGCTTTGCCTCTTCTTTTTCAACTTCCTCAATCAATCATTTTACTATAAATCTTCAACCACAACTCCATGGTGACGGCTATGGTCTCATATGTTTACACAATGAAACAATAACAAATTTTCCCTACATTTCCTTCAAGTCTTTCATAGACTTTTTCAAACTTAATAATTCTTTAAAATCCGGTGTCAAAAAATCTATCAAACAACCCAACAAAGTATATCCTTAATCATCATCAGAGAAAAGATAATTATATTTTTCGATGCATATTATCACCTTATAAACATTATTATGAGTCAAATACTTTACAATGCTAGTATAGTTAATGAAAATGATGGTTTCCAAATGCCAACAAAATGAAACCTAATACCATATATTATTGATGTCACTACCATGTGACTTTAACAAAGATAAAACCCTTTATATTCATAACACCCGATGTCACATGTTTAATGTGACCAAAAATTTATGCATCGAAACCATGATTTCACTCAAGATTTTTAAAAATATTTTAAAACTTTAATATGCTTGACTCCTCAATGTTTAGCATGCCCGATAAGGGCCCTTTTTTGTTGTGTGATAAAATCTTATAAGTGCCTAACATCTCTATTGTGTAAAATATGAGTATTTCAATATCTTCAACATAGGCCACACCAACAATGAAAATCTTCAGTAACATATACAAAGTAATAAAATGAAATATAAGCTACCTGAAGCCATGTTCTTTAAGTCTTGAAGACCCCATTAGTAATAATACTGCATGAGGAAAATATATACAAGTAACCTGAGCTGTAATTTGTATTTAATTGAAACTTGTATGTTCAAACATAATAATTCACATCACATTTGAACTATCCGCCCATATAATTTTTTTTTTGCATGAATGTATAAGAAAATGTATACCTCAACAAGAACTTGCCAATATATTAGCCAGAGTATGTATGCCACTATCCATGGTGTCTAAGATGTCTGATCAAAAACACATGTTATCATGAAAAACCTGACTTGTAGCACCCTTAAAGATAAACACTGTCAGCATCAACATGCATCAAGAGTATCAAAATGTATCAAGAGCCCATCAAAACAAGTCAAAGTATTGCATTATATATCTATCTTGATTTACAAATCAAACACAATTCATCATCAACATTAAATCACCAAAAACATTTGACAATGTATCTTATATGTCTTGCATATGCATCTATCTTCAGTGCACAATATTTCTTATCTACAATTTTGTATATGGTTTTTGACATAAAATTCAAGAGAGTAATGCTTCAATGTATGATATTGATTCAAGAAAAAAATGTCATAGTATTACCAATATGTGAATACCACAATTCATAATTACACATGTATGAGGTACCATGCATGCCACACCAAATATCATTCCCTGTTAACATGCCTAATGTCCTTAAATGAACAATCCGAAACACTTCAAGTGCAAAGACCAAAGTAATGTCAATGATGCTAAAGCAACTAAACTGAGTAAAAAACAAACATCTCAAGAAGTCGGTTATGAACACCATTATAGCCAAAGTCTGCAACATCACAATACCAATCAAGAAGCATTCACAAACGAGCATCATCTAAACCAATCTACATATCATGTAGCTTGTCATCTCAATCAAAGAACCATCACCATGCATATCATGTAGCTTTTCATCTCAATCAAAGAACAAAAGAACCAGTTTTGTCATCAAGGAAAAATCACAAACAACTGAGAGCCAACAAACTTCATTGGATTTGACACAAATTTGTGCCAGAGTAGAGCAGGAGAGTGGATCACTAGTTTGGACTTGGGTTTTCTGTTTTGTTTTGGTTTCTAGCCTTCACATATTTGAGGTAGGGTTTTGGTTCTCTTATTTTGTTTTCTTTCCCATTTGGCATGTCTTGTTTGTTAGTTTTGTTTGTTTTTGTTGGTTGTGTGTTTTTTTTCTTGTTGGTTTTTTATTTTATTTTTTATTTTTATTTTTAAAGAACCAGTTTTGTCATCAAGGAAAAATCACAAACAACTGAGAGCCAACAAACTTCATTGGATTTCACATGAATTTGTGCTAGAGTAGAGCAGGAGAGTCGATCACTAGTTTGAACTTGGGTTTTCAGTTTTGTTTTAGTTTCTAGCCTTCACATCTTCGAGGTAGGGTTTTGGTTCTCTTATTTTGTTTTCTTTCCCATTTGGCATGTCTTGTTTGTTAGTTTTGTTTGTTTTTGTTGGTTGTGTGTCTTTTTTCTTGTTGGTTTTATTTTAATTTTTAATTTTTAAAGAAGTAGTTTTGTCATCAAGGAAAAATCAAAAACAATTGAGATCCAACAAACTTCATTGGATTTCACACGAATTTGTGCCAGAGTAGAGAAAGAGAGTGGATCACTAGTTTGGACTTGGGTTTTCAATTTTGTTTTGGTTTCTAGCCTTCACATCTTCGAGGCAGGGTTTTGGTTCTCTTATTTTGTTTTCTTTCCCATTTGGCATGTTTTTTTTTCAAATTTTTGGTGGTTTATTTCATCTATGTCATGTCAGGAGGTCTCATCTTGATGTGTTTTCTTCTTTTCCTTCTTTGTTTTCATTCACGGGTTTTTCTTCTCCCACCATGTTATAGTTTGCCTAGGGTTTTCGTATGGTTTTGTTTGACCATATTAAAATTTTGAAAGTTTCAAACCCTCATGGGCTATTTTAACCCACATTGACCTTTCAGTTGATTCTTTTCCTTTGGTTGACTCTCACTCTCAAATTGTGAAACTAATTTTTTTTTTGTCTTATCACCTATCAAATGGTTCTGTCAAAATATTTGGTTATAATAGAACCTTTTATAAAGTTTGGATTCTTTGGGTGTTCTCAAATCTAATTTGTGATCAAAACTTCTTCAAGGGTCCACATTCCATATTCGGTCCTGACCCCAATTTTTTCTAGTTTGATGAGATCGAGTTTCTGAATGGAACCTAATTTTTTCTCAAAAGAGGGTTCTTGTTCTTGGTTCTTTCTTGACTCTAACTTCCACTATTTTAGTGAGTAATTTCTTGTAGAATACTAAGTTCCAATTGGATTCTCATGCCATGTGTCCAGATTCTAAGCTCAATCCCAAACTTGACACCTGAAAGGAATATAGTTGTCTTGAAAATAAATATCCTTTCAAAGTATAGAAACCAAATGTGAGATCCATCTAATGCTTTACTTCTTGGAACTTTTTTCTCTGTTTGGTAAATGATGTTATTGTAGGTTTGTTAAATGTCTGATTCAAGAGAGGATCTTGGAACTGAAGAGGTGCAAAAAGAATAGAAAGCTAAGAGTTTAAAACTAGAGCAACTACCAATCACCATGAAATACAATTTATGGAGTCTTGGTGGTTTCAAAATTTGGATCGAAGATCATGAAAGTGATTGATATTGAGCTCAAGCACTATTGCCAAATTTTCACCACAACTCAATTGGTAGAGCTAATTTACTTTTGTTCATTTTAAGAGTGAAGATTCCAGTCCATTTCTGCATTGCATGTTTAGAAAGTAGAGGGAAAGAGATGTTTCGGTTTCAAATTGCAATATGCTTTCAGATAAGTTTCCATTTAGTACATACATGTATACAATGATGAATGAAAGAGGTGTAATATTTAAACATAAGTTAATGCTTCATTTTATCTTGATACTGAAATGTCATATCAAATGCTTCATTCATTTTATAACAAGAATGCAAGATTGCAATTGTATTTTATTCATAAGATATACGAAGATGAACTAAGTGTCCCACACAAGCCATGGGAGTAGTTGACCAATGCATTGCAAGGTAATTAACTATACAACTGATGATTAAATAAGAAAATCATGTAACGATAAAGACATCCATCATTGCCTGTTTGGGTTCTTCGATCATTGGTGTGTTGTGGCAGTTGCCCCAGCCTTTCTCTGTCCTCCTTCTATTTCTTGATGCACCTGCAGAAAATTGGAAAATTCATGTTAGAGCTCTGGATATGTGTTATATTACATGCATCATCAACAAAAATATAATTCATTCACTTACAATGAATTGAATTAGCAAAGGGGAAAGATCATGAGTGCATATGAAAGCTGAAGTGCAACATAAAGAACATCTGAATTTTATTGTTTTGTGCTAACATGTTTATTCACTATGTAAGTATAGGAAAAATCATGTAGCAAATTGGTGTATGAAGACATACCAGCTTGTGGAGTAAAATGGGCTCCCACAAGGGTTGAGCCCAGCATGCCGCCCCTTAGCTTATAGTAAGGGGTTTTTGAGAAAAGATAAACATATTTAGCTGAAGGAGTTAATTCCAAAGAAACTAAGAAGATTTTATCCACTTATAGCCAAAAAATTATGCTTTAAACTGATAATTATAAGTGAATAAAAGTCTATTTTATGCCATTGAAGTACAAAATTGAACTAATGCATTATTGAAAAGTTTTAGTCTAATTTTCATTGTTGTCATGACACGTTTTAATCAAGAAAATAATGTTGTTTTGAGTATTCATTATGCTTTGAACAACACATATTCATTGCTAGATAGTGATAGTGAACATGCATACATAATGCCTCATCAAAAAATAAAAATAAACAATAGAAGTAGATGGAAGAGCTTCAGGTTCTCATTACCAGGTATTCATTGCAAAGCTTTCTTTCAAAGATAATTTAAACAATCAATGTTTTGTGGTCCTAAGCCATAGAAAATCATGAAGAGTGCCAAAAAGAGATATTTCAACTAATATTAGAGGTGAAATCAATGTATCAAAGGTGTGAACTGAATGGAGCATGGAGCAACATTGTTATTATTTACAAATATTTCCAGTATTTTGGTGCTACAGACTTAATAAATAATCTCATGACAGTGCTTCTTAAAACAAAATTGGAAGTGCATTTTTTAGAAGTGTGCAGTGCATATAGTAAATGATGATAAGTATTAGGTAGGTTTTTTTTCTATCATGTATCTGAGTATGATTTTTTAAGCCATGACAAAGAAAATATGCTATGGGAAAGCTCCAAAAGTAATATACTTTGAGTACCCATGAAATGTGTAGTTTACAATTATAAAGTAAAATATACAAATTTTAGGTTCAAACATGGTTTTCCTTCAAGTGCAATACACCTACTTCAATTTTACAAGGTGTTTACAGTTTTAAAATAAATCAAGCATGCTGAGTGTGGAAATAATTATCCTCAAAGGAGCCCATCAGGGTTTTGTTTCAAAACAAAGATTTAGAAATGCCAATGGAGTTTGTGTTATTTTATGATTGTGGAGTTTCTTTTGAAAATTTGTAGATCTTATGCATGGCCGTGGCCTAGAGTATTGTTTTTCATCAAAATATTAGGTACCCACAAAGATTTTATCCCTTTTTTTTGTAAAGTAACAAAATACAAGAAGAAGGTTTCAGTTCTTCTTGCTCAAATGTTTCTAAAAATTATAGACTAGTGACCAAATGGTCGCGGTTATAGGAGTAGTGTTTTCATTAAAATGCTAAGAACCCACTTGGGGCTCCATCATCAAAACATATGTATAGCAACGTATTTCAATTTTTCATAATGGGTTGAGCCCAAAGATTATATTTTTTTATGTAGAAAATTAAGAGAGTAGTTGAGCATGGTCATGGCCTATGCCAAAATCAGATTCAAGAAGTATAGATAAATGCTCCATTATTGCCATAGGAGAAGCTTGGATAAGATTTATAGTGAGGTAAAATGATTTAAAATGGAGAAATTTTAGACTTCCCATGCTATCATGGAGGTTGAGCCACCAAATATCGTGACCATTATGGCTGAAAATTGACCAACAAAATGTTGCAGAGGTCAAGGAATCACAGAGAAGCAAGCTTACCTTCATTTCTAGTTGGGTTGGCATGGTGGATGCCAGGTTTGGAGACCACATGATGGAGTAGCCAAGTCGATATCCTTCTAGTCATGGTGGCTGAGTAGCAGAGCATTCTTCCCCATTTCACTAAGTGAAATGAATGATTTTAGGGTTCCCTTCTTGTTTTGTGTTTAGGGTTTGAGTTTTCCCTAAGGGATTTCAACATTTTGGTCACATTGTTTTCCATTATTCAAATCCAAACTAATACCCCACTTTAGTTTGCATATGCCTTGTCGAATTTTTCCCTAGGTCAATGCCTTGAATAATATTCATATCATTTTGTATTTACATTCTTAATACCTTGGCCAAATTTTACCTTATGGCTTAGTAGATTAAGTTGATAACCTAAGTTTTGCCTAGGTTCATATTAGGCTTAGTTTCCTCATAGGATTTAGGCCTTGATATAACCTTAGTATATTTTTGATGATTTCTATAGAAAATCATAGTATTAAAAGACTTATATTTTTTTCATTATAATTTTGTAGAAAAAAAATTAATATTTTATTTGGAAAATTAAAATTATTAGAGTCTAATTATTTCGATATTCTACAAAAAATAAAAGCACTATTTTTAATTGCAAAATATTGAAATAATTAAAGTCAATTGCTAAGGATAGGCTTTTATTTTTGTGTCAAGACCGTCGATTTGTAAAATGATTAATTAAAGAAATATTGTTATAAATTGCTTAATTAATAATTATTTTAATGCAGTTTTGAAAGCAAAAGCTAGGAGGTCAACTTTTCTCACTTCAATTATCCTTGGGCGAATTTGAGAAGAATGGGATTAAGAAAAGGTTTTTTTCAGCTTTTAGAGCAAATTAGGGTTGATTTTGGAAGCTTTTTGGATGGACATGCAAAAATTGAGAAATTTTCGCTTTTATTACTCAGTATAGAGCAGTTTGGAGGCCTTTTTTATCAGATTTTTTGGGGAGCTTAGAAATTGACAGGATTTTTGATTTTGAGAGATTTTTTCAGTAGTTCTATTCTATTCTCAATGTGAGATACCTTTGGGGCTTAATATATTGGATAAAAACTTAGAGTTTTCTCAGTTCAAATTGTTGCTTCTTCCTCTATTGTTCATGCAGAGATTTTTATAAGCTTAATATTTGTACTTAGACTTTGGCATACTCCTTTATTTTAATAAAATTGGCATTCCTATCTCTAATTTCTATCTCTTTTGAAATCTTAGTATGATTTTTTCATTGTGATTATGTTTATAAATCCTTTTTATGTCCTATTATTGTAGATTATTGGTACAAAAAGTTCATATGATGTAGGTTGTATGTTGTGTTTGAATCCAAACCTTCATGCAAATCAATTATGTGTTGTGTGTTCATGAGATATTGTGAAGCTATTGTTGTTTTTTGAGGTCTATTTATGGGTAGAATATCAAAGTCATCATTAAGTTCTCATGAATCATCTTAGGTTAGAGTTTTAAATTCAAGTTTATATTTCTTCCCTTTACCTCAAAAAATCATTTAGAATTAGGTGATCTACTAAGGGAACCAACCCACTCTAGAGATTCACTCTTGTTATAGATAACCCGTGATTTGAGAGTGTTTCCATGTTTCAGCAAGGTAGTTAATTCCAAATTAGCTAGGGTGCAATCCTGATTGATAACAGGCACATCAACCTTAAACAATTCATTAACGATAGTTTCTCACCAGAGGCTAGTCCAAGCACTAAAAGGATTTCCTATTCAATATTGGCACATGTGGCCTCCTTTCCAGTGGTAGTGTAGTTTCCTAAATTTATATTAGATACAATAGATGTGTACAATCTTGTCTAAAGGAAATTCATTGATCCTTGGGCCAACATCATTATTGTTCTAACACTAGTAATGATAAGGTTTGTCTTCAATTGGAATGTCCATGCCAACCTAAAAACCATAATAGAAGCTCAGGCAATGCAAAAATATGAAAAAGATGTGGAATCTAACAAGAGGTATATGAACAAGAAGTGGTTGAAGATAGAGAAAAAGTCCATAACTAAACTTCCCACGAAGCCCAAAAGGTTTAATTTATCTTCGGAAGTGGGGGATATTATTACACTATTGTTTAGAGAATCCAAGAAGGAAGATTCACACACATTTAAAACTTGGATGTTTCCTTTCATTCAAACTATTTTTGAAGGGAAGAACTACTTGGACTAGTGGAAAATGGTCTTTGATGCCATCCATGGCGAAATCACCAAGGTAAAGGATACCAAGGAATTCCATATGAGTTCTTATATTATTTATTGATGGGGGTGAAATGTGTCATCATTTTTACCTTTTATTTTCCCTTTACATTTTTCATTTCCATAGTATCCTTTGTTCTTCGTGCCACTATTTGTTAATGAAATGAGGATATTTTATAAAATGTGAAGAAAAGATAAAAACTTATAAATATATCAAAACCTTTGATTATTTATTGACTATATTCATGACTATGATAGTAGGGGATAATTAGGTAGATAGCAAGTGGGTGTAAGAGCACCGTTGCAATGGAGATGAAGCCATTTAGAGTAATGTTTCATTTTTGCTAAGTCTATTATGAGTTTCTAAGTCTATTCCGAGTTGTTAATTTTTTTTAAACAATATCAAATTCTATAATATTTTTTTAATTAGCTTATAAGGTTTTTGGCCATTGGCCAGAACAACCTAGAAAATTATATGATTTTTATTTAGCATTACTTATACACTTAGAGGCTCATGATATCTATAAATATGTATGTTAAGACTCAGATTCATATTGATATATGCATTTATAAACTACTATTTTATTTTAAATATTATAATTCAAATACCATTCATATGAGTATTGACTAGTGTAGAATAAGATTTTGTTCAGAAGTTTCATCACCTGATAATCGAAGAAGGTAGGGCCCACTTCCCCGATTACCTGGTTAATCATTATAGTATCAGTACATTGTGCGGTAATAAGTCTTTTTAGTTTTAAATATGTTTTTAATATTTAATCATTGTGTTATCTTATAATTATTGGGTATGTTTTTAATTAGTATGTTTTCCATTATATGTGAATTTAGTTTAACATATATTTCAATAAGTGTTAATTTGTGTTATTTGTTACATCTGAATTTAGTTTAGCATATTATATTTCAATAAGAGCTAATTAGTGTGTTTACTAATACATGTGAATTTAGTTCAGCACACCATATTTCAATTCCATTACTTAGTTATAATTTGTTAGTTCATTTTCAGTATGAAGCATTAATTCTATTTTATTTCCTATTATTAATTTGTCTTTGTTGTAGACTATTCTTGGAACAAGTTCCTATCACATAATTAACAGGAAATCTGAAAACCATATTTCTAAATAAATATAGATTTTGTGTTAGTTGCATCCATACCCACTTAGTTCATTATTTTCAGCCCTTAGGTAAACTGTTGCAACACCTTTCATTAGTCTATGGTTCTCAAACTGAAAATTAGGAATAAACTAAGTAAAATACCATGAAATTCTCAAGGATTGATGCAAATACATTACCAATTTGATAGAATTACAAGGATGGTTTATCTTCAATATCAATCCACAATTTAATCCAATAATTTTTGCATCATTTTCGGGGAATGGTGTTAAAGGAATGTTAGTCTAGTGAACTAAGTTAGGACCAATTCTCTAAGGTGAAATTATACATGACAGTCAAACTTGATTGGATGATTACCCTTAGTTTTCTCTATTATAAGTGTAAGAGAGGGGGACCAACCACATTCAAGGCCCCAGATCATGGAGGGCCAAGAGTAGAAGGCTGCCCTAACTTAACTCAGTCTAAAGGGATGTTTTGAAGAAGGGATGAGAATAATGAGGACTATAAGGTCTTGCAACAACTCTTTAGACCTAAAACCCATTTTGGGGCTAGGCAAGCAAGGTTTTGGGCTCAACACTGTGCCTCAGGTAGATATCTTTCTGAGGATGGAAGCATGGTTCTGGGATGACAACATGGTGTGCTAGTGTCTCCAAGGTATGTTGGCATCCGTACAACTAGAGGACCAAAAGTACAATGAGACCTACCATAAAACAAGCTAACAACCTAGCTAATGGTTTTTAGGGGAACAAAAAAACACTATAAAATAAGAGATATAGAATCAAATATGATAAAGCAAATAGATTAAAGCTAGGGTGACAAAAATGATCTCACAAAAGATCTTGTTCATTAGATAGCTCAAAATTCACATCCACCTACACAAAGAAAGAGGAAAATTGTTGGGGGCTGTATAGGGGTTTGCCTTAGTCAAACCCCCATTTTGGTGTTTCCACCTCCACGGACAACCAAGATAGAAACTAGAGAAAATTATGATAAAGGAAGAATGAAAGTAAAGATCACAATAACAATACAAAAAAGTATTGTGCTACTCAACCAAATCATAGAGGATAGGAGTGAAAATGATTACCACCTCCACTGAGAGCTCACTAGCTAATGGGGGAGAAAATGAGAGGACTCACACCCCTAATGTAATGGTGTTGTTTCACACTTTCTCTATGGATTTGATGGAGTGTTTTCACTACTCCTATGGAGTGCCAAAATGTTGCTTGAAGGCTAAGAGTGCAAGAAGTGAATGCTAGAATGTTTAGGGAGTGCCAAGAGAAAATTGCTCAAAGATGAATTGATTGCTTGGAGAGATGAAATGAAGGAATGAAGAGTATTTTTGAAGGGAGAATGAGAAAAATGGCCATGTTCAGGTCAGTTAGTCGAAGAGTGGCATTAAAAATTGACCCCAATAGGAAGTGTAACACCTCTATTGGCTTTACACACAAGAATCTGTCAGGGATGTAAGCGTATTGTGCAAAAATTTGTGTGTGATACATACATCCTCGATAGTTATTCTTCTATGGACACAAGATATGAATTCCAAGTGGAACATAGGTAGCATGCTAATTTGGAATTTCACCTTCATATTTGGTTTTCTAAGGTCAAGGAGTGTAAAAGGGAAATTTTCATAAGGGGTGAAAATTTTCTCTTATACATTTTTCCCCCACTTTAGAAAGCATGAATACTAATGAGTGTTTTGATAAAGTAGATCAAAAAGGTATTAGGGTTAGAAATGCATACTTGAACTATCGAGGAAGCATACTACAATCTATCGAGCTCAAAAGCATAGGATGCATCAAAAGACTCCATAGTCCCACAGAACCATGAAGTTGTAGAATGAAAACATATTATAGGCCCACAAACCTATAAGGAGGTGACCCCCAAGATCTCTCACATGAAGGAAGCCCTGAGAAGTAAGCACCTCATAGGCCCATAGATCTACAAGGAAGGTATCCTCCAAGATCTCTCACATGAAGGAAACCAAGAAAATCACCTTATAGACCCATAGATGTGCAAGGAAGGTATCCTTCGAGATCTCTTACATGAAGGAAACTAAGAAAATAATCCTACATACCTGTAGACCTATCGGGAAGTGACCCCAAAGATCTATCACATGGAGGAAGCTCAAAGGAAGCACCCTATAGGCCCACAAACATACAAGGAGGTGTCCCCCAATATCTCTCACATGGAAGAAACCAAAGGAAGGGCACTCCATAGAGTCAAGAAGTAGCTTTATATATGCACCTGGAAAGTGACATGTTTACCCATAGATATAATATGTCAAAAAGTGGCCATATAAGCAAGTAAGTGGATATTCGCACAAACCATCGACAAGTTGGAAAAATTTCAAAGGGGTCCCTTGGGAACCCAGTGTAAAGGGGGTTCCACTCAAGGGATGCACTATTTGAAAGTATAGGAAGGATTTTCTTTTCTCAAATCGATTCATCATCAAGGAATCCTTTCCAAAGATGTTCACTTCATCAAGGAATTTAAAAGGAAGAAAAATGCCCCCTCATAAGGGGAAGGTCAAAGCGGTTCCCACTTCAGAGGAAGGTTCTCAAGTTATTTATTTATGAACCCATGATGAAGGAACATGTTCCATAAGGGGTCCAAATTGCGAATACAATTTTGAAAAAGGAATTCTCTTGAGAACTTTTGAGAAAATATTCATTGGCAATGAATGTGTTTTCTAAAAAATTGAAGCATAATAGAGATGGAATTTTCACACATGAGAGGGACAACTCAAAAAAAGAAGAGAGAAACAAAAAGGAAAAAGAGCAAGAAAGAGGAAAAGATAGACAAAGGGCATAGGGGGATCTCATTTCACGGGGTCAGATCTACTCATGATTATATAAATAATAAGTAAATAATAAGTAACTATAGTGCAAGGTGAAAGATCATCAATCCCCAACCATATCAAGAAGAATGTGTGAAAAAAAAAGTAAAAAAAAAACATTGGGTCAACATGGAAGGGAAGCCTAAATGCCCCCAATTATTTTTATCATCCCTAATTTTCTTAAAATCAAGTCACAAACACGATGAAATGATGAAAAAAATAGAAGAAGGTTTACGACAAAAAATTTACTCTTGTATCCAAGCACCAACAAGGGTGACAAGGGTCATCTAGGAACACATTACATGATCATGAGGGAACACATCACAACACTCACACACATTTTTAATCTAAGAATAAAGAAAGGGACCTCCCCCTAACACTGATCGACCAAGAGGTCATTTGCTTTCCACTCTATATCATCGTAAGGGGAAGGAGGATGAGACTAAAGTGGTGTAATATTAAGGGGAGGAACTTCCAACCCTCCTAAAACAAGGGCTAAGGAAGAGGGCCCCGCAAGGTCCCCTCCACTAAGCTCTTTTGGAGCTCGGGTCAATGACTATGCAAAGATCACTAACAAGGATAGAACTTTATCTAGAGAGTTAAACAAGAACTTTATGGGAGTGCCATGTTTTACCTCGATGGATAGGGAATAATACGCCTGAGATTCACTACTAGGATGACTAAATGATTCGGGAGTGGTCATGAACTAAGGGGAAGTCAAGGCTAGTTCCATTACTAGGACAAAGCAAGTTAGTGCAGCAACACCCTTCAAAGAGGATGGGAACCTCTTGCATCCTCCTTTTCTAGAAGGACCAACCTCTACCTTATGCTTCATCGAGGGATGAACTCCCTATAGATGAGGTGAGTGGCATAGAGTAAGAAGAGGATAAAATTGTAGTAGAAACTGTGGTGTAAAATATGTCCTCCAATATCAGTATAGAAAACTTTCATGCAATGTATTACACAAAATGAAATCTAAATAGAAAAAATAAAGCTACACCTATCCTTCTAATTCATTCCATGGTTCTATAATCTCAAGGAATCCTTCAAATTATGTTCTCAGATTTTATTATTTCTGCACATTAACCTATCTAGATTGACAACTCAAGATATGAGATGCTACAATGAAGTCTACATGCCTATGTTTTTGGATTTTTCATATTTCATGCTTGAAAACTAAATAATCCTATAATGAAATAATACTAAAATATAGATTCTGAAATTTATGAGGGTGATCTAATGTAAATGCTAAATGAAATATGGAATGAACTAAACTATCCAAAATAAAATTTCCATTATAACACTAGAATGAGCTAAAATGCTCTCTAAATTCTCTCACAAATGCACTAAAATTTAGCAGCATAAGCTTGTCCAAATATTCATGTCTAAAAGTTGTAGCAAAAGGTCCTATTTATATATTTTCTAGGTCTCAAGCTGATGTGGCAACAATGGACGGTCGGGATTGAGATCCTACGACATCAAAAATAGAGCATCAGGAAGTTAGAGGGAATCGAGGAGACGGTTCCCTTCAACAAGACAAATTGCTAAGTGTTAAAGGGAATCAAAGAGGAGGAGGAGACATGTGTCTTAGTTAGTTCCAAATTGGTTGCAAATTTGTTGAATATATTTCATATTTTCTAATTTACAAAATTCATTTTTGTGAGACACATGATGAAGTGGCAGGTGAGTTGGAGGTGGTTAGAGGAAATATATAGAAATGTCCTTAAAATTGAATTAAAAATTCAATTTAAAAGAATATGGTAAATTAGCAAGATGCCAAATTAATTAATTTGTGCATTTTAATCAATTTTAGAAGAATATGCCAATTTGAATTTAAAAATTCAAATTTAAGAGGAAGAGGGAAAACCAATTAAATAACAAATTGATTTAATTTGTCCATTTAATTAATATTAGAAAGAAAGTGAATTTTGGAAAAGAAGAATTAAAATATGAACCATATAAACAAATTTTACAATTTATTCATAATAGTCAAGGAATTAAGAATATTAATCAACTAGTAAGTATTTAATTAATATGATGCTCCAGACCATTTTTGCATGCATACATTTTGCACCTCTTTGAAGTGATGTGTGCAGTCGTATTGCTTCAAAGAATAAATTTTCCCAATCGTGATGAAAAAAAATCGACATGCCCCAGACTCTGATTTTACAACGATGATGCAAGGATGTCCCCTCGGGAGGTAAATCGGAGATTTTTGAATTTTTGATGATTTTTGAAAAATTTGATGATTTAAATTATTTTGCGATGATATGCTGATGATCGATAGATTTGATAAGGATTACGTAATTTATCTCTTGAGAATTAGAAGATTTTCACCACATTTTTGATTAGTTGATAAAAATCTCTTTAAAAAATTAAATAAAATGCCACCATAATTACCCCTTAATTAACCTTTAAAAGGGTAAAAAGGGTAAAAGATAAGTTCATTTGTAACTTAAGCATTTTGAAAAATGAAATCCTACAAAGCAAAGACGGATATAATTCCATGCCACACACACTAATTCAAGTGAGTTCGCTGCCACCAACGTCCGACCATGTATGGACCTCCAGTATGTACCCCGAAATCTGCTTTTTAAATTTTAAACTTTGATTCTTCTCGCTTTGAAATCCTTTTGAAATTTTGAATTTTTACCAGTGCATAGGGAAGGTGAAATAGCGCATAGGGTACATGCTTTAGTGCATAGGAAGCCTATAATCTTGTTAGGTTAGGACCCCATAATTATATTAGCGCATACAAAACCTGCTTTAGCACATTAGGTCAAAAGATTAGCGCATCCAGTAAATAATGCATCCATAGGATAGAGTCGTGCATAGGGTTGATAATGTAGCACATTCAAGAAATGATGCATCAAGACTCTATTCTGGTTCATAAAATCTATTTTCCAATGCATTGATGAAATAGCACAT